>CAJNDT010000779.1:0-600000 GCA_905221615.1 Symbiodinium sp. CCMP2592
ATGTAATCATAAGACCGAGAAAATAATTCGAAATTAATTCCAATTTTGTTTTTATCAAAATATAAAAAATCATATCAATTTGAATTTCTGAATATATATTATGATGCCAAGCGGATGAGTTTTATAATTATTCGTCTATACTAGTCCGATTAAAGATTTTGAGAATTGATATATCAAAATATCAAATTATCCCCTCCCCTTCCCGTTTTCCCAAACCAAAGAATTCGTGGGAACCGTTCAATTTACCCCCCTCCACCTCATCCCCCCTAAATTGATACTATCAAGAATTGCTTGTTTCCAGCCTTGGACTGCCTCTGCTAAAAGCCAGATTGAACTCAAACTCTTCTACGCGAGCTTCGTGATTTTTACAATGCAATTTCGAACACCAGGTGTTCCTTCTCTCCAGATTACATGCCCAAGCAAATCGAAATCACTTCCCATTTCGTTTAGTAACAACATGAAGCGTATAGTTCATGATCATATGAATATTTGTTGCCACTACCTAACTGAATTTTATCTGCGTATGAACTGATTTTCCCACCCAGAAAGCAGCCCAAGCCACGTCATGCTGCCCCATGGCCGATCAGCGTCGGGACGATGACCTGGTCAGGGCTGCAGGTCAATTCTGACATGACGTATCTCAAGAATAAGATGATACTTTAAATCAATAGCGGTAGTATTAGTACGTGTACTTCTTTGTCACCCACCTAGTAGTATTAGCAATAATAAGAATAGTCATCGAAAGCGGCTCACTGCATGATGCGGCATGCTCTGCTCGAATCGTTGCGCAACAAGCGGTTCAGTGTGAAACTTGCGGGTTCCCGAACGCAGTGTAAAACCCTCACGCCGCAGGGTGGCTGACATGCTCAGTTACGGCTCTCCACATAATTAAGTCACACAGATACAGAAAGCATCCTGCAGCGCTCAAGGCTTTGCGCCGAAGTCTTGCTTGGAGGATCATGGGACTTAGTAAGTAAGGTTATAAGTACCCTAATTGGGGTTATAAGTATAGTTACCCTAATTATAACCCTAGTTAGTAAGTCCCATGATCCTTTAAGTGGCTGGGTTCTCAGGACAGTCTGGGCAGCATCGGGCTGTAGACTGTGCATTCGGGACGGCAGTGACAACTGCCCGCTGCAGGATGGCAAGTTGAGGCGTTGCAAAGGCTGTTTGCAGAAGTATCCGTCTAGCAAATATGAAAGCCATTAGGACAAGAATGGGAGCCATCAACAACAATCCTGCAGCATTTCAGTTTCTTCCCTTGTCTACACACTCTCAGAATGCATGGAAGTACAAGTGTCAGACATATCCATGCCCACATTCCGGGCGATTTGCAAAGTCCTGGGCGCCAGCGAGGATTCTCCGGCACTGTCCCCACGATCAGCGCCGGTGATCACCGTCACATGCGACTCTCCTTCCAATCCCAAGTAAACCTCGGTTGCTAAGGACTTTAATTTAAGTTGACATGACCAGGAAACCTTATCATTTACTATATAGATCCCTGATGCGGTAACTCAAATCTCAAATTAAAACTCCTTAACAGGAGCCGAGAAACCGAAACCAGCGGCCCTTCTCGTGGGTCCGTGACTTCGACGGCGTCCTCCGGTTGAAGCCAACCATCAAGCTCTCGATCTGGCACATCTTCTTTCACCTGGGCAGTGGTTCATATGGGAGTTTCCGAAAACTAGGGGTACCTTATTTGGGGGTCCTTATAATAAGGGTCCTACTATTTAGGGTTCTATATTAGTGTCCCCCTATTTTCGGAACTCCCACATTAAGAACTTACAAAAAGTACCTTAGCCTACCAAAACCTACTTTTTTTGTAGGGTCACTCACAAATTCCATATGGGTTGTTGTCAAAATTAGGGTCCCTGTGGGTACCCTAATGAGAGGTGCCGTATGATGATAATGACCCAAAACGCGGCCCCAATTTCGACAACTACCCACCTCCTGCTCCTGCTCCTCGTCCGACTCCTCAGGTTGAAACCAGTCGTTGTCAATGCGCTGCTTCACGTTTCGGCTGCAGCAGATTGCGAAGCTGGCGAAAATGGCCAGGATGAGCGCCACGGTCAAGGGAACAATCACGAGGTCTTGCAGAAGGCTGACAGCACAACTTTCCAGCCATTTTACCGCATCTTGCGAGCTGACATTTGCAAGGAAGGCAAAGGTGTAGAAGAGGCAGAAGGCAAGGTGGGAGCTCCAAAGCAGCCAAAAAACAGTGGATTTCCACTTCCACCTGTAGTTTCGGGGCCCTTGAAAGTGCTTACGAACAAATATGAGGGATATAAAAACGTTTCCCAAAGCGCCACCGAGCCACCGCAAAAGCTGCTTCTCTCTGTCCAAAGAATCCCACTCCTGCTTGTCAACGGCCTGCCGGCTCTGAATCACGAACAACACGAAGATGACCGTGTCACCTAGAAAGGCCGAGATGAGGCCCGCTGTTGCGGCCTGGATCATGCTGGACGCGAGATCGGTAGGAGGGAGGCAGTCCGGATCAGAGTCTGGTGTTGTGGAACTACTGGAAAAAAACAGCGCGCCCACGGCTGCTGCACTCGTCAGCTTCGTGATGATCAGCGCCGCGCGCGTGGCGTGCGAGGTGAAGAGGCTGAAGCGAACAGTTTCCAGCCAGGGGTGAAGAGCCGGGAAAAGGAGAAAGATTCGAGTCATGAAGGTGCTCGATATGAAGCTCTTCACTGCTTTCTCCCCACGCTCTTGAATCTCCTTGTACTCAGGCAGGCCGACGCTGTGAGAAGGGTGAAACGAATCCATCTTACGTAGCATGCCGGACTTGTTCGAAGACAAAGTCTGCGACAAAGTCCGTGACAAAGATCGAGTGGAGAAAGGTCTCCGTGTTTCATCATCTGACGGCCCTGTAGTCTCGGGTAGAGTTTGCCCAGTGGACACAGGGTCGTCAGCCATGTCCATCGTGGTCTCGATTGTGAACGATCTGCTCCGGGATAGTGACTTGACCATCTTCTTCACGCCGTCGATGCTATCTCTTGTGGTGCCTGTTTTGTGGGCGTGGATACTGGTAATGCATCGGTTGACGACGGACTCCGGGGCGTTCGGGAGGAACTCCTTCGCCACTTCCGCCAAGTCCTCATACCCGAAGTCCTATCACCCACAGAACCCATTCCGCCGACGCTTCGCAAAGATTTTTGGTCCGCGTGCAACAAGATTTGTTGCTATTCTCCACCTCGTTGTTATCTTCTGTCTCCAATGTATGTGCCACTGAGGTCTTTGTGCGCAGCAACAGCGGCTCTTTCTGCTCCCATGGAATCGCAGTGTTCACTTTCGTGTCCAGGCGGACCGCCAAGCAAAACACCACCACGAAACAGAGACAACAGCAGAAAACCACAATTGATGTGCTGTGTGAGAGCCACTGCTGCTCTCCCAATTTAGCCACACCTTCAGCACTGAGTAGCTGCGAGGCTGTGCTGCATTTCAGCACCTTAGCAACATTAGGCAAAACGAGCTCCAGAATTCCTCCGAAAATCGACAGGTGAGAGGTGCGGCAAATGATCTGCCCGGAGGATGTAGAGACGGTCTCTAGGCCTTCTGTCGACCACCGCAGGGACTCCTCGTCAAAATAAGCACATGTCGCGTTGTCTTCGGTCACTGGCAGCAGGAGCTCCATCGGACTCGCCAGGTTTTTGAGCTCAATCCTGGACCCATCTGCTGCACGGAATCCAACGCTTATGGACTGGCCAACCAATGTGGAGCCGGTACTCATACCCGTAGCGAGCCGACGCGCGGTCAACCTGGAGTCATCGTTCCGGATCTTGTCGGAGACATTCAGTGAAAGTGCGGTGATGCTGAGCAAGACCACTCCGGAGCCAGCTGCATCAGCAGCTTGGGCAAGCACGGCATTAGGAATGGAAACGCTGGTGCCCTCCTCTCCCTCGATGCTCACATTGCTGCCCTCTGGCACTGATCCGGCGGACAGCGCCACCACCTTCAGAACACCGGCTACGGTTTCAACAGATGCTTCTGCCAAAACAGCATTCGTAGAGTTGCTGCTTGCAATCAACGAGGACAAGAGTTCAAGCGTCTGGTTCACTGCTGCCTCCTCCGCGACATCAATGTTTTCCACTGCCTCAGTGGCCTGCTGTTCGCGGAGTTCCTCCAGCTGTGCGAACTCCTCCTCGTTGAGCGTGGGTGCCTCCGTAACTGTCGAGGTTGCATCTGTTGCTGGACTGCTTGTAGCATGCACTGAAATTGCTGTAGAGGTAGTTGTGGAACTTGTCGCGGATTTGGAACTTGTGGTAGATATGGTTGCCGATTTGGTTGTGGAGCTCTCGGAACTCGTTTCAGGGTGTGTGGAGGAGGTGGTGGTAGTGGTGGTTGTGGCAGAACTCGTTGCAGTCGGTGTTTGCGAGCCGGAGGTTGTCGTGCTGCTGGACGTCGTCGTCTTGGAGCGACTTGTGGACGTCGTCAGCGTACTTGTACTTTGTGTGGAGCTGCCAGTGCTGGTTTCGGTTGTAGTTGTTTGCGTGAGGCTCGTGATCGTGAAAGTGGCCGACGTTGTTCGGGTGGTGCTGCTTTGGGTTGCAGTTACTGTAGTTGTTTGCGTGAGGCTCGTAATCGTGGCAGTTTTCGACGTGGTTCGGGTGATTGTGCTGCTCTGTGTAATGCTTGCTGTAACAGTAGCAGTGTCGCTGCGAGACGTTGTGCTGCTCTCAGTCGCACTATGCGTGCTCGTCGTGCGTGTGGTTTGGCTGCTCGTGGTGCTTGTACTTATGGTGTGAGTTGCAGTTGTTGAGGAAGTTGTGGCACTCGTGATGCTTGTGCTCTGTGTGGTGGACGTGGTTACGCTCACACTCGTGGTGCCTGTGGTGGAGCTGGTGCCAGTGCTGCTAGCTGTGCTACTGCTGCTCGTGACACTGCTCGACACGGTTATGGTGCTTGTCGTGGTTAAGGATGCAGAGGTTGTCGTCGTAAGCGATGTTGTCGTGGTGGTGCTGGGATCGGAGCCCAGCTGGACAGCTGGCAAGTTGTCGCCCATTTCGCCAGCTGCAGCTCCGCGACTCGTGAGGTCTCCTTGCCCGAGTCTGCCGTTACCGCCAGAGTTTGACCCCCAGCACTTCAGGCTGTCATCATCAAGGATCGCACATGTATACCCATGGTTTCCAATTCGAAGGCTCGTCGCTATCCGACCTGTGCCCACGTCTACTGCGGGTAGATTGTCTCCCATGGTCCCAGCCGCATCTCCACGTCTCGTTGTATCTCCATACCCCAATGCGCCGATAGCATTGTCACCCCAACATTTGAGGTCGTCATTGTCCAAGATGGCACAAACATGTCGTGTGCCGACGGCAAGATGCTTCGCAGTGCGACCGGTACCCAGATCAACGGGAGGCAAGGAATCTCCCATTTGGTTTGCTGCAGATCCAACATCAGCTGTTGTTTCTGTGCCGAGGTGACCCCATTCCTGCCTTCCCCAGCATTTAACAGACATGTCGTCCAATCTGGCACAAACTGCATTTTCTCCCCCGCCGATCTGCAGCGCGGTCCTTCCACTGCCTAGATCCACTGTCGGCAAGAAGTTCCCCATGTGGCTGGCGCTGCCACCTCGATTACTGGTGTCTCCGTAGCCCAATGTTCCGTACTGGTTGTTCCCGAAGCACTTCATGTTTCCGTCCGTGAGGAGTACGCAGGTGTATGCACTGCCAACTGCCAGTTCTTGTGGTACTTGACCAGCTCCGAGATCCACGACTGGCAAGTTGTCTCCCATGCTTCCAGCACCACTACCTCTAGCAGACAGATCTCCGGACCCGGTGGGGTTTCCATGGTTTGCAGTGCCCCAGCATTTAAGGGTGTCGTCATCCAAAATGGCACATGCGTGCCATTGAGAACTGGCAACTCGCTTTGCAGTTCGTCCGGTTCCCAGGTCCACCGCTGGAAGCACATCTCCGACTCCACTCACGCCGACGTTGGCGTCAGTGGATTCTTGGCCTGCAAGCCCATCCGGGTTGTTGCCAAAAGACTTCAGGGACCCATCATCCAGGATGACGAAGGTCGTAACATACATCCTGTCCGCCAGTTTCTGGGCGCTGCGGCCGGTTCCCAGATCGATAGCTGGCAACGCATTGCCCATGTCAGAGCGGTGCACCTGGTCACCATGACCCAACTGGTAATTGCTGTTAGTGCCCCAACATTTGAACATGCCGTTGGACAAAATCGCACAAACATGTAGTCCGGTAGCGATGTCTGATGCCGTATACTCACCGGCTACCCGAACCAGAAGAACCAAGAGCAGAACAGGCAGGAAGCTGCACGATTGCCCCGACATGGCAGGCCGAGCCATCTTCTGTGCGCACGCAGAGCGATGAAGAAATCAAATCACTGGGTAGCGTATTATGTCGAAGCTGTAGGCCAATGCAATGTTTGCAATGCATGCGCTGTGAAACGCTACAATGCGAATATGTGCGAAATTTTGCGATTGCACGCTCGACTTTAGTCGGAGCCTCAGAGCGATTTGCTGACTTCAGATACCGCTCTGCAAGCAACTCCTAGTGAGGCAACTCGTGACTTCTGGCCTTGAAGAATCAGAAAGCCCGGGCGTCGTCGACATCTTCAACGGTCTCCGGGTGCTCTTTCGCCACGCGATCATCCTCGACTCTTAGGTATAACACATACATGCCTCCCGCTCCTACATCCCCTGCATGTGCACTTAGTCTGCAGGTTTTACCTGCGTCAAACCCCCCCAAAACCAAGGACAAAAAGGGAAACTTTGGGTTTGACGAGGAACAACCACAACGGTTGATGATATAAATCCTGCACTACCCATGATAAGGAATGTGCCATTATTCCCATAGTTTAGGGTCCTTAAGGTAATGCAGGATTTATATCATCAACCGAATGACTACGCATGCAAAATACACCGGCCGCCTGCACAGCTCAGGAAGATGCTCCGCATCGGAAGCCATGAAGGGTTGCGGAAAGCAAAGTTCCCAGCTGCTGAGCCCGGAGTGCAGAGGAACGACGCCAGGTATATGTATATATGTATATATGTACATATATATATATATATATATGTATGTATGTATGTATGTATATATAGGTATTACTCTACGTCTCTACGTTCGGGTGCTTCTCTTCATGGCCCTTCACAGGCTTGTGGCTTGGATCAGATGTCGCGAATGCTGTGGCAATGCCTCTCAACCTACCATCAGACATCTGGCACTTCGGGCCTGAGCCGCCTTAACCAATTGAAACTGGGCTAGCTGTACTGAACAAGCGACCGAGCATCACAGTCCCACTATCACTATCCTCTTCCAGTCATGAGCTTTTGATCGGATGCTGAGCTTCCATCGTCAGCTGTATGCTTCAACAGCTCTGTGCTCCCCGAGACGTGTCAGTCTTCTTCCCTGTGCTTCAGCAGGAACAGTGAGACCATCAACCTTCTGCCGCTGGGGCTCAATCCTTTCTCTCGGACGCGAAAACACAAAGGGATAGCTCGAGATTAGAGAAGTGTAAGTAGGACTCATGGAAACAAGTTGCTTAGACACAACTTCAAGTTTTGTTGGCGTTCATCTGGATCT
This sequence comes from Symbiodinium sp. CCMP2592, assembly GCA_905221615.1. Lineage (NCBI taxonomy): Eukaryota > Dinophyceae > Suessiales > Symbiodiniaceae > Symbiodinium > Symbiodinium sp. CCMP2592. The sequence continues at coordinate 7,545 of CAJNDT010000779.1, forward strand.
AGTCTGGTACATGAGAGGAGGCGGCCTTAATAATTAGAATAGGGTGTTGGGCCCCATTATACTATACTTACAAACAGGAACCCCGCAAAAATAAATAGTATTGGTAATCGTTTAGGCCCCTATGTTAAGTCGAGACCCTGGGTCTTGCGAGCCAAGGCTTCCAGGTGATATGCTAAATCAGATCTGGTTATTATGCTAACAGAGGGTTCCTTTCCCGCAAGGCCTTGCAGCGTAAAATGCTAGATTTGCAGCGATCCCCAGATGGGCAAGAAGACCATCAGCAAGGAGCAGAACGGCATTGAACTGAATGCCGTAGAAGCCTCCTTCTGCTGTTTCGCTGTATCAGCCTCTTGGAAGCACCAGTGACCAATGGAGACAGGAGCCGCCAAAGGCTCAATCCAAAAAACTTGCGAAGTGTACATAATCAAAGGGGAAAAGGAGGGACCCTTAATGGGGACCCCTACCCTATAATGGGCTATAGAATGGGGATATAATGGCTATATTAATGGTATATACCTAGGGGTCCCCATTAAGGGTCCCTCCATTTCCCCTTGTACATAAATCAAGTCTGCGACGCGTAGGTAGCGCATTGCATCATGCAAGGGACTGCCCTGAGAAGATGGTCATGCCCCATGGGTCCCTGAGAATGTGAGTCTTAGCCACTTGGAGTCAGTGTCGGATCGCGGTTCTGTGCGGCTGACGGCCGTCTTGAACAGACTAATCGCCAAGGGACCCCTAGCCGGGGCTAAAGTCTGCGGACGGCGAGCACCCTGCGACCTGCACCTCTCGACGTGACGCGGTGAAACATTCCGAAGTTCAAGAATGGACCAAGTCCTTCTCACTGATACCTGCGTTTCACGCCAGTCACCCTCCATACTGGAGGCTAGTTTTCGGGAGAACTAACCATCAGTGCCCCAGGAACATGTAATTACCGTCTGTATGGTTTCATGCTATTGCAGGGCAGTGTGCGGCAAAGGAAAACAAATCCTGGCCGAGATGCTGCACTGTCTGGCTTCGAAGGTCTCGCACCTCTTCTTCCTCTTCTTTGTCGGACCTCTAGGCTGGCTAAGGGTGCATGGTGTATAGGGTCCGAAGATTTGAGGTATCGGGGCTTCTTGTTCTCGTTGCTGCTGCTGTTGCTGGTGCTTGAGAATCCCAAATAATAGAGCCTCTTGACCAATAAGAAGAGCAATCATGGAACCCCTTGGCTTCTTCTCTGCCAAAAGGACTTGAATTAATTCCCGAAGATCCGGGCCAGGTAGACCCTGAACCGTTTATCGTCGCCAAGACCCTGACTGCCTTGATCCAAACCTCATTATCATTGTCATACTCCTCGTTTCAGCACGGACGGAGGTGCCGGTCATGCTCCTCAAACACCGAATCCAAAGCCCTAGACTCTAAACTCTACAGGCTCTTATAGTTCTTAAACCCGACTAGAACTTCAGAGCCTTAAAGCCTGAACTCCAAACCCCAAGACCCTCAAAACGTGTGGCCGAGCCGCTCTGCCGCGAAGATGGGGCTCTCGGCGCTCGGCTGCCAGCGCTGAAGAGGTAGACCCTTCGGCTCCTCCTGCGCAATCCCCGAGGGAAGCTCGTGGCCTCGAAGCAGTGTGAGAACCGGTCAATCCTTCTGTGAAGGCCTGCATAGTTCGACCAGGATTTCGAGGAGTTTTGAACTGTTAGTGTAGCTAATTGTAGATATCGAAGCCGCAGTGAACCCTACCAGGCTCTACCAGTAAGACGGCAAGCACCAAACCGCCACCGTCACAGCCACAACCATCAATATCGCAGGTCGTATGGCCCAACCCCGTGCTTCATCAACGCTCTGAGCTCAAAGTTGAGTTCGAAGGAAAGTCTGCCATTGGAGGGCATCGGGCTGTAGCCACTGCTCATCAGCAGAATTCCGCTGCAGCGGTGCAGATTTGGACGTTTCCAAACGAATGAGAGCCAGAACATGGACCATTAGTAGGCTCAGTGTGTGAAGAGTCGGAGCCCCAAAATGATCTCACAAATCAAGTCCGTCTTTGAAGTTTTTTTTTGGAGCTCCTTTTTATGTCTGCCCTTCGTGCAGGCTTACATACGGCCCGAGGCCAGGAGAGGTGTAGGGGGAGAGGTTTGGCTGCCAGGATTCTGAAGCGGCATACTCTTCGAGTGCAGCCTCGCACCTGTCCAACTGCAAAGGGGCCGGGGAGCGATAAAACTAGATGCAGCTAGGTTTACGCTCTCGCAACTCGGACATGCCTGACGATGCAGCTAGGTTTAGGGTTTAGGCTGCGAAGCATGTGTCCGCTTGGTCTCTTGATGTGGAAGTGGAGGTGGCCTGGAAATGCCAAGAATCCTCAAGAATCCCTCCGTACTTAAAGGATCATGGGACTTAGTGACTCGGGTTATAAATCCGACTATAGAACCCTATAGTACCCTTATTAAAAGCAACCATAATCCCTCCGTAGGGCTTCAGCTTCCGGCCTGGGTTACGGAGGCGCCAGCAGCCATGGCCTGTCTGGGGGAAGTTTTCTGGCATCGGATCCCAAGTTAGGGATGTTTAGGGTTTAGGGCTTAGGGGTTTAGGGTTTAGGGGTTTCGGCGCTCACACTCGGACAATTTAGGGGTTTAGGGTTTAGGGGTTTCGGCGCCACAGGGTTTAGGGGTGACTGCAGTATAGATGGCTTCAACTCGCATTTGGAGGCCCCCCCTCAATTCATACATTATGTCCTTGGGGGTTAGTAGGGATGGAGAAATGTATTTCGTAGGGGTTTTGGACGTTCGAAGGAAAAGAAAGTCTCAGCAAGCAAGTGCTTCGCGGGCATGGTGCACTTTGTTTTGCAGCTGCCATGCGGACCTTGTCCTAGTTCGGGGAGGCTTTCGGGAAGACTTTGTGGAAATAGTCGGACTAGTTAGGATGCCTGAAATACAGCTCTGGAGGATTAGATTAGTTTGGATGCCTGACACGCAGCTCTCGGGTTCGTCTTCACGGCACATCCCCCGGCAGGAAGATTGTATTTCGGGCGGGGGGGCGTGAAATACATTCCGGGGCCCTGGGCCCCTGCCAGAAGGTCCGCCTACGTGTAGTGGTTCGTACTGGATCACATATCACTTCGGTTCTCGCGGTAGCCTCGCAGTGAAGGAAAATCTCTGTAAACCACACCTATTGCCTGTGAAACCTCATGAAACCTCCTACCACTGACAGGACCTCTGCACAGGGAGAGGTTTGAGGTCAGGCAAGATTGTATTTCGGGAGGGGGTGGGCGAAATGCAGTCTACCACGTCTCACACAAGGGAGCAGGACTTCGTTCTCGGTGTGGTGGGGTTTGGGATGTGGCATTTAGCCATTAGAGATTAGGGTTCATGTAGGGTGATACTACTGCGGAGATATTGGTGATCAACAGAGTATGGGACCTGGCTTCGCACGGCACCTTGCGGCTCACATAACGGTGCTGCGAATGTTGTGTCCATGCATCTATGGCCAGCTTCGAGCAAGGGCTCGGAGCGATTTGTCATGACTCTGGCAAACAAAACCAGCATGCACTGCATCTTGCGATTTTCTGACCCTCCCCGGAAATACATTCTGGAGCCCGAGGGATTGTATTGGGTAGACGTACGGGACCCCCGGAAATACATTAGTTGGGGCCGGCCCTACTGCAGTCAAGCGAAGCGAGGTGGGGGGATCTACGGCTTCCGGAGACCGGGGCTTTAAGAGTTTCATAAGGGTTCTGGCCTTGGCCTCTACGACTCCAGGGCTACGGCCAGGAATAGGAAAGAATGTATTTTTTTTGAGCCCTCTTTTTCAACCGCCTGAAAGTTAGTTGAAATGCCAGATAGAAGACTAGAATATCGTGATTAAACACCTCTTGCCCAAGTCATCCATGCCGTAGAGTGTGCGGTAAAAGATCACAAAGTCACAAACAACCAGAAGCGGTCCGGCGGCGTTGAGGGACTTCTCTTGCTCCCGCTGCAGCCAGTGCCAGCAAACTCCCAAGTCGTGTGCCTGCCGGCGAGTATCCAGGGTCCAGGCTTTGCAATGCATTGTAAGCCACAGAGTCTTACCCTACCTGCTCTTCGGTGATGGAGAGAAGCATTGCTGTCGGTGCCTGGAGAAGTGTTGCAGCGCGCCGCTCTGGCAAAACTATGGCAGAAACTTCTTCCGTAATCCCATGCATCGTGAATCATCGTGAGCCTGCGGGCATGAAGTTAAATCGATGTGACTTGTACCCCTCCGGCACACCACGTTGCCGCCCTGCCCTGAGGCAGCCTGAGCTTCGACCCGAAGGCAAGCAAGGGGCAACCGTTGGTGTCCGAATGTCAGGCACTCCAGCATCAGGATACTGGTAGTTCGCACCCTGGCCGACGACAGATTCTGTGACAAGGCTATGCTGGTTGCAAGAAGCTTGTGCATGTTCTGGCATTGGGGCCTACAGTAGGGGATGTGAGGGAGCCTCTGTCCTGGCCTGTGTGGGGTCTTCATCCGGCTTGTCGCCACAGGAACTGTGACTATGTTGTCCTTGCCCATCGAGAACCTGCGCACACACCGTCACTGCTGCCCCCAGGAACACCGAATGAGACTGCAAAAACAACACCCCCCCAACCTGCATCGATGTGGTTTGAGGGAACGTCACGCCAGCCAGCCAGCTCCGAGCATTCAAAGCCATGTCAAGCGAACTTCGCTAGAAGCAGCAAATCGACTCCGGGCTGGATTTGGCTTTGGCTTGATCCTCCTTGCATCGGGACCCGGTCAGCATCAAGCCCCTGCTCAGGCCGCTGATTCGTCTTGCAGCGTTCTGACTTCGGCCTCTGGCGGCCCCTTTTCTATCTGATGAGTGCGGCGGAGACGGAGATGAGTCTGCCTATCGAGGCCGAAATACCATTTCAGACCTTTGCACAAGATGTTCTAATTCTCAAGCTTGGGCATGCCCAATGAAGCTGCTAGCTGCTAGAAGAGGAAGGACGGCAGCACAGGCGCAGGCCCAGTATGTATTGCATACCTTGCGGCATGTGTCAGGTGTGCTGATGGGTGAAACCGAAGAACAAACCTTCTATGCTGCTATAGACTCTCTGGACAGTCCAGCTCACGCGGGAGATGGCGCTCGCACTCCAAGTGATTTGATATTTGTGCCACGTGCCGAGCCTCCATGATGTCATGCTGCGATGGTCCAGCTCTCACAAGCACCCTCACCATGTCTACCTTGCCACTTCTGCAAGCAAAAACCAGAGGAGCAATGCCGTCGTCCAATTTCATGTTGATGTCAATCGCCGCTTCATGCAAGCACTTCACCACTGCAACTTCACCAGCCTGCACCGAACGTGACAGACTGCTGCGCTGAGCATCTGACTGCCGTGCATCGCATTCATGAACCCCTTCATGTAAAGCTTCCATCGCCCTGCTCTCATCGCAGCTGTGACGCATCAAGTATCGCAGCATCTCCATATTGCTGCGTTGCGCACTGACGAGAAACACATTTGAGCCTGCGTTCGTAGCATGGGCAATGTCTGCCCTTGCCTGAACGAGCAGTTCCACGACATCCATGTGTCCATTGTGGGCTGCAATGATCAGAGGGGTCGTCCCATCGTGTCCCGGATAATCCACGGTCGCCATGTTGTCCAGCAGCAGACGAACAACTCCAACTCGACCCCTCTGGCATGCTTTGAAGAGCGCCGTGGCACCATCTCTGTTAGCGGCATCTATGCAAGCGGCGACCTCCAAAAGCGTCTCCACAGCAGTCTGGTGTCCGTTCTGCGCTGCGATGCACAGCGCCGTTGTGCCTGTCGCGTCTGCGACGTCTTTCATCGGAGCATCGGCTCGCTTGAGGGGCGCGCCTGCTCGCAGCAGATATTTCAAAATATCGTGGTGTCCTTTCCTGAGATCTCGTTCAGGAAACATACCATCATAATCAGGGAGCCACATTCATTGCTTACTAGCATGGTAGCTTTAAAAATTCACTTCCTTAGAACAGCACAAGCAAGTTTCTGCGCAGCGATCAGCAGCGGCGTGGTCTTGTTCAAGGTCTCGCGGCTTAGGTCAGCCTTCGCGTCGGTCAAGACCTCCACGCAAGCCAGGTGACCGTTCTGGGAGGCCACCTGGGTTCTTGTTAAGGGAATTTACATTTAACTTACCCTAATAGGGATCTACAGTAGATAATATGGCTTCCTCATTATTATGGAAACTTGAGTTGAATCCCGCAACAGGAGCCCAGCCACGTACAGTGGCGTCGCGCCGGCCTTTTGCGATTTGTCCAAATGCTCCTCTTTGCTGCGGCAATGCAAGCAAAGCAGCCGGAGGACTTCGAGGTGCCCTTCTTGTGCCGCCACGAACAAGGGCGTCGCCGAGTCCTGGTCCTTACACAACCGCTACACAGGAGCTGCCTAAGGACTGCCCTCTCTCAGGCACACAGAAGCCTTGCTCTTCTACTCAGCACAACATCAATGGCCAATGGCTCTACATGTGCTCGACGCTGCAACAAAAGGGTTGGGCGGAATTTTCGTTGCTTCTACGGTCATCAACCAGCAGCATGGTGCTCCATGTTAACATGCAACTAGTGTTTTCCTTCATCTTTGCCCACATGATGGCATCATATCACCACTACCATCATCATGATTATCATTTTCACGATGCTGTCATCTTCTTATGGCCGTCATCACCCTCAACATCGTCGTCACCGCAATCGTCACCGTCATCATCAACTTCTCGAACCTACAGCAGCAGTATGATCATCCTTCGTGCGGCCATCGTGGCCTTCCTTGGTATTATCGTCATAGTCATCATCACCATCGCAGTCACCGTCATCATCATCATCATCATGATCCTCATCGCCATTGATGATCGTTCAGATTTTAGATTTTTCTCTAGGTTCCGGGATTCTTGTACGTAGCAGAAAACAACTCACATAAACAAAAACTTCCCGCACTTTTCCAGAAGGCCTCGACATGTCTATCCTTGCGTGTTACCAACCTTCCGCGCGAGACATAATATGGGCCTTACGATGAGAATAGGGTTTTGGGTATGTTATACTATACTAATAATACGGAGTCCCCAAAATGGTATAGGTAATTATCTGCACTCCGAAAAAGGACAAGCATCGGCTTTCGTAACGTCGGCATCACCAAGAAGCAGAAGACGAAGCTGGCCCACATCGCCTTTCCGGCAGACCTTCCACGTTGCCGTCTCACCCCGGTCGTCAGAGACATCCGGATCCTGGAAGGCAAAGAGAGCTCTTGCGATGAGCTCGGCTGCCTCCTTGCTATTCTCACTCTCAGCTGCTTTCAGAATCATCTGCCGGTAGGCCTCGTAGGCAGCATCCTCCTCTGGCAAGAAGCCGTTCGTGAGGACGGAGATCTTCATTGGGCACCCGAGACTCTCCCACGAACGCGCCCCATGCAGGGCTCCTCGCGTCTCCCTTGTTTCTGAAACGAAAGTGCTCCTGAAGTAAGGCAGCTTGAGCTGCTCATGACATCGCATCCTCAAGTAGCCAAGGAAATCCGCTTCTTCCCTGCAAAGCTGCACAGGCACGGCCAAGTGCGGAACACCTGTGATCGCTGCCCTCAGCACCACCTCGGCTTCCTCGGCTGCGGCTCCATCGCCGCCCCCCTTGCACGGCATGCCCAGAACCTCACATCTGCCACCGGGATCGGTGAACTCTACCTGTCCTGGGATGCCGGTGTAAAGAACCACAGCTCGAGCCTGAAGCTGCAGGAGTATATTGTTTTTTCAATCCCCGCCAGGCTCCGACGGTCCATGCTTTTGGATTGCACTTGATGCCCATGCCCATGCCATGCACGATCTTTTTCGGATTTCCGATGCCCTCGCAGCTGGTGGCACCCACCTGCTGTGCAAACTTGCTTACGGATCAAAGAGCAAAAATGACGCGACCCTGCGCCCGAAAGCACTCAGCTCCCACAAGTCTCGGCATTCCAGAAAAATGTCATGTAAAATGCAGTGTACTTATTAAAGTACAGTATATAACTATATGTTTTATATCATATTATATTCCGTTGAATGTGTGTATATATATATAAATGTATATATATATATATATATATATATATATATATTATATATATATATATATAGGGCTGGGTGATAGTTCCAGAAAGCAAGCCACGTTCTCTCTCTACCAATGCCACCAAGTACCGTGCACTCTGGATAACAAGCAAGCATGGGGGGCCAGTGATCAGTCTAGGGCCGATGAGATCTGATGCGGAGACCGGCTGGAAGATGGGCAACGCTGCCAGAATTGAGCGATTTAGTTAACCAGTGAATGGACTAATGCACGATTACGATGCAGACGCAGACCTTCAGATCCATAGCTACTGAAAGTGTAGTTCTCTGTGGAGAAGCCGTCATGCAACACACAACTTTAAAACAAAGACGGGGGCAAACACTGATGGGGGCACATCACCTCCATGGTTGTGAACACGAGGCAAGCACAACAAAGCAATGTCACACTTGGCAACCAGGCTATTCTTGAGCACGCAGCCACGGCAAATTGTCGCACTCAGGGCTAAGCACAATTCATCCCAACGGGATGCTTCACTGCAGGAACCAGTTGGCAGAACCAGACGAATGTCATGAAACTGCTGTAATGCGCCTTTGTTAAGATTTCGGCTGTGACTTGAAATAGCTGGCATCATTACTCTGGTTGCCACCACCAGGACCTAAACCCTAAACCCTAACAAACCTCTTGAAGAAAAACCTGAAAGCTTGATCGCTGAACTTGAGCATCCGAGTGTGATGCAGTGCACGCCTCGCGAGGTCCCATCACCTCAGGCTTGGCACTGCGTGGGAAAGGCGGTGGATATTGAGCCTCCTACAGTACCGTAAACAGTAAACTTTGTACGCCTGAGCTGATATTCCTGTTTCCAGCCGACCGGATCTTCTTGATCAAAAAGACTTATTTCGGGACGTCTTGGGGCCCGGAGACGAGATCTAAAACAAAGCCTTGCCAAGCAAGGTTTGGAACTGTTGCTTGCTTCCCCAATAAGCCAGGGAAATAAAAGGCTAAACTCTCAGATTACTACTAAAATATATGAAACGCAAGAAGTTTAAAGTTTAAAATTTAAAGATCAGGTATTGGAGAGCTAAAGGTTGAACACACACTATGAGAAACACTCGCGGGCAGCAACTGCGCTTGAACTGTCCCGGCCTGCGGCTGAAGGATCATCCTTTGTCGTCCGTTGTCCTTCAAGCTCCTCCAAAGTGGAGTTTTCAGGGAAAGGGCCGATCCGTATAGTCTGTGCCCCATTCAGCCCATTCACCATCCCGAGATCTGCACGGCAGATTGCAAAACCGGCAGCTTCTTTCTCAGCCGGCCCGATGTTCAAGCCGTGTGCGGTGAGGGCCCGCTTCAATCATGAAAGCAGGCGTTGAATCACTATCTATATAATCGACGGAAAAGGTGAGACGAGAGACTTCAAGGAGCTTTGCCTTTGAGCTCCTCCGCCTTTGGTTCTGAAAATGCTCTGCCTTTTGGCATCTCTGCTCAGCGCCCCGGCCGCAGCAGCTCCACCAGCCGCTTCGCGGCCTCTTGCGCCGCAGGCGTCCCGGACACTTCCAGCTCGGCGGCGGCGCCCAAAGCCCCCGAAGCCTTCGCCTCGCTGAGACCCTGGGGGTGGGCGCACAACTTCAGGAGCACCCCTGGCGCCCGCTCTTGGGCTTTTTGGTTGTCGCCACTCATCAAGGTGACCAAGTGAGGGACGGCACCGGCTGCTACGATGGCTGCCATGTTGTCTGCGTTGTCTGCGAGGTTGCCCAAGGCACCCGCGGACCTCTGCTGATCAGCGCCGTCGCTGCTCAAAAGGAGCCGCACTAGCGGAGGGATGCCACCCGCTTCCGCCACGGCCACCTGATTGTCTTCGTTGTCCGCGGCCAGTTCCCGAAGAGCATGTGCGGCACTCGCAGCCGTCTCCTTTTGATTGAGCAGCCTGATTAGCGGAGGGATCGCGCCTGCCGCTGCAAAGCCGACTCTGTTGGCCTGCGCCTTAGGAACAGCTCCTGGCACGAAAACAATGTCCGTTTCGGTGATGACTCCGGCCGTCATCAAATTCCCAATCGTTGTTGCGGCCGTGGCCTGGACCGCCGTCGTGCTTGCTGTCAGAAGCCTTACCATCGGGGGGATCCCACCGAGCTACGCAACGGAGACATTGGGGAGAGTCATTAGCATTCCGGCCGTGTTTAAGGTCAAATTCTGAATTATCGTGTCATCCGTGCTGCTCAGCTGCTGAACTAGCGGAGGAATCCCTCCGGCCTGGGCAATAAGGGCATGCCCGTCTTCGTGTGTTGCCAATTGAGCAAGAGCCAATGTGGCCTCATCCTGGACACTCGGATTGTTCAGCAAGTTCAGCAGCTGAGGGATGCCGCCGGCCTCCGCGATGGCACTCTTGTTGTTATCGTCTTCTGCCAGCTCGTAAAGCGTGCTTGCGGCCGCTGCCTGGACCTCGGGGTTGCTGCTGCTCAGCAGCTCCACGAGTGGGGGGATCGCCCCGGCCACTGCGATGGAGGACTTGTTGTCTGCTTCCACCACCAGCTCTGAAAGCGCTCCTGTGGCATTCTTCTGAGCGTTCATCGTGCCGTGGGTTAGCAGCGCCACCAGTGGAGGGATCGCCCCAGCTTCAGCGATGGAGATCTTGTTGTCGTCGTCTACGGCCAGATTCCAAAGTGCCGATGCGGCGTGGCGCTGGGCGTCCGGCGTGCTGCTCGTGAGCAGATCCACGAGTGCAGGAATTCCCCCGGCCGCTGCGATGAAGACCCTGTTGTCATCATCTGCTGCCAGATCCCGGAGCTTCACTGCTGCCTGAAGCTGCGCCTCGGTGTCGTTGCGCTGCAGCGTTTCGATATCCTCCTTGAATTGGTCGGCCTGGGCCTGAACTTTGGCAGCTCTCAGGGGGTCGAAAGCCGGCTTCTTGAGACCCGAGACCTCGTTGCTCCTGGTGTCCCAGATGCTAGACACCTGCTGCGGCACCTTCTTCGAAACCTGGGGGGACTTCTTGGTGTTCCAGGTGCGCTCTGACTGAGACGGCGGCGGCTTCTGTTGGTGCAGCTTCTCTGAAGCTGCGTCATTCTTTTGTGCAGGCTTCTGTGGGGAGTCTGCGGCGACCTGCCAAACTTTGGCTGCAGCTTGGGATCGATGCTTCGACGCCTCCTCTAAAAGCTGCCGACTGCTTTCGTAGCGGACGTTGCTCAGGAATGCGAACCATCCGTCCTCGACCTCCTCGTTCACCACGACAGCGAGCAGCTGAGCTCGCGTGAGACCCTTGTAGAGGTCCGCCCGTGTCACGAGATCGCGGGCCTCGCCCTGAATCGGTGCATCGAGCCCCACGCAAATCACGATGAGATGCTCCAGCCCATCCACAACATCGACGGTGTCGAGGATGATGTCTTCCTGCCCTCGCTCCTCCTGCTCCCCAGCAACACGCTGGATGCCAGTGCTGCGAAGCCACTGCGGCAGTGAGCGCAGGGACTCCCCTTGCTTGACGAAGCGGAACTTTCGGTCTGGGAGTCCGTCGCGCAGCAACGGGCTCAAGGCCTTCTTCAACTTTCTCAGGAACTGGTCATCTGGAACGAAGATGGCAAGCCTCCTGTGCAGCCTGACACCCGAATACACGTTCTCAACATGCACGATGGCCTGCATCACGCGACGGGCATAATGCTTCATCCGCTCAGCCTCATCCTTCGAAGCCTCAAAGATGAATGACTTCACCGGCGGGCCATCGGTGCCGGCGGGCACGGCAGCTTCGGCATTGACCTGGAACGACGCAGCACCTAAGACGATCTGCCGTGTGCTCCGGACTACCTCTGTCAGTTGCACCTTCTCCATGTCTGGAAATGTGGCCGTCACGGCCGAAGACTGGGCACGGTCCGACAGAAGCAGCTTTCTGCTGCAATGCAAATCGTCAATTATGCCGCGGTCCACTCCGTCTTGGTACATGTTGTGACACTCGTCAATGACAAGCAGATCGAACTTGTCATTCTTGTCGTGGTTGATGTTTGCTGCTTCGAACTCGATGCGCCCCTCTTGCACGGCGGGCATGCGAAGCTGTAGGAGCTGTTTGTATGGCTTGAAAAGGACCAGCAACCCAGAAAGAAGCCCCAAATCTTTCCTCTGTGACCGGAGGCGTACGGCCAGCCACTGGACGAAGTAGCAAACCAGCTCCACGGTAGCCGAGACATAGAGGACGCGAGGAGCGGGCTCATCAGCGGCAGGAGTCAATTCATCGACCACTCGCTCGACTGCCACGAAGGTCTTGCCTGCACCGGCCGGAGCCGACAAGTGCACCCTCTCCAAGCATTTGATAGCATTGAGGCGCTCTCTCTGGTGACGCGTCAGCTTGTCGAGGGCCCGCAGGCTGGAGTCGTACACTTGCAGAAACTGGGATTTGCTGACTGCCACCTCCCAGCGGGGATCGGCAAGCTTTTGGTTGATCTCTACCTCGAGCTCGTCATTGAGGACTCTGTCTCTCAGCTTCTGCAGTGTTCCGATGGACTTGATCTGCAGCTTTGCTCTTAGGGCCACCAGGTCTGGGCGAAGTCGATGGGTGCCGATGTCCAGCACATCTACGTGCGGAAGGCACTCCATGAGGATCCCTCGCAGCTTTGCATCGCCTCAGATCTCAAAACAAGAGTCTACCAATTGCTTCCTCTGGGGACTCTGGGGACGTGTCGCTTCACACCGTCTGCCGTGCTGTCTCCGAGAGCTCCTGAGGTGCCGACCGACATGATCCAGCAAGGCTTGCATGGTCGCAGCAGTGCTGCAAACGCACGGGGAATCGAAGGTCTGCTGCTTGGTGATCTGACATCGTAGCGTCCATCGCACCACGGCATCCTCGGAACCGTCTTCCTGCTCGACGTCCAGGACGTCCTGCTTCTCGACGGTTCCTCGTCGCCAGGACCTCGTGGCCTCGCACCAGGCGTCGACCAGATGGCCCCTCGCAAACTGCTCTTCCAGCACATCGCAGACGTCCACCTCTTCGTAGCTCCAGCCCATCTCCTTGGCCTTTGCCAGCTCCATGGCTTGCGTCGCATCCACCCGCCCGGGTGGGAGGGCCACCTTCAAGCGCTGACCGTTGTCGACAGCCTCTTGAACCCTCGCAAGCCACTTGCTTTGCCAGCCAGGGTCTCCTTCTCCGCAGCCGTCTTTCTCGTGACCTTAGAAGCGGGCGTTCACGCACTGCGCCCCTCTCTGCAAAGAAACACACATGTGAGCACGAAGTGCAAGCATGCCATGCTTCACAGAGCCTGCAGATGTCAAGTTCTTCTGTCCCACATGCCGGGGCACGTGCCATGTATATTCCTGCCCAACTCTGGGGGCGAGAGGCCCCGCAGGAAAATCAAAGACTCGAGAGCTCCACCGTTCTTCCAAGGCTCTGAAAAAAACTATTGTGGTAGCACACACACGAGAAAAGAGGTGCATGCCCCAGTGGCTCGTTGCTTCGTTCCTCTTCTTCGCCCGCGATGACATCTAGGTCTTAAGAGGAAAACGTCAGCAAGTAGAGGCTTTGGTAGGGAGTGCTGCTTTGGCTTCGCCGTGCTTTGCTCAAGGCATCTGAGGTCCGGGCCATCTTCCTCCGCTTGGAAGATGCAGGCCACAGAATCCGTAGCAGACTCTCCCGTCAAAGCATCCCAGCAAGGCGCATATCTGGCGGGGAATGAAATCCAACATACCCTCGCACCGGGAACGATGCGCCCCTCGAAGCTGACTCTCGTAGGAAGGCCATTGGCAGGTGGCCCTTTGGGCATCAGGTAGAGCATTTCCTCGGGGTGCAACTCCGACTCCTGCGAGCATCGTGATCGGGTCAAGCAGATCACTTCTTCGACCACGTTACAGCATGCCTTACGACCACAATTTTGCGAAGGATCATCCCTGGAGCAGCCAGCTAGCGGTTCTCAAGTTCTCACATGAGCTGCTACTGACTTATGCTGCCAATTTGTCGCTGTCACATGCTTCGTTCCAGCCTCGTCAACGTTGCCGTCCCGCCATCCGTCCTGGTTGTTAGAACGCTTGCATGACAAAGAAGATCAAAGAAGAACGGCTTGGGAGACGAGCAAAGAAACAAACGGTGATACTTGTTGCACAAGATAGTCATTTCAAAGCAGGCTGCAACTCGTGTCATTCTCTAGCAGCCTGTATGGAGGCTCCCCCAAGCGCATGCTGGGGATGGTATTAGCATAATCGTATGTATTGAAACTACGATGGCGACGATTTTACTACCACTAGCACTAGCAGCAGCACTACCAATCTACCAGGACTACCAGGCCCACATCACGCAAAGGACAACATTATGATGCAGTTGCACAACTGGTCCGGGATAGTAAGATCTGTGGCCTTTGATGCGAAAGATCTTGCGGAAGGATGCTGAAGATCAAATCGGGAGTGCCAGTGGCTTCGCTCACTTCTTCACTCGACAGATCAGCAGATGTCTGCGGTCCGCGGTATTGAGCTTTCCAAGTTCAACTTGACGACCTTCTCAGTAGCATGTCATATGAAGCTACTCAAACCCGTACGGACGAGTACGGACGCTGTCTTCTGATGCTCCAAGCGAGCCGGCCACGGTCCGGCACAGTGGCGAGTGAACGTGACTTCCAACAAGTCTGACTTTGTCTCATGGCAGGGAAAACAAATCTAACAGTGAACACACACACACACCAAACAATAAAAAATAAACACAACACTAGCATGAAATTAGCATGGACACGGTGTCCTGCTTCTTCTGGATTCTCTCGAGCAAGTCCAAGGACAACCCGGCCTTCTTGGCCTCCGTCAAGATCTCCTGCAGCTCTCGCTCCTTTTGGGATGCATCCTGAATATCCGGCACACGGTACCATCGCTTGAAGATTGCAAGGCGGGTCTTGCCCTCTTGGTTCCACTCAGTCAAGCCGATCTCTCGTCCTTTGTGCTCGGCGATCTCTGGCAGGCATCTTGCCAGCTCTTCCTCTGATTCGAGATCCACTCGCTGGTCCAGAGCCCATGCGACCAGCAGACTCTGCGGGTCGAACCTGATGGGGATCTTCCAACGGTTGATGATGGGCCCAATTCGTTTCGACACGGCACAGCAGGAGAGGAGCCGGTCCACTCGTTCTTTCAGATGGTCGCAGCCACTCAGCCGGTCTTTGCTCTCCCCGTTCAGTGCGGATCCAACCAAGTCTCCATGGTCGATCAAGAGCTTCGCGGATGGTCCCGGTGACGAGACCTGCGCCTTCACAGCAGCAATGCAGAAACAAGTACTCTTGTAAGAATCTTTGCCAGCTACATGCTGGAGTCAGTTAAAAACATTGAACTATCATGTCATGTTATCTTCATTTTTGGCATCATCAGATCATCCTCTGCCCCACCACTCATCATTTTATTGTCAGGTTCCCTTCCCGGGTCCCTAAGTCGCACCAGCATAAACGTAACAATCGTACTTCCACGCATGCCTCTTCAAAGCCTCGAGCTGCGAACACAAGCCTTAGCAGCCTTAGCGTGTCTCTGAAGGGCCGTGCACGTACGCTCCAAAGTTGCAGTGCAATCAGCGCATTCTTCACCCCAAGCCCTTTGGCGGGACCCATCGTAAACCGTCATGTGATTGATCAGGGCCCACTGTCCTCTGAGATTAAACAGAGACGGGAGGGGACATTTATTGCATGATTTGTCGATAGTACAGGAAGGACGGGGGATGCTAAGAGTATGATTTGAGGATAATAAAATGATGTTGTGGTGATGAGTTTGGTATATTCCGGGGATGCTTTGAAGCTGATTTGAGGCTGTAATCTGAGCATGATTTGAGGATGATTCCCTAGGGAAAACCAACATTTCCCATTTCCCCCAACCCTCCCCCTCCCCCTCCCCCCCCCCCCACCTCTTCACCCCGCCCCTTCCCACAACCCCCGCCGACACAACGGTGCTTCGAGGCCGGGGCTCATCATCACCGAATCATCACCAAACCATCCCCTCCCCAAGGTGACATCCCAAAATCATCCTCACATCATCCCGTCCCCAAAGTGACATCCCAGAATCATCCTCACAGCCGTCCCCTCCTGAGGCTGGCTTCCAGGAATCAACTCTAAACCACGACATCGTCGCCAGACCACCGACGTGGACAACCCTCGCTTCAACCAGCCTGCAAACTCTGGACTCATGACATGGTTCATTGTTTCATGCGTATTTGTCTGCATACACAAGGCGCATCGCCACGCAGTACAAAGTCCAGAGGCTATAGAGGAACTAGAGTGATCAGGAGAATCTCGATGATGACTACAGGATGAGTTTTCGATGATGTTTTGAACAATGGAGAAAACGATGATGATTTTGATGATGATTTGATGATCATCAAAATGGTATTGTTTTGGTAAATTAATTCATGTGGGCTATGCCAGTCTGTCCACGCAAGAATCTCTTAAAAGTGCTCCAGACACACAATGACATGTGTCTTAAGGTGCATCTTGAAGAGCCCCTGGCCTCCAGAGCAAGCGCCTTCAGGTGGAAAGACCAGGCACGGACATGAAAGCTCTCGCTGAGGTCACCGTCAAGGAATTTCTGGTAGGCAGCCTGAACGACGCTCTCCTGGCACGGCCGGGCACTAGACAGAGATGCCTGCGAGAGCTGCTGTGAGCCATGGTGGGTCCATGATTGAAAGCATCAACAGACACACAGCCTGCCAACAGCAGTTCGCAGCGAATCTTCAAACCATCGGGTGGTATAGTGATACGAGTTCGAAGTCTGCTGCTATCTTTGACGTCAGCATCACGGAACAACATCTGTCCTCTGTGGGCTTCTTACCTGAGAACCAGTCACTGGGCAAATGACACAAGAGCTTTGCAGAGACGGTGCGAGTCAGTAGCACTGCAATGGTTCCACCAACTCAGCATGCGAATGAACATATGACACCAAGCTCAGTGCCAAGCTCAATCGACCAGTCAAGTTGCGAATCTCCTTCATCAAGTCTTCAATGTACAGCTGCTTGTGATGCACGTCGAAAGTCAAGGCTGAATTCTGATAATGATGCTTCAGCGATTCTTCGAGGTCGTTGATCTTATCGCGCTCATTTCGGCAGTTGTCGCTCTTGCCATCCATGATCAGTACGAGTTGGATGTCGACAGTTTCCTCCGTATTCTTGAATTTCTGCAGCAGTACATCCATGGATTGTAGCACTCTGTTCTGCCACTTCCCGAACCAACCTTGACCGTCTGTATCTTCCATGAAGTCGCCCTTTCTACCGAAGGTCGTCGTGATGTGCAGCTCGCTGCAGATGCCCTCGGCGCGATTGTACTCCTCTGAAGGACAAGATGCGCAGATGCGGATGACCCTTTCATCCTGCAGATCCTCAAGCCCCGGCCCATCACGATGCCGCTTCGCCATCGGATCATAGGGCGAACAGTTCTAATAATACCTGCTTGGGGTAATTCGTGCTTTGTCCTCATTATGAAGCAAATGGATGAGGCAGAAAACTCTACTTTCCGATATCTGTGTCTGCTGAAGCAGCGACACCAGCTGTGGCGTCTTCCACTGTTGAACGGAGCAAGTCACGCGCTGCGATACGACATCATCTCACGTGTACTCTCTTGGGCCTCTCCGTTTCTCAACTTTCCCTGGCATGGGAGTACGATCGCTGGCCAACTTCAAAGCCCCTCTAAAGCTCAGTCCAAAGGCAGGAGTCCTCACTGAAGCCCTGCACGGCAAAGGCCTACAGAGACTCCAAGGTTCCAATCGGCAAACGCCACAGAGCCCCGCGACCTGCTCACCGTTTCCGGACCTCGGAGACCTCAGAGATCTCGGGGACAAGGGCTCCATGGTGTCACTCCGGGGGGGAGGCTCGGGTCGACTTTGGAGAGGATTTCAGCCGCTGCCGGGGCCTCAGGGGGCCTCCTTTCAAGTTTCGGGATTACTGTACATAAGTGTGACAAGGAGTGAAAACGATGCAAGGGTATTTCTTAAGCAAATCGATGAAGAGTAAGCAGAATGACAGCCTGCGGCTTGGCAAAGTGGCAGGGCCTCGTGCTGTCAGTGCGTGCCTGAGCCTGGGATGGGATGGGGACAAAGCGGTCCAGACTGCGAGGGCCCGGCAGCTCAAACCTAACTTAGTCTACTTTTCTGCATCCAGCCTGCAACGCCTCCGATGGGAAACCAAATCTCAACTTATTCAAGAAATCCGAAGATACACGAAAGAAACAACAGCACGTAGCGAAAATATCATCCATCATCATCCGAAACCGGACGCCGAATCCACGGATGTATAAATGTATAAAGCTGCGCCAGCCAATCTTCGACTCAAGAGTCCTGCGCCCTACTTATGAAGGGAAGTGGCGTGGAACTTGCGGGGAATGAAGAATCCGCCGAAGATGGAGAACACCTCGCAAATCGGAGCTCCTATGGGTGCTGGATGCAGCAGCTCGGTTCAACAGCATGCATACCGAGAACCAGTGCCGTCTCAGGTGCTGGGCCTGCTTTCGGGCTTGAGGCTTCGAACTTCGAACTCTGTCTCCCTTATGCTTGACGGAACCAGTTAGTCTCTCAACCCGTATAAATTAACTTCCAGCCCCTGTAGGCCTTATAGGCTTCTCAAGGAAACGCCCACACCCATGCATTCAATGTGGTGAAACCAAACTAAGTGAGCCCCGAGCCAGAAACATGACAGAAACGGGTGTCGGACGCAGGCCTGGGGGCCCAAAAGGGCCTTTCAGCTTCTCTCTGGGCTTGCTGGCGAGATGAAGATGTGCCGAAGCTCTGCTACCTGTGCAACCGTGGTTTTGAGGACATCTCACGATTTGCGAGCTTCCTCGACACTTATTCAAACCTTCCCAGAGCTGAGGGTCGGAGGCCCAGTCCAAACGTTTCCTAAACCTGTTGACATCAACCCCTGGCCTGCGCAATGAAACGCCCACACCCCTGTGCCCATGTGTTGAACCCAGCAACGGGATGCAGGCTTCCGGGCGCAGGGCCCAAGAGTGATGTGATGCGTTGAAAGGCTGGGGATCTATGTATAGACTTATATATATATATATATATAGACTCTACAAGCCTTGCTACGATGCCTACAGCAGGAAGCAAGTGTTCCACGCCGTGTGCCTGGACAGAGTGTTAGAGCTCCTCCTTGCCAGATGATTCTGATAGATGAGGGCATCTCTCGAGGGTCTGACACGGTCCCACATACGAGCACCGAGCATAGTTTCTCACAAAAGCGGAGTTTCTGCTGTTCAGGCTTCCAGCTGACGGGATCGTCCTTGTCAGTCAGAGATGTCAGAGGCTATGGGTTTCGTTCATTTCATGGGGGTCCCGAGACGGAAAGCCAGCTGAACTGCTGAACGAAGAGTGAGAGAGACGCTCGTGCACAACGACTGCACTTGCTCCGGCCTGGCCTGAGACTGAAGGCTCGGCATGTCCATGGACACAGTGAAGGTTCATCTCTTGTCAACCACAGACGCCTCCAAAAGAGCTGCAGCACAACGAAGCAAGAAGACCGCTGATCCAAATTCTGTCCCCCCCAAACCGCCATCCCGCATGCCGAGATCTGCAAGGCCCAAGGCAGATTGCTTAAATTGCAAGGCCGGCAGTGTGCGCCCCTCCCCACTCGGAGCCCTTTTCTCCCAGCCCGATGCTCAGGCTGTGTGCCTGCTCCAATCATGAGAGCCGGCGCTGAATTATGTGATCCACGGAAGGTGAAACGAGAGACTTCAAGGAGCTTTGCCTTTGAGCTCCTCCGCCTTTGGTTCTGAAAACGTTCTGCCTTTTGGCATAGCTCTGCTCAGCGCCCCGGCCGCAGCAGTGCCACCAGCCGCTTCGCGGCCTCCTGCGCCTCCGGCGTCCCGGACACTTCGAGCTGAGCCGCAACGCCCAAGGCACCCGAAGCCTTCGCCTCGCTGAGGCCCAGGGAATGGGCGCACAACTTGAGGAGAAGTTCCGCGGCCAGCTCCTGGGCTTTCGTGTTGCGGTTATTGCCCATCACTTCCACCAGGCCAGGGACTGCCTCAGCTTCGACGATGGCCGCCACGTTTTCCATGTTCTCGGCGAGGTCGTTCAAGATCCCAACGATGCTGTGCTGCCAAAAGAACCGGCTACGAGTCAGCAAATTTGCAAGTACGGGGATCGCACCAGCATCCACTATGGCCACACGGGTGTCCTCGCTGGACGAGAATGGCCGAAGCGCATATGCGGCGACCTCCACACACTCCCCGCCGTCCATCAGAAGCGCAATCAGTCGGGGGATCGCTCCAGCTGATGCGATCAAGGCCCGGTTGGCCTCGGCGATTTCGCTGGCCTCCGGCAGGGGGACGATGTCGGGCTCGACGAATGTCCAATCCATCGCCAACTTGCCAAGAGTTGCTGCAGCTTTTTGCTGGGCCCACGCCGTACCTGTCGTCAGACAACTCACCAGCGGAGGGATCCCACCGGCCTTGGCGATGAGGGCCTTGTTGTCTGCGTTTGCTGATAGATTCTTAAGCGCCCCTGCAGCGTTCCGCTGGACAGTGGGATCCTTGGGATCGCTGCTCCTCAGCAGCTCCACCAAGGCAGGGATCCCGCCGGCCTCGGCAATGAGCACGCTGAGCACATCGTTGTCGTAGTCGTCTGCCGCCAAATTCCGAAGTACACCTGCCGCTGCTGCCTGGACCTCGGGAGTGCTGCTCCTCAGCAGCTCCACCAAGGCAGGGATCCCGCCGGCCTCGGCAATGAGCACATCGTTGTCGTAGTCGTCTGCCGCCAAATTCCGAAGTACACCTGCCGCTGCTGCCTGGGCCTCGGGAGTGCTGCTGCTCAGCAGCTCCACCAGGGGAGGGATCGCCCCCGCTGCTGCGATGGAGGCCCGGTTGTCGTAGTTGTGAAGTGCCTTCATACTTGCCACCATAAGCTCCTCTGCCGCATACACCTGGGCCTCGACATCGGCGCCCCGGAGCTTCTCCACGTCTTCCTTCAACAGGTCGGCCAGCGACTGCACCTTGGCAGCTCTCAGCGGGTCGAAGGCCGGCTTCTTGGGACCTGAGACCTCGTTGCTCCGAGCGTCCCAGATGTTGGACACCTGCTGCGGCACCTTTTTTTGACGGGAGGCGGCGGGTGTTTTTGTCTTCCGTGCGACCTCTGGCTGAGGGCGCATCGGCTTCTCCGAAGCGGCTTCCTGCTTTGCCGGCTTCTGCAGGGCATCTGCGGCGGCAGCCTGCCAAACCTTTGCTGCGGCATGGGACTGGTACTTCGATGGGGCCTCCTCCTTCGACTGCTTGTTGCCATCTTCGTAGCGGACGCTGCTCAGAAACGAGAACCATCCGTCCTCGACCTCCTCGCTCACCACGACAGCGAGCAGCTGAGCTCGCGTGAGGCCCTTGTAGAGGTCCGCGCGTGTCACGAGATCGCGGGCCTCGCCCTGAATCGGTGCATCGAGCCCCACGCAAATCACGATGAGATGCTCCAGCCCGTCCACCACGTCGACGGTGTCGAGGATGATCTCTTCCTGCCGTCGCTCCTCCTGCTCCTCAGCTCGTGGCCTGCCAGCACTGCGAAGCGACTCAGGCAGCCAGCGCAAGGACTCCCCCTGCTTGACGAAGCGGAACTTTCGGTCTGGGAGTCCGTCGCACAGCAACGGGCTCAAGACCTTCTTCAACTTCGTCAGGAACTTTTCGTTTGGAACGAACAGCGCAAGCCTCTTGTGCAGGCTGACGCCCGAATACACGTTGTCAACATGCACGATGGCATCCATCACGCGCCGGGCATACTGCTTCATCCGCTCCTCCTCGTCGTCCTTCGGAGCCTCAAAGATGTAGGACTTCACTGGCGGGCCATCGGTGCCGGCGGGCACGGCGGCTTCGGCATTGACCTGGAACGACGCAGCACCTAAAACGATCTGCCTTGTGCTCCGGACAACCTCTGTCATCTGCACCTTCTGCATTTCTGGAAATGTGGCCGTCACGGCAGAAGATTGGGCGTTGTCCGACAGAAGGAGCCTTCTGCTGCAATGCAGATCGTCAATTATGCCGCGGTCCACTCCGTCTTGGTACATGCTGTGGCACTCGTCAATGACAAGGAGATCGAGCTTGTCATTCTTGTCGTGATCATCGAATTCGATGCGCCCCTCTTGCAGCACGGCAGGCATGCGAAGCTGTAGGAGCTGTTTGTATGGCTTGAAAAGGACCAGCAACCCAGAAAGGAGCCCCACATCCTTCCTCTGAGATTCGATGCGCACAGCCAGCCACTGGACGAAGTAGTAGATCAGCTCGACGGTAGCGGCGACATAGAGGACGCGAGGAGCGGGCTCATCAGCTGCCGGATTCAAAGCATCGATCACCCGCTCGACCGCCACGAAGGTCTTGCCGGCCCCGGCGGGAGCCGACAAGTGCACCATGTCCGAGCCTCTGATGACACTGAGACGCTCTCTCTGGTGACGCGTCAGCTTGTCGAGGGCCCTGAGGCTGGAGTCGTACATTCGCAGAAACTGGGATTTGCTGACTCCCACCTCCCAGCGCGGATCTGCAAGCCTGCCGTTGATCTCTCGCTCGAGCTCGCCATCGAGGACTCGATTTCTGAGCTTCTGCAGGGTTCCGATGGATTTGATGTGCAGCTTTGCTCGCAGGGCCACAAGATCCGGGCGAAGCCGATGGGTGCCGATGTCCAGCACATCTACGTGTGGAAGGCACTCCATCAGGATCCCTCGCAGCTTTGCATCGCCTCAGATCACATGGCATCATTCCACTAGCGGCGAGCGTGTCGAACTCTTTATAGTCTTTTGGGAAGCCGAGAACTGAGACGTTTGGCTGCACATGGCCTGCCGTGCTGTCTCCGAAAGCTCCTGAGGTTCCGACCCACGCAATCCAGCATGGCTTTCATGGTCGCAGAGGTACTGCAAATGCACGAGGAATCGAAGATCTCTTTACTGAGCTGACGTCGCAGCGTCCATCGCACCACGGTGTCGCTGCAACCGTCCTCCTGCTCAATGTCCACGGCATCCTGCTTCTCGACCGTGGCTCTGAGCCAGGACTTCGTGGTCTCGCACCAGGCGTCGACCAAATGGCCTTTTGGAAACTGCTCCTCCAGCACATCGAAGACATCCACCACTTCGTAGCTCCAGCCCATCTCCTCGGCCTTTGCCAGCTCCATCTTCTGCGTCGCACCTAGCTGGCCGGGCGGAAGGGCCACCTTCAAGCGCTGACCTTTCCCGACAGCTTCGCGAACCTTCTCGAGCCACTTGCTCTGCCAGCCTTTTCCGCGATCCTCTTCTCCGC
This sequence comes from Symbiodinium sp. CCMP2592, assembly GCA_905221615.1. Taxonomy (NCBI): domain Eukaryota; class Dinophyceae; order Suessiales; family Symbiodiniaceae; genus Symbiodinium; species Symbiodinium sp. CCMP2592. Next base: position 30,708 of record CAJNDT010000779.1, read on the forward strand.
AACCGGGATCTGGCTCCGGCTTGTCATCACCTAAGCCGCGAGTGCGGGCACTGTTGGTAATGTGGGTCCGAAGCACTTGAAATGAGTGGATGAGTTCCTGTAACAAAGCTACTTGGGTGATGAAGTGGGATAGGGACGAAGCCGGCTGACTGGCTCTGCCATGCATGCACGATTTCAGGAAATGCTGTTGTCTGATCCAGGCTGCATGGCAACTTGGCAGGTGGAACAGCAAACGCTCTCGTCTCTTTCTGGGTTCTCTTTCTCAATGGCCACACGGTAGGCTGAGGCCGCAGCAGAAAAAACAGGAACGGCTTGAGAGATGAGAACCAGGAGTTGAAAGCTCCCAGGAAGAACACTGCACTCCCCAAGAGTTTGGGAAACAGGCTCCCAAGCTGATTGCCGCAGTGAATTCCGAAAATGCAAGAAATTCAAACATCAAGCTTTGACTTGAAAAAGCTCAGAAGTCGGTCGAGAGCTGAAACTCCCGTGCCGACAACACTTCAGCCACAAATCCGCATGGCATCCGAGGCCAGGGCCTGCGTCCTCGTTGGCTTGGAAGATGCAGGCCACGGATTCCGTTGGCGACTTGCGCGTCAACATGTCCCAGCAGGCCGCGTACTCTGCAGGGAAGGAGATCCAGCAAGTCCTCGCCCCGGGAACGATGCGCCCCTCGAAGCTGATTTTCGTCGGGAGTTGGAAACAGGTAGAGCGTCTCCTCAGGGCGCAGTTCCTGCGAGCGCAGCATTAGCTTCTTCATGCTGGATAAGCAGCTTCTAGAACCTCGAGTTCCTCAATGTAACACAACGTAACACACGCCATCTGAAGTTAAGCCAAGAAAGGTGAAGATTAACACTACGATGGTGAGGATGAGTGCCTATGCTCTGCTGTCTTCCATCCAGAATCCAGAAATTAACTAGCATCTTGAGGAGCAGCACTCTTGCAAGTACTTCAGCAGAAGCACTCTCCCTACCCGCCTCGTGAGCATTGCCATCCTGATCTTTGTCCTGCATTCATCGCTATGGCTATGGCAGATCGGAGTCAGCCAAACGGTATGGCAACAACGGCGATGACGGAGCAAGAATAATCCGTGTTGACTTAACAAATTAACATTTGCATGTTTTGAATTTTTGTCAAGAAGCGAGAATGCGACGGAGGAGTCTGGCTTCTAATCAAAGCGAGCCGGCAACGTTCGGGCATGGTTCTTGAACACGAGTCCCCGCGGTTCTGAACCCAATCGCAAGTAAAGCAATTGCGAATGCAGAACACCTACCGCCCTGCCTCCTCATGAAGTTTGGCCTCCACTTCTTCGAGGAGCTCCTCGGGGAGCTTAGCCTTCTTCGACTCTTCGAAGATCCACTGCAGCTCTGTCACCCTCTGTGATGGATGGGCGAAGTCGGGCACACGGTACCATCGCTTGAAGATTTTAAGCCGTGTCTTGCCCTGTTCGTTCCACTGGGTCAAGCCGATCTCTTGTCCTTTCTGCTCTGCGATCTCCGGCAGGCATCTCGCGAGCTCTTCCTCTGATTCGAGATCTACCCGGTGGTCCAGAGCCCACTGGACGAGCAAACTCTGCGGATCGAACCTCGCGGGGATCTTCCACCTCGAGATGATGGGCTCTATGCGCACCGACGCGGTACAGCACGAAACGAGCCACTCCACCCTCTTGACAAATGGTTCGTCGCAATCTCGCAGCCGTTCATCTTTGTTCCCGGTCAACGCAGACTCGACGATGGCTCCACGGTCGATCAAGGGCTGTAACGCTGGTCCCGGTGATTCGGCCTGCATCTTGATTGATTATTCCCAGCAACACTATACCGCTAAGATGCTGACATTCCGCAAACATCAAACGATGATGCCGGCAATGTCTTGCGGAGCCCCAGTCATTCCCGGTCCTCCAAGGCCAGCGACTTCAGGTAGAAGGACCAGGCGTGTACGTGCTGGCCGGTGTCGAGAAACTGTTGAAAGGCCTGGCGAACATCGTCCTCCTCGCGCCCGCGGTCAAAAGCAGAAGACACAGCGCCCAGGTTTGTTCCGACAAGCCTAGAAAAGTCTACAACGGTGGAGCCGCATGAGTCCTGTGTGGCTTTGCTGCCTTGGCATGAATCAGTCAGTCGGAGATTGGAGCACAAGAACACGACAAAAGCCCAAGCCAGTGCCAGAATTGTATCGTGCTTCCCATAGTTAAGGTAGCTTCAGACTAGCTAGAAACCGTCTCTATGTTCACGACATCAACTCCAGGAGCATGGCGACTAGCGAAAGCTATCACACACAAATGACCGGTCGAGATGCGAGCCAGCTCTGTCAAGTCTGATACTTTCAGCTGCTTGAACTGCACCTCGACAGGCGATACTTCCCGCCGTTCCTGTCGGAGAATGCCTTCGAGGTCTTTCATGCGATCTCGCTCCTTCTTGCAATGGATGCTGTCACCATCCGTGATCATCAGGATGTGTACGGAGACCGTCGCCGTTTTGTTCTCAAAAGGCTGCAGCAAAGTCAGCATGGATTGTATCACTCGGGCTTCCCACTTCCCAAACCAACCATCGCCGTCGATGTCCTCCATGAAGTCACCCTTTCTTCCAAAAGCCCTGCCGATTTCCAGCTCACGGCAGATAGCCTCGACCCGGTTGTACTCCTGTGAGGGACAAGACGCGCAGATCTGGATGACCCTTTCATCCTGGAGATCCTCAAGCCCCGGCCCATCACGATGCCGCTTCGCCATCGGATCATGGGGCGGAGAGTTCTACGAATCGCTGCTTGGGGGGATTCGTGCTGTGTCCTTATGACGCAAACGGATGAAGCAGAACACCCTGTCACCGTGGTGTTTGCCACTGTTGCACGGAGCAAGTCACGCTGCGATACGACATGATCCCACGTGTACCCTCTCGGGCCTCTGCTTTTTTCAACTTAACGTCCTCTGGCATGGAAGTACGATCACTGGCTAACTTCAAAGCCCCAACTCAAAGCTCGAAAGCTCAGCCCAAAGGCTTGGCCCTTACTCAAGCCCCCCTGAACTGCAAAACGGTTCCCCCCCCCAATAACAACAGGGTCACAAAGCCGTGCGACCTGCTCACAGCTTCCCGATCTCGGAGACCTCAAAGGTCTCGGGGACCAGGGCTTCAGGCTTTCAGCCGCTTTTCGGGGCCTCCTCTACTTGGAAGTTTCGGGCTTGAGTGTGTAAGTAAGGGATTGAAGATGATACATGCAAGGGTTGTTTGGGAAGAAGCAGATGCAAAGAGCCTGCGGCTTGGCAGTGTGTCTGGCCTTTTGCTCTCAGTGGCATGCCTCAGCCTGGGAGGGGATGGGGACAAAGCGCTCCGGTCCGGACTCCGAGGCCCCGGCAGCTCAAATCTAACTCAGCCTACTTTTCTGCATCCAGTCTCTGCTGGGAAACAAAGTCTCAAGCTATGAAGATTTGGAGAGACGCGAAAAAGACAAACCCATGCAGCGAAAGCTTCATCCGCCATCTGTCCCTCATTATCCGACATCCTGAAGCTCCGAAACCACGGATGCATAAACGCTGCACCGGCCAATCTTCGACTCGAGAGTCCGGTGTCCTACTTGCGAGGGCAAGCGGCATGGAACGCGGAGGCAGCGGAAGCAGGAGAGCACCTGGCAAGTTGGAACTTCCTATGGGCGCTGGATGCAGCAACTCGGAACAAAGACTATAGTCTCGCCGAGAACCAGTGCGGTCTCAGATGCTGGGTCTACTTTCGGGCTTCAGACTTCGCAGCCCCTCTCTCCTTTAAGATGATTGACAGGACCAGCTGACATCTCAATCCATAAACTTAAACCCGAAGACTTCAGCCCGGAAGCAGCTCAAGCCAACCCCCAATGCAGCAAATGCGTTCGAACCCAACTGACGGAAACCGCTTGCCTCTCCGGGCCCAGAGTGGGGCTTTGAGCTTCTCTCTCTGGGCTTGCTGCTGGCAGGGTGAACATGTAGCTGTGCTGAACTGTGGTTCTGAGTCTGAGGGCATCTGACAACTTGAGGATACTTGCGGCTGTAAAGCCTCGAGGGTCGAAGACCCTGTCCGAAGACTTCAGGGCTTCAAGAACTGCTTCTGGTCCCTGCTCGGTGTGAAGAGGCTCATGGCAGCAAAGCCCGATGGTGCCTCGAATCCCGAGGAGGGATGATCAAGTTGTCGGGTCGGGCTTGGGGCCTTCATGTACCTGGGGCAGAGATTTCCATCAACGAATCTGCAGGAGTGAGTCTGTGTGTCCCCATTGGACAGCCGATGTCAGCACAACTCGCGAGACCCAGACACTCACGACAGCAAGCGAGCTGCGTTCGCATCCGCAACGGGTTTGGGGTATGATTCACGGGCATTGCCACGAACGTTCAAACGCTCATCCGGCGCACCCCAAGCAGTCAGCGGCGTTGCTGGGCAGCAGCCAGCAGGTGCTCTTGGCCCTGGGCAACCCATGCACTTCGATGATGGTGGATATGTGCATATCTCTCATGGCATGCACTCAATACCTGGAGCAAATGCCAGGCCTTTGCGCTCATGCTTCGCGGCCAGATAAGCAGTTTCTCCAAGCCATGGCTTGTCGCGACTTCTGATGCGATGTGACGGTTGGAGTTTTCAACACATCTGCCAGTCAGGGCCTTGCGGGGGGGTTGGGCTTGCTGTTTGGCAACTTCCTATAGCCCTGCCGGTTTCCCAGCGGCGAACATCTCATACAAATGGTCCAGACTTGGGGGTGTTCTCTACCATCATTTGTAGGCATCTACTATGACAGAAACCCTGGCGACTCCGTGCCGGCAACGGGGCTTACAACAGAAACTGTAACGGAACGTAGTGAAGCTGTAACGGATTTGTCGCGGAGCTGTAACGGACCTGTAAAGGAGCTGTAACGGAGCTGTGACGGAAGCTGTGTAACGGAGCTGCAGAAGCTGCAACGGAGCTGTAACGGACCTGCTACGGAGCTGTAACGGAGCTGTAACGCAGCTGTAACGGAGCTGTAGCAGAAGCTGTAACGGAGCTGTAACGGACCTGCAACGGAGCTGTAACGGACCTGCAACGGAGCTGTACCGGAAGCTGTAACGGAGCTGTAACGGAGCTGTAGCAGAAGCTGTAGCGGGGCTGTAACGGACCTGCTACGTAGAGCTGTAACGGACCTGCAAAGGAGCTGTAACGGAAGCTGTAACGGAGCTGTAACGGAGCTGTAGCAGAAGCTGTAACGGAGCTGTAACGGACGTGCAGCGGAGCTGTAACGGAAGCTGTAACGGAGCTTTAGCAGAAGCTGTAGCGGGGCTGTAACGGACCTGCTACGGAGCTGTAACGGACCTGCAAAGGAGCTGTAACGGAAGCTGTAACGGAGCTGTAACGGAGCTGTAGCAGAAGCTGTAACGGAGCTGTAACGGACCTGCAACGGAGCTGTAACGGACCTGCAACGGAGCTGTAACGGAAGCTGTAACAGAGCTGTAACGGAGCTGTAGCAGAATGCTGTAACGGAGCTGTAACGGACCTGCAACGGAGCTGTAACGGACCTGCAACGGATCTGCAGCGGAGCTGCAACGGAAGCTATGACGGAACTGTAGCAGAAGCTGTAACGGGGCTGTAACGGACCTGCAACGGAGCTTTAACGGAAACTGTAACGGAGCTGCAACGGAGCTGTAGCAGAAGCTGTAGCGGAGCTGTAACGGACCTGCAACGGAGCTGTAACGGACCTGCAGCGGAGCTGTAGCGGAAGCTGCAGCGGAGCTGTAGCAGAAGCTGTAGCGGAGCTGTAACGGACTTGCAACGGAGCTGTAACGGACCTGCAGCGAAGCTGTAACGGAAGCTGTAACGGAGCTGTAGCAGAAGCTGTAGCGGGGCTGTAACGGACCTGCAACGGAGCTGCAACGGAAACTGTAACGGAGCTGCAGCGGAGCTGTAGCAGAAGCTGTAGCGGAGCTGTAACGGACTTGCAACGGAGCTGTAACGGACCTGCAGCGGAGCTGTAACGGAAGCTGTAACGGAGCGGTAACTGAGGGCCCAGGGTGGGTAGCGCAAATCCCATAGTAAATGATGGTAGAGAACACCCCCAAGTCCAGACTGTTGCTAGTGCTGCTTCCTGCGAGGCTGCCCTCTCAGCATCTGAGTTGGCCATCAACCTGTAAGACTGTAAGCCCTCCCATGTGTGGACTCACCCGGTTGCCCGGATGAATTGATCAGGATGTTGCAAGTTGTACTTGCTGAGGTATGCTGCAACCGCCCATTGTACGGAAGCCTCCCACCGAGACCGTCTAGCTACACGGACACACACCCTCCGTGCAGTCTGTTTTGACTGACCTGCGATGCGAAACAAGAGCATCCTGCCAGGAAGGGCTTCGGGCCCAACCGACTCCGAAGTTTCTTCGACAACTCATGGCAGGAGGTCTCCGGGAACCTCCAGGCAACCTTTCAGCGTGATCACCCCTTCAGGGCAGAGCTGGACTCCGAGGAGCGTGAAACAGGCGGTGAGCAGCGAGGAGACCATCAGCAACAACGCCAGCACTGAGTAAATCTCAACCCGGCGAAAGAGTGCGAGACCCGACTGAAACTTCTTGCGCTGCTCTTCTTTTGGGGGTTCCAGATTCTCTGCTTCCTTGGCAACGTCTGTGACAAAGGGGATCAGATTGCGCAGGAAGCCAACAATCTCGGCTGCCTTGATCGCAGCCATCACCATTCCAATTACCAGTGAGAATCTTGGAAGCACTGCCAGGTGCTTTGCCTGAAAAGACACGCCCCAAGTATGTCCAACATGTAAACCTAATTAATAGTCTGAGTGTTTTTCTTTTCGCTTGACAGTGAACCACTCATCTCAGGGATTTCGCTGCCGCCCTTCTAATAAACAACTGGTGGGGTTGAGTACCCCGCCCATGTGCGCGCCTGGTACTGGTTGATGGCCAAAGTGTACGCTTGAAGGTTCAGCTGAACACAGTTCCTCGGGTCTGAACTCCCCTATGACCCCTAAACACCCCTAAACACCCCTAAACTCCCAAACATCGTTTAAAACCCTAAACCTTGGAGCTGAAAATGTATAGCAAAGCCCCTGGAGCCGAGACTCTCGAGTACGTAGGACAGAAGGAAGCGCTTCATCAGCCTGCTGCAGAGCGTATTCCCATATCCCATGATCCTGAGAAGAGAGCTGAACGTCAAGGGACTAATTCTTTTCGGGTCCCGCAGGGACTTAAGAACCAAGAAACTCACTGCAGTTGCGACATGCAATGTGTACGGCCTACCACAGGTATTCCCGAGCAGATGCCTCCAATGTCTTTTCTCCCGAACCAGGCGTTCCATTTGGCAGGTCGCATGGTCGGTCGAGATGTGTACGATTGAGTGGAAGCACGCAGCTTCTGAGAGCTCGAAGAACACGTCGTCGTTGAAGAGCTGTTCGCCCGTCACTGCTGAGATCGCCTTTCCTTCGTCCCCGTGCTCGTAGGTCACTTGCTCCTTCCTGATCATGGAAACCTGAGGGCAAAAGTTGCTTAGCTTTTTCACATCTTGAACTGTTTGAGACATGCCTCCAAGCTCTGAAAAATCTTTGAAAGACAAGCTGCCACAGGAACCAGCTGCTGCAGCAGCATCAAGCTCCAGGAGAACAGGATCACCATGTCCAATGCTGGAACAGGAACGGGCAAGTAGCCCATGACACCATGCTTCCACCAGTAGTTCCACAGGGAGGCTGTTTGTCCAGCTGAGCACATGTCCGTGCCTTCGGTCGCTTCTTGCTTCTACATAACGTAGCGCAAGGAGCTGCTGTAGCTACGGAGCTTTTGCTTGGATGTCATGGCCCAACTTGACAAAGCACTCACCTCATGAACCTACACCCGACGCACGGGTCACCCGGAAACTCTCCAAACCCCCTGGAGTCTCTTTCCGGTATCAGGCCTTGTCTGCCTCTCAAGCCCCTGCAAGTCGTGGTAGTAGTAGTGGTCAAAATAGTAGTCAGCAGCAGCAGCAGCAGGAGGAGGAGGAGGAGGAGTAGTAGTAGTAGCAGCACAAACAGTTCAAGCTCGGATCTGTGTTTTGCAGTGCGACTCAACACTGCCGACAGCAAAAGGCGACCACCTAGGGAATCTGGAGCCCTCACAGTCAGAGCACGCAGAACCATATGCTGCCGTATAGTAGTGTTCGTAGCTTATGCCATGTCAAAGTATAATAGCAAAGTATTCGGCTACAGCCCTCCACCCCCCCCCCCCGCTTGCCTCCAAAGCTCAGGATGCCAGCGAAGGCGGTGTCCGAATAAATGTCCAGCAAGCCCAGGAGCAGCATTACGATGCTGTAGCTGTGCCAAATCCTGGTACAGGCTTTACACTCTCGCACTCGGAACTCAGCCCGACCTGGTACAGGTTTTAGCGCTTATGGATTATAGGGATTCTTTGCCTCCTACATCGCCAGGAAGGGTTTACCTCTCACATTGAAACTGATATGATTAGTAAGTGGTGGGCAGAACCCTGTACGGTCATATTTGACAATCTGTACACGGCAGTCGGAGGGGAGGGTTTAGGGATTATAGGGTTTATGATGCTGTAGCTGCGCCGAATCCTGGTACTGACGGCCACGCCCATCACCTTGAAGGTACCGCCCTGGAGCAGGAGGTTCTGTCCGAGCTGGCTTTGGGAAGGGGGGAGCGTAAACCCTGAACCCACAACCCTATAGTCAAATCCTGAACCCTGAATGAGGCTGTTTGGCTCACTGCCTTGTACTTCAACAAGTCCATCACGAAAGTGCGCAACACCAGGCGCACAGCCTTGCGTTCCTGGGGCTGATCAGAGGCTGAGTCGGGCTGGAGCTGTGGAAGCCGCAGGCACGAAGCATAACCGGGCACATACGAACAAATGCAAGCACACACTTCGCCGCAGCCGACCGCACAGCACCTGCAAAAAGCGACGATCTCGGCAGCCTTCGAAACCTTATGCAATCTAACCGTCCCGCCCCGCCGCCTCCCAGGGCTTTTTCTGGTCTGGGAATGGCTCTTTCGGATGCTGTGTTCCAGGAGGGGTGGCCATGCTGACTCTCAAGTGGGCGTTGGGACTCCGATAACGGTCGAAGATGCAAACGTCTTCCTCAGCCCCCAAAGTGTTGGGAGCACTCGGCCCAAGCACTGGTATACTCCAACCTTGTAAACCTAACATAACTTGACGAACCAACGCTGAACCAACTTCACCACTCCAAACTTACTCCAACCAGACGTCTTGCAGAAGGAGCTCTGTGACCAGTTGCAAAGGCAGCGGGAGCAGGAAAAAACACCACACCCAGAGCGGAACTGACGGGTAAGAGCTGCCCTCTTTGCATGACCTTGGTGCGAAAGAGCATAGGTTTTTGAAAAAAATATTTATAGGTTTTTGAAAAAACCTAAAACCTATGTTTTTTAAAAAGCCTATGCCAAACAGTGGACAAGCCCTTCCCTAGTATGTGTTTACGCTCTCACAACTCGGACACAGCCAGGCGAGGTTCTTAGGTGCCCTAGTATGTGTTTAGGGTTGAGAGTTTCGGGTTTGGGGCTTATTGGGCTTAGGGCATGAGAGGTTTCTCCGGCTTCGTCTACTCCTCGTGAGGCCTGGTGCTGCAGACCGCCACGAAGAAGAGCGCAGTGCAGCCGAGGATGTACACGTTTGTCAGCCAGAGGTCCGGGATGCTCGGGCCCACCTCGGCAGCACCACGGACTTCTGCAACATGCAAGACCCGACCTCCAGCCTCAAACTTTCTAGATAATGCATGTGTATATATATATATACATATGTGCATGTGTGCCATCTTACTTTGTTGACGCCTTGAAAAAGCGGCTCTTGGGTCTGCAGCCTAACTGAGTTCTGTGTCACCAAGCAGCCGCTTTCGAGACATGCACCACCTCGCCAGCATCATAGCCCTCTGGAAGCAAGCTGCGCACTTGCTTCTCCAACTCCTCTTGCCCTGACGCATCCTCCTCCTCAGTGGCGACCTGCTCCCAGCAGCCCGCCCTCATACATCGAAAGGGCATCATGGCATCGATAAGGTCGCAAGGAAAGGGACAGAGCTTGGAGGATTGAGCACTGTGACCTGCCATGCCGCACCAGTGACCTACTCCTGCCTGAACCCAAGCAAAACACTAAACTCAAAAGCAGACGTTTTACTATGCTCTCGGAAAGCTCTTGTAAGCCTTTGTTTGTTACTCGAAAGGTTGAACTACCCCGAGCTTGCCCTACTGATCAGCCCCATCGCTCCCAATGCCAGCGACAAGCACCTTCTTCATAAAATGAGAAAAAGCTTACAGGGATGGTCAGCGAACCTCAACCCCCAACGGGCCACTGGAACACAACAGAGGGAAAGTGGAATTGTCAGCCCATGTTTTTCTCTTGTTGTTGGAAGTCTCTTGACAAACAACAAAACCAACACGGCGTTGAAGTCCAGCAAACCATTCTCCGGGAAGGCGATTAAAGTTAAAATTTTACAAACCAATTGGAACTCAGGAAGCGGGAACCCCAATTACACTAGATGACAAGTGCAACTTGAAATAACTCTTTACAGTGCATCATGGGACTTCCACCAAGCATAAGAAGAAAACACAAACGGTCAGAGTCAAGAACTGCACTGACACCAAGCAACCCATGTGAAGCCGCGGTCTGGCGTTTTTTTTTTGCATCCGGGCTTGGGAGATGTTCTGTGGATAGGGCCTTTCGCGCCCGCAGCTGCTCCTTCGTTGCTGCTGCTGCAGCCATCGCGCGGTGGTCCTGCAACTTCGACTCGACTACGACGATGACGATTTCGACAAATGGGCGCTCGACGACGATGTTGCCACGACCCCGCTATTCTTGTCCTTTACAGCATGCTGAGGTCACCTGGTCTTCTTTAGCTGATTTGCTTTCTCAGTGACATCGTGCATGGAGCTACTAGTGCCTTCGTGCATGCGTTCGGTCGCACAAACCTGCGAGTCCCATTTTCGGCTGTCATTGCGTGCATCTTGAACACACTACCTCCATTTTGTCTGACTTCACCACTTCTTCGGCTATCTACTGCTGATGGCAGTTTTTGTAACGATGAGCTGGTGACAAGTGTCCTGTATTCTATGCTGTTGACAGGAGGCCGCTCAGGTATGTAGGCGTTTGACGGATGATTGCTTTGCGATGACCGCCACACTACCGCTTATCGGAATCTGTATATAGAGCCCGGGTTTCCATGTGGGCAGTGATGCATTCCAGATAAACTTACATAGCAAAATGTCGTTTCAGTCCGAGCCTCGTGGATGCAAGAGCTGCCCACGAATACAAGAAACTTTTGGGGTGGCATGGATGCCAAACCATGTTTGCGAGCTCTGAAAAATGGCACGATCCTGTAAGCAAGCCCAACTGGCTACAGTTCATGATCTTACGATGCCAATGCCAATGCTGCCACTCACATCGACAGGCACATGCACGGCAACGAGACATGCTGCAGCGTTTGACAGAGCACCGCTTGTGGAGAAGTGATCAGAATCCCCTCTCTTCTCCAAAGGAGTCCTCTCAGTTCACAGGAGCGCTGCCTCTCGAAAAACTAGCCTGGAATTTGATCCCACCACGCTACATCTCGAAGAGTTCCCTCCAACTCTGGCGCATCTGAGCGCATCTTGCGTGCATCCTTCCTCTGAGTCTGTCAACTTGAAGCTTGAGAAACAGCGAAAACATTTGCGCTTGAAATCTGCCACTCTGCAAAAGTTTGACGATGGTCGGATTCAGACCTTCAGCCGGCCCGATGTTCTTAAGGCCACACAAGCCATGCGTTTACAGCTGTTCTGTACAGCCCCGTCCAGCTCGGATGTCTCTCTGCGGAACTCTCCCCAGTGACACCCATCCATCAGGATCACCATGCACATCTACTGAGAGTACTCGCTCACATGCAGCCACCCTAGCAACTTCTGCCAGCTAAACGTTACGCCTCCCATGCCAGCCCGACTCAACAGCGTGCAAGGACCTTAATCAACTTGAAGCCTGCTGTGTCTCTGTTGTGGGGTCCTCCGAGAAACCCGATTTCGATGCGTCCTTCGGTTCGACCCGCCTGCGGGTCGCTCCATGCCCTGCCACCAGCAGCCGGCATCCTGCAGTCGTCAGAGACTGTATCAAAGCACTGCAGAGTGCACGCGGCCGCACGGCAACAGCAGTCTTAGACCCAGTCCAGAGCAAGCTGCTTCTGGTCCCTGCTCCGCGTGAGGAGGTTCAAAAGGCCGATGGTGCCTGAAGCTACTTCAAAGCTGACCTGGCCCTTTAAAACTCTCTATACAAGGGCGCTGAGCATATTCTGATCTACATATCGATGAGTGACAATCCGACTGTATTCTAAAGTTCACCACGAAAGGGGTTGTTGGTATTCAGGTTTCGAGCAGACAAGATCTTCTGGTTCAAGAGGCATGTTCAGTTTCATGCTGCTGAGATTCTTGCTCTGGGACGTCTCCAGGTCCAGAGACGACATTCTCTTCTTACTAAAACAGAATCACAACTACTGAACAAACACTAGGAGAAACACTCGCAGGCAACGACTGCTCTTGCACCGGCTGCTGGGCCCACGGCTGAAGGTTCACCATCGAAACAGGCTCCTGCAAAAGCACAGCAGCACAGCGAGCGACCAGGCCACTTTTTCAGGAGAATGCCCGATCCGAAATCTGTGTGCTCCCAATCGTTATCTCGGGGTCGATTGACTACAAGGCCGGCATGCGGGCGATTTTTTCTCAGCCGGCCTGATGCAGAGCTGTCTGCGGCGAGGTCCCGTTTCAATCATGAGAGCGGGCGCTGAATTACGTGATCGACGGAAGGTGAGACAAAAGACTTCAAGGAGCTATGCCTTTGAGCTCCTCTGCCTTTGCATTGGTTCTGAAAATGCTCTGCCTTTTGGCATCTCTGCTCAGCGCCCCGGCCGCAGCAGCGCCACCAGCCGCTTCGCGGCCTCCTGCGCATCCGGCGTCCCGGACACTTCCAGCTGGGCAGCTACGCCCAAAGCCCCCGAAGCCTTCGCCTCGCTGAGGCCCTGGGGGTGACCAGACAACCACAGGAGAAGTTCCGCGGCCAGCTCCTGGGCTTTCGTGTTGCTGCCACGGCCCATCACGTTCACCAAGCTGGGGACCGCCTCGGCTTTGACGATGGCCGCCACGTTCTTCGCGTTCTCGGCGACGTCGTCCAGGATCCCGACGACGCTGTGCCGAAAATCGGGTTCGCAATCGGTCAGCGAATGTGCCAGCACACGGATCGCACCAGCATCCACAATGGCCACACGGGTGTCCTCGCTGGACGAGAATGGCCGAAGCGCATGTGCGGCGTGCCCCACAAACTCCCTGCCGTTCATCAGCAGCGCAATCAGCGGGGGGATCGCTCCAGCTGCTGCGATCAAGGCCCGGTTGGCCTCGGCGGTTTCGCTGGCCTCCGGCATGGGGACAACGTCGGGCTCGTCGAAAATCCAATCCAGCGCCAAGTTGCCAAGAGCTACTGCAGCATGAACCTGGACATCTGGACTGCCTGTCGTCAGGCAACTCACCAGCGGAGGGATCCCACCGGCCTCGGCGATGAGGGCCTTGTTGTCTGCGTTTGCTGACAGATACCGCAGCAACCCCCCAGCCTTCTCCTGGAGATCCGGAATGCTGCCCCTCAGCAGCTCCACCAGCGGAGGGATTCCACCGGCCTGGGCGATGATGGCCGTGTTGTCTACATCGAACGCCAAATTCCCAAGCACCCCTGCGGCTGTTTCCTGGACCTCCGTATCGCTGCTGCGCAGCAGCTCCACCAGTGGAGGGATTCCACTGGCCTCGGCGATAAGGGTCTTGTTGTCTGCGATCACCGCCAAATTCCACAGCGCCATTGCGGCGTTCTGCTGGACCTCCTTATTGCTGCTGCGCAGCAGCTCCACCAGTGGAGGGATGCCACCGGCCTCGGCAATAAGCACTTTGTTGTCGTCGTCATCGTCAAACTCCGCCAAACTCCAAAGCGTGCTTGCGGCGACTTTCCGGACCTCGCGAGTGCTGCAGCTCAGCAGCTCCACGAGGGGACGGATCGCACCGGCCGCTGCGATAGAGGCCCTGTGCTCGGAGTCGCCGCCGCCCATTGCCAGCCCGTCAAGGTTCCTTGCCGCATCCACCTGGGCTTCAACATCAGCGCTCCGCAGCTTCTCCACGTCTTCCCTGAAGCGGTCGGCCCCGGCCTGCACCCTCGCAGCTCTCAGCGGGTCGAAGGCCGGCTTCTTAGGACCCGAGACCTCGTTGCTCCGAGTGTCCCAAACGCTGGACACCTGCTGCGGCACCTTTTTCTGATGGGAGGCGGCGGCTGTCTTGGTTTTCCGTGCGACCTCTGGCTGAGGGTGCATCGGCAAATCCTGGCGCGGCTTCTCCGAAGCGGCTTCCTGCTTTGCCGGCTTCTGCAAGGCATCTGCAGCGGCAGCCTGCCAAACCTTGGCTGCTGCGTGGGACTGGTGCTTCCACGCGGCCTCCTCTTCAGACTGCTTCTTGCCTTCGTAGCGGACGTTGCTCAGAAACGAGAACCATCCGTCCTCGACCTCCTCGTTCACCACGACAGCGAGCAGCTGTGCCCTGGTGAGGCCCTTGTAGAGGTCCGCGCGTGTCACCAGATCGCGGGCCTCGCCCTGAATCGGTGCGTCCAGCCCAACGCAGACTACGATGAGATGCTCCAGCCCATCAACCACATCGATGGTGTCGAGGATGATCTCTTCCTGCCGTCGCTCCTCCTGCTCCCCAGTAACACGTTGTACGCCGGTGCTGCGAAGCCACAGTGGCAGTGAGCGCAAAGACTCCTCGTGCTTGACGAAGCGGAACTTTCGGTCTGGGAGTCCGTCGCGCAAGAGCGGGCTCAAGACCTTCTTCAACTTCCTCAGGAACTTTTCGTTTGGAACGAAGAGCGCAAGCCTCTTGTGCAGGCTCACCCCCGAATACACGTTGTCAACATGCACGATGGCATCCATCACACGCCGGGCATAATGCTTCATCCGCACATCCTCGTCCGTCGAAGCCTCAAAGATGTAGGACTTCACCGGCGGGCCATCGGTGCCGGCGGGCACGGCAGCTTCGGCATTGACCTGGAACGATGCCGCACTTAAGACGATCTGCCTTGTGCTCCGGACAACCTCTGTCAACTGCACCTTCTCCATCTCTGGAAATGTGGCTGTAACGGCAGAAGACTGGGCGTTATCCGACAGAAGCAGTCTTCTGCTGCAATGCAGATCGTCAATTATGCCGCGGTCCACTCTGTCTTGGTACAGGTTGTGACACTCGTCAATGACAAGCAGATCGAACTTGTCATTCTTTTCGTGGTTGATGTTTACTGCTTCGAACTCGATGCGCCCGTCTTGCAGCACGGGCATACGAAGCCGGAGGAGCTTCTTGAACGGCTTGAAAAGGACAGCCAACGCAGAAAGAAGTTCCAAATCCTTCTTCTGAGATTCGATGCGCACAGCCAGCCACTGGACGAAGTAATAGATCAGCTCGACGGTAGCGGCGACATAGAGGACGCGAGGAGTGGGCTCATCAGCGGCAGGAGTCAAAGCATCGACCACTCGCTCGACTGCCACGAAGGTCTTGCCTGCACCGGCCGGAGCCGACAAGTGCACCATGTCCGAGCCTCTGATGGCACTGAGACGCTCTCTCTGGTGACGCGTCAGCTTGTCGAGGGCCCTGAGGCTGGAGTCGTACATTTGCAGAAGATGGGATTTGCTGACTTCCACCTCCCAGCGGGGATCTGCGAGGCGCACGTTGATCTCTCGCTCGAGCTCGCCATCGAGAACGCGATTTCTGAGCTTCTGCAGCGTTCCGATGGACTTGATTTGCAGCTTTGCTCGCAGGGCCACAAGATCTGGGCGAAGCCGATGGGTGCCCATGTCCAGTACATCAACGTGTGGAAGGCACTCCATCAGGATCCCTCGCAGCTTTGCATCGCCTCAGATCGCAAAACAAGAGTGTATACCACTTGCTTCTGATGGGGAACCTGTGGCGTCACGCCGTCTGCCAAGCTGTCTTCGAAAGCTCCTGAGGTGCCGACTGACATGATCCAGCATGGCTTGCATGGTCGCAGCAGTGCTGCAAACGCACAGTGAATCGAAGGTCTGCTGCTTGGTGATCTGACATCGCAGCGTCCATCGCACCACGGCATCCTCGGAACCGTCCTCCTGCTCGACGTCCAGGACGTCCTGCTTCTCGACGGTTCCTCGTCGCCAGGACCTCGTGGCCTCGCACCAGGCGTCGACCAGATGGCCCTTCGCAAACTGCTCTTCCAGCACATCGCAGACGTCCACCTCTTCGTAGCTCCAGCCCATCTCCTGGGCCTTTGCAAGTTCCATCGCTTGCGTCGCATCCACCCGCCCGGGTGGGAGGGCCACCTTCAAGCGCTGACCACTCTCAACAGCCTCGCGAACCTTCTCGAGCCACTTGCTCTGCCAGCCTTTTCCACTATCCTCTTCTCCACCACCGGGATCTGGCTCCGGCTTGTCATCACCTAAGCCGCGAGTGTGGGCACTAATGATAATGTGAGTCCGAAGTTTTTGTGGTGAGTGGATGAGCTCCTGTAGCAAAGCTACTTTGGTGATAAAGTGGGGAAGGGACGAAGCCGGCTGACTGCATCTGCCATGCACTCATGATTTGAGGAAATGCTGTTGTCTGATCCAGACTGCATGGCAACTTGGCACGTGGAACTGGAACCTGGGAAATCACACACACTCTCGTCTCTTTCCGAGCTTTCCCTCTCAATGGCAAGACGGTGGGCTGAGGGAGCAGGAGAAAAGGAAGGAACGAGTTGAGAGAATCAAGAGCTGAAAGCAGGCTCGCAATCTGATTGCAGCAGTGTATTCCTAAATGCCAGAGATTCTGGAGGCTTTGACTCGAAAAATCTCAGAACATCGCAAAGTCTGAACTTTTTTCCGATCGGTGGGAAGGTCAAAGCTTCGCGCTTCGAGATGTTTTTTGGGAACTTTGCCGCAGTCGAACCCAAGATTGTGCACGGATGCATGCTGCTCTCTTTGAGCGCCAGATGCTACACCGGTCGAGAGCTGAAACTCCTGTGCCGACAAGACTTGAGACAACAATCCGCATGGCATCCGAGGCCAGGGCCATTGTCCTCGTCGGCTTGGAAGATGCAGGCCACGGAATCTGTTGGCGACTCGCATGTCAACATATTCCAGCAGGCTGCGTACTTCGCAGGGAAAGAAATCCAGCAAGTCGTTGCCCCAGGAACGATGCGCCCCTCGAAGCTGACTTTCGTCGGCAGGCCACGGGCAGGTCGACCTTTCGGCAACAAGTAGATCATCTCCTCGGGGCGCAGTTCCTGTGAGCACAGGGTCAGCTTATAAGCTTCTTCCACCATTCCATGCTCGTGTAGCAGTTTTCCAGAAACTGGATTATGCCATCACAACACTCTAGAACCTATATAGAACCTAGCATCTTGTCCGCTTCCAAGTACTTCTGCTGGCGAAATTCTCCCTGCCGGCCTCGTGAGCATTCCCGTCCTGATCTTTGTCCTGCATACTGAGCGCTGCCTTTTCCGTTATGACTAGAAAATACTGGCAAGGCAAACCAAGGATTTCGAATGCTGAATTTGCGCTCACATAGGCACTTGCCGCCCTGCCTCCTCATGAAGTCTGGCCTCCACTTCTTCGAGGAGTTTCTCTTCCAACTCAGCCTTCTTCGCCTCCTTGAGGATGCCCTGCAGCTCCGTCAACCTCTGGGAACTATCCGCAATGGCGGGTACACTGTACCATCGCTTGAAGAGTTGGAAACGGTTCTTCCCTTGTTCATTCCATGCCGTCAGGCCGATGGCTTGCTCTTTGGTCTCTGCGAGCTCCGGCAGACACTTCGCTAGCATCGGCTCCGATGTCAAGTCCACTCCCTGGTCCACAGCCCACCTCACCAGCAAACTCTGCGGGTCGAACCTGACGGGAATCTTCCATCGGGTGAGAATGGGTTGCAGGTGTTCGGAAGCTTTCCTGCAGGAGGCGAGCCAGTCCACTCTTTCTCGGAAGGGAAGGTCGCATTGCGCCAGCCGCTCATCTCCAAGCTCGGCCTCGTCGCCGGCCAAGGCGGATCCAACCATGGCGCCACGGTCAGTCAAGAACTGCGACGATGGTCCTGCTGAATGGGCCTGACACTGACCATGAGATTTTCCAACTAGTGGTTAGAACAAACGAAGTAGGCCCTGCCAATAACATCTTGCAGCCCAGGGTCCAAAGCAAAGGACTTCAGGTGGAAGGACCAGGCAGGGACATGCAAACCTTCGCTGAAGCCCGTGCCAAGGAACTTCTCGTAGGCATCCTGAACGGTCTCCTGTCACGGCTGATGGAATCAAACCATCGTGCCTCACGCAAGTCGGCTTTGGACGACGGTGTAAGTTGACTTGACATGCAATACCATCCGATGGGGGTTCGCTCTAAAAATGGGGCTTTGTTTCGGGCATCCTTATCACTCCCCAGCGTCTGTCCTGTGCCGGATTGCTACCTGAGCATCAATCGCTGTGTCGCTTGGCGACGGACGGGTATGGGTCATTGGATATTAAGGGCGATGTAACTCAGCAGCATTGCAAGTAGTCTACAAAGGTATACTGAGAGTACTCCATGCTTGTGTCTGACTCGCACGACAACACAGCGAGACCGAGATCAACACGGCCAACCAACACATACAGCCAAGCTGCGAATCAACTCCTCCATCAACTTGTCTATGCTCAGGGGCTGACCATGCACTTCGAACTTTGACAAGGTTTGCCATCGCTCCTGTTGCAGAATTGTCTTGAGATCCTCGATCTTCTCTCGCTCTTTTGCACAGTGTGGACTGGTACCATCAGTGATCAGCAAGAGATGGAGGGAGACGAAAACCGTCTTCTGCGCATAAGGCTGCAGCAAAAGATCCAGGGACTGCAGAACTCGGTTCTGCCACTTTCCGAACCAACCTTCGCCATCCGTGTCTTCCATAAAATCGCCCTTTCTACCAAAGGCTCTTCCGATTTGGAGCTCGCTGCAGATGGCTTCCACGCGATTGTACTCCTCTGAAGGACAGGAGGCGCAAATGCGGATCTCCACATTCTCTGTCTGCTCGGGTTCGGCCCCATCGCGGTGCCGCTTCATGGGCTCAACGAGGCTGCATTAAGTCAGATTGCATAGACTAAATATCTACTCAGTTGAGAGGCTCAAGCTTCATGCCGAGACGATGGTTGAATGGATGAATTACTGGGCCCTCGTGTGATTGAACAAACAGGGCTGCTGCAACGCTGCGATTGCGTCTTCCGATGCCTCACGGCTTGCTCAAGCAACAGGCTGCGAACCCACCTGCGGGTCCATGTGCTCCTGGCCGTCCTCTGGCCTGCGACTTGCGGCCACAAGCTCAAGAGCCACTCGTTCAAGGCTGCTATCGAGGCAGGCCAGCTAAATAGTTGTGTGATGTTGTATTTCCGAAACGTTGTAACTTTGATTTCCAGGCGAGGAATGGTGGAATATTTGAAGATATAGCCGTCGTCACAAGAAGAGCATGTCCAAGTTCACTAGTATCAGGTTCTTCGGTCGTGATCTCCGGGCTACGAGCAGCTCTCACACTGCAATTGATGTCTGGGTGAAGCACCGTGCCCCGAGAGGTGTCAAAAGCCTACTTTGCATCATGTAGCCCATGCATGCTTCCCGGATTTCTCATTGAGATGCTCGCTCAACTTGGCCACAAACAGCTTATTTCGCACTGCTTCCGTGTAAAGCAGCTAATCGAATGCAGCAGCATCAAGGCAGCCATCCCTTCTTGGTGTGCATCTGATTAGCCTCAAGTCCGGTCCCACCTGGGAGGCCATGGCTTTGGCTCGGCTCATCCTGGCGCCCATCCGCCAGCTCCTCCCACGCAGAATGCAAGGCTGGGGAGCCTCAAGCCTCTCTTGCAAACCTGGTAACTCGAAACTTTCCAACGCGATGGATGCAAAGCCTGTAAGGATTGCAAAGGCCACACTGAAACACAGCACCCTACAAGACCGGCGTCGCAGTTGTCAGCCACATAAATTTTGGACACTTTCCCAGCCGCATCACGGTCTGCATCTGGACAAGAGTCCTACTGTACGGCACAGGAAGCCGGTGACACCAAAGCCGGCGAAGTCGCTGGCATGTCGTGCTGTGGATCCAGAAGAGCTGCTTGTTTGGGTAAACCCAGCCCTCCCGAATATGTCAGGAGCTCTCTTTAATTAAGCAGGGCTAGCATCCGATTTCGCATATGGGCGGTACTCCGTCTTAAGGTTCTTCGAGTTCAAGTTCGGCGTGATGATCTGGCTGGCCACGGCGCAGAACAAGTCTGTGGCAGTGGACTCTTCCGCATACCGGTCCTCGCCGCCGCTGAATACCCTGGTGTAGTACTTTCCGGTCTTCGCCCTAACATCCGCCACCGTGGCCACCACCCGATGCTCCTGAAGGTCGTAAGCACTCAGGAGACCAAGCTGAAAGACAGATTCCCGATAACTACGAAGCAGGAGTGACAGAACTTTGTGGGTCCCGTCCTCGGGAAGAGCACGGAAGCGCAGCTGTATGTCGCCGCCCAGTGCGATGATAGCCGTGGCGAGCCAAGTCTGTAGGTCCGCCTCAAAGTTCTCTGGCAGCTCAACCTGGCTGAAGCAAATGCCCGGCCTCGAACCTCTCATAGAAAGTACTATTTACGTGACTTACCCTTGGTTAGTAGGGAATGGAGGAATGGGGTACAATATTATAGCTACTATTACTACCATTCTTCCGTTCCCTACTAACCAAAGGTTAGGTGAACAAACAGCTTCGCTCCTAACCCCGACAATGCCAAACCGAGGCCCTGCCTTGGCAAGGTCTCGCCACTGCTGGCAGATCGCTTTGCTCTGCTCACACAGGTTGCAGTTCTTCTGGATTGTCAGAGTCTCCCCCGTAAAATCTGCAGCCTCACCGAGTTTTTGCTTATAGTTTGAGAGACCTCCAAGATCGCAAGCTGGGTGCGAGAAGACACCCTCCTTGAACCCTCGGCTTACAAAATCAAGCGTTTGAGAGCCGACATGGTACATCATCAGTGAGGTCTTCTCGGGCAAATCCTCTGACTTCAACTCGACCAATCTGGCCGTCTTTCCGGTATCCTCCAGGGCGTACAGTATAAACTTACACTTCCGGAGCACCGACGGTGCACCCGTCTGGGGGAAGAGCTCCGTGCAGCGGCTGCCCTCTTCGTAGAAAGCCGCGACGACCTCACTCTGCCACTCCTCGTATGCTTCTTTGTTGATGAAAGCTTCCTGCCGCGAGCTACCTGCCGAACAGGATGCAAGCTCCAACCAGCAGGAGCAAGTGCGTGTTGCCGCTGGGCACCCGCATACTGACATAACAGCAACAATTCTGAGACAATCCCAGACTCGGAAAATACAACCGGCCATAAGAGTATTACAGCAGCAGCAGCAGCAGCAAAAGCAGCGGCAGGAGGAGGAGGAGGAGGAGCAGGAGGAGGAGGAGGAGGAGGAGGAGGAGGAGCAGTAGCAGTGGTAGCAGTGATGGTGCTAGTACTGGTTCCAGTAGGAGTAGTAGTAGTAGTAGTAGTAGTAGTAGTAGGAGTAGCAATGTATTTTGGTAGTAGTACGAGGCGGAGGATTGGAGGTAAGAGCGCGGCAGTTTGATCCACCAGGCCTTCGAGCGCCATAGCAGTGGCTGCACCAATCTACATGCCGCCCGGCATGTAAACAATCACAGAAAGGATGCGATTCCACCATGGCTCTGCCAGAAGGTCCGGCATGCTGGGTCCGGGGGGGTCGAGCACGAGTGGGCTGATTTTAATTACATGATTCGACTTGTTCATGGAAATGCCTGGTTTCTCACTGGCTTTGTTTGCATGCGGGATGATAGCTGTCTCGGTGGTTTGGGACCAGCTCCTCTGCACAATCGCTCGGTCGTGGAGCGCATGTCAGCCGCAAACCAAAGAGTCGGAGATACACGGAGGCTTCGCCTCAACATGAAGGTGAGGTAGCTGCTACTGGTAGGATGTCTGGAGTCTCAGCCTTGCATTTCGGTGGAAAACGCATCTCCTTCGGAGCCTGGGTAAACCGTGACACCGACGACACCAAACAGCCTTGGGGAAGCTTGGTGTGTGGCTTATGGGATGAAACGGCACGCCTACGCAGCATCTGACCAAAGCACCAGTCAGTGCAGATATTCCTTTTGTTCTCTCCCAACATTCGCACTGTCGATGAGCATCAACCTCCGGCATCTAACTGAGTGGAAACAATGATGGGCCAAGCAAATCGATCCTTGAGCTAAACAAGCCATGCCGATACGAGTCCTCGATGAACACCGTGGAACGCGCCGCACTGCGTCCTTGGCACAAGCGCTTGTAACAGAACAATAGTATCTTACAGTATGGCAGTAACTCGGCATCATGGCACGTGACAGCACGGTCTCACAGCTCCAGCGTAATTAACCTCGACTCTTTTTCTTTGCCAGCTGCTTTGTGCTAGTCGGGTATGTCTATGCATCCTGTTAAGGACCGGATCCCTCCTGAACAGGATAAGACCGCATAGAGTGTGAAGCAGGCGGTGAACAGAGCGCCAGCCATCAAGGCCATGGAGATCTTCACACAGATTGCGTGTCGGCGAACCGCTGCCAGACTTGAATCGAAGTACTCGACATCTTTGTCTTTGGCATCATGTTCTTCTCTCTCTGTTTTAGAAGCCAAATTCTCCATCAGCTGGCGAATGCCCAGGAACAGCATCATTTCCTTTAGCTTCACCATACCCATGAGAAAGCTGACACACAGCGACAGCATAGGGAGCAACGCTCGCTCGCGCGCCTCGCACAAGCAGAAAGGAGCATGAGTTGAAAGCAGCATGATGGATGAATCGGCTCATAAATTTCGGTTTAGGGCTTAAGGAGTTTACGCTCTCGCAACTTAGGGTTTCATGTTTAACACCATCCTGGAGACTTTGAAGTTGCAGAATTGCCGGGGATATCATAAACACAGAGCCATCGCTTCGGGGTCCTCACTAGCAACTCCTTGTGGACAGATGAGACGCCATGAACCCTAAAAGCCGTAATGAACCAGTTCTAAGCCCCTGGGCACCTGATGTGTGTTGATCGCCAAGGTCCAGGATTGAAGTGTAACCTGGACTCCGTCCCTGAGCTGAATCAGCGGGCTTCGCCTAGAAGAGTGGGGTTATGCTTTGTGCTCAATAGAGGTTTGAGGCATCTTTAGGAGGGGGAGAATGCTCTGGCACTTGAAGAAAAGCTGGCAGCCATGGCTCTCGAGTAGGTACGAAAGGCAGACCCGCTTCACGTACTTACTGGACAGTGGCATGCCGTATCCCATCATCCTCAGGATTGCAGGGTTAGGGTCGACCGAGGGTTTAGGGAAGAGTTTATAGCAGTGAAGCCAGCCTGTAGGATCAGAGCTCTTCGTGCTGGAGCGCAGTCCCGACGCACACAGAGACAAGTCCACACAACAGGGCTGAGATTTCACAGAAAGTTTCGTTCTTGTTCCCCCTCGGTCCTGTAGCCTTCTTGCTGCAATACCTTCTTCCGCATCTGGCAGATGTAGATCTTGGTCGAGATCTGCGTGATGGAGGCGAAGCCGGCAGCTTCACTGAGCTGGAAGAAGACATCATCATTGTACAGGTACTCCTCAAGGCGTTTTTTCCTCCCACCTAGCTAGGACAAGCCCGGGTGGCCTAGGTTGAAGGCTTTCGGGATCTGAAGCATCGAGCCTTGGGTTTACGCTCTCGCAACTCGGACTTGCCAAACGAGGTCTCGCATTCGAAGTGCGTTGACTGGTAGGGGTTTCGGGTCCACCACGTAGGGCTTAGGGTGGCTTTATGCCGACATGCTCTCCAAGGTCAGCCTTCATGCAGCACCCGGGCCGGTTCGAGAAGCAAAATGAGATTAAAAGAGCCCAGGAAGGCAGTCCGGACACTGAACTCGAAGAAAAGCTAGGTTCACCGATCCTGTATCTATTTCGGAAAGCCTGACGACAGAAAACACAGCAGACCGCCGACCTAGTCACGACGAAGAGCTTTTTGTTGCGGGAGAGATTTGGGTTTCGGGTTGAGAGCCCTCCTTCTTCGAAGGTGTGTCGAACCCTTTCTTTCCGCCTGCTGAGGACCCCAAAGAGAGTAGGGCTTGGGGAATCTTGGGGTTCGGAGTTTGAGTTTGGTATTTTGACACTCACACTCGGACAAGCCTGGCAAGGTCCGCAGAAGTAGGTTCGACGTGACTACGTGGTGAGCCCCGGGCAGCAGATTCACTTACCCAGGTCGCTAGGGCTTGGGGCGTCGAGTTGATTGCTGCGTTGTGCAGTGCCTGCATGTGACAGCCCCTGTCGTACAGGAAGTTCTTGACAACGGCCTCGTGCTATAGCTCCGCGATGCCAGGCTTCATTATGGCATATGGTTCCGTGCGATTTTGGGGGCTCGTTTCGGCTTGGTACTATGATCCCTATTCATCAGCTCCTTTATACATACATATATATATATGTGTGTGTGTGTGTGACCCAGCGAATTTGTCTTTCCTCATCGTTGCAGGGTAGCACCGGCGCCGACTTGCCATCATCGCGCTCCTCATCAGTCCCTTTCCGTAACATAGCCACCTCAGGTTAAGTGATCGGTGTTTCGGCCTCTCTCTCGC
The DNA here is from genome assembly GCA_905221615.1 of Symbiodinium sp. CCMP2592. Classification (NCBI taxonomy): domain Eukaryota; class Dinophyceae; order Suessiales; family Symbiodiniaceae; genus Symbiodinium; species Symbiodinium sp. CCMP2592. The sequence goes on from CAJNDT010000779.1 coordinate 55,238, forward strand.
CTACTCGGTACCTAGGATAGTGCCTTTGAAGAGTTCGGGTTTCGAATTTGGAGGGTTTGTTTAAGTGTTGGGTTTGGGGTATTGCATGCACCAAATGAAGCTAATCCTAGACATACTTCTGTGGCGAAACAGGCTTCTCAAACAAGGCAAGCCGCACAAGCAATGATGTGCTGAAGAAGCATGAGCTGCCAGGAGACAGAGATCAGAATGTCCAGGGGAATCACTGGAAGCGGCCTGAAAATACTGTGCTCCCACCATGCCTCCCAAACTCTTTGCGTCTTGCCCTCGGAGCACAAAGCTGTGCCTCGGGGTTCATGCAAGGGCTCGGATCGAAGTACGGCCTACCCCTACTTAAAGGATCATGGGACTTAGTAACTAGGGTTATAATTCGGGTAACTATACTTCTATCTCCAATTAGGGTACTTATAACCTTACTTACTAAGTCCCATGATCCTCCAAGTACCCATGTTTTGAAACAGCTTCCCGCCTCCGAGTCCCATGGTACCGGCAAAGTACGTGTCGGTGAAAAGATCCAGAGAACCCAGGATCAGGGTCAGTCGCTGGGCTAAGGTCCACAAGACTTCCCAGCTGGGCATCCCGAGCAACTCAAAGGGCTCCAGAGAGTGCATCTCCATGTGCTTCTTGTAGCATCGCTTCACCAGATGCAAAGCTTTCCGCTCCTGCTGGGACGGAACAACTTTAGATTTGCAGGACAAAGAGGGCGAATATTAGCCGAGGCCTGGAAATCACAAGCATGGCGGGGGAACGGAGGAGTTTGAACAAGCACCGAAAAAGGAGGCACCTCCCCATGCCTTGCTCACCCAAGCAAGGCAAACCAAGGCCCCGTCACCGACAATAACACACCTCACAACCCCAACGTGCCCTCTGTGACCCAGTACAGAGTGCACATGAGTCCACAGCTTAGCAAGGTCCCTTCCGTTATTAAGGTCCTACAACCTTTGGGATCATCGATTGTAGCCTCCGCGATCTGCAGTCTTGCACGACTCCGCCACAACATTCTGCTGTTACTCCCTCTCTGACAACGAAGCAAATACCTTTAAATGTATGGAAAAAGCCTGCAGGCTCGCTGTCATTCAGGCAGGGATCTGTGAGCATCTGATGAAGTATGGCTGGCAAGCAAATGATCCAAATCCAGTATGGCGGCACTGGGTATATGCTGCCATCAGCACAAGACCTCAAGGCACACTGGGCGAAAGAGCTTGAACGTCTGGGACAGACAGGATTCTGCTGCCACAAGTGTGTGCCTCAATCTGGAGGTCGCTGCAAAAAGGCTGACCGTGCACCCAAGGAGGAGCACGTTTGTAAACCACAAAGACGGAATGCATGGGCCCACCTTCACGACAGACTCGTGTGCTGGTCAGGTCGCAAAGTCTCGCAGGAAAACAACAGTGAAGCTAAGGTGAGCTGAGATTCAAAGTAGGACACATTCAATTCCGGGGCCTCGGCTTGCGTCAACAGTAATGAATTAAAGTTTGAATGTCGCACTAATCCTGCCATCAGCCGGGGTGCATGCTGGGCAAATTTCCGAGACGTGTCTGCTGTGTCTTCGTCTTGATCCAGCAGGAGGAACTTCTCTCGAAAAGTGCAAGGCTCCGCGAAGCTCGAAACAGTCTCCGATCTAGAACGGGAGGCCGACACCGACCTTGCTTGACGCAGGCTTCCTACGAATCGCGAGAGAGCCCCCCCATCCCCAAAGTGCCAAAGCCGGACGAACTTAACAACGTGAACCAGAAGTTTTCAAAACTTTGAGCACGCCTGGAAGATGCAGAACTTGCCAGTTCAAGCATCAGCCATAGTGAAAGGACCACTGCATGCCTGTGGCTCTGCGCCCCATGTAGGCACGGAGGTAACCGGACATTGCTGAAAAGCTCGTAGTGCGATGGATGTACCTATCTGGCGCATGTGTACAGATACGTAAGGCTAAGTCAGAGATTCCTGGAGCCGTTGCCGAGACTACACACGACCTGCTTCTCCCATTCGCAGGCCTGGCACACCCGCACTCGCAGCAAAGAAAAGACACAGAGCCAAGCCACACCTAAGAGTGGTGCCGCTGAGCTCGTGGCTTCGCCACCACACGGTGGAAGACGCCTCCGAAGCATCGGAGCATTGCCTGTAGCGATGGACAAACCACGCACATCCCTGAAACGCCGAAACACAGACACTCCGGTGTACCATCCTTGTAGACCATAGGCTAGAACTTATTGCAGACACATGTAACACTAAGCCGAAGCTGCTGTCGGTCGCTCACCGCCGGGATGATTCAGTTGAAGGGGATTGACGACTGCACTACTAAGTTCGCGACACAGCACAGATGCTCAGGCAGGAGCCAGCTACGTAGACGAACCCGCTGCTGATTGGCAACGGCAGTTTAACTTGCAACATCTGCATGCATGACATCATGTTCTCTTATCCAGGCGCGGATGTGTGTCTGGGTGTGTTCGCTCTACAGCAGGCTACCAATTGTGCAAAACTCAACCAACCGCTGCACTGTACATATGATTACAAGTTGGGCGAATGAACGCTGGAATGGTAGCGACAACCCCTTAACTCTGCGATGGGCACCGGGCACCCTCGAAAAATCCCATTGCTTACTGGATCCGCAATATGTGAACATTGAGAGAAGTGCCTGGTGCATGCAGCAGGCAATGGTACTGGCAAAGACAGAACGAATTTGCCAGGAGGACAGTCCTAAGCAAAGGTGCTGTGGCGAGTCATGAGGAACAGAATTGAATGCCATCTCGCCACAGTGGAGATGCTTGCTGCGCTGGTACATATCAGATAAATGCCAGGCATACTACGAGTACGCGCTTTAATGCTGCAAGTCCGAACACTTAGTGATGATCCGTGCATGACATGAATGCGAACAGAAGCCCAAACGTGAACACGTGCTGCCCGTATTGAGATTCTGATCAATCAGGAACAAGCCAGCAGCAGCACGTCGCTTCACGCAATCTGTAAGCTCCTTATGGACGCACAAGGTCCAACACAGCAAACCAGAAAGCCTTTTGTTGACTCATCGCCTTCCTCTGAACCACGATGTCCGGGTCGTTTTGCGTAAGTGTGCATTGACTTTCTAGCCTCTGGCCAGTTTGAAACCTTCATGAAACATGGAACGGAATCCGAAGATTCAAACGATCCGGTGTACGCCAGGTTGAACTGGATATCCTGACAAGTTGCCGCGGGCAGCAGCAATGTACAGAAGAGTCTACGCAACGCCATGAAGCCTAGCCAGACCCTGCCTCCTGCCGCAGTGCATGGCTGCCATGACCTGGATCCTGCTCAAGGCAGCACAAGAACGGCTCCAATCATCATAGCCTATACCCATTTAGATTTGAAGCGACACCCAAATTCGCAGGACCCTCAGCACCATACCATATACTACATTAATAGTCTGCTTAAGCAAAGGCGTCTCAATTGCACGAGTATCCATCTGTTTGAGTCCTTTAGCGGGTCTGGGTGCGGAAATCATCACTAGGAAGCCTGGAGATGTCGTCTGGGCAGCAGGCAAACCTCAAAGTCCAGAATAATAGCACTAGTACTAATACATGTAATTATCACTACTACGGCTTTTACTGCTGCTACTATTACGGTTACTATTGCTACTATACCCCTTGTTTCAGTCATGCACTCCTAAACACCCTGATGTCCTAATGCGCACTGAGACTGTTGCATCTCGCTAGGCCGCGGCGTGATACTTGCACATGATTTTGGCCGTGTTGGCTCAGGTCAAGCTTTAGTGCTGGCTTCGAGGATTCTCGAGCGTCGAAGCTGCGGGACATAGGGCGAGGGGTTTTGTCGTGCGCACGGAGCCTGCGTATTGCGGAAGCCCAGAAGCCAGTGGACTGCGGAGCGGAACCTGCCAGTTTCTTAAGGGAACCATGATAATGGCACCACCAACAGTAGCATTGTCGCAGTTGTGGTGGTAGTAGTAGTAGTAGTAGTAGCCGTAGTAGTAGCAGCAATAGTAGGCATCAGAATACTAGTACTACTATACAATACAGGAATAGTAGCAGCTAGAAATATACTCCAGCGGTAGTAGTAGTTACAGTCAACTGGTAAAAGTAGATGTAGAAACTATGTAACTATGTTATTGTACATCAGACAGTTAGTTAACCGTAGTCAACCACAGTAGCCGTGGATTCGGCTGCGCAGCACCAGTCGGCACAGGAATTTGCGCACACACACACACACACACACACTCACACACACATCCACACACTCACCCGCGAGAGCGTACTGTCTTCATGTCACCTCACTGCTGGAGCACACCTGCAAATGCCTCAGGCACGGACGTGCGAAGGGTGCTGCCGTGCAGGCGCGCCTGGCAAATGCCAGCCGTCAGGACCCAATTCGGAACTGGGATCCTTCTCAATCCTCTGTGATAGGATTCTTGTAGGATCCTAATTCCAGAAGCACCCTTTAAAAAGCCATGGATCCTGATTACACAGGCCCTTTTTGGAAGGGAGCCCCTGATTCTATGAAATCTCGATGCACACACAGCTGATGCAGCAAATCGAACCTTGAGGCGCCATTGGCTTCGCGGCTGGCACCTTGCTTTGGTTGAACACGGGATCTCTCACGGGTTTACGAGCTCGCAACTCGGACGATTAGGTCCAACTGGCTTAGGGGCCTTAGGGCCTTAGGGTTTCTTTTGCACGACCGCGCAAAAAGCCACAAAGATGCTGAGATCCACATAAATTATAGTTTCCAACTCGAAATAAGCCCTGTTTCTTTATCAGGCTCCAGCAACGCTCCCTGTACCGAGCTTCCTGCGAGCATGGATTTGGCTCTACCTGGCGCAAAACAAGAGAAAAGACCCATGCCAGGGAAGCAGCATTCAGATGCTCCAGCCTTGTTGGAGAGCCATGAAAGCATCCACCTGTTCGAAGCAATCCCCGGAATATCTGCAGCTGCCACATAATTCTGCAGCCGACCGCCATTCCTTGGGAGCTACTTTCTGGCGGAAGGCCCTGATTCCTCCTGGCTCCCGTCCCGTGCTGGCAGTCCGACCCGGGCAGCATTGCATGGTGCTGTCCTGAGTCCCGAATCTTGGAGACTTGTTGAGGATGGTGGATTCTTGGGACACATGCTGCCTTACATTTGACTCATAATTACTCCGCTGCGGCAGCCCGGCAACTCTGCCTCAAAACATGGGCTGAACTCAGAAAGCTGAGTCGGCGTGCCTGCTTGGGCCGCTTGGGGCCGTCAAGCTGTAGCCTGGCAAGCCGAAGGATCTGAAAGCCGAAGGATCTGAAGCTTAGAGCAAGAGGACATTTCGCAAGTCACAGGACCCCATAATAAGGTACCCCTAGTTTTCGGAAACTCTAAACCCTAAACCCTTTATAGAACCCTTATAGATCCCTTAAAGGAACCCTTATAGATCCCTTTAAAGGAGGGAAGGATCGCATGCCGGGAATGGAGCGAGCAATCGTCCGGTGGGGCGGTGCTGGTTCCTACCACTCGGCTCTGCCTCCACCCAGTGGTCGCAACCTCGTGTTCCCAGCCGCTTTCTCGTGACTGCTCGCTTGCCCAACATGCAACTTGCCACGATTCAGTGAAGCTCCTGCTGCTGACAGCCTTCTGGCACCACAACGAACAGTCAAGCGAGAGGCGGTGCAACGAAAGCGACGTGTCAATGGGTGATGTCAAGGCATCGGCGGCTTGCCATCGCCAGGATCCAAGAGGGAGTTGCTGCCTTGCAGCAGGGACTACAGTACTTCTCGCTGGTGTTTTTTGGGGAAACCCACTCCCATGCGATCCCCAACTCCTGCCGCCGAGATGCTCAAAGACAGGCTAAGCTGGGAACCTGCGGCGACTGGGACCGCTGCAGTTGGCGAAGCAAACGGCCATTCTCGACCTTCCATACCCGGCCTAAGTAGGCCTGGTTCACAAGGAAGCCCAGATCTGCCAGGGACAGTGCACTTTAGGGTTTCGACTCGTGCACTCGCACAAGGGCAATCACGGCTTCATGAGGTCAGGCTTGCTTAAAGTTTGCGTATACTTACCTTCGGTTAGTAGGGAATGGAGGAATGGGGTATAATTGTAACTACTATATTACTACCATTCTTCCATTCCCTACTCCCCAAAGGTAAGTGTAGGGCTTTGATGTGAGCCCCAACAAGGGTGGGTTTTGGCTCTTCCTTCAGATCTGTCTTTGCAACCTTCAAGGTCCCCTGCTTCCACATCCTTCCCATGTATTAATGTTTTCTGATACGGGGGTTTCCGAAAATGGGGGACCCTAACATAGTACCCTAATAGTAGGATCCTTATTATAAGGACCCCAAAATATGGTACTCTTAATAAATATGGTACCCTTAATTTTCGGAAACTCCCAAATAGTGCTTCGGGCCCATTATTATAAGGACCGCAGACTCAGAGTAAGGTACCCTTAATCTTCGGAAACCCCCACACCGATGGGGAGTTCGTGCCTCCCGGAGTGGCCTGCGCCTGCCAAGGATCCAACAACTCTACACACCGAACACTATAACCATGTTTATAGAAAGGGCCCAATATACTATAATAATAATACTACTAATAATAAGAATAATAATAATAATTCTGTGACACCTGTCTCTGCCCTTCTTTCCTTAACGATCTGTCATTGGACGAAGGTCGCACGAATGCGTCGAGCTCAGAAGTCAGACTTGGTCTAACTTATAACAGCTTGAATCACTTCAGGTTTCAGCATCAAAGTTACAGACCCTCGGTACTCGCAGCCTCCCCAAAGGTGTCGATCGACTTCCGGGACGTCCTGCCGGTGTTGTCGACTACGAACCGCAAAGCGCCAGGGATGTCGGTGGCCCCGCAAGCACCGTAGCAGTTGATGCAGCAGGGCCCGAAGCACTGTTTGGGAGTTTCCGAAAATTAAGGGTACCATGTTTTGGGGTCCTTATAATAAATAAGGATCCTACTATTTAGGGTACTATCTTAAGGCCCCCTATTTTGGGAAACCCCCATTTACATACGGGTAATTGTCAAAATTAAGGTCCCTTTCTGGGTACCCTAAACAATAGGTGCCGTACTATATTTGGGAACCCCCAAAAAGGGAACCCTAATTTTGACAACCACCCATATCTTGTACCTCTCCGAGCTCCATGGGATGTGCTGTTGTCCGGGCCTGGTGCATGTGTCTGGAGATGCCATGCAGCGCGTATCCTGCAAAAGCACCGAGAAGTGGTTGAAACTTCAAATCGCGCTGCCCGATTATGGCCGATTATGTAGGCGATCTGATATAGAAGCGAAGGCCCCCTATATGATTTCGATGAGAAATCCCCCACACGTTTGAAACCCTATAGACCTCACACCCGACCCGAATAGGCCCTGGCACCCAAAATTTAAACCCTCCTCAGTCGGACCCTAAGAAAACCATGACAGTAGAAGGATGCCCGTAACAGCAAAACAAGCCTCCAGTTGCGCAAGCCCGGGGTTATGGTACTTAAAGGTCCTTAAAATAACCAGTTACTAAGTCCCCCGACCCTCCAAGAGGGGCCGGCCTCTTTGGTGGCGCCGGGAGGTCGGCGAGCCTTTCAAGGAGAAGGGGGAGCCACTGGAGGAACCTTGTACTTTAGGGTAGTGGGGCTTCCGGTTTTTTTTTGACACTCACACAAGGACACAGGGGTGTAGGGTTCATGGTTTAGTTGTATACGTGTTTCGGGGCTTTAGGGCAAGGTTTGGGTATTTTCCGCACTTCTCGATTTTGTGTGCGTGTCAGCCCTGGGCTGAAGCATGCCTAAGGTTATGAGTTGGTCTGCGCAGAGTGGTGCATTTCCCGACTTTTGCTTTGTCCCCGGGGCTAAATCAGTGGCACAGAGTGCCTCACGCATCTCTGCAGAAGGCAAGCTTGCAGACTCGAGTAAATCAGCAGGACATGTGTCCCAAACCTTGCCGGCCCAAGTACTTTGCTGCACAACGGAGACGAACAAGTCACGAAGATTCACGGACTTAGAAGTGCCAGCATTTGCGTTGATCTTCGTCGAGGCGATCTGATAGGAAAGGCTTAATCTCAGAAGTGAAGTGGTTAGGACAGCATCCGACCTAGTCTGTCGGAGGGGAGTCCAGCTATGGCAGGTCTGCCCGCATACGGTCGAGGCCAGGGTCTGGAGAAAAGCTGCAGATTCTTGACAGACTTTCTCTTGGGCCATAAGAGCGAGCATCAACTTCCAATGGCCGCCACGTCGAAGCATCAAACCGAGGATGGAATGTGTCAGGAAGTCTTGCGGGCGTAGATGGTCTTCGCCACAAGCTAGTTGCACGGCCACTTCCCACTGTTGACCAGCAGCACAGGCAGCAAGCAGGGCGTTGTTTGCAACCACATTCGGCTTGAGAACTGTCGACTGGAGATGGTGGAAATAAGTCCTGAGAGCTTGCTGCCAGCGGCTGGATGCTTCTGCCGCCCCAAGCAGTGTGGCGAAAGTGATGATGTCACTCTGGCAACTGCTCTCTTGCAGCTGGCTGTAAAAGGCCAATGCGTGATGCCACCGGCGTGCCTTGGCACAGGATGCCATCATCGTGTTGAAGGTGGTCGTATTGGGCTTGATTAAGCGGTTGGCCATGTGCTTATGCAGTACTAAGACCATTTGCCACTGTTGGCCATCGGCACAGGCGCTCGCAGTCGTGTTACAAGTCACAACATCAATAGGCTCTGCGTTTACTTTCCGCGTTGATTTCCTTGGCAATCCAGCCTGCCTGGTGAATAGCAGCCAAGCTAAGTCCCAGCGTCCTGCATTTCGGCATGCTGCTATCGCAGTGTTCAGCGACATCAAGTCACTGCTGCCAAAGCACGTGGTACTAAGCAACCGAATACACATCGACCATTCAGCACCGAGCGAGCAGGCAGCAAGCAAGGAGTTCAGCGTAACAACTGTCGGCGGCAAGCGCCGCTCGAGTGCTTTGCGCAACACCTCGAATGCATGCCGCCACCGTGGCCCCATGGCTGTGATGATGTTGTTGTAAAGTACGATCGTCGCATCATGTGGTGCTTGCTCCTCCACCTCCTGGAGGAGGCTGAATGCTGACTGCCAGCGGCGTGCCGATGCCATTGCTGTCAAGACCGCGCTCCAAGTCACCGCATTCATCTGCAGTCTGGCAGCTCGTAGTTCCTCCACAAGAACTAAGGAGGCTATCCACTGGGACCCTCTGCTGTACGCAAGCATCTCTGCTCCGAAACTTCGCAGGTCCAAAACCTGAGTCATCGAGGCCATACGGACGCAGCAGGCCAGCGCAATAGCCTCTTGCCACTGAGACTTTCTGGCAAGGGTGGAGATCCAGTACGTGTACTTCTTGGGCGTCAAAGTGGTCAGCTTGACAGAACTCGGGTCCAAGGCGGATTTTCGAAGGAGACTGCATCGCATGCTGCGCCATTCCGATCAGATCATTCATGATGCATTGCAAAGGGCAGAAGCTTAGAGCCAACTTGCTACAGCTTGTGCAACAGCGTGTCCGAGATAGTAAACCTGTGACAGCAACCTACTGTACCCATCCGGTTTGGCTGACTTCTTTGAGAGTGGACTTAGCAGCATGTAATACTGACATTATGCCGTTCTGCCCCTTCCTGCATAACCTTTTGTTGCTTACGCCACTTTTGGCGACAGACTTCTTGTAAACTGCCCGCAAAGGAAGGTCGTTCATCAGCAAAGTCCTGCGACTGTCCTCACCTTTAAAATCGGCGATGCGGTAAGTTGCAGTACAGGCGCTGGCTCAGTGCATGTTCTCAGCGCATCTGGCAATCCGTGCCACCCACACTTCAGCGGGGAGTGCTTTGTGCAAGTCTCTTTGTTGTCACGCTGCATTCTCCACCGGGTAAGCTGGCAAGACCTTGTAGCTTCCATCTTCTGATCTCAAAGACGCCACAGAACAACCGAGCAAAACCATGGCCATGCCTTGGACCGAGTAGATCGCAGCGTGGTGCCGCAGGCTGTGGCATGCTTGCTTCACATCTTGTACATACATACTTGGATCGTGAACTCGCAACTGTATTTTGGCATGGTAGGGTCCTACGAGCTAGCGGATTTGGTGTCAAATTTCAGAACAGGGTGTGCAAAAGCTCGGGCACTCGCACAACTGCTGGCTAGAGCCTTGCTTGTTGAATCCGCATCCAACAGCTTTCTCCTTCTCATCAAAAGCTGAAAGGTATGCTTACATGCATTCCCAGCGCCAACAGTCTTTGACATCTTCGGCACCTCCCCGAGCAAGACAAAGTTCCTTGCAAAGTCCGGGTTCAAGCTTGGGTGCTTCATTATCCGGATCCCGCTTCAGCACTCAAGCAACTACAGCGCTGTTGCTTCGGTTTTCACCCTCCCCCCCAGTCTTGCATGTGCAAGCTCTCACTTGTGCATCTTTTGCCAAGGAGCAGGACGCACATAGGCACAGAGTTGCTGTCGATGATAGCCGTCGCCAGTGCAGCTTTTGAGTCGGGAACCTCGTAGGACGCCACGACGGTGAAGAGCCCCAGCATCGACGCGACGGCGTTGAGCGCAGGCCAAACCAGATTGTCAGGACTGAGTACAGAGGTGTAGCTGCCATCGGAGAGAAGCAGCCGAAGAAGCATGAAACCTTCAAGAAAACATGGGAGCCACTAGAGGAAACCGCGGCGGCAAAGAGCATGATACGGTAGCTTTCAAGACAAGTATTATGGTAGAGCTCGAGAAGAGGCAAGCGTGTATACGCAAGAGCTCTGAGATGTTACCCGCATGTCAAGCTCACGCATCTAGCATGTTGCTTCCTGATTCATCCGACTCTGCAGCCGCTGTTCCGTCATTCTGGACATTACTGTAGCATATTCGCTGAAGTATGCTCCTCCTCTTACTGGGTTTGTCAAGTCTTTATTATAGGTTCTTCGGGGCAAATTTCGCACTCGGGAAGCTTGCATTGAGGCTGAAGCACATGACGTGTCGGTATCCATGAACCACCTTAAAGCAATGTCTCTTCGCAACTGTGGCGGGGACCCAAGATGCCAGAAGAGAACACGATTGCTGCTGATTTTGGGCGAGATGGTAGATCGGCTTCGCCAGCTAAGCGGATGGTGATGATGGAGGCAGCATAGAACATGCAGGACATGCAAATCCAAAGGAAGGATCCTCGGTGGCAGGGAGCATCACCTCCGAGAAGGCTGGCTAGAAGCTAGAAAAGACCTGCTCAAGCAGTCTGTGGCTCGAAATTGGGCTGGCTCCTCGCGTGCTGGCCGCGACAGTGAAAAGAAGCCGGACATGTACAGGACCCCAGCCATGATCAGAAAACAGCCAAACAGCTGCTGTCTTGACAATGTCCTGGATTCCAGATCAATGCCCCCCCCCCCTCCCCTCCTTAAACAAACACGGTGAAGGGATGACTCGATATTATAGGACCAGAAGTGCCATGAACAAGTCTTCCGAAGTGCCGCCTGGTGTCTCTCCGCTGTACACATAGAAGAACATGCCGACAAGAGGCACATTGGCGACCACAACGGCTTGGTGTGGCCCCGAGTTTACCTCATCCAAGGAGAAGCTTAAGCACCCGCAGGTCTGGGCCAATGCGATGAAGGCCCCACTGGAAAGAAACCAGAAGAGCTTCAACGGCGAAGCTTGCCGCGAACAGCTCGCGGTCTCTTTCCTGACGTGGCCACTTGACCCAAAAAGGAGGACAGAGTGGCACTGCTTTGTTCGTTCCGGCCTAAAGCTCTCGCAGAAGGTAGCAAGCAGAAGGCTTCCAAGGGCGCTGATTACGCCCACCATAAGAAGCATTGCAGCCATGTATTCAACAGGTTTGAACACGTTGCCAGCGTAGGCAACAAAGAAGTTGTCGAATCCGAAGAATACCTGGAGAGGAGTTTCAAGCAACTTGTGCGGAATCAGCTGCTTTCGGGTGAGCTTCAAAAACGAGATTCTCTCTCTGAATCTGACAGCCTGGGAAGCTACAAGAACCTCAACCTGTTGAAGCCGAAACAGTAAGAGTTTGCTCTACCTGTGCTCTTCTGTGATCTGAGATTGCACGACTTTTCCCGGAACTCAGCCAACATCTAGTTCTTCGAGTTGCAGAAGCCAAGCTTGCCAACGTGACCCAGCCACGCCTTTCCAGTGGCCGTCCTCACACGGGTTCCACATAAGTTGGTGTGAAATCTGAAGTAGTCAACTTCGGAAAATGCAACTTGAGAAGTATAACCCTAAACCCCCAAACCCATTGCTTCGCTGCCGGGAGCTCGCAACTCCATGACAAGCACGCATAATACCAGGAACAACCACGCAGCTGCAGCTGGCAGCATCCCGCAGCACGTCAGAAGGCGGCACTCGAGACTCTACATGGCGGTATAGTATACTCTAGTCTATCATGATACATGAAAATTGCATATGTATAAATATGCATATAACATAGATATAATAGAATATATTAGTAGCTGTACTGTACGTTCAAGCCCAGCTGTGTCTAAGTGTCGTGCGAGAGTCTAGCTTCGGTGCGTGCGTCACTGTCCTGTGCGCTCTTCAAACTTAACAAGGAGCTGACTAGGAAGCTTGTACACACACACATAGGCAAGCATTACGGACTTTGAAGCAATATCGCTGGAAAGGCTGTTTGAGACCTGACCAGCAGAGAAGAACGAGAGAGAGAGAGAGAGAGGACGAGGATATCCGGGCCCCAAATGATGGCTTCTTGAAGAACAGGCCCCCTAAAATTTTCGAAGTTCTGAAGCTGGTCCGGGCCTTTGCCATGTAATGAGCATATTCTCTTTCGGAAGCTACAATAAGAGTTGGGGTTTGGGATGGTTTTGAGCTTTATGTCCGGCTAGAGTCTGGTTTTGCGTGGCGAGGATACACACGCGTCGCGCGCCTATTCCAAACCCCAGGACGAACCACCAAGAAGCAAACACCCTCATGTCCGAAAGCAGGTGCTTCGGTGTGTAAGAGTTGTCCTGTTACCTCCGCAGAGATCTGCCATAGCTTCTTTGGTACTAGACTGGCACCTGAGGAGCTGTCCCCCCCCCCCGACCCCACTTCAGTGCAAGTGTTGGAGCCAAGTCTAAAGGGAAGCTGAGGATAGCTGAGGAACATCGCACCTGTTGTGCTCACATGAGGGTTTTCATCTCCAATCCATCGAAATCGCCCCGTTGACAGCAGCAGGCCTTCGTGCGGTCCGGGCTTTCAGGCCTGCGGTCAAGGGGAACAAACGAATCTGCGAAGTCGGTACTGTCTCGCGATTATTTTGCTCGCACTTGCTGACAGACCAGCCACTCACTTGCTTCGATGTCAACATCTTCGGACTTGCTACTGGTAAATATTGACTTCAAAAGCACGGGCCTGGCTGCCCCTTTCTTTGGCCGCGCAGGACACACCTTCCGTGCCGCCCGTGAACCCAAGTTAAGGACATCAACATAACGACATGCCGTACCTTCGTGTGAGCATTGAGCACTGAAACCATGTCTTCAGAGTTACGGCATCTGGACATACGCGCAAAAAGGGCAAAAAGAGCTTGGGTCTTTTGCTGCCCACCTCGCTTGCTCAACCTGTTCCGTTCGTGTCATGCCCCGCATGCCCTGAGATGCCCTGCGAATCGCGCTCCAACTGAACTTTGCCAGCGGCACCGCACTGGATTGAAGGCTTCCCGACTTCAGGCGGGGACTCTCTTGCCTGTGCAGAGGTGGAGGCACCAAGCCAACTCAATCACTCACTCATTCCCATGTCTCGAGCACCCCCAATGTCAGCTCGGAGGAAAAGCAAACTGCTCATCCTGGGTGTCAGCAGTGGCTATTCCCGCCTTGCCACCTTTGGAACAGCTGCCTCACAAGAAGCAAAGCGTCAATGCCTGCTAAGGAAGACTTGTGGGGGTGCTGCCTTGGGCGCAGTCATCGCGGCTGGAGTCCTTCATCACTGGCCCGATGATTTAGCCAACAGGTGCAGCACAAGTCCCATGGAATGTGTCTTTCGACGCCACTGCCGAACTGTCCGCCACCCCATCTAACGCCGGAAACCGAGGCGCGAAGGCATCAGGCAAATGTGCCAACCGTAGGTCCGTCGGATTTGGGTCGCTGAGGACAGTGGTGCAGTCCTGGACATCTTCGGGCTCTCTGTCCGACTGGCTTTGGTGCGAGGGCTGGCCGAGCGCCTGCAAGCATGCACATCGAATGATCATAAGACCACTTGGAGCGTCGGGGGACTTAGTAAGTAGGTCGTAAGCAGACTTATAAGTACCCTTTTCTGCATCCAGCCTGCAACGCCTCTGCTGGGAAGTAAATGAGCGACTAAAGACTTATAAGTACCCGAAAAGGGACCCTGATTGGGGTTATGGTACTTATAAGTCCCTAAAATAACCAGTTACTAAGTCCCCCGACCCTCCAAGCATGCAGCTTGAGAAAGGTACGCACGCTATGCGTTAGAAGGAAGATCGTTCAATGTCGAAGCTCAGGCAACGACGCAACGTGCACCTCCTCAGAATCGTTCGCGGTCAATGGGCCATCCGCTTTGCTTTGATGACTGGGCCGTCAGTTACATTGCCTGAGCTCCGTGCACGTGGAGAGGCCGCAGCCTTAGAGCTCCAAGGGAAACATGAAGCGTCGAAGGCCTTCCCACTTGCCGGCCCACTCCTTGTAGACGCAGTTTCGGAGCTGGGGGATGTGCCGCTGATGGCAAAGTCCGAATTGGTGAGCCTGCGCTCCTGTTGCATGACGGGCATGGTGTGTGTGTGTGTGTGTGGGGGGGGCAAGCATGCAGGCTCTTTCCGATACAGTACCTGCCTGCATCAGCGCCTTTCTCCACTCAATGGAAGTTGCTCCCTACCGCAAAACCTGACCGTGACAAGGCAAAGCCCAAAGCGAATCCCCATCCTGGGCGAGGTCTGGAGGTTGCCAGCCTAGGCTTTTTGTGAGCTTCTCTGCTTGCAGGCCCTACATAGTATAGAACTATAGGGTTCGTTGCCTCCTGAGTTTAGGGTTTAGGCCCTACCTCGACACCGGATTGTATTGGATCCCCGAGTATACTTGCCATATAGATAGCTTTTGCAAACCCGCCGCAGGCCCTCACCTCAACCCTTTTTTAAGCACGGACTTGAAGTGTATGCCGGCAGCGAGGCTCTCTGCCCTAAACCCTAAACTGCACAAGCTGTACAAAACCTACAAAACAACACATAAGCCCTATGAGCCCTATATAAACCCCAAAAACTACATAAGCCCTATATAAGCCCTGAAAGAACCCCAAAGCCTCACCTCAAGCTTTCAGTCCAAATAAGTCTCCCACTGCCCGCCGACCTGCAGAGCGTGGTGGCCTCGGCAGGGAGCGTTCCAGCGAAATGAGGGGGAAGTGGTTAATCTATCCACACGAACAGATATACATGTATGAAAATACTGTATGTATATATATATATAATTAAATAAAAAAATATAAGTACAAATTATACATATATTTATATATTTATTTATATTTATTTATATTCACATATTTATTTGTATTTATATATAGAAAACAGATAGATAGACAGAGAGAGAG
This sequence comes from Symbiodinium sp. CCMP2592, assembly GCA_905221615.1. Lineage (NCBI taxonomy): Eukaryota > Dinophyceae > Suessiales > Symbiodiniaceae > Symbiodinium > Symbiodinium sp. CCMP2592. Next base: position 70,705 of record CAJNDT010000779.1, read on the forward strand.
AGAGAGAGAGAGAGAGAGAGAGAGAGAGAGAGACAAAGGGAGTGAGGCCCCAAAGTATTACGGGATCTATTGTTTTAAGAATGTCCAAAAAAATATGTAAGAGAAACACCCCGTGTTAGGAATCGCCGTTCTGAGGCCAGGACGCTGGTGTGGAAACAGTATGCTGGACATGCACGGCCGACGGCACATTGGCCTTGATGATGTACATGCTTGGGGGTTTGGGGCTCAGTGCCTAGCATGTAGATAGAATGCGGGTGCAGGCTTTGATGGAAAACTATGCCGGTACCACGACTCACACTTCCAATGTCTCGTGAGCAGCTCGGGAGCGTACGTAAGCCACGACTCTGCGTGTTGTTCTGCCACCTGACTCTGCATTCGACCCGTGATGTCGACCTTTGCCTTGCTCTCCCTATATGTATTTCCGAGTGGAGGCATGGCTTCATATTGCTTTACAAGCAAGCTTCGCGAGTTGAACCCAGGGTGCAAGTACAGTTGCTCCCTAAAGGATGGCTACGGCGGCTACGGCCTACCTCTTTCTGCTTTTCGTGCGAATCCATGATCTTACAGGACGACGACTTATCGGTCGGGTTTCAAGCGTAGTACGGCCTGGACGATATTGGCTGATCTTCTCGCTTCCGTGCTTTCACGGCTGGAAAACACAGCAGCCTGGTCCGGACACCCTGTTTGCTACTGGACTCAAGTCTTGTCAGACCACGGCCCCCAATCAGTCGATCGGACCCTAACCCCCAAAATCCCGAATATGATTTGGTCTCCGGCTTTGTGCAGATGTTGAGCTGCTGCTGGTCGACCTGGTTCATGTCGAGAGCATGCTCTTATTGCCAAGACCCCCCTTGTGCCCTCAAATATGGGTATACTGGCCCTAATAGTAGTTCCTCGTTTAGGGTATCAAACTGGGGCTTCTGCCGGCAAAACCTTCTCGATGCCCCGATAAATATGGGTAAGTACCGAGACAATTCAACCCGAGCAGCGCATTGGATGGCAAAGCCGTGCTCGCAGAGCCTTAGCTGCTCTCTTATCTCTCTTAGGAGTCTTAGGGCTGTGCAGCAGTAGAAATCAATAGGTGTGGCACGGTAGCTGAGCTTCACATATGGCGTGCATTGCTTTTCCGGGGTCTTCTGCAAGCTGTCGATCTGTGCCCTAGCAACTGAAGGCACTCTGTGAAGTACCAACATGCCAGCTGCACAAAGATAGGTCAGTGCGGTGATTCGTCTCACGCCAGGTCAACCATGATCCAACAGCTAAAAACCAGCCCTATGCAAGAGTTCGGATTTAAGATTTCATCATATTTCATCACATTATCAACTTCGTTGCCTGCGTGCTGAGAATCACCACTACAGTTCTCGGTGGGGCAGCCAATCACCGACCCCACTCGCTCTTCTAGTCCTGAAAGGACGAGGCAGCCTGCCACCAGGGGCTTCGAACACTATAGCATATAGGACATAGGACAATGTAACATAAAAGAACTTCGGGAATCGAACAGAATATGACATACTGTAACTTGAGATTTCAAACGTGGGGACCCTAACATAGTACCCTAGATGCCCTAGATAGTAGGATCGTTATGATAAGGGCCCCAACATAAGGTACCCCTAATCCCTAATTTTTGGAAATTCCCATTTCCTGCTTTCGCGACTCATCCTGCTGCCTGCCTTCGTGGGGCCTCAAACGACGATGGCGGCACCCGATCCGCGCCCCCACTCGGCCTGGGAGTGCTTCATCCGCTAGCAGAAACAGGGAATGCCGGATGGCTGTAGAAGTGTACTTTACTTCTAGGGTCCTTGTGATCAGGATCCTGCTGGGTTTTGGATCTGTCTTATAGGGTCCCTCGTTTTCCGTGTCTCCTAGATCCGCTTCTCTGTCCAGGACACATCGCTGGAAGAGCCAACAACATCATCCTCGATGCCACCTTCGTTCGTCCCACGCCTCGGCTGAGAAGAAAGCACATTGCCGAGACGATGCACCGTAGTTGCTGCCATCCCGCCTGATGCGGAAGAAGCCCTTCTCACCCCAGTAAGGGTTCCAGGAATTTGCGACCTGCAGCACAGGGAGCTTGACGACCCTTTCTGATCGGTGACGTTTCGCATGTTGGTGCTCCCTGTGCTCGTGCGGGCTCAAGGCAGTCCAGGGCGCCGGATTTTGCATGAATCGCCCTAAAAAAGCCAGTCCACCCCCATTCCGCAAGCCGTCTATTTCTGAGCTCAGCGCCTTCCAGTACTTCACGCCGCCATCGACGCCCCAGCCAACCTTTTTTGAGAAGCAGGAGCTGACAAGAGCCACAGGCGAACACATCGAAACACAGACATTTCTAGCTGCTTGTTGCTGGTTAAGGCACCATTCGAACAGCATGTCCTCCTGCCATCTCACCACTCACGTGGTGGTAGATCCTGATGTGCAGCTGTTTTAGAAATTTCAGTCTGCAGGAGCGATGCACAGTGATTTCTACATTCGCCTGCCCCATTAACTTACCTCACTCCAGCGGAGATGCCCGGAGGTGTAAAGCTCGAAGTCGGAGAACACCTGAACTGTACTAGGTTGTCTGGTAAAACTGTCGACACTTCCAAGGAAGACATAGGAAGAATTGATAGAATCAGAAGACATTGCAGAAACCCCTGTATGTCTGGCACAGTGAATGCGGTCTCCACTGGTCCACCAGCCACGATCATCTGCTGGATGGCCTTTCGGGGTTGTGTTGGCTTTTTGTGAGCTGTTTGTTTTTTCTCCTGAGTGCTCAGGGTTTGGGGTTTCGACGCTTACACTCGCATGCCCATCTGGTTTAGAGGCTACATAGGGCTGTGCACCTTCATATGCTTCCAGCATCGCATTCGATCTAATGGTGCAGTCGGCCTTCTCGCCCGATGCTGTCTGCGTCTTGCCCTTGTAGTAGTACTTGTCCTGTCATGCTGAGGAAAGCACGGAACATTGCAGGCCCATGCTTATACATATATATATATATAGAAATATATATATATATATATATATATATAGCATCGTATAACGGAAGATCATGTATGTCTGGTTGGCTCTCTTTCGGACCAGAATCTATAGCTCTTTATGGGGCCTCAAACTGCGCTGTAATTATACGAGGTTGCAAGTCAGCCTAGTATCGAATTTCGTTGCCCTTCATGTCAACTGCCTGTGCGGCTCCGCTACGGCTGACTAGGGCGAACAGAGTCTATGGCACACAGGCACGCGGATCCCACGCGCATGACGTCTTGTACGTATACTCGGTGCAGCCGAACATGCTGGGACTGAAGAGAAACCGATGTCGGCGATTCCAGGATGAATGCTTCAATTTCAAGTGGAGGCTCCCCCGAAGAGAGCCGACACATGCGAGTTTGCAGAAAGCAGGGCACATATGTTAGCGTTGTTACATGATGTTTGCACTCGGGCCATGGTTCATTGCTGAACGATGATGCCAAGCGCCGTGAAAGCAGCCAAGCAGGCATGTTGCCCCCAGTATCACCTTGACGGTGCGCCTGGTGATCATCTTCGCGCTTCCGCTTCTGGAACTTGTACCCCTCTTCGCTGGAAGGGGCAAGTGCACGAGTTTTCCAAGAAATCTCAGTGGCGACTTGACATGGGCCGACGCATACATGCACACCGGTGATTTGGAGATAAGCTGACCTCAGTGACATTGTTGCGCAGTGTCTGCCATTCACACCTAAATACTGCGCCGCTTGAACCGTCGCCGCTCGTGAGTCGTCCTTTGTGTAAGACATCAGTGTGGACCCGAAGACAGTCCAACCAAGCAGATGCTGTGCACCAGGACATCAGTTTCAGTTCAATTACCCAGCAAAACAAGGAAACTAACTTGCTGACTTGCTAGCTTGATGTGGTCGTTTCTGACAATGGGGGTACCTTATTCCGGGTCCTCATAATGAGGATCCTACTATTTTTTGACACTCACACTCGGACAAAGCCTGGCAAGGTCAGTATCGTGGTACTATATGTGGGTCCCCTAGAACTCCCATGTCCTCCTTGAAGTCGTTGTGAGGAGCTTTGGCTGTGGCGTCGCACTGCGTTGGTCCAGGTGGCGACTCCTGCAGTACATGACGGTTTAGGGTTTTGGGTTTAGGGCTGCACTGAGACGCGGCTTTCCAAAGACAAAAACAAGTTTAAACCTGCATTTGAACTCATCCCTCAAGGTCAATAGCAAGACCGGTATTGAAAGGGCACCTGGATAAGATACCCCCATAACTTTAAGAACACAGCGCGCGCACACACACACACACACACACACTAACACTAAGCAACAACACCAATTAATGTGGGATCCCTGATGTCGGAGCCTTGATAATTTAGTAATCATCGTTGGACAAGGGTTTGGGAAAAATGTACTATACAGAAACGGCGACAATCATCATGCGACAATAATGAGAGGATTTTTTGAGAACATTGTTAGAACCCTGATAAAAGCAAGCACTTACATATGCAATGAACTCTAAACCCTTTTGCAGCTGGTCTCTGACCCCTAAAATCCTAAACCCCCAACCCCTAAACCCTCAAAAACCCTAGATTAACACTTAAATATGCAAGCCCCCCTCTCTCTCTCTCTCTCTCACAGGCACTCGAAGCGTCAGGCCTGGTCCTATAAACCCTCATTAACTCCCCCATGTCCTCAGAGGGGCAGCCGGGCTTGCCCTCAGCAGGGTACGGATCCTGGCAAGTTCTGGCGACGGAAAGGTTTCGACGCTCACGTTCGCACAAGGCAAAAGGTTTCCGGTTTTGGACAGCGAATTTGTTAAAATGCTGCCCCCCCGCTTTTGCTATGCTGCTGTTGCGTTTTGCTTTTTGTTCTTGGGGTTTGGGGGATTAGGAGTGCTTTGGGTTTTACCCTCCTGCCTAGCAAGGACAAAGGGGGATTTGGAGTTTTAGGGTCTAACAACTAAAGCAGTTGGTATGTTTTGAACCAATTACTATCCAAGCTAATATGAATCTTGGAATCAGCGCGAGACTGTGAGAGGGATTTTTCTTTGCCTCGTGAATTCGCCAGGACTGGCGGCAGGGCAGGGTATGAGATGGCTTTCCGGCTGATGCTTCGGAGCTCAAGACCAGGTAGTAGATGCGAGGTGTCTAAGGGTTCAGGTTACAGAGGTTTGAGGGGTACCTTGCCACATGGAGCATCTTAAATCATTCGAGAAGTTGTGTCAGCCTGAGCTCTGTGTAACCTCCTTAAACACAACGATAGAACCGATGGAAGTTACTCCGCTCCTAAACTTGATCAGCAAAGCCGGACCAAACCCCTTGACCCCTCGGAAGTGTTCCTCTGTAAGTACCCCTCATGACCTGTAGGATCCCTTCTACTATGCCCTACCTAAACCCCCAACCGTAGGTCAATGTCCCAACACCTTGAAAAGTCTCTTGGTCTACCTACTTTCGGAGATTAGGTATTGACTTGCCATAACCCCTGTAGCACCCGGTACAGGATCCCTCACAGGAGCACTATAGAACACCTGTAGCCCTATAGATCCTTTTTGGGATCCCATATAGGCCGTGTTTTGCCCGGCCTTTCCCTGAGGACCATGGTGGTGGCAATGCGGCAGCGAGAAATCGCTGCAAAGGCCAGACCCGAAGGGACCTGTTCCTGGTTTCGACTCGCCCACTCGCACACTCTTACGACGGCAGGCACGGCCTGATTAGGCCCCAACTTCTTGGTCTAGGATGTACAGGAGAGTTTGGGGTGTAGGGTGTTGATATAGGGCTTACACTCTCGCAACTCGGACTCCGCCAGACTAGGTCTCTCGAGGACTTGGGGTTTATGACCAAGGAAGAAAGGAGGTGTGGCTTTGGGTTGGCTGTTAGGACGGTGTCAGGGATGGGCAGTACAGGCCCACACACATGACGTGATGGGACGCTCAAAAGGGCCGAATGTGTTGACTCTGAAAGATGTTGTGGTAGAGTACCATTAGGATCAGTTTTTCAAAGGGTTTGCTTCAAATCACCCAGACGCACCCAGCTGGAAAGCGTGGGCCTTTGTACTGGCCGCCACTCACAGCACCGGTGTCCTGGAATTCAATGCTCATCATCGCTGACATGCCGCCTGCAGCCAAAAGCGCTCCTTGATGTATTGCCACGGTGTATCAATCTGGCCACCATCGCAACCATCCGGGTTGGAATTGAAGCACACATCCTGCAGCTAAGCCGACAACCTAGCCCGACAACCTAAAGCCCTTCCTAACTTCCAAACCAGGCGAGCTGCTTAATATAGGGGCCTTATAATTACCTATACTGTTTTGGGGGTTCCTTACTACAAATATGGTATATTACAACCCCAAAACCCTATTCTAATTGTTGCGGCCCTTATGTTAACAATCCTATTCCCCGTCTGATGCAAGCCTGGGCCGAGATGGGGATCATCGTCTTGCCCTTCGTTGCAATGCACATTCCTCAGGACTCTCCAGCTGCGCGTTTGCTGCTTCGGAAATGTAGCTTCGTCGGAGCAGCACATATTACTCTAGTAACTCTACGTCAAGAAACGGTCAGAGGCAGCTTCAGCCCCTGCGAAGGCCCAGCAGCAGCCACCTTGGGTGGTTCGTTGCAAACCCAAAACGCTTCAAGGAATCGGAATAAGCTTTGAGGGTTTCGGGTATAGGATTCAGGGCTGACTCCGGATGGCCTATAATGCCAACAGAATACCTCAAAATCTGCATTCGAATGTGAATGCACGTAAGGCAACCGCAGTTAGACTGGTCGCGGATGTCCTTGGATGCAATCTCGTTCAATTTCTCATAGGAGCTCACTTGAGCCAGGACATATAAGTGCTAAGCCCGAGTCGTTGATCATCTTCTCACAATCCGGCCACTGCGCTGCGGAGTCGAAATCCTGTGCTTCGGTGTGTTCAGGGCTTCGGCGCTCACGCTCGGACAACCCAGGCGAGGCATATGGTTCGGAGTCTGCTGAGTGAGACAGATCTAAAACGGAGCATCTCAACAACCTCATCCTCATTGTGTCAGGGACAAAAGGGTTTAGGGGTTCTAAAGCACTCTGCACTGTTCTTGACCCATATCTCAAGCATCTCCGACCCTCCAAGCATGAACCGTTGACTTGACAATATGCATGCAGAGTGCATTGAGTTGTTTGTTCAATCCCGAATAATGAGGCCCTATAATCTTATAAGACTCAAACCCTACCCAACAAAGCACGAAACCCGACACCCAATACATCCTGATTGCCCAACTAAGCTCCTCCGGGATATCTCCGTCCATCTCTGCGACGAAGCGGTGGATTTCTCCCCGCTTCACCGCCGACTCGATGGACTTCGTCGTGTTGCCTGCGCTCGCTTCTGCCGCCACTCATGATTTCTCGGCCTTGGGGCTTACCTAATAACAATAATAATTATAATTATTATTAGTATTATTATTATATACTATAATATAATATAATATAATATACTATAATATAGTATACTATACTATCCTATGCTATAATATAATATAATATAATACAATATAGCAAAATATAATATAACCTCATCTCATATAATATAATATATTATACTAGAATATATATAATATTGGGGCTCAGAGTCTAAACTAATCAGCACAGCGGTAAAATAAGCAAAGGTATTTGTGCTCCATATAAGTCTATCGGGCTAGGGTGCTTCATGGGGGCCCTCGACTGACGGCAGAAGAAGCCGTTGCAACCCTAAGCCGCGCACCCTAAAAGCCCTACAAACCGCAAAGCCCGCAAGTACAAGCCCGTACGGCCGAAAACCTTCAACACCTTACATCCCACAAGCACACCGCATCCAGGCCTGCTGAGGGTCCCTGAAGCCCTAAACCCCAAACCCTAAACCCCCAAAGCCCTTCGCAGCTGGGCTCTTACCCCGAAAGCCCTACAGCCCTTTTTGCATCCAGGCCTCTTTAAACCCTAAAACCCTGCCTCTTTTTGAGTCACGGGCTGCGGCCGGTACTTCTGAAGCCCGGAAGCCCTAAACCCCGAAACACTACTTGGAGGGTCATGGGACTTAGTAAGTAAGGTTATAAGTACCTTAATTGGGGTTATAAGTATAGTTACACTAATTATAACCCTAGTTACTAAGTCCCATATCCTTTAAGTACAAACCCCAAACTGGGCCCTTTCCCGGCCCGGCCTTTCACGCCGCAAAGGCTCTTCGAGGCCCCAGGCGCCTCCGTGGCGAAACGCTCCACGGCACCAGGGGTCCAGGTAACTCCTGTGCGCCAAGGGTGAGTTTAATAAAAGGTGGCTTTTGAGCTTAGTTTAATATAGGGGCCTTAGAGATAAGAAAAAGGTTTTTTGGCCCTTGACTGCCTTTCCAGTCAGGGTCTCAAACGACAGTACCGAGCCAGCAAATGTAGTAGGATGGGAGGCAGGGGACACTACAGTATCAGGCCCCTATAGTAGGGTGTGGGCCCTGATTACCTGGAGAGCTTCTTCTGTCGACCTGTTGACATAAACGAAGTGCACCGGAACATCTGGTGGCGTTGACCCTTGGCGTCGAGGGAAGTGTACGTACTTTATGTCAGAGCTATTCCCAAGTTCACTTCCACTTCCCTACCAAGTTTGAGCCTTCGGACGAGCCGTAGCCAATAGATCGTTCAATAACTCGATAGAGGGTACTCGGTAGAGGGTGCATCCAGCCGTCGTCACTTGCACCAAGCCTGGCGTGCGCTGGATTTCTGCAATCATGGCTGCCCGATCGGGATGCACCTGCTTTGGGGTTTCGGGTGGTGTGTTTTGTTAGAAATTAGGCTATGTAGAGTGCAACACTTACCCCAAAGTGTGTATGAACTGCATTTCTCAGCATGCAGGGATGCACCTGAACTGCTCTGAAGCTTTGAGCGCGACATTACTGGGCCTCCAAAGATGCAACGCCCAAGAGGCCGAAACCAAGGTGCAGCGCCCGATACATGACCTCGGCTCAATTCGCGGAGAGTCCAACATAATATAGGGGCCTTATTAATTAGAATAGGGTCTTGGGGTGCGTGATACAATTTTCTATTCCCCCACAACAGTCTAGGTAATTATCAAGCCCCTATATTACATACCCTGCCAACGATATGGATCGGTGTGATTGTGTGTGAGTGCTTCAATGGGTCACGACGGTGACGGCACAAAGGTGCGGTCATCCTGAGCTGAGGACAGCACGAATGACAGGGGCGGGAAATTCCGGAGTTCTATCCTGTAGCTAGAGCCTGAAACTTGCTGATTCTCGCAAGGCTGGCTTTCAGTATCCAGTATCGAACATGCTGCCTGCACTGCACCGCAGTCTTGCATACCCTGTTGCACAGGGACCCGTGCTTGCCATCCTCCACTGTGTGGGTGATCCTTGTGAGATCTCTTGTGGGGTGCATTCGCTGGGCGAGAATCACGAACAAAGTGAGAGTGCTAACTAACGCATTATTGTCGCTTTGTTAAGGGCAATCTGGCTGGAAAAACGTGCGACCACGGAGAATCTGCCGTTTTCGAGCTTCGAGAGCAGTGCGGCAGGTGTGCGGCATTTTGCGAAAAAAATACACGAAAAGCGTTGGCTAAAACAGCGTTCGTCAGCCAGAGCAAAGCCAAAATCACACCTCATGTTCGGTCATGTTCCGCAGATATGGCTCAAATGCACCACGAATCGCGCAAAGGCTCGACGTAGCAGCGCAGCACGGATGTGTTCGTTCTGGTGCGCCCAATTATCTTCACCCAAAAGGCTTCCGAACCCGCCTGCCAAGGCTTGTGCAGATGCTGGACACAGCTATTGAAACAATCAGTGCGCCGGAACCTGAGACTAAAGACAACAAGCCTGTTCCACCGGTCTGTCCCAGAACACGACTGTACTCTCTAGTTGGGTTTGCGCATGTCCTTTGCGGGCATTCGCCGTCTTCACCTGCCATTAGCCAGGCTTCCAGTCTCTCCACACGCGCCGTCTCTGCAAGCCCGCCTCGGTCCTTCTGAAGACCTGGGGGTTGCGGACAAGCCTGGGCTTCAGAAAACGCACATGTATCACTCGAGCTATACAAGCAGACAGCAGACCCCTAAAACCTCCTGCATTTTGGGAGCAAAAAGTGTGCTACAACATTTTTGGGATGTTGTATAGGTCTCGCAGCCCCAAGTCCCGAGCGTCACATCGCGTGGCAAGCGCGCTTCTGGTGGGGATTTCGGCTCCTCTCCGGGAGTGACGGCAACCGTAGGTGGGAGTTTCCGAAAATTAGGGGTACCTTTTTTTGGGGTACTTATAAAAAGGATCCTACTATTTAGGGTACTATATTCGGGTCCCCTATTTTCGGAAACTCCCAGGTGGCTTAGGTTACACGGTTCAGGGATTCGACGCTCACACCCGCACCAGGCAGGCAAGGCTCCGCATAGTCCAGGGTACCGGTTTTTTCCCTCGCTCATGACAGGAATCAAAGTCCACAGTACCCTTTCTTTGGGGCTTTCAATTTTTTTTGAGCGGTTCTTTTGTTCAACTGTCGTGTCGGGTTTCGGCCTTAGGTTTTTCAAGTTGAACGAGGGAGTATCTCATTCAAGAGTCCATATTGGAAGGATCGTACTTGCTGTCTACATATATATATACATATATATATATATGTATACATATATATATATATATATACGTATATATGTATAGATATGGCTATACAAATTATATACAGCTGTTATCATGAAAAATGTAATGTAAATATGTGTCTCACCTTAGCGCCTTAGGGACCCTTGTGCTCTAGAAGTCTGACAGACGAGTGCACCCCCGAGACGATTCGACGCTTCCCAGCCAGGGGCTCCTCCGAACTCGGCCTCGTCGTTAGGAGCACGTTTGGGCCGCCTCCAGCGCCCAGAATGAGGGGTATGTAGGATACACTTTTTAAAAGGGGGATGGGGGAACAAGGGGGGTTAGGGCTTCAGAAGGGTTTAGGGTAGAGGCTTGAGGGTTCATGGGTCACAAGGCCAGCCAAAGGTACTTCTGATGGCGACAAAAATTAGCACCTTGACTGGGCTTATTATCGGTACTGAACAAGCAGTAGCGTAAACATGCTACAGCTATGTACTTAGTTGTCCAGCACCCCCGGGAACCAAAGGTTCACACAGGATTTGTAGTACCCCGAACAAGGTTACAAAGTTAGCTACTTTACTACGCAGACTACAGCTACCAAACCTATCAGTGAGACGGAGACCAGACCTCCCCACGTGCCTTGGCGTCGCCAGAAGAATGGTGGCGAGGCCTCTACCAAATGCGCGCCGAGAGCGAAATGATATACTCTGACGATGACAATGATACAACATGAATATGATACTTGTGATTGTGATATATTTTGACGAAGGTATATTGTGAATATAATTGTTACTGTTGTACCCAATGCTTCGACCCCCTTCCAAACAAAGTACCTGTGCCTGTGCTAAGGCCGCATTCGGATTGTGGCCACCTGACCGCGCAGCAGCTCTGCAAACATCCTACGTCTGAACACGCAGCAGTTTCAGTTCAGGTTACCTAGGCCCAAGTCTTTGAAGCACCTAGTGTCTCTGCCTCTGCAGTCTTGAAGATGTCAAGGCGCAATGTCGGCAAGCCATCCCCTCATCAATCCATTTGACGTTCATTCAGGCCCCGACCATTCGATTCCACTTCCTGCAAACGCACAGGCAAACAGTGGATGAATCGCTCCGGCTCAGGATGTGACAGGTGCATCCCACCCACGCGACTTGTTCCCTTGTGGGTCCTGTGTCCGGCTTGCAGGTGGCTCGGCACGTCCTCATTGCAGGGCGAGAACTATGATCCTGTGGGCTGCAAGCTGCCACTCCAAAACGCCCCTCCCCCCCCCCCCTCAACCCAGGCCATCTCAAGGATCGGTGTCCTTCGTCTGCGCCTTCCGCAGCTTCCTGCACTTTCCTTGGGGAGCCTTGGCATTTCTCAAGCTTCCTGGGCTTCACGGAGCATTCGGCACAGGACGAGTCGGCTGCGTGGAGAGATGGTGAGCTGGCTGGCCGGGGTGCAGCAGTCCTGTCAACAGCTACAGTATAGGCCTTACCCAGAGGCTCCATAGTAGCTGCTTTTTGGGGCTCATATTTACATTCCTTAGATTCCTGTAAGGGTAATCCGCAAAAGGAACTACTATGGAGCCTATGTGCAAACTCAACATCGACCTTTGCCCCGATCCTCGGCCACGGGGAGAGAACGACTGCCTCATCAGTGGCGCTAGCAACGACGGGGTATGCAAATCATTCCGTCCCAGTCACTGGCGTGCACTTTTGTCTCTGTTTGAGATCCACGTGAGAGGGTGACATGCATCTTGCAAAGCGCAAGACGGATGGATGCCTGCCTTCGGCAGGGATCAAAACATGAATTAGCCAGTCATCCACGAAACCTCTTGAAACTACTGAGGCCAGCGGGCTTGTTACTTTTCTCCAACCCAATGTATCAAATGATCAGGGTGCATGCCAAAACTTCCCAAAATGTCGGCATCTAGCTTGGGCATGTTTAGCGATGTGCTGGTTCGGGCACATGTTCGGCGTGCGCATGCCACGCCAGAACCTGCATCCTCCTCTGCCCAGGCCCGACACAATTTCTGGAGGTTCAAAACGCCCTGGTCTGTTGGCACCAAGGTGGACGGCACCCGCCGGTGCTCTGCATCTATCAGCTTTTGTTCCCAGTTGCCTGTAATGGTGCCTGGGCCGAAGGGCTCGTCAGTTCTGTGACGCAGCTCAGCCCAGCCCGTCCACGTAATGCACAGGCAGCCAGGCTCGTCGGTGGCGGAAAAGTTCCCCTCAGCGATCTCCCAGCAGCAAGTACAGCTGTAATCGCCTGAGTCAGAGCAGGGGTGAGCGGTGGGGTCAAACTGGGGCTCTCCCCCCAACGTCTACTTGTAAATCACCACCAACCCCCAAATTCAACTTAAAGGGTGCTTTTCGGAATGAGTGGAGTCGCCGCTGTGTTCCATGTAGTCGCTCTCGTAATGGTATTTTGCTAGAATCCGCCCGTCCGGAAGCAGCAGCACATGGCGGGTCGACTCGGTGCCCCCGAACCCTCCTCCACTGAATCTCTGCTTATCCTCCTGCAGCAGGATTTTCATCCCCTTCTAAGGGTTATATGCTTGAGTCGAGAATGAATCCAACATGCCGCGGCTCCTTCGCCAAGTTCAGACAGCACGTCAGGTGGGGGAAGCCAGGCGGTGCATCCTGATATCATCCAGCTCTACTTCAAGCTGGTTCCCACACAATTTCACACACTTTCGCCCACTATTTCACCCGACTCGGGATGCCAGGTTCCCGTGTCCTGAATGGCCCCGAAACTTCTCAGCACCTCGATGGTGTCATCTTCGAGTCCGGCCAGCAAGCCTGCGTCCACCCGAACGAACAGAAGACTGATCGTTGCTTCACCTCGAGTCAGGACAATGCTCGAAAAAGGCGCTTTTTCTTTGATTTGGGAATTTTTTTCCAGCTGCAGTAAAGTTGGGGAGCTCCTGTGGAGCGGGCTACTGTCTAAAAAGGGTGTATAGGGTTTAGAGGTGTAGGATTTATGCTCTCGCAACTCGGACAAGCCAGACGAGGTCTCTGAGTCGGCAACTACTCAAATACTATAAGTCAGCGGCAATAGTGTTTGGGTTTGGGAATCGTAACTTAGGGATACCATGCACTGTTTGCTGTGCCACACACTCATACATACTCAAGCTTGGGAACCATCCACACGCAGCTCGGCAGAAAGATCCAAAGACTCCTCGGGATGTCTGGTGGGAGCTACAAGCGAAAGAAGCGAGGTCAAGCTTGCAGCTCTCCATGTTGAGTGATCGCTGGGTAAGTCTCATCACGGACTGAGAGCGGCCTGCCATGGGGCCTGGGTTTTTTGAGTACTGTGTTTCTTGGTCTCATATAGAATTGTACTATGCACGCATGCATTTACGCATGCTAATGTTCACAAAAGTAACATTATGCAGTACGTATGTGCATGTATATATACGTGAATGCGCAGGCATGTTTGTTCTTACAGATACACATGCACGCAAGCATAAACTCAAAAGCCCGTACATGTGTTTTTGTATATTTGCACTACCGTGGAATGCTCTACCACCACAATCCACTAAGCTGCTTCAGCTGCTTCCAAGCGAAATGAAAGAATCATTTAAGTAGTTGTCTCATGTCTCATTCCAGCTTGTTTTAACACGTTAACCTACCACGTTAACACCCGGTAATCTAAGGTGCAGAGAAGGTCTGTCTGTTTGCGAGAGTACTACGCAGTTGAGTCTGCACTGTAGTATTTCAGCATGTCAGTACGACTTGCTTCTGTGTCGTCTCAGACCTATCCGCAACCCCAATGACTATCGCAAAACTGTATATATTGCTGCCAGTAGGGGAACACATATTATACACATCTGGTTTTATGGCGCTGTAACTAACGATGCACACAGAAACCCGGGCATGCCTTCGTTAAGTCATACAGGGATGCATACACTCACAAGCCTATGCATGCACTGCTTCTGTGTTTGCACTACCATGGTACGCTCTACTGCCTCAATACGAAGTGCACGGCAGATACGCCAGCGCTTGTAAGCGAAATGACATGAAGTATTAAACATGAGTAATTACTTCATACATCGTTCCAGCGTATTCTACAACTTTAACAGCCGGTACTCTCGGGGGCAGAACCGACTTTCCGTGTTCTGATTCCCCTATGTCTTGACTCGTTGAAGGCTGTGGCGTGTGAGTACTCAGTTCAATGTTTATTGCAATATCTCAAAACAGCCGCAATGACTTGCTATAATGGGCCCCACAACAACGCACAGCTAATGTGACCGTGTCAAGACGGTATTTCTGCAAATCGGCGAAAACATATACACTGTACACGTGTGCTTTGTCTCTTGTGCGGTGCCATAACATATCCTGTCATAGATTGTATCAGGGTTCTACAATATCTCTAAGTTGCCAGGTTAAGAGGTCGGTGACATCATCCATGCTGAGACCAGTATGTATATGAATGTACAGATGGATGGGTAGACAAATAGATAGGTGGATAGATACATGGATAGGCAGATAGATAGATGGAATATGGTCAGATAACTTATCTACATGTGCGTCTGCAATATTTGTGTGTATAAAAAGGCAAAGTCCACGTGTAGAAGGGACTTTCTAGCACCTGGTATCTATTCTATGAGATGGTGTGGCAGTATATGACCACGTGTTCAAGAGATAAGTCTCCACGATTCCTTATGGTCGAGGCCCATCTGGATGCCTTCCATCCTCGCGATTCCCCTTGATATATCCCTATGGTTTACATGGTGCTTGGTCCATTGAATTCTTAGCACACACCATGAAACCGGAAATAATAACAAATTCAGGTCGTGTGGTATGCTAGATAAGCTTGGCATGTTCTTCCATATCAAACATGCAACAGGTCAGGATATCAAATTTACGGTAATGTTTGTGCAATTGGTGTGGGTTCTCGTGTTCTCCGTCTTGGTTGGTGTCTGGCGCACGCATGGGTGGGGTTAGAATAGCTACTCATACGGCCCCCGAGTGCCTGTAAACAACAGGATATTGCTTATAAGCAGAAGCAGGGCCAATAAGCAGAAGGCCGCAACCGGCCTGCTTGCAAGCAGACAGCCTGCTTATAAGCAGCCGGATTGCTTATAAGCAGACAGCCTGCTTCTAAGCAGCCGGATTGCTTATAAGCAGAAAGCCTGCGTGGAATCATAAGCAGCCGGACTGCTTATAAGCATCACTTAAGATAGATTAGAGAGTAGTCTTGTTTACGTAGACCCTACACCCAAAAGAACAGCCACAGCGGAAGGTTGTCCGGGCACGTCAGCGGTGGCGGAAACCAAAAAAACCAAAAAAAACAAACAAACCAAAAAAACCAAAAAAACAAAGACTTCCGCACTAGTCTGAAGGATTCCGACTAGTGCGGAAATCTTTGGTTTTTTTGTTTTTTTTGGTTTGTTTGGTTTTTTTGTTTTTTTTGTTTTTTTTGTTTTTTTTGGTTTAGGGTGTAAGGCTTGTGCTTTTAACTACGGCTTGCAGGACTTCCAGGGGTCCAGAGGGCCTTCCGAAGCATGCAAAGCAACCCCGAACGACAAGCACCGAACAACAAGTAGCGCAAAAAGTGCAAAACACTGGGTATGCAAAAACCCAGGCCCCATGGCAGTCCCTTCTGTAAGGATATGGGCTATCCTTTCGAAAGATTTGTACGCTCAAGACCTACATTGTCATACATGCCTTTGCATTCCTTTGCTACGCAACGGGCTTGCGTGGGCAGCTGACGAGTTGCAGAGACGCAAATTGGAAAGCTCACTGGCCATCTCACAGATCTGTTAGGGCCTGCTCTTGCTACACTTACATGGGTAAGAGTTCGTGTTTTGCTGTCGTTGGGGTGGAGGGGGCTTGTGTTTTTTTGCTGCCTTTGCGGGTCCCGGGGTTCTTGCTTCGGTGTTGTTCGGTATACTGCGCGGGCTTACACAGTGTACCGAAGTATACCGAAGTACACTGAAGCAAAAATCCCCGCCGCCCCGTCAACTTGGCTTGCTGCTGTCTTGTTTGCTTCCCCTCGGCTTCATGACCTGTGCTACGAGCTCCCGAATACTACGTAACCTGCAGGGCTAATGCTTTATACACTCTATTCCAAGAGCGTAAATTGTTGCTTTTTTTAACGTGCTTTGGACCTTTGCTGTCAAGCCAGGTCACGCTCTCTCGGAGAAGTCTGTCGAAACGCGTGGTCGGCCCCGGTAGCCTTTCAATGATCCTTGGCTGACGATAGCGTGTTTCGGCAAAGCTGGCCAATTCTGATAATTCTGGTTCCCAATACACACAAGTAGTAGGACCAGTAGGAGCCTCCTTCAAAGGCTTGAACCCACATGAGCATCTGTTGACTGCTTACATGTCTCCTTCATCTCACAAGTCAGTGCAACCACGTGCGCAGCTGCAGCACCTACTCTTGCCATGATTATGACTATGCTTCCGATAGGTGTTGGTTGATAGTGACGTTCGATCAATGAGCTTGGGTTCAAACATAGCTATTCGGCCCGTTTTCCCAAGAAAGAATACAAGGCTACAAGCAAAGAACAAGTTCGATGAAGCCGCAAGAACAACTTACTTACTGGGCGCGGTTGTCATCCAGCTACAGTATATGACTGCTAGTACCGCAGCTGCTGCCACTACTGATGCTTGCTGCTGCTGGTACCAGTAACTAATAACTAATGACGACGGCGACTACGACGACGACTTCCTGATCAGGTGTACTCCTGATCCTTGAGCGTGGAGGGGTGGGTGATTACCACCTCCTTTTACTGTTGGCATTAGAATGAATTTCGATCCAGGCTCTGCGTTCCAGTGACTGGCTCGGGAAGGTCAGTTGCTTCGAGCAACCTCAGAGCACAAGGAGCTAAAGGGCAGCCTCCTCCCTGCAGGTAGAAAGGACAGCAGATTATATCCTGAAAGCTTACGGCAACTTGCGTCCGGCAACTTTAGTATCATTCCAGTTGTTGAAGCCCCTGTATGAGGTGGTATGCCCAATGATAGTTTGCAAGCCTATCCCTACTCTATGGCTCAATGTTAGTTCCATAGACGGATAGATAGATAAACAGATAAATCGTATGCCTAGCCCTCGCTGATGCGGAGAGGGCTCGACTCTCCCGCCAGGCTTGTCACGGATATGACCACCATGGCCCGGCAGCTGATTTAACTTTCTTCTTTGCAAAAGCAGCTTGAGCAGCGTAGCTCCAAAGCCAGGATCAAGGACTCCAGATTACTGCCAGCGTGTGCTCGTGCCTCCTGTGCATTCCGTTTTTGAGCAGCGCACCTCGTGGCATGACTTCCACTGTGCGGCTGCTGGCGTGGCTCAAGGTATCCTCGTCTACACCTCGGGCACATAGGCAGCAGCCCGAATTTGTGCCGCCGGGTATTTCACATCGAAACGCGAACAAATCTCTCGCTACATGCTGCCTTCTCCGAAAGGCATCGGAAACCAACGGATTCGTGCAGGAATAATTCCACGCCGAAATAGACATGACTCGGACTTCTGAAGCTGAACTGATAAACTCCCCCGCTCGCCTTGCTTGTCGGAGATGTCTGCCTGCAGCTCGACACGCTTGCGCCCATGTTTAGGCTCTAGAGGCTTAGGCGGCTGACGGGCAAGATGGGCAAGCTGTGCTCTCGATTTTGGGAAGCGTCATCCGGGGCTTGCAGTGAGCCCCTGGTCCGTGGTGCGGCACGGCCTGTTGATCTGGTGGGTAGACGACACACCAGGTAGAGGTTTGATTCCTCTCCTGCGAAAGGCTGCGTCAAGGAGAGCCTTTATGGAAACGAACGCTGTAAATCGAACTTCCAGGGCGAATCAGTGTCTCTGCTTGCCTTCAGCGTCGGCTGCTCCCTCCAGAGCCTAGACAGGAGCTGGCAGTCTCCGGAAGAGTAGTGACGTGCCCGGGCAGCAGCGGGGGCTTGATTCGAAGGCCAGGTGACGGAAATCAGAATGGTCAGGCATGATTCTGAAGGCAAGAGCAATTCTACACCCGGTTTTACCATTTTACCAGCCCACACACCACATTTCCCAACCCTAAACAACCAATGCACATCTACGAAGTGTCTTCAGTTTCTTCCGAGTGCCGCCTCCCAGCAACGGCCTGGAGGTCAACCTCCGAGAAACCAGCCTGAAAGGCGCAGATCTGGAAACGCAGCAGGGGCTGCATTGGCTCCACGGGAACGGGTGGTCCCCAAAACTACGAGTGTCTTTCTATTAAGGGTCCATTGGTATAAAATCCTGGTATATTGGATGGCACACGGTGGTACATTCTGGTATTCTTCGCAACTACGAGTGTCTTGCCTAGACCCCTATAGAGGCTCTTGCAATGAGGATCCAACTGTGTCTGGGGTTTTCGTTCGACTCTCCTATCTGGCACCAGTCTGAATACGAAGACTGATCTAGAGGCCTATGCAAACAGCAAGCACTGACATAGGCCAGGGCTGTTGCTGTGTTAGGTCTCCTGATCTTCTGGCACTTGCCAATAGCATCGCCAGCAGGGCTAGAACAACCTTTACGCAAGCTGATGCGTGTTCCACATGCTCAAGTCACGGGTGGCCAGCCGACCTTGTCTGTGGTTGGTGGCATCGACATGTTGGGGCTATCAGCACATTTGCTAAATCCATCCTGTGTGGGTGGACACATGGTCTTCGATATTCAACACATCAGACTCTGACATAGGTATGTCATGTGGTGCAAAAACACACAACCGATGCACAATGGATGGGGCATCGAACCAGCGCCTGACGGAATCACAGCATATGCTTCGTGCAAGCGCAAAAAATCAAAGCTTTGTCGTGCGGCACTTCTCCGACAGCACAGGCATTGAAGGCAACTGAATTTAGCAGAACATGGGCCCCGAAACCTTGCTGTTGTCCGATGCGTGGACAGGACCGCCGCATACACCAAGTGTCTGGCCCTCAAGCTCAAGAGTAGCATCCCCAACCCTAAACCCGCGAGGTTTTCGTCGCATGCGGCTCGTTTTGTGATTGCCCGAACAGGCGCCCGTGGCTATGTCGCACTCGGGCATCGAACCGTTGAATGTCATGCTGCTTCGATGGTACCCCACTCTTTTTGAGTCCTATCCTCGCGAGTGATACGATGACACGCAGGGTGCCATCCTACGTGTTTGCAGATAATATCAGAATCCCCCTCAGAACCAACCCCATCATCAGCAGCCGGCTAATATCTACAGGCGCAGGCGGACTTTGCCTCCTGATTGCGCTGCCTCTGCAATCGCTGATACCACATCTGTCATCTTCAGGCCAGCCAAAGAAACACATGCTGTCCTACTCTCTTACACCAGATGGTCGACCCAAGGAGGTCCGATACCAACAAGATGCCAATCGAGTGGAGCTATCTACAATCGATAGAGTCTATGATGACAAGGATGCTGACTTCTCCGCGCCTCATGGCCGATGGGCACAGCTCCGTGCAGGAACAGAAGCGAATTAGCTACAACCATTCTCAACTGTGGCAAATCTCAATATGTTGTTAATCGAATGCCGAACAAGCGTTACATGAATCTGCATGATGCATTCGGCATGAAAACTGATATACTTCGCAGAAGGCAGAGCATAGAGCGGTTGTGGTAGCCAAGGGGCCGCTACCACCTCAGAGTCCAAGCACGTTCCAGACTCATGCCACATGGAAGCGAGCTTCACTTGCTGTTTTCTGAAGAAACTCGAATCTAGTGCTGCTGCACGCAGCTGTAGGAGGCCGAGCAAGATCCGGCAGGCCCGTACCCACCAAGCACCAGTTGAGTGCAATTCATGACGAAACGGAACAAACTGTTGTGGGCCGATGTGTCCGCCTCGTCTGAACGGATCTGCATGGAGCTGAAGGCGTGCCTGGCAACACGTGCAAAGTTGCCGGCAACCATAGTCACCACAATCACCGCTAGAATCGAGAGCTTCATCATGCCGTGGCTGTTATCATCAGGACCAACAGCCGTCGCAACGCAACACGACCAAGCAGCCATCCCAACTGCAAAAATGGACCACATAAGCCTGAGTTACCCCTCTCTGCTTGCAGGAGTTCGGCTCAGCTTGAGCTCTGCCAAGCAACAGCCGAACCCGCACAGTGCATTACGCTGGCATCACGTCTGCTGGCCTCTGACAGAACGCACACCTCCGAGACCATCAGGTGCAGGACTCCACCTCAGCAGCAGCAACTTTTCTGTTGGAAGGCTCGTGGCCACATTCTGGCCCGATGCCTGTTGCTGCATACCCCATGCAGTCAGTGATATAGTAGCTCTTATCATACCTGGTATACTACCATGACTCAATACCCAACACCGTACTTACAGCCGAGACGGGGGCGCAAGGCTCGGTGGCTCGCGCGACCTGGTGTGCCTCCTTGGCTGCTTTGCTAGGAGGGCAGGCTCTTCGCGGTAGTGTGCACTTATATGCAAATCAACATGTACACCTGAAGCAACGGCTCCTTCGTGTCTCTACAACTTTTACGAGGATGACGGCAATGCATCTACAGAGCGACAGACAAGCATTGTACATCACGGTACAAGGGCTGCTGGAAAGCACAATGCAGCCCATCCTGGGGAAAACAGTCTCGCTCTCTCTCTCTCTCTCTCTTGCTTGCTTGCTTGCATCTATGACTATGATGCACATGCATATTTATACAGATTATATGCAAGTATAGCCAGGGCCCCAACTCGCCATGGCCATGTTCCGTCGGGACTGGCGCAAATGAGCGCAGGTACAAAAAAACAAAAGCATGGCTAATGTAGGAACCGGATTTAGAAACCCTGGGCCTATGCCCCAAAATAGTAGGAATTATATAAGAAGGAGCCCTAATAAAGGCCCAAGGTTTCTTAATCAGGTTCCTACATTACACAGAGTACCCGGAGTGTCCTTGACCAGAGGAGTAGCCCATGGGCCTTGGTTTGTCGCATGGTTCGGCGATGCATCACGGGCACATCGCTCGGCAAGCCAACCAAGGAAGTCTGTCCTCCATGGCTGGATGCTCAGTACCCTCAAACCTAAATCCTAAACCCTGAATGACAACACCTGCAACATGCAATCCGAGTTTGCGGCGAAAGGGATCGGCGATCAGATGGAGTCCTCGCATCCGCGACTTTCAAACGAAAGCATGTAGCTGCAGCAATGCAGGGAAACAGAAACCCCCATGAAATCCTATGAAATTTAAGTTCTTAAGCCCCTTCTCTTAAACGTCAGCTGAGGCTATGACGGCGCTTGCGAACCTTGTCGAGATGGCCTTGGAGTGATGTAATGCGGTTTTAGAGGGTATGCACGAATAGCGTAGTCTACCCCTATAGGCTCCATAGTTCCTTTATGGGATTACCTTATAGGGATCTAAATATGAACCCCAAAAGGAACTACTAAGGAGCCTCTCTGGGCAGTATATAAATGGGTAGTTCTCAAATTTAGGGTCCCCTTTAGGGTCCTCTTCATAAGGGTGCCGTACTACTTTGGGACCTAAAAAGGGACCCTAATTTAGAGAACTACCCAAATAGCAGTAGTACTTTTCGAAGCGCAGTAGTGATTAATTGTGAGAAATGGTACTCGTACTAATAATGATCATCTGTCAAGACGCGTCTAATTATCTGTCTGTCCGACCGCAGCATGGTAAGAGCTGCAACGGCCAACCCCCGTTCACATAAAAAGCTTGGACAATTATCTCATCCAATACTATATTGGCCTCAACAATTAGAAAAGGTTTTGGGGCATACGGTCTTCATGAGGAAAATCAAGGAACACCAAAATGGTATTGATGCGCATGTAAACCGAACATCCCATCGGTACACGGGAAACGCGTAGTTTACTGTACCTTCGGCTATACCAGACCAGATGCGCTCGCAGAGCTGCCCAGACTACAGGTACCGTCGTGAGCCAATCAGCAGCGCTTATGAAGCAAATTCACAGCTCGAAACCCTGGCAGCCAGCCCCGAACGTATGAAGAGGAGGATTTTTCTAAGCCTGCGCTTGGCCCTGCGAGGCTGCACAGCAAAATCTGTCAGAGCAGCGCCAGAGTGATGCGTAACCCAAGCGTGAGTAAGGTATCCATGCCTGAGGCAACTGAGAGCCGTGCACCCATTGTCGATTTGGTGGCGGCATCTGCAGCATGCGGACGGCTTTTTGGGAGCTAACTTAGGGCCTTATAGGGTTTGGGCTTTCAGCACTGACTCTCCGACAAGCCTTGCCGCGAGGATTCGCAGTCCCAAAGGGTCTAGGGTTTAGGGGCCTAGGGCTCAGGGAGAAGCGCTGAGACTCATGCAGCAGAGTAGCTGAACCCGTCCGTGATCCACAGGCCCCAGTGGTAGCCAAAGGTCCTCGGTCAAC
Organism: Symbiodinium sp. CCMP2592; assembly: GCA_905221615.1. NCBI lineage: Eukaryota > Dinophyceae > Suessiales > Symbiodiniaceae > Symbiodinium > Symbiodinium sp. CCMP2592. The sequence continues at coordinate 93,481 of CAJNDT010000779.1, forward strand.
ATGAGGGTCTTCCTAATTTCCCTAGGGGTTTCGGCGCTCACACTCGGAGAATCCAGGCGAGGCATGTGGTTCGAGGTCTGCTACTGATGTGTGAAACGTGACTAGCGAGAGGATCTGGTGAAGACAAGACAACGAAGTGCCCTAAGCAAATACACCTGCTTCAGCGCCCACGGAGGCCATCCGAAATCGCACTCATCTGCCGTCGTCGTGAAGTAGCTCGTGCAGAATTGATCTTCTGGGCGGGGCTGAAAACAGTGTCGACGTCTGCCGCACAGCATTGGTCCGCTTTGAACATGATTGAACCCTAGAGTCGACTGCTATCCGAAACTTCGGCTGCCGATTCTGATCGGTCAAGGGGGTGGCTACATGCTGTGCTCTTGCGCCAGCTCTTCAGCTATACGTTGAGCCAGGGTAGGTCCCAATGCTTCTGGGCCACGCCACGTGGTCTGGCTGGTGGGGTCCGCCACCGGGGCCGCGCGGTACCCGGAGCGAAGACGACCCAAGTTTCGGCGGAGACGCGAAGTGTGTAGTTGAACTTTCGCACGAAACGCATGACAACAGCCCGGGCTTTTCCCCAGGTCCAGTCATCACCGGTTAGCAGTGCACCAGGCCAGAGCGCATGTGCGACCCAGAGTTCGTCCATGTACTTGTCGGTGTCAATGTAGACAAGGTCAGGAACCAGGCCGAGCCGATGGACCTCCAGGAGCCCCAAAGGGAATCCTTGGAAGTTGATCACCAGCCGCTCTCGGAAATCCCACAGGTTTGAAAACAGCGTGTGCGCCCCGCCGTCAAGCTCGCGCATGTTGTCCAAAGAGTCCAGCGCCTCGTCACAGCATCCAAGAACTCCACCTATGTCCCTGTTCTGCAAGCTGATGCTCTGAACCGTGTCGGCCAGCTCCTTGCCGGACTGGCCGAAATAGTCCCTTTCGAGGAGAACCGCCATCAAGTTGGGGGCATGCTGGAGCCAGCGCCTCATGGACCCACCGAGGAAACCACCAATCTCCAGCAGCACAAGCTGCTCATCTGGGTACATGTCCAAAAGGTGCGTGACCATCTCCCGCCCGCCGCCGTCCAGCACTGCGTGGAAGGCTTGGAAGCGCGGAGCCGCTGGCCAGGGGCTCACAGCAGCCAGCGCCTCGTGCGGAAAGCCCGGCGCTGCCCCAAATGCCTCTGCAGAGGCCATGGAGGCGAGAAGGGAAAATGAAGACTTCCGCCAGTTCATCTTCATGGCCAGCCAGAGCTTCGGAGCTTATGTTGCTAAAGCCTCATGACTGGTGCTTCACCGAACGAGAGCCGAGCATGGGGGCTGAAACGACGACACCATCACGCTTAAAAGCTTGAGGGTTTCAGCACTCAAACTTGGGCAATCCAGGCGAGGCATATGGTTCGAAGTCTGACAAGTGAACTAACGGGAAAGTCATAATGACGAGCATCAACAAGCTTGAGGGTTTAGGGGTAGAGGCCCTTCCTAATTTCAAGAGGGGTTTTGGGACATGTGATCGTCGGATCCTTGTAGTCATACTATAAGTTAGACTATGATTACAGGGAACAACAAGTGTTCTGTAGATATATTTTATACCGAAACTCGAAGCCGCTAGTTCTTGCAGTTCTTGCGACCTTTGTTGCAGAGTGCAATCGCTTCGGCATCCAAGCGCGAGGCTGACAAGTCCGTGTCTGCCACTGCTCCGGGCCAAGAGCGCCAGGAGGCGACGTGCCTGCAGAAGAGTATAAGTATTATATTATATTATTATTCTAGTTAGCATTATTATTACTACTATTAAGAATTATTGATAGTAGTATAGTACTAGTAGTGCCAAGGAAAACAGGAGAGTAGACCAGACCCCTTGGCCGGTCGGGGGACAATTGAAAAGGCCGGCACCACACTGCACTGGAGAGTTATGCCCCAATGAGACTATCGCGTAAAGACTTCGACTGCATGATGACGACAGTGCGCTTCACCTGCAAGTTCCTGCAAAGATCAACTGACGCGGGTCTTCATAGAGTCCCGCAGTTGGGATGGGAAGTTTGGTCGGCTAGCATTCACGGCCGCATTTGCGATGTTGCGTGGCGCCACCATGCCGGTGTCAACCCCACCCCGAATGCATTTTCTCCGTCACTATCACTGGGTATCTGTGTTCTACCTACACATACAGATCTCTATATCATTCTTTCTAAGCATGTGTATCGGACACGTCGTCTTCGCCAACGAGCAGTCTGTGGTCAAGGTTGCGGCATTGATTTGAGCTGTTAAGCATCGGATCTGATCGCCATGGTCATGCCTCCCACCCTTTCAGCTATCCAACTCTCTCACTGATGTTGGGGCTTCTGTCTCTTGACTGCACCTCTACGAAGTGCACTTCGAGAGCTTCGAGACGCCCATCGCTGTCTGTGAATCATGACCCCTAAACCCTAATCATGATCTCCGCCCTTGCAGGACTCCTGCTTGCCACGAACCCAAACGCCTCCCAATGCCCCTGGAGCCCTTGTATCTTGGAGCCTTTCTGCGAACGCTGCAAGATTTCATCTGCAACACCATAATTCAGGGCCCCGTCTGTCATGGACAAATCTGGTAAACTCTGGCCCTTAACTCTCTGCCTGCAGCGTTGTCAAGTCAAGATCGCAGATGCCGCGAAGCTGCTGGACGGCCGAGGTGTAGGGTGGCCTGGGCCGGCAAGTTCTAATCAGAGTTTTGGGGCCCCTTATAAGATAATTGTAATCAGGAACCCCCAATATAATATAGGTAATGACTAAAGCTCCTGTAGTAAGTTTGCAGCTTGGGCAGACAGGAGACCTGAATACCAGGATTCTTAACTTAAAAGCCCCCTGTAAGGGTACTTCAAGTTGTCCTGTACAGGATCAGTTCTCACATAGTCATAACGATGATAGCAGCAATGATCAACAGTGTTTATCATAATAAAAAAAACTACTGGCAATAAGAACGATCCCGATATCCTTAATGATGGTGATGATACGAGCAATGCTAATACTGCCAAACGCGCCTGGCCTTTGATTCTGAAAGACCGACGATGCAAGCACATTTGCTTGAGAGAGCAAATGTGCCACTGGCCGCTCACGCGCTCTGCTCGTGAACGTGCTGGTGACGGTCACGCATGTCTGCAGCAGTGATTCCTTCATTCAGTTCTTACTCGTTCTAGGTATATGAGCTACATGAGACATGCTTTGGACCGCCACTGGAAACTACGTTACCGACGGAGTTGCGCAAGGTCCTTGCAGACACTGAGCCTGCACAAAAAAGGCCTCTTGCACACTCTTGCGAACAAACACCCCATGGACTGCGCAGTCGCATCTCGCTGGCTGCCAACGTAGTTGGGATTCTACAGCCAGCAAGGGGGCAGGATTGCAGAAACTTAAGCTGTGTTGCGAAACATGGCCATCAAAAACGCAAGTTGCCGCCGCTTGTATGTGTCCGGATCCATGATTGTAACACGCTCAGTGTGCCTGGGATGCAGGCACGTGCGCTTCAAGGCGCTCTCAGTTCGCTTGCGCACGTCCCAATGCACCAGGAAATCGATGATCCCCATCCTGGCCAACTGAAAGCACCTGAGGCTTCAGGGTGTACGGCGTTTAGGGGCTGGTCTAGGGTTTTCTCAGCTGACACTGTCGCAGGGTTTACAGGGCTTGCATGATTTATGGTTTTTACAAGGTTCTGACCGTCTCTCACGCAAAGTGCAAACGAAATTGTGCAAAAAACTCATGCCGTGGCACCCACTGGACTGTTGCCGTTGTAGGCTCATGCCGCTTGGCAGATCTACGTTCTCCAGTGCTCTGCCTCAATGGTAGGGCACACGCTTTCGTGAAGGCAGTATACAATAGCTTGGCTGTTCCATCGTCTGCGTTCAGACAATAGTGACTACAGATCTGAAGCACAACGAGAGGCCAAGCTCGTCCGGAAGCTGCCAAACAGCAAGCAGTACAGAATAGTCCACAACACCCAACCTTACTGCACAATCTGCCGAAAGCCAGCACAGGAGATGATAGTCAGCATCCGTCAGCCGCGCTTTTGCCTGAAATTGTGCCGAGAGTCGATGCCAGGAATGTCAAGTCAGCTTCAAAGTCGCTTGGCCAACTGCGCCCGGAACAATGCAAGCCATCGGGAAAGCAGCTTCGAAAGCCGCCATCTTGAAACCTCTTCAGTGATTCGGGCTTTTGGGAGTTTAGGCCGGCTTGCGGGAGTTTGTTTTTTTTGGGGAGTGCTTTCTTGGGCCTCAAAGTACAGCTAAGTTCAAGTACAGCTAAGTTCAACCACCTTCTTCCCATGACTTGCCGTGGTAAGTCCAGGTAAGCAAGTCTCAGCGGAGTCACCCTCCGGCATTCCAGCATGAGTTTGTGCCGGTTCAAGTTTACATATGTTTTTTTGTTTTACATAATATACATAATATACATATATATATATATATATATGTATTTATATGTGTGTGTGTGTGTTTGTACGCATGTAGGAGAGTACCAGCCACTTGCCCTATCGTATTCTCTCCTGGATGTATGGCTCAGAGATTTTGCCTTCAGAGTGCTAGGGCTCTGGGTTGGGCTTCTTCATTTCAACTTGGCTGCAGGCATTGTTGCAGCGGCTCCCTACAATACGAAAGCATTTGCAGGACTCTATACCGGCATGGCACTCTGCTCCAGCGATCATAACATGAAGCTATCGCCTGGGGTGCCTGGGCTAGAAGTAGGTGTCCAGTGTCCAGTCGAGGATATCACCCATGCCCCCGCCAGCAGCAAAGTGCGACATTATCAATGGTGTCTTCAACATCTCACAGGGGGCTAATGGGCTTGACGGTGTCAAAAGACGGACATATTCCAGTCTAAACTGCAACTGACTGTACTCTACAACTCCGCCGAAGTAACAAAACACGAGTAGTAACCAACACCGGCCTCTTCTAGATTCTAGCCAGTCCGGCAACATCCCATGCTTGTTCGACCCATGCTTGATGGCTATCTGCAATGCATGTAATGATGCCAAAAAGCCCATCCGGACAGCAACTGAAGAACGGCAGCTGAAGAGTCGTAACTTCACTCACAGAAAAACAAGCAAGCAGATGTGTTCACACCGAGAAACTCTGACTTAATGTCGAAAATGGAAGGTTCGCCGACTTCGTCCACTGCAGGAAGATGATGCTCCTTTCGGCCGGGTGAAGAAAGCTCTTGAGGCTCAGGGGACCTAGCACGTAGGCTATGAGTAAGGTGTTACTAACTCCTGATCGAACTAATATTAAAACCTACTTACTAAGTCTCCTGCTTCTTTAAGATCGGAATACTGTTTAAAACCTACTTACGAAGTCTCTTGCTTCTTTAAGCATCTCAGTCCCTCAGGTCATGGCTCGAGCCAGCTGCATTTGCACTATGGCTGGCTGCATACAGCTTAGTCAGCTTAGTATATCCACTCGGACTTTTATGAAATTTGTGCATGTCTTGCAGAGCCTGAGACAAGATGCCGAATGTTTTGGGACCTTGGGCATTCTGAGATCAGTACAGCCTAGAGTCTGCCAGAGACGCAGGCATTCCGGTCAAGCAGTTCATGAGCACTGCGTGCAGAAAGTAGCCCAAGGAATTCTTGAAGCTGAAGCAGCCATAGACTCGACATAGCATGGAATTTGGGTGCTGCTCCAGATGCTTACGGTATGGTCCCAACATGGCGCGAAGCTGTTTAACTTCAGATCTTGAAATCGTCTTCAGGACGAAGGTGGTGTTGTCTGACGACAGGAGCAAGGAGCACCCACTCTTGGCCGCACTGCGTAGCTCACTAACATTGGTGCGCAACAGCTCCGCCAGAAGCTTCTGTCCATCCACGCCGCAAAGGCGACGCAGATACACGAAGGACCGAGGTGCAATCACAGTGAGGGCAGTGTCAGAGCCTGCAGAAATGGTCCAATCCCACTGCATTTCGGGGTTGTCGTCAAGGCAGGCAGAGGAGCGCAAAATCGCAGTCTGAGCTTCGGCCGCTTGCCTCGGTTCGAGTCCTTTCCCCAAGAGCTGAAGCTGCTGTCCCAGCTGGAGCTCCTCATCGCGAAGGTATTGTATCAGCTGCTCCAAGAGTCCCGAGAAGTCCAGTAGCCTATAGCCCTCGGCCCCTTGAATCGAGGTACTCATCGAGTGATGAAGCCGTGAGCTGGAATGATGAATACGAGACAGTCCTCCTGCACTTGGCGATGCCAGCTCGGTACTTTCTACACCCAGGCCGGGGCTTTCCCGGAAAAGCCCAGCATCTTCCCTTCCCCGGTCTCGAACCATAGCGACCAAACGGTCCAGGCTTAAGAAAAGCCCCAGCCCTGCAAAGCCGATAGACGTGAGGTAACTGAAGAAGTCGTCTTTGCACGTCCGGCTGGTGTCGAGGAGAATCAAGATGCTGCAGAATACCAGGCTGGCAAAATGAAGCCACTGCTTCCTCAAGTACCTCCTCACTTGCAACAACAAATGCTGGCCTTCTTGCGAGCGCCGCGCAGCCGTGCCCAAGAGCTGTCCAGCATTCACGTAGCGGAAGACCATGATTGCAAAAGCGATGCCGATCACCTGAAGCCAGCAATGGGAAACTTCGATGGCCCACCAGCTAAAGTCTGATACATACTACCGTGGACAACGCCTGCAATGTCCTACCACCAGCAGCATATTGCAACACATACTACGAAGACCAGACAGCGTAGGATCTTGTGCATGCTGCCTCTGACTGAGGGTCCTGCTGCGAATCCAGCCATATGGAACCTCGGCTGCAGTCAATTAAGCTGGGAGTGTTTCCGTAGCTGTCTCTCTGGAGACCACCCCAACTATTGGCCCGGGCCCGAAGCCCTATGCCCCACGCCCTAAGGCCCATATTACAAAACAAACTTTAGCCCCAGTAGGGGTAATAGCTTCAGCAATCCTCGCATGAAAGCTGACGGCCTCATGTCGCCCTAAAGCCCCTGCACCATTCGGATTGCTGAGAGCGCTGAGGAGCCAGGGCAAGTCACCCTCCATGTTCTGCCTCCGAAGAATGCATGGCATCATGACAATCCGGGCCTGCGCAGATTCCGGCTTCAGGGTTCTAATTTTTAGAGGTCTGAGGGACTGAGGGAGTCTAGGGCGTAGGGCTTTAGGTGTACGATTTAGACTGTTGTACAAAGCTTCACGGAATTACTGCGCATAGGGCTCCGGATGAATTAAACCTTAAGAGATTGTTCGCCATCGAACTCAATAGGTGGGGAGTCATTCACGCGTTTGTTACAGCTGTGGTAATTGTACTGTAGTATATTGTGGAATACAGTGCCCTACGTTGGCACACGTGTCCTTTCGAACCACCGACCTCGCGGCATACGGAAGTCGAGAAGCGAGCGCCGTCTATATCGAAGGCAACTAGAGCTGCCAAGGGCCAGGTGGCAGTGTGGTAGAGAACGATCCTGAATCCGTCTGAGTCGTGCAAACATCTCGAAGCTTATTCTTGCCAGTGAGTGCATCAAAGTGGCAACGGAATGCCAAGCACTTTCTCCTCATCTTTTCGGAAGTTCAGCTTTTGAGAAGCGAGTTCAGAGAACGACTGACACAGAACAAAGCCCGAATATGCAAGTCCTCTGATCCAAGGCGCTGGTGCAAGGGGCTTCAATGTAAATCTCGCCAGGTCAAGAAGCCTCAGGCCACTATTATGTTGAATCCAAGAGCTATCTTATGTAGGTTGTATTTTGGAATACACCGTACATCATGTTGTATGTTGTATAGGTTCTGTCACCGGCAAACCGAAGTGGTTGGACCCTGGTATCCGGCGGCAGCTCTTTGAGACGACGCCGGCAGCCATGCATGCAAGAAGGCCTCACTTACCTTTGGTCAGTAGGGAATGGAAGAATGGTAGTAATAGTAGTTTTAAGTTTACCCCATTCCTCCATTCTACTGACTCAAGGTAAGTTCAACACATGCACGCGACTTCATGAAAACATGCCTTCCAAACTTGGAAGGCTCTGGCCGAGCAAAGGCCGTACGCGTCTTCTCGCTCTGCAAATGCTCGGAACACTGCGGCCCAGCAGCCACATGATGTTCCAAAGGTACGAGCCATATCCGAAGAACTCAAGCCATGGGACGGCAAAGAAGCAGCAGTTCCTGGGAGGGGCTTCTACTTACCTTTGGTTAGTAGGGAATGGAAGAATGGTGGAAATAGTAGTTATAATTGAATCCCACTCCTCCATTCCCTACGAACCAAAGGCAGGCTAACGAGGGTTCTATCGGGCTTACCATAGTGGAGTTAGACGAATGCTCCAAGGGTTAGGTTTTGCAAAGCGACCGCCCCCCATCCACAGCCGAGACTCAAGAAACACATTGGTGATCCTCCTGCTTGATGGCACTGGTTGCTGAAAAGGTCCTGAATACCTGTTCCACAGCTTTCGTCCCAAAGCGGCGACCAAGAGTCCGACAGGGCGTAGGCAACGTAATAAAGACCTCGGATTTGTTTTTTGGACTTTCGGGTTTATTATCTCAGCACAACCGAGAGGCAACACGGATGCTGCTGGGGGAATGCAGGTCATAAGGCAGCACACGAAAGACATGTCGAAATGAGCTGGACGGCTTATGGCGAACGCCCAGGCACTGTTCCAGAAGTTGCAGCCATTCGACCATCGAAGGCATGAACTCTGCCTAAGCTCAACCAGGAGCAGCCGACTGCTGCTGAGTATTGCTTTCCTGGTGTTTTTGCCGAAGTCACGTTCCAGTTCGTGAGCTTCGCCTGCCTCTGTGCGAGATGTCGGCACGAAACACCAGAAGGCCTGAGTTGTCAAACTGCTCTGGTCTATCACAGCATATATAGTACATTATGGCAATCATTGTGGCATATCATGGCACATACTATAGTGCTGGTAGTGTATCCTCGTACTTGGCTCTCACTCTGGTGCAGTCAAGAGACAGGCGCATAAGGAAGCAATGCCAAAGATGCACATCAGAATGTCCGCAGTTTCCCGATGCCACGTATGACAGATGCAGACTTCCTTGCAGTGTTGGAAGGTGGAGTCGGGCACCTCCGAGCTGAGGCAGGTGTCCACGCCTGAAGTGCGCGGTTCTAGTCGGCAACTGCGAACCGCATGAATGCATGGTTTTGGGCTTCGGCGCTCAAAACTCGGAAAATCCAGGCGAGCTTTAGGTTTGAGGGATGCTCCCAGGTATGTTGAAGCGAGGTGCAGAAATTGGTCTCATTGGCGCTTCGGCCTCTGCAAGAAGTGCCTGGACGATATCTCCTGCAACACTGCATGGCATTTGTGCCACATCGAAGAGGGACTGTATATCACACAGCCAACTTTGACCGCGCGCTAGTGATGCCTGCCATCCACATCGGAGAGGATAAGCTGCGACAGTTGCAGTGCCATGTCCGACATGTCTCTGGGGGATGCATTACCCACTACTGTGTACACCTGTCACCTGGGTAACGTACATGTGAGCTCCCTATGTTTATAAGTTGTAAGTTTTAGTGATTTGGTTTGCAGAGAGCCCAACCATCGTCTCGTAGATGAATCAGAAAGTCACCTCATAGGGGCTGCGCATTGGGCCGAACTGCAAATGCACATGCTTCAGTGCAGATCACCACAACTCCAAACTCCATCGCTTGTCAGTCTATGGGGGCACCTTACCTGGTGAGCAGTCTGCCTCCACCCCCAGAGAGTTTTTACCCGCTCCTGATCACAACAGATGAAGACTTAGCCTCGATATGGCCTGCATGGACTGTTACCCATGCAGATCTTCAGCTACGGGTTTAAGTTTCAATATCTTTCTGCTTTGAGCCCCCATTTCTCTCCGCCCCCTCAAGGTTGGTAGGAAGTTTTTATTATTTTTTGAAAGCTCCTTTTCGTAGGAGGAAGTTTAGGATTTAGGGTTCCTTTCTATGGCTTTCGTCTGGATCCGGCGAAGCTTCGGGCCACTTTGGGCCTCTTTGATGCTCTCTTCTTCAACAACCGGGCCACAAAGAGTTCATCAACTTTCTAAGATAGAGCTGATATACATATATATATATATATATATAAGGCCAAAAGTTTAAAGTTCCCCCGATCACTATCTAAGGAAGGCTCTCGTGGACACGGCTAACTTGCCATCCTCAGAGCTGGTCGGCCCGGATGTTGAGGTCCTCCTTTGGCTGAAAGTGGGGGGGGGGCGATGGGCGTCCGAGGGATGATTTGAGGGTGTATGTCTATATATGTATATTATATCTAAACAATCAGACAAACTACTTAATACAGATTTGTATATATGATTATATATAAAAATGTGTGTGTGTATATAAATATAAATATATATATATATATATATAGTATATATTATATAGAGAGATAATACAAATGCAGCTGTGTGTATCGTATACATACAACAGGAACCACACAGCGGTTTCTTGAACACTGTGCACACACGGTGCCGGATCCTGCAAGGTCTTCTTCAGCTTCCCTGAGCCACTTGCAGTCCCAAACCAGGCCGTAGACTCCTGCACATCGCAAGCTTGCCGTCTGTGGGTCCCTTCCAGGGTCCTTTGTGTAAGAGTGCTGTACTATTTTGGGGGGACTCAAAAATTCCCCCCAATTTAGAGAACTACCCAAATTAAACAGCCGTGGCTCCTTCTCAGGATCGCGACGCTCCGTCCTCAGATTGAGCCTATAAGCACGCAGGTACTCGTCAGAGTTTTGGGTTTCGGCGCTCAGGGAGGTGGTCACGAGTGATCCTATAACTGACTGCTGCGATCTGCGAGCAAGGCGCTCATCGAGTCTGGCAAGCAGGTACTCGACCTCGACCTGCTTGCGGGCAAAAACGGGTCCAGCCGACATGAGAGACTTCCCCCCGCAACTTCTGCAAGCTTTGTGCTGTTTGGCTGTGGCACAAGTTGGTCGAGAGACATACACTGGCATTTTCTTCGGAGCGGGACAGCTGACCGACCACAACGCACTACGTCTACCATCATCCAATCATGTCTGATTCATCCGGGGCTAAGGGATCGTGACACATGTTTTGGATACCGTCCAGTGACACATATCATTCAGCAGCCGTCTGCACAAGTTTCGAGAATTGGCATCTTGTAGCTGCGGCTGCTCCCCGAGCAGTCAGATCTTCAAAAGATTCACCGGTTAACGACACACCTACAGTCCTAGCCGGCAGTGCAAGCAAGTTCAGCTTTTTCTGGGCAATGCTGGCATCTGTCCGAGGCTGGGATCCTGTGCATCCGACTGGGGTGAGCCGTTGGAGCCGTGAAACGGAAGCGGCGTAGGCTTCCGAAATTGCTGATGCAAAGGTCTCGGCACTAATCCAACAACTCCAAGCTCCTCACAAGGCCCCAGAGGACGCTCCTCCTTCTGCAAGACATGAAGCAAAGCTGCTTTGGCCCGTGGGTTGCGAGACACCTCCAGCGCCGATGCCCGGATTGGTTCACAAAGTTGGCGGCAAGAATAGGGAAGGTCTGTGGCCGCCAACGGAAAGAGCTCAGCGAATCGCTGTGGTGTTACGAACTCGGCAAACCTGGGAGCTTCCGACAATGCTGTAACCTTCGTATGTAGACCTTGTTTGGGCATCTGGTCTCTGGGGATATCCCTAACGATAAGGACGCAGAAATGCGCACTCCCTCTAGATGATCTCGATCTCCAGAAGCACTCCCATCATTAAGACTCCTCAGGTAGCTGCAGACCCCAAAGCCCCAAAGCCACCCTTTTTGCAGCAGGCTTCTCTCGCCGGGAACCCTCAACCCTAAACCCCTGAATTCTAAACCCCCAAGCCCGAGAGCTTTACGGGTGCCTCATATCGGGAGCTTCGAACTCGCGAATGAAGCGTTTCACCTCCGTCGCCTCCCTGCGCCGCGTTGTAAGGACAATAAGTCGGCCACCCACCTGAAGCGACTCGAGTGAAACCTGGGCTGCACACACGGGGAGGGCCTTCCATCAAAGCAACAATGCAACTGTGGCACATGGCCAAGATTCATGTTGCCAGTGGCAGGGACCAGGTTTAGCAGGGAGCCGCGTGTAGTCAAGCAACTATTGTTGCTCCACCCTGCCGGGCGTTGCCTGTTGCCACACTTAAATCCGGATAGGCGGCAACAGAGGTTCGTATCGTTTGTGGCCAGTGGCCGAAGACGCATCAAGAGAATCTAAGCTCGGAGCATCCCAGGGCTTCTTTTCCTTCCTAAGATTAAGCCATGCTACAGTTGAGAGTCTATTACTTGTGCTACAACTGCCGCTTTTTCTATTCGTGCGGACATGGACTAGCACCTCTCATACTGACAGTAGTTACACAGTCAAAACTGGTTTTGCATATAACGTGCCGGAAAATCTGGATTTAAAATCCCGTAACCCTAAACTCTCTCTCTCCCAGGCATCCGTAACCCTAAACTAAACCCCTAAACCTAAACCCCTGAGTCATAAACCCAGGGAGCCCTCACAGGAACCCTAGAAGGAACCCTTAAAGGACCACTGAACCTGGAAGAAGCCCTTAAAGATCCCTCAAAAGAGCCCTAGAAGAAGCCCTCAAGGGCATCCCAGAAACCTCCAGGGTCTTCCGGAGTTCCTCCAGCTCTTCGTTAAGGAAGCAGCGGATCGCCTGAAAAGGCAGCTTCGCCTGGGCTGTGGAGCTTGAGGGAGGCCTAAAGGCGGGAGGGGGGTTTTCAGTTATGGGAATCCTAATCCCTACTAAACCCCCATAGGCTAAAACCCCTTTTGGCCTCCTATGAGAGGAGCTTGAGGGGTCTAGGGCTACGGCTTTTAGCTCACGGCTTCATGGGTTTTGGGGTTTAGGGTATCAGGAGCTCATCACTTGGAGGATCATGGGACTTAGTACCAGCAAGCATATGATTATTATAAGGACCGTAATTTTTAAGTACGTATCAGTATAGTTACCATGATCCTTCAAGCAGGGTTTAGGGTTTTACTGAAGATGAAGTTTAGGGCCTTAGGCCTTAGGGGTTTTAGAGGGTTTGGGCTTAGGGCTTAATTAGAGGGTCTTATGCGACACCGAAAACATATCAAAGAGGTGCTTTGCCTCAGCTACTAAGTTGCCGGGTGCAATCCCCGGTCATCCAAGCCTTTCACTGCAACACAAACATCCGCCAGCTCCAAGGTCGATCGGTAGGGACCTCTGTCGGCCTGTCGATGCAGGATTGCTTCAGCCAGTCTGTATGCCTGCAGGGGCGAGACCCACTCCTCTCCATACTCTTGTAGGACAAAGGCCAACTCGGATAAGCTCACTGTCTGCAGCCAAACTGCTGCAGACTTGAGCTGTCCACCGTCAGAATTTCGGCCTATGCGACCATCAAGCGGCACAGCTTCCACGAAGGAAAGGCCACGTGCTCTCTCTTCGGCGGCAGTCATTTGCGGGCTCATGTCCAAGACGATGCCCGCAACTCCATAGTTTGCTACGGAGCCCATTTCCGAAGATCGCCGTCCGTGGAAGTCAAGCCTTGTGTCCAATGCAGCCATGTGCATTGCCAGCTGCCCTGCTCGCGGGTCCACATCGAATGCGATCAGCCGACCATCAGCTGCTAATCTTCGCAGAATCTCTGCTGCATGACCACCCTGCCCAAAGGAGCCATCTACGTACACAGCATGGGGTCCACCAAACTGCATCAATGCCTCGACAGTTTCGTGGACCAGAAGCGGCTTTGACCCGTCGAAGCTAAGGTTTGTGTTGGCCCGCCAGTCTGGCAGTGGCTCATATCCAGTTTGCATTGCGGCACCATGCGTGAAAAGCGACGGAAGCCTTGACCCGTCCAGACTGGGTCACTAGCAGAAAGTTCGTAGCTTACCTGTCCAGTCGATGCGCTTCGCACTGCACAGCGCTGCTTCTGGTTGCCGGGGCACTGCGATCTGCAGACTATGCTTTACTGTGCAGTGGCGCCAATTCTTCGTGTGCGCGCTGTGTCGGTGCTGAAAGGCTTAGAAGCCAAGAAAGCTGCAATGGTCATGCAACAGCAAAGATGTATTGGGTGTCACGAGCCTCTTCCCTCATTGATAGACTACCGGCCTCCTTCGTCAAAGGCATGATGTAGTCCTCGAAGACAGTGCCTTGGAAGCGCACATGCATGAAGAGCGGTTGTCTCCGAGTGCGGAATAAAACACTTGCAAGTCTTCAAGTGCCACTAGGTCTGGCGAGCTTGGCTATCTGCAGCCAAGGCACCGATGTACTCTGGGTTGACCTTGTATGTTGTGTTGTCGCCGTTGCCCTGACCGAGTTGAAAGCGAAACCCGTGAACAAATCGTGGACGACAAGAACTTGAAATGCCCTCGGCTCTAAGCCAAGTTTGCATCCAAGCTTGCACACTCGCTGGACCTGACCCCTTCAGTACCAATGTCAACGACTACAACATTAGCTTCACTAGGGACTTGATTCGTGAAATCGCGCAAGTGAGGCGTGTATACATATGTGTCACTTGTGTGTGTATGTGTGTGTGTGTGTGTGTGTCTCTGTCTGTCTGTCTGTCCCTCGGAGATCGCGCCTCATCGGCCTGGCCCCCAATGTTCCTTGAGAAAGCCTTGGCCTGGAAGATGCTCCCAGGACGGGACACGGCATGAGGGTTATGGCCTTAAGGTTGCAAATGCAGATGCTAGGATTTCCCTCCGACCGAGCAAGGACGCAGCCCGCAGTACAGGGTAATTAACTCCGAAGCAACGGTTGACTACAGCTTCAGTTGGAGCCAAATGAGGGCTAAGGGTTTAGGATGGTTTAGGGCATTGAAGGTCTTTTTTGCCTTGGTAGACTTCTCGATTTGTGTGTGTCATCCGTTTTGTTTCCCTCCTACCTAGCATGGACGAAGCCCCCGCATTGCAGGGTAACTCCGAAGCAACAGTTGAAAGCAGCTTCACTCGTGGAAGCTAATTTACCCTCCGAGTAATGGCAGCTTCATGGCAATTACTTCGAGTCAGCTCCGTTCGAGCTGTGAATCCCCGTTTAGGGTAGAGGGTTTTGGGCTTAAGGTTGCGGGTTCTTATATATGGGTTTCGGGATGTTTCGGGCTTGTTTGGCTTTTCGCACTCGGCAGAGTCATGCTAGCTTTCGGGGAACAATTGCTTACCCCAAAGCTCATCAGGCAGATTTCCACACCACCTCAGTTCACTTTAAGTCCCAGCTTAATGCAGGATGCGTAAATTTTCCCACCTGCCCAGCTGACTAGCCTAATTAATTAGGATGTAAGCTCTCGCAACGCGGACACTGCCAGACGCGTGTTTGGGTTGTAAGATGTTTTAAGGCATTGGGCATGGAAGGGCGTCGTTTCGTTTCAGATCATGGGATGGGTAAACATACCAAGCTTTGCCGCCAGTTGAACCCTAGTTGCGCGCATGGAACCCTGTGGAAACGTCAAAAAGTCGTTTCGCTCCCCACCCACAACGCTAAACCTCCAGCCTTGAGGATGACTCTTTGGACATTCCGCTTCTCCACTTCTGGCTTCGTGATGAACGCCGTCAGTCCATCCTGGACATCACGGATAGAGATAGGATAGATATACATAGCCCATCGCAACCACTCTTTGTCGGACAACGGTTGAGGCCGCCACCTCGTCACGGGCCTCCAATTTCAAAGGCTTCACGTGTTTGATCAAGGGCATTGCCAAGAATTCAACAAAGTACATATGTACGTGTGTGTGTATATGTGTATATGTATGTATGTATGTATGTATGTATGTATGTATGTATGTATATATATATATATATGTATGTATATATGTATGTGTTACTCGCTTGTATATGTATATGCAGAAATATATACATACATACATACATACATACATATATATATATATATATATATATATATGCATGATTTCTGGCACTCGCACTCGAGCCATTCAGGCGAGGATTCCGGCAACACAGCACCAAGACAGATATAGATATGTTGGGACTTTATATATTTATGCCTAGAGTAGGAGTTTCATTGCTGTTTTGCTGACACTCACACTCGGACAAGCCTTGCAGGGGCGTACTGTCACTTGGTGCCTTGATGAGCTCGGTCGCCTTCTCGCGCTCACTCCGGAACTTGGACTCCGCGACAAACCTGGGCGAAAGCTGACACATACGGTTTTTGTTTGCCTCCCGCCTGGCTAGGACACACACGTTCGGGGATTGTCTCGGTGCAGTATTTTCTTAACACTTCATACGTCGAACGTGGCAGGTGAAAGTCGTGGCAGCGATGGCGCCATGTCGCGATGAAAGAAGTTTGCAGCAGAAGACGCCAGCAAAACTGGACGCCGAAGACATCACAAGCATGACAAGCAGTTGAAGCGACTTGGTTAGGGCAGTCAGCTGCGAACTGTCCGAGAAGCGGAAAGCAGAAATCGACGACGAATGCACATGTCCCGTGATTCCGACTGATATTGTCGCCCCCCAAAAAAAACATGAATGATGAGTGGTCAACTGAGCTGGGAGCAGACCGTAGTAGATCCTCGTGGAAATGGTTTGGAGCACATGCCTGGGAAGCCCAAGCAGGCGCCTCTACTGAGCTAGTGTTTAGGAATCGTAGAAAGTGCCATGACCCTTGTATTCTGGGAACTTAAGTCTCAGCCAGTAAGGCCATCATGTCTTGACGTGGTCAGGAGCCCTCCGCAAGCCCGTTTCCACTTTAATGTTGTCATCGGCATGCTGCTCCTGCCGGCTGCTGCATGACCGCCGCAATCTCCTTCTTAGTAAGAGCCGGGACCATGGCACGTCTTGCACTGCGGTTGAGCCGTAGTTTCCGTCGTCGCCTTCCTCACACCTGAGAGAAAGTCAGTGAAATTCGAGAGGAACAGTCCTGCTCCGGCAGCCGCTCAAAAGAATAGTTCCATCTGTTTCCAGGCTAACCCCACATAGGCAGCTCTCTCGGCTGCATCTCAGCTCTATTCATGTCCTGGACAGGCGACAGCGAAGGGATCATCTTCGTTCTGTAGATTTCCAGCAGCTTCGAGTTCACCACCGCCTTGCGAGAGGACTTACACGTGCGGATTTTGGGCTTCTAGAGATTGTACAGGGCTTATGTGGAGATTATATAGGGCTTACAATGTTCTATAAGGCTTATGGGGGTTGTACAGGGCTTTTGACCTGGGGGTTTAGGGAACTTCTCCACTCGGCGCCGCAGGGCCTCCGGTGGCACGGGAGCCAAGACCGACCCGTCCTCGCCTGCAGGCAAAGCCGAGCTTTTGAGTGTTCCACTGAGTCGACTCGAGTCTTCAAAAGCAGAGAATAGAAATGAAGAAAAGGGTTTGAGGGTACATAGTCGTGCTGTTAGTACTCTAGCAAGGAAGTCGTCGAAGGAACGGGGCTGTAAGAAATTATGATGAAAGCCCTAAGGAATTGCATTATGGAGTATGATATTCCTGGTATATGACTCATTCTCAGCCCACCTCTGCTGCTGGTGGGGCTTGCTTCGCTGATGGTCTGGCCGAGACTGGGCCTTAGACGCGACCGAGCTGTAGCTACTGTCTGATGTTACGTTTCAGTTACATCTCAGGCGTCCTGCTCTGGCAGCGGCTTGAAGAAGGAAAATTCGGTTGGGTGCTCGTACCTGCCATGAGAATGGCGAGACTCTGCTGCAGCCTCCTGCAAAGCTGATGCTGCCACGCCACCTCTTCACTTGAGAGTGTAAACACTCAGTCTGGTAGATGAACCTTGTGGCTACAGTGCTGCAAACGAGGCTTTGTTTTCAGAAGCCAGCGTGCGAAACAGCATCCACGGTGGTCTACATCTCTCCCGACCAACGGACTCTCAAATTGTTCATCCTGTCCCAGCTATGGCTCTCGAAAAAGACCAGGGGGAGTCTGTCGTGAGACTTCGTGCTAGGATCGAAGCTGACTTTTCTGTGCACCGACGACCTTGTTCGGCCCCTTACATTAAGTTGCTGCAGGCTGCGGTCGTTGTTGCAAGATTTTTCCAGTTTATCAGTTTATGGAAATGAAAGACCCTTACGAGGCCCGGACCAGTCACCGAGGCATCCGTTCGACCCCGAAGATTTCAGCTGATGCAGCTTGAACCTTTGAGCCACTTCGAGCTTTCAAAGAAGCACAGCTGGAGTCTTGAGACATGGCACGTCCGGGCCCTGAGCTTGGCGCCTTCCGAGTGGCTTGTAGTTGGGCTCATAGACAGCATCTTGTGAACAGAATATTGTTCATTCGCGAGAAGCACGGCTGCAGGTCGAAGGCAACCACGACATCTGAGACTGCGGCTGTTCACTCGATACTGGGAGCGCTCAATCAGGCTAAAAATAATAGAATCCTGGGTCGATGCGAAAAAGCAGGCGAACTTGGTGACACAACCACTCCGCCTGCCTCCATCCTCTGCAGCACGCTTCGGATGTTGTTGAGGTCCAAGGCCTGGTCAGCACCTCAATCGTATGAAAGGAGACAGGTGCTTGCCATTCACAGGTTACAGGCATTGTCTCCCTAACAGCAACAGGGCATTTGCCACGAGCTATTCGGCGGTCGTCACCCGGAGTCCGACACTACGACGACGCACAAGTGCGGGAATGATGAGGAACAGCGCCACACAGTCTGTGCCCCGCGCTGGTGACATTTGCAGTGTTGGCGGCCATGTAAGTTCCAAGCTCGAACGTAGAAAGAACCTCAACAGAGGACTCCGTGGCCCCTCATCATCCGTGTTGGTAGGAACCAAGGCGCTGGCAAGCCAAATGAAGGCCAGGCGCATACCCAAGGCCCTTCCAGGCCCGAATCCCGAAAACTGGTGTCTGCCTCTTCGCCGCTGTCTCATCTTGAGCCAAGAGCCCACGCCGGCCCGAGCGCAATGTTTGCGGGCATCCTAAAGACCCGCCGTCAGCCGTACTGCGGGTACGTCTACTTATCAAGACTCAAGAATGTGCTTTGGGGAGTTGTAAGTGCCATGCTGCTGCTGTGGCAAGAGCCTCTCTTGGGCTCGCCACCTCAGCGCATTCAGTGATGGATGCTCAGGCACCAGAAGCCCTCCAAACGTGCACAGTCTGATCATCCGAGACTTGCACACATGCTCCAGATTTCGGTGCCTGGGCTGGGCATGGCAATCGCTCTGAAACCCGACCACCTCGCTAGGAACACGACTCTCCTCGTGCTTTGCCTGAGCTGACCTATGAGCCGCCGGCATAGGAAGTCCTTCTCGAACCAGTTGCTCCGCACGGAGCTGATCTGGGCCGGATATCACGGCAAATACTTTCAAACCAATGCACATGAGCAATGCAGCAAAGTATCAGTGATCGACCTATATAGAGGCAAAACTAAGTGTCCGGCTGTCTCCGAGCTCATGCGCATCTAGTGCTAGCGCCAAGTACACGCGTGCTGCTCCAGCCTTACATAGGTCATTCGTCTCTAGAAGGGGTACTCTGAAACTGCATGAAATGAATCCGTCGGCATTCCATCATCATTTGCACATGCCAGGCTCCTGGCCAAACTCTTGCGAGTTGGAGAGGTGTTCGATTGGCTCACAGCTTCCTGAAGCGTTGGGATGGCCTCACACAGCTCCCCGATTGGCCAAGCACAAATGAGGCATGAGATATGAGACATCTCCGGAACAAACAAGGCGCGGCCCTCCCCACGAAGCCGGAGACTTTTTTCAAGTCTGCTCTTGCGATGGTTTGCAGAGCTTCCCACGCCGAGGAGGCATACGGTGCTACCTGTCTGCTGCTCACCCGCTCCGTGAGCTCATCTTCCAGGAGATGCTGTTGGTCAGCCGCGTGCGGTTACAGCGACCCGGGGGGACTTCCAAATCGCCGCCGAATCGTTGGCCTTCACAACGACCACGTCAAGCCTTCAACTGTCAAACTCTCTGCATCTGTGCCTTCTCACAAACCTCGAACGACGCCAAAGGCGATCTCTTGTCGCACCGCCGTCAACGAGACGCTGGCCTGGAGCCGGGCGGAAGTAATATAGGGGCTCCAAAGATTCGAACACAAACTTAGTCTTGGGGAATGCTTTACCGTAGCGACCTTCCAGGCATTGATGGAATTGTGTTGCAGCCTCAGCCGTAGTATGAGTATGAGCAGTAGCAGCGTAGCACTCGTCTTTAGCACAAGCAGAGCATTATAGCTTATTCAACGCAAGAGGGTAGGGAAGCGGGGAAGAAAGCAGGAAAAGGGCAGGGTACAGGAAGCGAGAAAAAGCAACGAGGGGCAGCGGAAAGGACTGGAAGGGTAAGAAAAGGAGAGTTAGGGGAGGGGAGGGCAGGGGCGGGGAGGAGAAGGGAAACGCGAAGCAAAACGCACAAAACGTGAGCGTGGAGAGGCACGCTGCCAAAAAAGACCGAGCCGGGAGCCTCGGAAGGGCAGGAGGCCCGCGCGAGGAAAAGAAACTAGAGAATTTCAGATCAAAGAGCAAAAAATTAGGGTTTAGGGTTTAGGGTAAAGGGTTTCGAAAAAGCTGCAGAATATAAGAACAAGTCGCAACACGCTCGAAAGAAACCAGAAAATTTTAGAACACGGGATCAAGCTGCCTGAAAGAGACCTAGAGATTTTGTGAACAAGGAGCAAACCGAGCGAAAAGGGCCAAAGAACTTGAGAAAAAGGAGCAAGCCGCTCCGAAAAAGACCGGGAAATTTGAGAACGGGGAGCTAAACGCTTGAAAGAACGAGAGAAAGGACCAGGAGCAAGCCGCTCGCAAACCGCTGGAAAGAGACTACAAAGTTTAAGAATTTAGAACAAGGATCAGAATGCTCGAAAGAGCTTGAGAACAAAGGAGCAAACCACTCGAAAGAGACTAGAGAATTTGAAAACAAGTAGCAAACCCAGCGAAAGAGACGAGAGAACTTGAGAAAAAGGAGCAAACCGAACACAAGGAGCGAACCACGCGAAAAGATGATTTGAGAACAAGATGCAAACCAATCGAGAAGGACTACAGTATTTCAGAGCAAGGAGCAAACCGCTCGAAAGAGACTGGGCATTTAAGAACAAGGACCAAACCGTTCGAAAAAGACTAGAGAGCTTGAGCAAGAGGAGCAAGCCGCTCGAAAAAACTAGAACAAGAGGCAGACCAAGCGAAAGAGACTGGAGCATTAGAGAACAAGGAGTACACCGCTTGAAAAAGAGTATCACCAGGAGCGAACCGCTACAAAGAGCCTTGAGAATGTACGTAATAACATATTGAGCACACCCCTCAAAAGATACTAAAGAATTCAGCAAAGCGCTGAAAGAGACCAGAGCGTTTGAGAAGAAGAAAGAGCAAACCGCTCGAAAGGATAGAGAATTTGAGGCATGGAAGCAACCCGCTCGAAAAAGACTACAGAATTTGAGAACCAGGAGCAAACCACACCAAAGAGCAAAGAGAATCTGAGAACAAGGAGCAAAGCGCTGGAAAGCTTCATGTGTTCCTCTTGCCTCAGGGGCCACTTGAAGCCCCTCCGCAGGGCCCAATTAAATTCCATTGTGGCAGGGGGGATTCTTTAAGACCTCTCCGTGGCGAGGGGTACACGAAGCGACTTTCAAAACCTGTCGGTGGGTTAGGAGGGCTCTTATCTCAACATCTCGGGCTCGCGGAATCTCGATCCGGGCCGCAGCCGGGCCACTGAAAGCCCTGTCCACTAGTGGCGAGGTAGAAGCACAACCCGAGCGCAGGAGAGAAGGTTTCTATTAGACTCTCGACCTGTCCACGTTGGCGGCGATACCAATACGACCCCGGACAGGGCAGAGGGCTAGCTTCGGACTCTGTCCATGCATGCTCGAGCAGCTGCTGAGCGCCGGACCTACCCAAGGCCGAGCTAAAGCCTTTCCGACCGTACCAAAACAACCCTATGGGGACAAACAAACCAGCTCCACCTTAGCATTATCGTGTGTTGGTATTAGAATCAGTATTTGTACTAGCAGTAGTGTAGTGCTAGTGCAGTATGCTACGTATTACCAGCAGGCTCGCCTTGCATGACGAGACCTCCATCTCCGTCTGCAGCATATGGCAACCTATCCGGGTGAATATGGACATGCTGGAAACAAGAAACAAATAGTATTCCCTCTAGTACTAGTAACCCGGAGAACCTCGTTAGGGCAGCTCTTTTACAGTCAAGTCGATAGAAACTCAGAGCGATTCTTGTAGCATCTCTGCCAGATGCGGAGCATTTTTTCTCTTTGGTTCAGCCATCTGCCGAGGCCTCCGGCCCCAGTGGGGATGCAGAGTTCTGACCATAAGGTCATGGGATGTATTGACCTCTCATCCTGATTCTCCGATTACTACGATTATTACTGTTATTGGTGCTGTTTGGGTCTATCCCATGCCAAAATTAGATTGTCCTACCACCAGCGATCACAAGCCACGACATGCCAGTTTCACAGGGCGGTGATGCTGACTGCCGACTTTCTTCTAGAGAGAAGGACAACAAGTGCAATAGTTTCAGCTTCTGTACTTGGCATCCTGCTGCTTACTTTGTGATTTGGGCTGCTCATGCCCAGCATGTCCTTCTTGTCCTGTCCACGGCCCCGCTTAGGCGAACACTGTGGCGGCCCAAACAACAGCCGCTTTCGAACAGCAGCAACCAGGAATCTGTGCAGTTGCCATGCTGCTTCCAAAGCCTTCTGCGCAGGTCTTTGCGGCAGCAGGGGAACTCTCCGAATTGGCAGCCCGAATCAAGCCTTCAGGGAGAAGCGGGTCTCACCTGGACACGCAAGGGAATCTTCGAAGCGCGCAGTCTGTTTATTTTCACATGCAAATCCAGCGACAGAAGCCGCCCGGCCTTTCTCGAAAAAGCCTACGATCTGATTTGCTGCAGCCACGCCAGCCTCGGCTTTGCAAGTCGAGAAGCAAAGGTGTCAAATACAGTATGTCGCTGCATAGCATATCAGACACAGCAACGTCCCGCCTAGAGTATAGAGATATGCACTGCAGGGAGCGGCATTCAGCATTTCTATCAGGCTTTTTCGCGTTTCTGATCTTTGCCAAGCTGCATTGTCATTGGCCTCCGCGGTCTGAGCTCCCATCTTCTTCTTGGTGAAGATCAAGCGCTTGCCGTACTTGTCGCCGACAGCAGCCTCTCAACCGCTGTGGGATACTTGCAGCAGTACACGCGAGCAGCATGATCTTACGAATGCAGCCTTGTACGGCTCGATGTCTTTGGGAGCTACGTCGCACAGGTAGCAGAAGTCCGTTCGGGTCTTCAGGACCTCGATCATGTCAGCCTGGTCGAAGAAGGGCGTACATTACAACAAACAAACGCTGAAAGTCAGCAGGGACCGGTTTCCGTGCTTCAAATGGGGATTCTAGGCTAGACATGTTCATGGAGGGAGAGGGAGGTCTGCTCCAGCGGGACAAGCGTAATGGTTGTTTCGGGGTAGAACTTACTGGGCTGCAGGTTCGATTCATAGACTGGGCTCGGGGGAACCCCAAACGCCCATGCACCGCTTCACATGCCTCGTGAACCACCTCGGTGCGCGCTGTGTTGATGAGGGAACCGCCCTTAGGCATCTTCATCAGCAACTCCTGGGACGCTGTAGGATGGACAAGAATTTGCAGGGCTTAAAGCTCCTATAGAACGGGATGCAACACGATGAACAGATTGAGAACTGTCTCGACTGAGCAGATTCTAGGCTGGAGTTGTGCAGCATTAGTCAGTTGAAATGTTGTTCGCTGAATGCTT
This sequence comes from Symbiodinium sp. CCMP2592, assembly GCA_905221615.1. Classification (NCBI taxonomy): domain Eukaryota; class Dinophyceae; order Suessiales; family Symbiodiniaceae; genus Symbiodinium; species Symbiodinium sp. CCMP2592. The sequence goes on from CAJNDT010000779.1 coordinate 116,970, forward strand.
ACTTCGGATTATCCAATGCTCGTGCTCGAGCCCATTCCGTCGATCGGCCACTGCGAAAATCATAAGCCTGCAAACCGTCGATACGGAAACTCTTCAAATGGGACCGTAACAGCTGAATAGTTGCTCCATGCCTTCATTGTTCAGTGGTAGCGATTACTGCGAAATGCCGCGAAATACTACTTCTGCTACTGCAGTTACTGTGACCCCCACCCTTAAGACAAGGCCGCCTCCATCCCTCACCCCTCACATGTTCCTCGCATCCCATTCCCACCACCCCAAAGCAGTGGTGGCTCCTTGTTGATGGACGCCTTGGTCTCATCCGTCAGAGGCACGTGCAGGGAGACATACTGGTGGTCAAAGAGCCCTGCCACCGAAGAAACGGGCTCGGCGCCCATCTCCTTAATCTTGTCTGCAGGAATGTAGGGATCGTACGCGAAGCTCTTCATGCCAAAGCCGACAGCCAGCTTGTGCACGGCGCGGGCAACTGCTCCAAACCCGTAGAAGGCGATCTCGCGGTTGACAAGTTCGAAGCCGCTGGTGCCATCAAAATTGTTCCTAGCACTGACAATCATCATGCCGAATACGAGCTCCGCTACTGCATTGGCATTCTGGCCAGGTGTGTTCATTGCCGTGATGCTCTTGGCTTCACAAGCCTTGAGGTCAATGTTGTCGTAGCCAGCACCGGCTCGAACAACAATCTTGAGCTTGTCCGCCTTGTCCAAAACTGCCTGATCCACAATATCGCTTCGGATGATCATGGCATCGACACCAGCCACTGCTGCGAGCAGGTCATCCTTGCTCTTGTAGTTCTCTAGCTTCTTCAAGGTGTAGTTTGCCTCTTTGACCACGCTTTCAATCTTCCCAACAGCGCCAGCAGCAAAGGCCTTCTCTGTGGCCAGAAGCACGGTTCGGGCCTTTCCTGCCTCACCAGCCATTGTCTTCTAAGTTGAGGAGCAGGCTCGCGGCTTGAGTCAAAATTGCACTCTACAAGCCACGTGATCTACCCGAGAGGCCAGGCAGGGCCACGCACACAAACAAAACACAGAGCTTAGAGCTTGCGTTGATGCCTTAGTCTGCCGGCTCCCAAGTCTGCAGCAATCGTTGCCTGAGTCAGATATCTTGAAGACTGTGAGTGCAGCTCACACGGGGCCCAGGTGCTTAATTTCAACATCTAAAGCCACCAGGATACATATCCGACGGCAACAGATATTGCCACGGCTTGTGGCAACCGACCGGAGCAGGGTGGTAAATCGTCTCCACCTCACCACTCCGCGGGACAACACAAAGCAAGATTGACGTGGGCATGTCAGTGGCATGGGCCAATCTCTGGTCACTTGCTGCACGCCAGGTCACCGAGAATTCTTGTGCCACCTCCGGGCATTTGCAGATACCACTGGGAGCTACGCTCGTAGTCCTGGCATGTCCCGACCTCCCGGGAAGGAACCTTTGCCGCCAGGTCTGCAGCTGCTCGCGCGAAGCAGATGTCTTCCTCAGCGCGGTCGTGTCGAGCTCTTCCCGACCCTGTGCTTTGAAGAGGCTCGGAGGGCATGGCTATGCTATCCTACATCGATACTTACTTCACTGTCGGCGAACCCTTCCGGCCCTTGGGCGTGTGGTCTGCTCGTGGTATTCTAGATGAGCCCAGACTCGTTTCGGCAGGGCCATGGGCTTGGCACTTCACCGGCACAAGTTGCCTGACCGCCAAGCCAAGCTCGTTGAATCACATCGCATGCAGAAGTTCAGTCAGGATCGTGGGCGCCGGAAGTTAGCAGCCCTGCCCTGCCCAATGCCCCCTAAAGATGGACATGCCTGCATGTGCTCTAAAGCGGCGCGAAGGAACTCGCAACGCCTGGCAAGGAATTGAAATATGCCCCTGATCTGCCACAGGTCGACTCACGGCTCATGAAGAAGCAGGTCGCTGGGCATGTCTTGTGGAAGCATTGCTCAGCAACAGGCCAGTGGCGAATGCAGATGCCTGATAGACAAGCCGCCGTTGCCAACCGAGGTTGCATCCTGTGGCAGGACTTTTGCTGACATGGTAGGCTTACATGTCCGAGAAACTGACCTGGTAGTCTCAACCGAGGCCTCCCGCACTCAGTTCCTATCGCAGCCTCCGAATAAAAAAACATGCTCCTGCAGTCCGCACTCAGGTGTCCTCTGCCCAGCTCCACGGTGCTCCAACCAGGTCATAGCTGCAGTAGCCTTACGAACTCCACATCAGGTTCCCAGCTGCCCGTTTCCTATCAAACGGACGTCAGGCAGCTTTCGACACCCGGGCGCAGAAGAAGAGAGTCGCATTCCTGCCGGACCAGGAGTGACAACAGGGGGTTCAAAGCACCCATCACCCTAACAGACATGGGAGAGCTTCCAGGAAAAGCGCCAGCTTGCCGCCAGCACCATCGATCCACGACAGCAACTCCTCACATGGCGGGGATGAAATCTCATGCCACCTCCTGTTTATGAAACGTCATGAAGCAAGCGAGCCCAGGCATCCTGAGATCTGCGGAAGTTGGCGTACCCTTCGCGACTGAAGTTGGATATCGGCAGGCAATGAAGGTGAACAAAGGACCATCTCCTCAATACACAATCGGATGCGGGGGCATCCAGCAGGAGGCTACGTTTGTCGCGCTGGCTTCAGCGTCGAGAACTCTCACTGAGTCACAAGCTACACAACAAGCAAAGCTGCAAACCTGACGAAGCCTCGGAAATATTTGGCACTTCCACCCTGGTGTTGTGACTCCGGCGGCTGCCGAAAGGTTGCGAACAACATCCACAGGCAAGTCTCCTCACAATCTGCTCGACGAAGGTCTTGTTCCGCTCTCCACAAACCAGAAGAAGAGCCCACGTGCCTAAAGCTGGATTGGAAATCGGGGAAGTGTCGGTTCAACGTCGATTCAAGGAGCACCACCTTAACTTCAGCCAAACCACACGGCTCGAGCAAACGTATGCTGGAGCGGAGCACCACCTCCAGGTCCTGCGCCGCTGCAAGCCTATGTATGTGTGTGCGTGTGTGTTTATGTCTGCATGTGTGTGTGTGTGTTTATGTGTATATACATAGATACACATACACACGTACATGCACACATGCATCTACATAAACTACAAACACATTTTGCACTCGCAGCTCGACAAAATCGGGCGAGCTTTCGGAGACACCCACCAGTAAACCCATACACATACACACACATACATACATATAAATACTATACATACATACATACGTACATACATACATTATACATACATCTTTACATAGTTACATATACATACATACGTGCTTGGGATCAAACATTGTGCCGGGAATCCAGGTACAGCCGGCTCGCGCGCACGCACGCACACATGACATTTACACCCGCTCTTCGCACGAACCCTCCAGATGGTGTCTTGTTGAGCATCTGCTAGGAACCTGGCTCGGCTCCTCGTGTTCGCGCATCTCGATCACAACCAGGACGCGCTCAGAGTGTCTTGGAAGGCCTGTCGCACCATCGCAGGTTTAGTATAGCATAGCACCATGGCATTAGTATAGTAGCATGGTGTAGTGTAGGAAAGTATGCAGACCGCAACAGCACTGGCTTCCTCAAAAACGGGTTGAGGCGTGCGCCTCTGCTTCTTTTCTCACCAGGCGGACACTTCGGATTGATCGTATGATAGGCAGACCAAATGCGGATCAAGCCCCCGCAGATGGATCTGAATCATGCGCAGTCTTCATCTTGCTTCCTATGTGAAAGTAATGGAAGGTGGACTCGCAGCCCTTTTGCTCAGTTGGCGCAAAGCAAAACACTCCCATCTTCCATGGCTTGTCCTCGCTTCGGAAGCTCGCAATGCGTACAAAAGCAAATTCCGCCGGCGTTGCTGCAGTGTCTCCTGGGTGCCAAGGTGCAGCTTCCACCACAACGGCCGGGCCTTGATCTGGTCCCGGGAGTTCCCGGTGGAGTCGGAGGCGCAAGGAGGTGCTGGAGCCATCCCAGTGGGGCCACTGCTGTGTACTCCAATCAGAGAACCCGTGGTTTGTGACCACACAGGACAGCCTGGGCACGCCATCACAAAATTCAATGCCGGCTTTGATCCAGGTGAGCTCATCCACAATCACCATGGCACCAGCTTGATCAAATTGTGCTCGCGGGTGCAGGGTGAAAGCTAAAGACATGGTTGCCTCGGAGTCAGCCACCGGACACACCAAGACCTGACCGTCATTCTTGATGAGCAGGGGCTTGTAAAACGTCCGACTCCAAAAATCACGCTTAGCTGTTGGCTGGACTCGAAGGCCCTTTCCACCTTCGGTCAACGACCAGCTCTCGGGTTCGGAAGGCTCCCACGCCAAACTGGGATCGGCGAATGATTCGACGCTAGCCATCAAGAATATGCCGAAACTACAAGAGACACGGTACAGCCATCCCTGCTAGACACCCATTTGATGAGCAAACGCAGCGGGTGAGATTTCAAGCTGCTGGAATGAAATATGCATCAACTCAACTTCAGGCTAGCCACGTCCATGTGCATCAACCGAGTGCCTGTGATGGGGCCGGTGTCCATGGCCTTACGGCGCCGTGAAAGGTAGTCCTGCAGGGGTGCAGTTCAACATATCTACCAATTATGTAACAACAGAGTACGAATACGAATACAAATACTGGTAATAAGTAAAACTAAGAAGAAGCAGAATTAATTGTAAGTAGACTTATACGGGGAATAGTTAGTAGTAGTGATAATACCTGGATAATACTAAAGAAGAAGCAGAATCACAACTAAATCTATACTACTATACTAGTAATAGTTAATAATGATAGTTTTATAGTAGTCGCAAAAGCGATAATACATGCCACGATCGTAATGGGAAGAATAAGCCCTTCAGGTCCTTCCAAATGCGGTGGCTGTCATGTCGCCAGGAGCGCCACTGGGAAAGAGCTGTGTTGGTGACTCCTGGAGTGCGTCATTCACTGGGCGCCGATGCCACAGCGTCTACATATGGGGATCTCCTCATATAGTGGCACTTGATCTTCCGGGTCCATATTGTCCAAGTGAAAGAAACTTCTGTGTCCACACTCCCGTATCTTCACCGACAGCAGGAATAAGCAGCTGTCCTCGAAGCTCGGCAGGTCCCGGACCAAGCCGCCATGCCAGGCCGCGCAGCACGTGGACGCTGAAACCTGGTCCACTTGTTGATCTCTCAGTTCAGAATAAAATCTGTGTGGAGTTGGCCAAGGCACTGAGAGACTCCGACTCCGAATCCGCCGAGCCGTCCTCGCCTGGGCCTCTTGTGAGAACTCGCCGCGTTGAGAGCCGATGAAAGGAAATGTGAGCGCCTGCTGGGAGCCGCACTTCCGCAGAGAAGTCCACCGGCGACCGGATCTGCCTGCTGTGCAAGGTGCATGCCGTATGCGTCTGTGCATCTTTCGGGACTGGTTCGCATGCACTGCGGCTCGCGTCCCTGCCTGTGTCGGCAGTGGCATCGCAGCCGTGCGCGGACCCCATGGCAGGGGAGCAAGGAACAAACGCCATTAGAAGTGACACTCTTCGTGCCATGTGCCACCATGAACCATGCACAAACGCACGCGCAGTGTATGCGAGTGTGTGCACCGTCTTGCTGCATTGCTCGTAGCCTCCTGACGGCGACTTTTCGCACACAGCGACCGCAACGAAGGGCCCGAGAGCACAAGAACAGCACTCAGGCCAGAGCTGACGATCCTGACGACAGCTGCAAGTATCCCAGCCTCGCAGTAATATATATATATATATATATATATATATATATATAGAGAGAGAGAGAGAGAGAGAATATTATATTACAATAAAGTATTTTAAATAAATATTTATATATATATATATGTATATATATATATATATATATATATATTGACATACTTATGCAAAGATCCTCCGTAATGCATCTATGACTTTTGGCGTAACCCTTGCAGCAAGAGCTATTTCTTCGGACTGGCGTAGGCGTAGGCCCTAGGCAGAGTGTAGGTTTACAATACAAGGGCCCAGGGATACTGTTGATGATACAAATCCTGCATTACCTTAAGGACACTAAACTATGGGAATCATGGTATATTCCTTACTAGGGGCATTTACATAATCAACCGTATCATGTAAAGGGGATCAACTGAAGTTGGGTCGGAGCTTCAAAGTCTCTCAGGAGTCGGCAGCGTCAAAGTTTCGCAATCCTTGGGCTGGTGGCCTCAGGCACTGCTCGCGCGTTCGACCACCCAAGGAGTCTCGAAACAGCAGTGATCCCTTCTGGGCTCTTGGGGCTTCGACACCCATAGGCTCCATTTGGGATTTCCTTATATAGGATTCTGAATATGAACCCCTATAGGATATAAAACAGAGGAACCCCAAAGAAGAACTACAATGGAGCTTATAGGTGCGGGCAGAGTCGAGAAGTCTATGGGTGGTTGTCAAACTTATGGTCCCTTTTTGGGCCCCAAATATAGTACGGCACCTAGTATTTAGGGTACCCAAAAAGGGACCATCATTTTGACAACCACCCCTATTCTTGCTGCGAGGCGTAAGAGCTCCCTGAGCTCCATCTCCGCATCCTCCAGTCGACCTCTTGAGGGGGGGTTTCCGAAAAATAGGGGGGCCCTCAAATCCTTTAAGGGATCTTTAAGGGTATAAGGGTTTATTTTTCCCTCCTACTTGGCAAGGGCGAAGCCCGCATCGCAGGGTACTTGGTTGAACAGTGTAAGCAGACTGAAGCATTGAGCCTACTTGACATGCATCAAACTCCGGTATAAGGGTTTATAGGGTTTAGGGTTGGCAAGTTCCGAACATAGGGGACCCTCATATGGTACTCTAATCTACTACCCTAAATAGCCTAAATAGTAGGATCCTTATTATCAGGACCTCCAAAAATGGTACCCCTAACTTTCGGAAACTCCAAGAGTCGTTTCAAAGTGGGAACGTCCTGTGGGATCTTCGGCAAAGAAAGACAGGTCTCCGGCCGGTTTGCTGAAGAGCCATGGCCTCAGCACTCCAGCCTATCGACCCTAAACAGGCCAGCATTGGGATCTCATGAAACAGATGCAGTAAAATAAATTTTCGAACAGCAGAATCCCTTACAAAAGCAAGAAAACGAGCTCTCCGCCTATATTAACCCTAGGCCGTGGGTGCTGCCCCCACCCTGCAACAGTCGACATTAGGGGGCATCTTAAGGGCTATGTACAAGTATATCATAAATATAATCTGACTGTGACAGTGGGGGCAATACCTAACCCCATAAGCCCTATAAGCCCTATCTCTAACCCCTACAAAAGCTCTATAAGCCCGAGCTATAAAACCCTATAATCCCTAGCCTATGATCCCTACTTGGAGGGTCATGGGACTTAGTAAGTAAGGTTATAAGTACCTTAATTGGGATTATAAGTCTGTTACCCTAATTATAACCCTAGTTACTAAGTCCCATGATCCTTTAAGTACAAGCCCAAAACCAAAGAAGGCGGCGGCGGCTTCCTCGTTGCCAGGGCCCCCTGCCCTGGCTAGCCGGGCCGGGCCCTGTGTCGGGTCCAGTTCCGTGGCCTGGGAGTCGCTTTTCCGGGCTACGAGAAAAGTCCCAAGAGCCCCTATATATCTACAACTATACATACATGCTGCTGTATCTATACATATTTTAGCCCTACATATGTACATGTGTGTGCGCGCTTGCATTTGTATTTCCACATGTCTATCTATCTATCTATCCATCTATCCCATATCTCTATAATTATGGATGGACAGTCCTGAGTCTGAGAGGGTGGGTACTAGGTTTCTGAGGCCTTTGAGAAACTGAGCTCCGATCCCGGCGTGCTTCCTCCAAGGCCTCAGGGAATCGCCGAAGCCTCGAGAAGAGACCCCCCCCGTCTTCAACGAAGGCTTCCTGCGCTTCCTCGCTTCGGCTTAAGTTGAGGAAGGACCAATGTGAGGCGAGGGTTTAGGGTTTATGCTCTCACAACTCGGACACAGCCAGGCGAGGTTCTTAGGTGCGGAGTCGGTGTGAAAAGTAGATTGAAGTCGATTCCCGCATGTGCCGGGTTTAGGATTTCGGCGCTCGCACTCGGACAATCCAGGCGAGAGGGTTTCAGCACTCACTCTCGGATCCGGGCGAGAGGGTTTAGGGTTTAGGGATCTTGGAGCATGAGTTTTGGAGCAGCTCGTTCTCAAAGCAGTCGGCTCTGAAGCCGGCTGAACCGGGCGCTCTAGTCTTAACTTATCCACAGCCACAGCCTGGAAACTGAGTCACGCCAGACGGTACATTTTCACCATTAACAGCCGGGCAGACACTCTTATTGAGAGTGGAAACTGTCGCCTGTTGCACCGCGGGTATTGCTGAGGGCGAGCAAACTAGAAAAAGTTGCACAAACATATTGCAAACACTGACAGCCAACCGGATTGACGTAAGACACGTCGTCTGTCGAAAGAGCCCGCTGCCCTCAGCCACCTGTGAAACGAAAACCAAAGGAGGCACTGAGGCACAGTCACAGCCCACTGCTCCTGACTCCTCCTCACAGAAACGATCGGTTACCTTTGCTACTTCTGCAGGGGGCCGCTTGTTTTGTTTCGTGCGCGGCATGCGATGCAATCTATTTCTGAGGCAGTTCTGAGGCAGCGTGGCATGAAAGGGATGTTTGTCATTGACCTGGTGCTGTGCTTCGATTAGAATGATGAAGTTCCCCTTTAAGTTTAAGCCGTCCCTCTCGCACACACGATGCTTGACATTTTGCATAGACGTCGAAAACGGCAAGATGCCAAGGGCACCTGCATCGCTGCAGAAAGTCGCTGTAGCTTTCGGCACGATGAATCAACACCTGGAGCGAAGCCTCTCTGCCGGACACGCCCGATATGTGCTTCGGTTTAGGGTTGAGTGCTACCCTACTGTATAAGAATTTCTTGCTATGATTTCCCTGCACAAGGCCTTTTCTTGCTACTGTATTTCGGGGGTTCAGGTAAGCTTTGTAGTATTTGCGTGCCTGCCTCAGTGGCTGAAGCAAGCACTCTTACCGGCTCTATCCGGCACGGGCCGGCCCGAGGGAATTGAAACAGCATCCAACTGTTTGTATCTTCGAGGCGCGGTGAAGCTCGCCCTTGGATTCATGTTGATTTATACATAGATATGTAGGTTTAGGGTTTAGGGTTCATGTTGATTTATACATAGATATGTAGAGAGAAGCTTGCGTTCTCCAACCCTCAGGCAAGCCAGCCCCTGCGAAGCCTACGGGACGTCGATATCTGCGCCGTCTGTGCCGAAGGGTGAAGCAAACCATGTAAGAAAAAACAGAAAATTCGCTATGCATGGGCAGACCATTAAAGTGTGTTGCATAGAGTGGAGGCGGGAAGTACTAGAAGCTAAGAGGCGGTTAGCATAAGCAGGTCGTGATCATCGGTGGGGTCAAGATCTCGACGTCGGTTCCCAAATCTGCATCTGGGAGACTTATACCCGGAAATTACCTGGACCCCAGGAGTATGTAGAATTTTATGGATCTTGTGCCATTATTTTACCCTATTTTGGGGGGGTTTAGGTAAGTTCAAATCAAGCGGGAGCCGATCATAGGTGCGGGCATCTCAGGCTCCTCGCGGGGCTTCGTGAAACTTTGCGGCGCCTTATTTGGTACGTCATTTCCATGTAAGTAGTATGTGAGCCCTAAGCCCTAAAATCTGTAAGGATCCCGAGTTTGGCATTCATTTTTGCATCTTAGTGAGGGCCCCTGAACTTCTGACACTCCAATGTGACAGTAGCGCATCAGCAAATTGCAACCTTGAGCTCCCACCAATGCCCAGCAAACATGGAGCGGCATAATATAGGGGCAGTCGCAAAATAGTGATACAACTAATAATCTTAACTAATCATATATAATATAGGGTTGAATAGAGTTTTGTATAGGAAACATGCGCAGTCCTCCTGGGCAGCGGCTTACAGATCCTCAGCAAGTCAGATCTTTGTCGGGCAGTAGGGCTTAGGAAGTTTAGGCTCAGGGTTTGGAGTTTAGGGGTTTAAGCCTTGAGCTTGACAATCCAAGTAGGCAAAACAAGCTGAGGTCTCCGTCCCATGCAAGCCTGCACTACAATCATACACGGGAACCTAATGAGCCCATCTCTTGTGAAGCTGCGATCCGGTGTACAACTGGGCTCTCACGAATGCCAGCATCCAGAGACAACGAAAGCCGAAATCCTAAACCCCAAAAACCCTTGAAGCCCTAAATCACTAAAAACCCTAAGCCCACTAAACCTTAAGTGAAGCCGAAGGGGCCATGGGGCCTCCATTGATGACGATGCCCTCCTGCTCGAGCCCCTGATCCGCATCCAAAGTCACCTCGTGGATTCTGGAAGCGGGGTCGGACAGGTACATAATCGTGCTTGAAGTTACAATAGTAATGACTTAGTAGTGGCAAAAACTACGGTAGTAGTAATACTACAGCGTGTTGGGAAAAGAGGCCCGATATTCGACCAAGATCGTGCAGTCAATCTTGCTAATCTTGGTCAGCGCATGTTTGATTTGGAAGGAGGAGGGGGAGGGGTGCAAGGTTGCAGTACCAAGCTTGCCCAAAAAACACTTGCACCACTTGAGAGGTGTGCCACGCGGAGAGGTGGGGGGGGGGAGGGAGAGGGCAGTGGTGCAAGTGGCACAAGTGGTGCAACATAGTAATTGTATTAGGGATAATGATACTGTAGTACTGGTAATTGCAATCGCAAGGTTTAGGGCTGTTAGCTTGGACTCTGAGAGCTGGGAGAAGGGGAAATGCCTGAGCAACGACGGGGCAACGGTCGCCACAGTCAGCCTTCGAGTCGAAATCATGCCGTGCCAAAATCAAAGGGGAAAAGGAGGGACCCTTACTGGGGACCCCTACCCTATAATGGGCTATATAATGGGTATATAATAGCTATATTAAGGGTATCTTGGACAAAAGGCTCTTCAATAACCTCCACTGCAACTGGCCCACTCAACCACACAAACCAACTCTGGGCGGCCGAGTGTGAAAGCGAAAGGTCAGTGAAACCTAAAGTCGTAAAAAGTCGTTGACGTGAAACCTCAGGAAAAGCTAAGTTATGTAAAGTCAAGCCTTTTCCCTCATATTGCAGCCTCTGGATACAATAGCTCATGTAATCTCATGTGCTAGGACTGCCAAAGATCCACAGCGAGAATGGCCGCAGCCTAAAAGGTTTCATACGAGCTAGTGTATGTTTCTGCCACTCGCAACGCGGCGTGACCAGGCAAGGACTTCGGGCACAGCTCCAGTGTAGGGTGCAGGGTCAGAGTATCTCCACACGTGTTTTGTCTGGTCTGCCCGGTCGTATCAGGTCAAGACAAGGATTAGTAACTCAGTGAAACCTCTGCAACGATATCGGTTCAAGCCGATGTTGGCACGAAGTACGAACTAGCGAGCCCACAAAGGCTTTGCATCTTCTGGCGCTACCTACCAAGTTCTATCTTCTGTTCTTAGCCAAGGTGCCGTAATGATGCTGCCTTTGAAATCGACCTGTCAGGTGAAAGCGGATGCCACCTAGATTCCCCTGGAGCAACGGTTGATGATATAAATCCTGCGTTACCCATGATAAGGAACATACCATAATTCCCATAGTTTAGGATCCTTAAGGTAATGCAGGATTTATACCATCAACAGAAAAACTAAAAAGCACCCGTGCCTGATGGCTTTCCGCCTGGTCGCTCTTCCGAGCTTCCTCGGGCGACACAGTGCAGTGGCAGTGACTTTGAAGGCTTCAGCATATAGGACTACCTAAATTTAAGGATGGTAAGGTCTACTTCAGGTTCTTCATTCTCCCCACCCCCCCCCTCCCACCTTCGCGGTGCTCACACGGAACATTGTAAGCCACCCATCGCCCCGCCTGCATTGGGCAGAGGGGGAAGCGCTCTTTTGCTGTGAGGAGGATCCCATTATCGAATACATTTCGGACCCTAAGCTCTGCAGTAAGCCTCAAGTTGTATTTACAGTGCATAGTAATACTACTCCTTACAGCTATCAAGTCCCCTATACCAACCCCTGATAGCACCCTTGCCAAATTCAAAAATCCTTCAAAAGACCCCGAAGGTTGGACCAGGAGAAGGCCTCAGCTGGCAGTCCGAGAGAGGCCACAGTGTCCTCAGCAGAATGCACAACGCTTGACACTGCTGGTTTAGACTTTGCTAGGTTTGGGGGTTTAGGTTATATGCAGGAATCAAGGTTTCGGCGCTCACACTCGGACAATCGGTTCAAGGGTTTTATGGGTTTTGAGGTTTGGAGTGCGGGGTATGTATGTATGTATGTATATATATATATATGTAATACATACACATGTACTACCGTGGACTCTATGACATAAATTCATTAGAACACACAAGCAACTCCCCGAAATGGCAGGCTGAGGCATGGGCTCTTCGAGCTTCGATCTAAGGGCAAGTCCGTCGTGAGCCCAGGGCGAGGCCTCAGTGAGCTTCGCAATATGTACATTACCATTACGACGAGTATCTGAATTGCTTCTGCTATTGTTATTATTGTGGTATGTGTTCTTCTTATGCTTATTCTTATTTTTGTTGTTATTCTTAACATTGCTATTACTATTACCACTGTTATCCACTGTTGATATATTCTTTCTACTGTATAATGTTACACATTATATTACATGACACCAGGCTATGCCAGACCAGCTTATATCTTACTGTACGATCCCACGCCATCTTACCGTTTATTCGCATAATACTCATTATGCTCCACCATACTATACTGTAGTACATGTCATGCATCTTCATCCTTCGGACGGAGGGCCGCAAGCGAGATCAAGGTGTCGTCGCTCCTCTTCTTGTCTGTGCCTGCCGGCCACCAAACTTCGGGGTGTAGGATTTCTTTCCCTTCTATCTGGCAAGGACGAAGCCCGCATTGCAGGGTAAGTTTGGTTGAAACAGCGGAAAGTCAGCAGATCCCAACCAGGTGGGAGCACAGCACAGCACGACGGGCAGCAAGGCATCACAAGGCGCGTGAGATGGACATGAAAACTGCTGCGCCAATACAGCTTCAAATGACCCGTGGCCCGAATTGATTGCCAGCCGGGATGCTTATCTCCAGAATACCTCCGTCGTAGCGTTCCACCGCCGTTCTTGCGTGATCCGGCATCGTGAATTGGATCGAAGCCACGCAGTCCTCCAATGCTAAGACATCGAAGTGCATTGCATGGAACGGTCCAGGATAGCCAAGCTTCAGTCAACACACACTTCTCAATCGGGCCGACGTGCTTCTCAAAGATGTACCTTACACGGCCACGACTGCGTAGGCAGCTTTGAGCATCGTGAGCCCCGGCTTCGTGAATGCAAGGCCGAAAGGCTGGACATCTCGAGACTTGACGCTCTTCATGAGGTTGTATACCTCGGGACTCGGGAGGCGCACGATGCGAGACTACCACGACAAGCAGCTGAAGCAGCGTGGGCAGGAAAGCTATTGCAACTTCGTGTTGTTTCTGTCCAGCTCTGAGTCACTACATCATTGACTCGTTGCTGTCATGCAGTTGGGTCTGGATCAGTTAGAAAGGCATCCGATGTCAATTTTTGCGAGGAGCCTTCACGCGATGGACGACGGTGTTCAGTCGAGGCCGATACCTCCGGCATGGTGCTGTGAAGCACACGGTGCTTTGCTGTTGAGGCGGAAGTCTGCGAAGCATTGCACTGTACCTACTGGCTACTGAAGTTTCGCAAGCACAACGGCTTTCATAACAGGTTTGTGCCTTTCCACCCTAACATGCTTTCCACCCTAAGATTCCAGGGAGCACGTTGGCATGGTCTCCCAGGGTGAACCTGTGAAGCTCGCTGCCGTTGGCTTCGCCTTAGATGCGAAACCACCGGTCGAACTGTGTGCTGTTGTCTCTGTAGCGTTTGAGTCATGAGACAAGCAAAACTTAAAACGCTGACCCTCTCCTTTCTTCTTCAGTATCTCTCCATGCACCTTCTTGGTCTATGTGCATAATGCGCAGTCAAGGATACATGACACTGTATATAACCTTGATGTGCAGATCCTTGTTTTATTGGCACATGCAAATACACAGATACATGCACACATGTTCAGACACGCATACGTACATGCATAATTACATACATACATGCATACATACACATAATACATAGTACACATACATACATGCATACGTCCGTACGTACATACATGTTAACACCCGCGCTCGAACAAGTCAGGCGAGGTACAGGACTTTCAAAACGTTGGAGTTCGCACGTACATACATACATGAACACATCCGTAGTCATACATGCGGACATCCATGCATCATGCCTGCCTGCATGCTCGCATGCCAGGCACTACGTCGCAATGCATGCATGCAGGCATGCACACATACGTGTACGCGTAGACGCGCACTCAGCAACAAACAAACACAACAGGAATGCACACATAAGCTGCACTGTTGCACGCATCCCATCCCATGTGCGGCGCAGGACAATCCAGGAATGCTGGCAAACTGGCAAACACTATAGCCAGGTGCAGCCAAGTCTCAGCCTCGATGAGGCCAGGAGGCGGTTCTTGGGCCTCGACACTGAGGAGGCAAGACTGAAACAGAAGCCTCTTAGAGACAAGTTTACAGTGTTAGATACGGGAGCTTGTCTTGGGCTTCCTAAATGTCTTTATCTGCTCCATGCTCTAAAACTCCGCTTCGCAAGTCTGGGAAAGAAACTCCTGGCCTGTGCTGGATCCACATTGGTGGGGGATTTCCTCGGCTGCAGAATGATGCAGTACAAAATCCGGAATTTCCGTCGCTCTAGCCCCCGTCATCTCTCTTGCAAGGCAAGACAATCAGGATCATGGCCCATGCGGCCGCACCTACGGTCTTCGACTAACTTCCCACCAGGGCACAGCGCGAACTTCGGCCTGGGTGCAAGTCTCTGTAATCATAGTAACAATGATAGCAGTATTCATGTATGAGTATTTAATTAGGTATAGAATAGTCGTAGTAGTAGTAGTAGTAGTAGCAGTAGTAGTAGTAGTAGCAGTAGTAGTAGTAGTAGCAGCAGTAGTAGTAGTAGTCGTAGTAGCAGTAGTAGTAGTAGTAGCAGGAGTAGTAGTAGTTTTTGTCACCGGAGTAGTAGTAGTAGTAGTAGTAGTAGTAGTAGTAGTAGTCGCAGTAGTAGTAGTGGTAGCAGCAATATGTAGTAGTAGTAATATTGGTAGTAGTAGCCTGGTACATTGTGCAGTAGTGGTGCCAAAGACATGTTGCGTCTACACCTCACCGCTTCCTGGCAGCGCTTTGCGTTGTGTGGGCTGTCAAAAGAAACCCAGCCTGACCACAACATCAGATTATACTATATTTTACATATTAATCCATTCTTTATGTCGTATGTTACTGTTATTATTGGTATCATTTTGATCACTATTACACACACATATACATATAAATATAAAAATACATATATATATATATGTGCACAACGACTATTGCCAAAACAATGAAGAGGAACAGCGTGTCTGGAAGCTCGTCAGCACGAGGTGGGCTTCGCTGCCTTAGCTTCGACTTCTGGAGGAAGTTGCAACTTCAACGCCCTGCTGCATTATGCAATCATGCACTATGATAGAAGAAAGATAAGATAAGACAACACAAGATAATGTGGTGTAACGTAACACTTTCTGCAGATTTAAAACACAGCGAGCCCCTTCAAGGCTCCGGCTGATACTCCAGCATCGCCGCAAGTAGCTCCTGCCATCGTGACACTGCGACGAGTAGCATCCAACTACCCTTTTCGCCTAAAAGAACCCAGAAAAAGCCCAAAGTTTACAAAGCCCAAACCCCCCCCCCCCCCCCCCAAAAAAAAAAAAAAATCCTAACCCTTGCAAGTCTCGAAGTTTACTTTCCGACGCCCAAAGACCCCCCCAAAAAAAACCTGCCCATCTCCTGGATCGGGATGTCCAGAGAAAGGCCCAGGCTTAGGGCCGGCGCGCCTCACTGAGATCTTGTTATAAGGGACTTCATTTAAGCTATCGTAATGAGGAAACCACACGACTAAGTACTATAGATAAAGCATGATTTAAGTTATCATGATAAGGAAACTGTACTATTTACTACTATAGAACCCTATTGTGGTAACTTGAATTAAAATCCTCAACAAGAGCCAAGCTCAGACAGCTACTTCTAGGGCCTTCATATGTAGAGTAGGGCTCCCTTAAGGGATTCTTCTAAAAGGCTCAATGGGGATTGCTGTAGACGGCAGCCCTAGTACTTAGATGGGCTGTTGCATAGGCCTTTTTAAACAATCATTTGTAAGGGTCTCAGCAGGCGTTTTAAGGGTTTTGGTGGGGTGCTGTGTGGTTTCGTGGTTTCGTAAGGGTCTCTCTGTAGGGTGTTATGAGGTGTTTATACTGGGTTCCCTTTTAAGGATTACAGGATGTTAACGGTTTATTTCGAGGTGTTTTATGGTTTCCCAACAATCTTAAGAGGGTTTAGGGCTCAGGGGACCAAAGTAGTTTATCTTTTGGGGCTCTATACCCAACCACAGTACAACTTGCTTCGCAAGTCCTTTACCAAGTCCTTCGGTTTCCTTCGATCCTACAAGAACTGTGCTACGGTACAGTTCAGGGCAGATTCTGAGATCCGGTCCAGCAGTCCCAAGGGTCTCCTGCGAACGCCGATGATTCAGGCTTCGACGGACAGGTCAGGCTTTGCGTTGGCGCGAAACAAAGAAACTGCGTACATGTAAGGAACCTATACCCCGGAAAGCAAAACAGCATACCATTCGTCTACATGTCGCTCGTGGCTCCAAGGCGCCCCGTACAATCAACACGCTCAAAAAACACCTCTGGCATACGAACCCATAGCATAGACATCAGGGGTCAGAGGAGCTACGCAGCAGGTTAGGGCTTAGGGCAGTTCAGGGTTTGGGACTACTTCATTTCATGTCTTCAGCTGGCCCGTGGTGGGCACTTATCATCAGGCACATCTTGGAGAAACCGGTGCCTTGATGCCGATGGAGCTGCTCACGCAGGAGACGTGAACTGGCAGGGTAAACCCCATACCGCCTCACCGGAGCGGTTGCGAATGACGGCTTCCGCATCACGAAAGCAAAAAGCCTGCCTTCGCAGCGAGTATGTCTGCGCAAGCTCAGGGCAGAGGCAAAGAACGGAGAGAAGGCACTGTGTTGAAACTCGCAGAGCTCGGATGAGCTTGGAACACTTTCATCTCAATGACTAGGTGTGGCGCCGGCTTGCCGATGTCCAACATCTTCGAAGTTGCCCTATGTAGTTTCAACTGTAGTGCGGCAGACGGTTTCAGAAGTCGTCAAGAACACAGCCAAGCTCGATCCAGATCGCTTCGGAATGCAACACGCCTGTACCAGCTTGACTGTCCACACTGTGCTGGGTCAGACCGGTAGCAGAATCGTACGCTCTCTCCTCTCTATTCTGTGTCTGGGTTAACGACCTTTCCTGAGCTCGTGCTGCTAGTCCACAAGTCTGGGCCTGAGACAGTTTTGGGCTTTCCACGGTGCACGGCTTTTCATCTCTAGGCTCTTGCTGGATGCGTCGCTCTGTCTCTTCATTTTTCCAATTTCGGATGTTACCCCATGAGTCACCGGAGAAGGAGACCTGCAAAGGTTCAGGGGATGAACCACCTAGGCACGGCTCAGCTATCTATCACTACTCTAAAGGCCTGGCCAAGCCACGTGCAAACTAGGTCGCCAGAAGAAGGAAACCACCTTTAACCTGGAAAACACCCTTTTTTGCAGCAGGCCCTAAATACTAAACCCTTGAGGTCCCCCCATTCTGGTAGCGTAGGCTCATGAAAGCGGAACCCAGATGGGCCCCACATCACCATCCTCGAAGTTAGATGTGGGGAGTCCGAATCCGCCATTTCGGGGTCAAGTCAATGGCGCGAGACTTCACGGAAACGCATGTAACATGTCGGATGATATAGAAAAGCATTAGACTAGAATGTAGAAGAACACAGAATACTGTGGAATAACATGGGCAAACGTAGCATAACATAGACTAGCACAGCATCATATGTACAAAGACGTAGATTAGTATCATATGCTATACTATCAACCTCTGCTATATAGTATGCATGCCATGTCCCGCTGCCAATTGTAGCACCTGCGCAATCCCCGAGAATGAAGTTGAGCCTTCTAGCAGTCTAACAAGACAAGAAAGATGAAAACCAAAACTGCGCGACAACAAAAAAAACATAACAACAAGAAAAAACAACAAGAAAGGCAATGATTATCCTCTCTCTTGTTCTCCGGTAATTCGCTTGCCCAACCCGAAGCACACCTGTCGCATGCACTTACAGCTTCCTGGTCCGGCTCCATGTGTCTGCGCCAAGTAAATTATCCACCCGAAACGGCTGAGGATGCATGTGGGTCCACCCGCAAGGCGGCAACACCGTCGGACGCCGCATCAATCCTAGTATCTTAAACAGTTTAAGAATCAGAAGCGGGATATTGAATAAGGTAAAATAGTACATCTTTATTAAGGAGCCGCTTGCCAGGAAGATCATCCGTAAACACGAGGGCTGGCTGCTCCTCATCCCTCCTTCTCTTTGAGCAGAGCGATCTTCAATTCACTTGAGACAACCGTATACATAAATCCTATACATGATTAACATCTTATGCCCTCAAATACCCTTAACCCCAAAGCCTAAAACCTACCCGCCCTCGTCGTCAGGGCCCCCTGCCAGCAGTGTGCGGGCAACCGGCTTTCGGCTCTCCTTTAGTCGGAAGCCGAGGTGATGAGGTTCTGTGGCTTGAGGCTCGGTTCAAGGTTCCTTTGCGGACATGTTGGACCGTAGAAGCTTTTTTTGCGACCCTGCTTTCAAGAGGTCTGCCCACTTTGGGACAATGTGGCGTGCCACTTTGTGGAACTAGCGCCACTGTCGCTGTTATCCAACGTCGGTGAATCCCGCAAACGGCTGTGTGGCTTATGGGATTGGGGATCGGTCTCGGACTCTTGTTACTCAGAATTGAGGGACGGGGGCATCTGGGCCACGACCGATTACTGCGAGCATCCACATGCCAAGGCCTACAGGCTGTAATTAAATTACATCTGCCCATCTTGGGGCACATGAGTCGAGTCGGTTCCAGGTCCTTCCAGGTTCAAAACGACATTGCCACATCATCTACATCTACACCCAGCTGACACAAGAGGCGGTCGAGCTTCTTGTCCATGTTTGCCACCGTTTTCTGGAGTTTCTGGATATCGAGCTCTGATCGCCGGAGCTGGTCTTGCTCCACTCGGTCCACGTCGGTGACCCACTGGGTGAGTCGGCGCAATTGCGCCTTCATCTCCACAGTGGACACGGGCACGTTGAACACGTAGATGTCCATCACTGCGCTTACGAACTCCTCAACGCTCAGCGTTGGGTCCTTGTCATTCAAACAAAGCTTGCTGGCCAAAAGGTCAAACAGATCTGGAAAGTTGAAGGTGCTGAAACCTTTGTGGTAACTGCTGGCTCTTTCGATCCTGGGGCGGTCGACGCGAACAAATCCCTCCACATGAAACGCCTCCTCCAGCTTCTCGGCGAGTTTCCTGAAATCTTCGTGGCCTTCCAACTGCTTTCGCTCTTTTTCGCGACCACTGTTAGCGAATAGTATTGCGGGCATTAAGCTCACAAGCCCAAGTGTGATCATGATCAAGATGGGGAAGAAAATTAATCCCAGTTCGGGCTATGCCGACACCAGCGGAAAGTACAGCTCCGAGAGATTGTCGCCAGAAAGGAATTGGACTAGTGAAAGCATCGCCTTGGGGAAGGTTTCAAAGTTATTTTGTACCAAGTTGCGCACGTCGGGATGATCCGCAAGCAAGTCTGCGTCGTTGATCAGCACGGTGTTCACCATGGTGTTCACCAGGCCAGCGAACACGGCTAGCATGATCGCCACGAATATCGTCGCCGCCGCTATGGTAGGGAAAGAGAGGATCATCCCATCAAGGAGAACCCACATGGCGTTGAAGCGTCGCCATTCTTTTGAAACTCGTACCAGCTTCAACAGACGAAGCAGACGCACTATCAGCAAACATCGCTGAAACGCCTCGCATGAGCTGTCGGAGACACAGAACGGATTGGGTATCAGCGCAACGGCACCAACCAATAACAGCAAGAAATCCAGCAGCATCCACCAGGGATCAGTTTTGAGCTCTCGGCCTAATACTCGAATGATCCACTCTGCCAGGTAGAACACGAGGGCAATCCGCTCGATCGTGTAGGTCACATCAGCAACTTTCTCCCACTCCCACGCACTTTCCACCACAGAAATCAAACCCACATTCACAAGGATCACCCCGACGACCAAGCACCTAAACTGCTTGGAAAGAAGTAATTTTTGAACCCAGCTCTTCTCCTCGTCGTCTGCTGCGAACGGAAAGAGCTGAAAGACACGGTACTCGGTTTCCAGGCGCGTCAGGGTTTTCTGAATGCTCATTTCCTTTTGGCTGTTCTCCGACAACCGACTCCGCGGATCCTTCGAGTGATGGGGTCCTGACTGCTGCGGACTAGCCAGAGACGATAACGAGTGGACTTTGGCAGCCCACCCCCCTCCCACGATTTGCTCGTGAGCCGGGACATCCGAGCAGACTTCCATGTTCGGCGACATATCCATGTTCAGCGACATTGCTGTGGAGCCAGCCAGATGTCTATAAGTATGGAAACAGAAACACAGCTTGACAACTGCTGGAGCCCAGAAGAGTCGACAATGCCACTGGCACTCTCTGACCCTACTCCCCGAATGGAGAACAACTAAACGGATCCTAAACTTTACGAAGTACTATGAAAGCTGTAAAGCCGCAGGGCCGAAACTGTGATCTGCAAAGGGCTTCTTGGGTTCACGCATGGATATGCACACTCAGGGGAACATGCAGGGATCTCCACTTCCAAATTTGTAAAGCCCTCGCAACTTCTCTGAACCTCCCTAAACCCTAAAACCCTAAACCCCTTTTTTTTACACCTGGACTATGCATAAACCCTAAACCCTTTGGCAACTGGCCTGCTGCGACTCCGCCAGGACGGAACCCTGAAACCCTGAAACCCTAAAACCCTTTTTAAGCACGGACTCCTAAACCCTAAACCCTAAACCCTGAACCCTAAACCCTAAACCCTAAACCCTAAGGAGTGTATGCCGGCAGCGACCCTAAACCCTAAAGGAAGGAGTCGCCAATCCAGGGGCCCCCCGCATTCCGAAGCGCCTGTTCTGCCGAGCTTAGGGCCCGGAGTGCCGCTTCCTCAGCCGATTTTTGTATTTGGGAGTTTCCGAAAATGGGGGACCCTATAATATAGCACCCTAAATAGTAGGATCCTTCTTATGAGGACCCCAAAATAAGGCACCCTAATTTTTGGAAACTCCCATTTCTTTTTGCCCTGTACACTCTCACATCTCGGATAAGCCAGGCGAGGTCTATCGGTACGAGTCGACGTGCCACTTGAGTTACCATGATTTGGAGCTTAAGAGTGTGGTTTTTCGTCTTCGGTTTCTGGTGGTAGACATGGGAAAGGAGTTTTCACTCTCGCATGTGGAAGGCATTTAGGGTAAAGGGCGGTCGTTTGGTTTCTGATAAATATTTACTTGACACCTGTCCAGCTCATGGGGTCGCACTGCAGAGGAGCAGACTAGACTGCAAGTGAGTCGATTACAGTAGGGTTCTGCGTTGGAGGTTTAGACCGGGGGCTTATATCACCCTTCTATCTCCCAAACCCTCCTCCCCCCCGCCCCCGCACGGCATTATCAGCTGGATTTATATGAAACGGGAATGCCTGGGTTTGTGTTTGACGGGTTAAAGAGTTGAGGACGTTTATGGAACCCCACACACGAAGACCCACCGACCCACGCCCACGCCGCCACACGCCCACACTGGCTGAAAGGCAACTTAGTCGCGTTGCGGCTTTGAAGATTGGCTTAGGGGAGCGCGTTAGCACATGAGACGAAACGTCGATCCATAGCAAGGGAATTACAGAGTATTGCTGGTGGCAGTGATTGCAGCTGAGCTTCGTAGTCTGCGAACTGAATCCGCACTTCTGCCAGTGCCAGCAGAGCCTGAACCGAGTCAGCTTCTGTGGATCCACGTCTTGCGCACAAGATATCTGCACTAAATGTGAGTAAATTCGATGCACTGGAAGTGTTCGGTGATGCCTTCACATCGCCAGCTTCACCTGCTTCCATTCGCACGGCTTCTGAAGCCATGCTCATCGCCTTGCCGTGGAAACGCATTCGCAGCTGCTCCTATAAGCATTCGCATGTCATGCCTTCGGGGGTCTGTCCCGGAACAGGGACAAAACGGGTAGCTCAGTCGCGGGTACGCCCGCGCACTGCCAGCCTAGAAGATCAAGTCTAGTCTTTTGAAAGCCCACCTTCTTGAAATCCTCCGCAAACAGGGCCACCTCATGAAGCAAGATGCAGTATTGCCGAGTTTGTGCTGGAGCTCATCAAACGCGCCTTGGCCTGCGCCTGCAAAATGCGACTTCGCCTTGGATCGGACTTGCCATCTGTGCGCCGCTGCCGCAAGAGAATCTGAAAATCTTTGCCACAATAGACATTGATTCGTAAGTATCTTAAAGAATACATACGTACATACATGTATACATACATGTTAGTCGCATATATACCACATGTAATCACACATAGAGAAAATAATGCAATAAACTTTGACGTGCGCTGCTGGTCAGTTTCCCGAGGCACTGACAAGGATGCCACGGGTCGGGCCGAAGCAATGGCAAGAGGCCGCTCTGCGGATGGCGCCTGGCCTCCAACCAAAGGGGAAAAGGAGGGACCCTTAATGGGGACCCCTACCCTATACTGGGCGATTGTAATGGGTATATTATGGCTATATTATGGCTATATACCTAGGGGTCCTTATTAGGGGTCCCTCCTTTTACCCTTTGATCCAACAGACATGACTTCGGGCCGGCTACTTGGAGGGTCATGGGACTTAGTAAGTAAGGTTATAAGTACCTTAATTGGGGTTATAAGTATATAGTTGCCCTAATTATAACCCTAGTTACTAAGTCCCATGATCCTTTAAGTACTCGTAACTGATTAGGGGCCACCAATTCAGCGTCTCCTGCCCATGCGGCCCATGCGATGAGCACATAAGCGCTTGAAGTGCACGAGAAGGATGTGCGAAGGAGCTGTGCTGGAACATATCTGAACGATCCGTCATCGAGAAGTTTCATGAAGTCTTGATAATTCCGAAAACGGGTTATTACAACTTTAGTATATATACTAATTCAGGCCCCTATGTTATTGTACTTACTCGGCGGCCTGCGCAGAGCAAAGCCTCAGCCAGGAGGAGGTTGGCCTGCACCAGATTCACGAACTCCCGAACGGGGCCCCGGAGATCTACCCGTGTGGGAGTTTCCGAAAATAGGGGATCCTAATATAGTACCCTAAATAGTAGGATCCCCAAAAGGACCCCCAAAGGTACCCCTATTTTCGGAAACCCGCGCGCGATCGGGTCGCAGCTCCCTCGTGGCTCGACGCGCTGCCTCGGCATCAGAGGGTTCTGCCGCCTGCAAGTCACAAATCCCACAGGAGCTCTCAGCATTGGCAAGGACCGACTGCGCCTGAAGTCGCCTTGCTGCCTGCCACATTCATTTCTCGCTCAAAGGCCCACAATGCTTCTGCAAAGAACAGCAAGCATGTTCCAACCTATGTTTGGGGCTGCCATGTCCAGATGCTCACGTGCACGTTCTATGCATTAGTTTAGAGTATATGTCGCATGCGTTTGCGCATGCGCTAGGGGCGCTTTTCAAGAACGGAGACCACACCAAAACAATATTATTATAACAATGACAAGAAAAAGACAATGAACCGGCACTGGAAACTTCACGGAATGTCAGAGCCCTGATATCCCTCGACTCTCCGAGCCTCTTGGGCCGTTCGACCATGGCCCGTCTCGAGCAGGCAGCGCACCACTCCCCTCAGTGCCTTCAGAATCTGAAGAGATAGATTGAAGTAGGCTGGTCGGCATTCTGGGGGAACACACCAAAACAATACTTGAAACATATCGTAACACCCTCTCTCCTTGCGCTGAACCCCTAGACTCTAACCCCTGAACCCTAAAACCGTCTGAGCAGCATGCATGGACATTGCTCCCGTCAGCATCTAGAATCTTCCTGCCGCACACTTGCATCGAATACAAGGTTCGCTCAGTGACTTCGGGCGCCCCGTCCTGTACATGGCATAGGCCTGCTGCAGATTGCCGCTGACCCTCTGCTCTTCTGCCTGTCAGTAGGAGAAGTCTTACCTTGGGCTACCAAAGGACTACCAAAACCTACTTCTTTGCGGGGTCCGTATAATTCTGTAGTAGGGTTTGTAACAAGAACCCAAGGTGTAATGGGGAAAACGCAAGCAAGCCCCCTTGTGCCTGCTGGAGATTGAGTCCAGGCTCTGCTAGAGTGCCACGGGCGCGACCTCATGGCGGAGACGTATGCATTTTGATCCTGCAGAATCTGAAGGCAACCACTCCCAGGGGACTGCATTTGGGCTTGACCCGCAGGCTTCCGTTTTCGTCATTAGCAGAGTCGGGTGTTCGTATTGGAAAGGCACTGTGAGGCGGCGAGCCAGGAAAGCTTGGGCAAAGCCGCGGCTCGAGCTCGCTTGGTCAAGTTGGATTCGCTTGCACACGCGACTGTGGCTCCTGTAGCTGCATGCAGATGTGCCGGAATCTGGTTCACGTACTGTCGCGTGCACCATGTCAGAATGATCGGCTCTTCCCAGCATTGCCGATCATCTG
Source organism: Symbiodinium sp. CCMP2592 (assembly GCA_905221615.1). Classification (NCBI taxonomy): domain Eukaryota; class Dinophyceae; order Suessiales; family Symbiodiniaceae; genus Symbiodinium; species Symbiodinium sp. CCMP2592. The sequence continues at coordinate 141,635 of CAJNDT010000779.1, forward strand.
TCAATGAGGTGCCCATGTCCACCGCTCACCACAATGCATTCCACAAGTCCTTCATTGGAAACTTCCACCTGTTGCCTTCGCCAGGAATGCCAGGAATACTGCGCACGATGGTGGGGATTGCCTGACAGAGCTTCCCCTCGCCAGGATACCGCAGGAGCGGCACGAAATCCTCTGCCGCCGCAAGGTTTCCCTCGCCTCCTGCTTGGTGGTGCTTGTTGATCATTGCAGTTCATGTCAAGGACGTCAAGGGCGACCTCGTGCAGCTGCAACAATCCTTAGATGCATAGATTCTGGCTTCACATGGCTGCACCTCCAGCATCCTCCAGCCATGCGTCAAACGTGTTTCTGCATGCATCTTCCAGTACTTCCAATGTGGTAGCTGGACCCCGGAAGATTTCAGATTTGGATTAGAGCTCAAGCAGGGCAAGAATCTTGATGTCCTGAAGCGCGGGTGATCCGCCGTGCAGCTGCCGACGAAGAAGTACGTTGTCACTGCGGAGGCGTTGGCACTCCTGACAAATCCAGCAACCTCTCTCCAATGAGCACTCCCATATTGGCATTTTGCATAGCGTATGTCTCCAGTGGTCCAAGACGTGCCGATTCTGCACTCTGCAGAGCTTTTACACTCTCGATCCTGTCGCAGGACTTGGCGCTGTTCGTCAAGCTCAGCAGCTCTAGCCTGAGCCACCGACCTCAAGCATTGAATGCGCCCCACCAAGCAATGTGGGCAACATGTTAGTCAGCTTGCAGTGCACACTCCGGGGCTGTTGGGGTCCAGGCTCAGCCGTAGCAGCCCGCTCCACATGCGCCGTCAAGGCTCCACACTCGTCGTGCAGCATACGCTGAACCTCGCGATTGGAGAGAAAACTTGCTGAGCCATACAGGAGTTCCGCAAGGCACCGCGTGTGGCCTCGTGTGCGGCATGGAGAAGCTGCTCGCTGCGCAGCCTTGATGTTGGATGCACACCGGGGGCCATCTTGGCATCACAGACATTTCTGTAAGGCCGAGGGTCTCGTCTGATTTTGCTGCCTCCAGCTCCATGGTCTGAATTTCGAACCTGCTCAAGAGACAAGCCTATGCGTTTCATGGCCCGAAGCTCCTGACCTCCCCCTCGTCGCAGTCAGCTCTTCAATGGCAGCCGCTTCCCTGGCCGCTGCCTTTGCGTCGATACAAACAGATGCTCAATGTATTTGCGTGTATGTGTTTCTTTGTATATATATATATATATACCATATATATATATACCATATATATATATATATACCATATATATATATATATATATATATACCATATATATATATATGTACATGTCACAATCATGAATGCTCTGTGCGACCGGCACAAGCTTGCATCTGGTCCGACCGCGAAGCTGCTCCTGTGTTGTTCATACTTGATCTCGCTGCACACTCTCTACTGTTCGTCAGCGCTTGACTGCAGGTTTGGCTTGAGGCGTGTGACTGCTCTGCCATAAGGTTCCATGCCAAAGCTGATGAGAAAGTCTGTAAAGCTCTTGGCAAAGAGAAGAATCAACATTCCCCCTTGGGTACTACCCCCATACAGTAGCAGTCTTTAATCGGGCTATATTTATACCCAAATTCCCCCCGAGTATCTGCATTGCAAGGGACGCCCTCTTCCGCATGCCGGATGTCGGCCACGAGGCTTCGCAAAGCTGCCGCCGCACGCTCCGACCTCGCAGAAAAATGGGCACTCTGCTGTTGATATCAATATGGCAGCACGAAGCGATAGCACACTGTGATGAGCATGACGTAGTGTGGGCACATCTTCTAGATGACCCAACTGACAGATATGCGCACCAGAAAGTCGCGGTCATTCCTGCAGTCGCCAAACAGGTCAAGTTCCCGAGTCCTGGGTGGGAGCCCTCATTTTGTACTGTCTGTGCCCTCCACGAACATGATAGGTTGTGATGCTGAAAATTAAGGCTTATTGATGCTTTTGGTAGGGGCCCTGTGCAGTAATGGGCATCTGGGAAAGCCGCGAGGATCCAGCAGTGCCGGCCTCTGCGTCGCGGCGAGATCCACGACTGATTGCTGCTGGAGCGCCAGGAGTTCATCCTCAAGAGAAGGTATCACGGCATCACGGAGACGCTGTTAACTCCGCAGCTGCATATCGCACTCGATCATTACAGATGAATCGCAGAATCCCTCGGCCTGCAGCTCATTCTTCGCACTCAGAATCTGAGCATGTGATCGCGCCACAGCAGCTGCCTCGTCATCGTGCCGCAACATTTAGCTGCCAGATAGTGTGCTTCCTTTCATCTTCATTCATTAGTATTACCGATACGACTTTATCTTAGCATCAAATGTTAAACCAGGCCTCTTCCTTTATCGCCACCAGCTCCGCAGTCATGGTTGCCGATGCGTCTCGGCGCAGACCTTTGCGAGCGGGCACCCGCCGCGGCACAAAGTTTGGCGATTTTTTTGACACTCACTCTCGGACACTCTCGGACTAGCCTGGCAAGGTCTGCAGAAGTAGGTTCGACGATGTTCGTTAGCCCGCCCAGCAAGTTTGGCGGTTTAGGGTTCCCCTCACTAAGAGAGCATGTCGGAGAAAACGGTGTTGGACATGAAAATGATTTCCTGGTGCTGCGCAAAGTTGCTGTCGCATTCTTGGCGTGACTGCTGGAGCTCGAAGTGGACCATCCTCAGTTCACGAGTACACTGTGTTGAGATCCGACTCAGTGCCGTCCTCGATGTTCTGAGCTGTTTTGAAAGGTGTAATCTCAACGATGAGCATGCTCGCCCATGACACGTTGCGAGCTTTGGCAAGTCTCCGCTTCTGCTGCTACCCCTCGATCTCGAGTCTTTTAAAGAGTCTTTACCCCGGGTCTGTGAATTTGCAACTGGGCATTGGGAGTGGAGGTGTGCCGGATTCGGCAAGACTCGTCTTTGCGTTTGGACGTGCTCTTTTTCGCTGCGAACGGATGGCAAAGGCTACGCTTCTCCGACCTCCTGCTGCAACCACCACAGCATGGCCGATTTAGCACGCGCTACGATTGCCAACTCCAATCCAAGGCCACCAGCGGATTTGAGCTTAAACCTGGCTTGGACCGGCGGCTCGAAAATTCCAGGCACCAATATCATAGGGATCCTTAGGGGTGTAGGGGGGAGGGGTGTAGGGGACTATATTTCCTTAAATAGGCCTTATTAGTCCTTATTATGGGCCTTGACAATAACAAACAGAGCTCAGCTGGTAAACGTCTGCATTTGTTTCCCGTTCCCCACCTTCGCAACAATCCCGAAAAGCCTGAACAACTTTACACTTACCTTTGGTTCGTATAGGGAATGGAAGAATGGTAGTAATAGTAGTTATCATTGTACCCCATTCCTCTATTCCCTACTAACCCAAGGTAAGTACATGCACACGAGGCTCCGAGCAACGTCCTCCTCTCTAATCTGGGCCTCGATGCCTGCAGGACGATCACAACTTACCCTTCGCGTTCTCTTTCCAGCGACACAACCGGTCTCAAGCAAAGCGCGCGATTCCAAAAAACTGAACTCACAAAGTGACCCTCGTCGAATGCACAGCACGCAGTGAAGAATTTGGCCACAAGCCAGAGAGCCCGGCCTGCTTGTATAAGTTGCTGCTTCAGTTGTGAAACATTGGCAGCCTCAGGTTTCTGTCTGACTGTCAGTAGATTAGCACCAAGATGCTTATTGTAAACACTTGGTTCCGAGGACGGTCGAAGGAGGGCTTGAAGCGAGGCAGGTGCTCAAGCTACTTCTACGCCTATACTTCTATGGGCACGCTACGTATTCATTCTTTCCATGCTCTTACCATCAGTGCTGCCGCAGCATGTATGAGGAAGCCGTGGCGCTGTGTTGAAGTCCTGCCATAACAACAGGGAATCCCAGCCAATGGACGAGGCCAGAATATTCAGACTTGCGTTATCCCCTACACTTGTGGTAGAACCCTTATTGACCCCTCAAAAGGAACCCCTATCGACTAAGGCAGCAGCATGTTGGCTCTTCTCCAGTGACACTTCCTGAGCACGGACTCACTGCCTGCATCACGGTCTAAAAGAAGCAGTCTGTCGCATCTTCCACCGATCAACGTGTGTGCGGGACTGTTTCAAGCCATGGTCCCAAAGGCTCCATGTACCTTTAATTATAGTAGATACTTAAGCCTTAAAGGAGTCCCCGTATGTGGGTACGTTAAGGCCTAAGTATGTAGCATATGGGTACATGGAGCCTCAGGGAGTCTGAGAAGCGAGCTCTCCTCAGTTGTTGCATGCTTTCCTCAAACCTTGGTCGCGCCAAGGCTGTGCACCTATATGGGTGGTTGTCAAAATTAGGGTTTGTTTTCGGGTACCCTAAACAATAGGTGCCGTACTATATTAGGGACCCAAAAAAAATTTTGACAACCAACCATATGGGAGTTTCCGAAATTAGGGGTACCTTACCATACATACTTTCAAAGGCATGTGCCCACATACGCACATACATAACTACATGCATGTATGCATGTAGGAATGTAGGTATATGTAAGTATGTAAGCATATGAATGAACAAGTCAAAAATCATGAAACAACCATCAAATAAAACATGTACAAATGTATAATTACATGTAATTTTGTACATCATTGTGTTATGTATATATAACGGCGGACCTCAAGTTCGAACAAGTGGCTGTGCTTCTGCCTGACCGACGGCTGCAGCCACCGCTGAATTCTCGGCCTCCGCCTTCTGCGAAGGTTACTGATAGTGTTCTTTACAGTCCAAATCCTACCAAAGGTTCTGTATACAGATTCTAACTTCTCGTGTTCTCACGCTGCGTCCTGTCGAAATTCGCTGATTTCAGCAGGGGCGCTGTCCTAGAATGTCGCTTTCGTACGGCAATCTCAAGTGCTGCAGAATTTTGTTGGCTGGTGGTACCGGGCCTGCAGAGATTGAGACTTTCGGGACGCCTCCATCCTTCCGCGCTCCAGCTGTGCCCTTAGATGCATACAACAAATGTAGTGTAAAGAGATGCGATCGTCAAAGGCCTTTATGGTCGAGGTTCAGTCTCTTCTGCATTTCAGCCTCCTTGTCAGCCAAAGCAGCTGCTTGCTGCATGCGCTGGTCCTGCGTCCGATCAGAATTGAAATCTACCGGTCAAGCAAAGCGAGATCTCAAGGCTTGCAGGAAGTTCACGGGGAAGCTTCTGCCTTGACAGTGCTGTGATTTGGTGCCGTGTCTGTCGCGCAATCACAGACATCCACGCAACACGCTATTCTGAGAAAGTCTCAGGCTATCGAGACGAAGAGGAATGTGCATGAGCAGCAAAACGTGGTCCTGGACTTCCTTTTGGGCTTTCAAGGCGCATCGCATCTCATCCTTCAGTTCCTGCTCGGCCAAGTGCAGCCTCCTTAGCCAGATTTTGGTAAGCTGCAAGGCCTTCTTCTCCAAGTTGTGTCCACAAGCCAAGCCTATAGACTTTTAAAACTCGGCCACGCTAGACACTATGGTAACGATATGTAGCGATAGTACTGCCGACAAACTCCTCGCCAAGCTGCTGGGTCAGTTTGCGGGTCATGCGCGACAGAGTATTTAGCACATGCTGCATCTGGTCGTCTTTCAAGTCGGTGCCTGCGTTTTCACACAGAGGCGTCTGTCTGCGAAACTCCCTCGCTGTGTGGACATGGCCTGGTGCCGCACGCTGAGGAGCAGCGGGAACCGCGTGCCCAATAGTATCCTGCACGTGAAGTCAGGCCTTCGTAGCTTGGAGGGCATATGCAATACACCATACATGTATATATATATATATATATATATATATTATACATATATATATATATATATATATCTATATATATATATATATATATATATGTATATATATATATAATATATTTATATATATATATATATATATATATATATATATATTATATATATATATATATTTATGCGGCATCCCGAACGTTCGGCTGGCCTCTGCTTCGACTTGTTCTGATCTGACTTGACTCGAAGGTGTAGACGACAGCTGCTCCATCTTCGCCTCTTCAAACAAGGCCACTTCGACACCTACCGTACAAAGTGCAGGTTTGGTCTTTGAAGCGCCCCTTCTAAGCCGTGTAGCTCTCTGTAGGTTTCGGGCCCGACACGAAACGCCCCCTAAACTGGCCTAAACCCTCAATCCAACACAAAGTTGTGTTCTTTGCAGACGAGGCGCCACTTCTGACCGCAACATGTCACAAATACGTTGCTGTTGCGCTGCCTGCTGGCAAAAAACAGAAAGCGAAAACTGGCATCATGTAGAACTAACCTGTTCACATGAGGGCACGAGATCCTTCCAGTAATGTACCATATCGTCAAACCTGTGGGTCGTAAAAGGGACGTGTTCGCGGCCTCTTGAAATACAGTTTTCTTCTACTATAGGGGCCGCAACAATTCCCTATACTATTTTGGGGGTTCCTTATTATAATTGTAGAATAATGGGCCCCAAAACCCGGTTCTAATTATTAAGGCCCTATATTAATATTAAGTCAAAAACTTGCCCCAGCAGCGCCTCTGCCTCTCGTATTGCCAGGGCAGCAGCGCTGTGCTGCATGGACATCTGGGAGGCTGCCTGTCCATTTCGAACTAACGAGTGCGCATAGAGCTCCCAAGCAAAAATTATTGCTTGCAAAGGTGCCTGCTGCTTCTCCAGAAGAGCTTGGCATTCAGCCACCAGCGCCGCTCTGCTGTTCTGAGATTCCTGGACTTCACACAACAACTCCCGTCAAAGCCTCTCCGAATGAAAACAAGCCATGCAGGCGAGTTTCTTTGACCTCGTCACGAAGCTCCCTTTCTGACTTGCTCTCCTGCAAATGCAGAACAACGGGAAGGGGGCGCACTTTTTGACTGCTTCGAGGACGGGCCGCGGTGCGCATGCCCTCATGCCCAGGCTGCTGCACTTCACATCTATACTTCAGTTATGCCGTATCAAAGGTTTCCGGTTGCGTACCAGGTTGTTACAATTGTTACAATGCTCCTAAAGTTGGCAGCTCTTTTCAGGGTCCTTATGCATGGATCCTACTCTACCAGAACCTACTCACGAAGCTCCCAACTCTCTTAAAGCTAGTTCAGCTCGCAGTATGAGCGACTGAGCAGTTCTCTTCGAGTGATCCTCGAGCCCAGCTTCTTGGGCACGTGGTTGATGTTCAGCAGCTCGCTGACGGGCCTCGCTGGCCTGATTACAAGAAATATTTTCAGATGAGGGCAGGCACCGTCGTTTAAGCTCCCGTCTCTTACCGGCTGTTGCATCAAAACGATGAATTGCTTGAATAGGTGCCCGCTGCTCCTGCAGAAGAGCTTGTTGTTCAGCCACCAGCGCCGCTCTGCTTCTATGACTTGCCTGGGCTTCCGACAACACCATGGTTTGCCCTCAGCACCTGGACCCTCTCCGAATGACGGCCCCTGCAAACGAGTTTCGTCCATCTCCTCCCGCAGCTCCCTCGCTAGGTTGTTCTCCTGCACACGCCGCACAGCATCTGAAGGCTTCGCAGGGTTTCCAAGAGGGCTTGTTCCACTCTCAGTATGAACGACGCAGCAGCTCGCTCCGAGTGATCCTGGAGCTCAGCTTCTTCAGCACGCTGTTGATGTTCAGCAGCTTGATGTCGGGCCTCGCTGGCCTGATGACACGAAACATGTTCGCATGAGGCTGCGACTAGGGTTGCAACTCGAGGGACAATCTGCCGTCGTACGGATACATGCCGCGCATACAACTTACGGATAAGTGTGTTGCCCAAGAGTCTGGATTGCATGAAACCCTGTCCTGTTTTACATGCAACTTTTCTCTCCCTCAATCTGTGCCTTGGCTTCCTGTATGGCCAGGGCTGCGGCACCGTGCTCGGAAATCGCGGAAGATGCCTCTCAAACGAAGATTTCCACGAGTTCACACCCTTACACCGAAAACCTCTAGCTACGGTCCATTATGAGAATTTCGGGTCCTTGAAACTGCGGTCTCTCACTTGCACGGTCGAATCAGAACGCTTAATTGCTTGAAGAGGTGCCCGCTGCTGCTGCAAAAGAGCCAGGTGTTCAGCCACCAGCGTCGCTCTGCTTTTTTGATTCGCCTGGACTTCACTCAACACCGGGCCTGCCCCAAACACCTGCACCTAAACCCTCTCCGAATGACGATCCATGCAAACGAGGTTCTTCCACCTCCTCCCGCAGCTCCCTCTCTAAGAGTGGCTCGCGCTCCTGAAAATGCAGAACATGGGAAGGTTTTATGTACAGGCGTTCTATGGGGTACCACACCCTACAGCTATAGGACCCGTGGAAACCCGGTGAAACCTTCCGTATCTTCTCTTAAAGTCCAGAAGGTATGGTTTGGGTTACCTCATCTGAGGGTGTTTGTGCCATGAATCTTGATACTTTCGGTCCATAATCGGGCTAATTGTCTGACCCCCAGTCTCTCACGCCTGGCTCGAGTGTCAATATGAACGAAAAAGCAGTTTCTCTTCGAGTAATCCTGGAGCTCAGCTTCTTCAGCGCGTGGCTGATGTTCAGCCGCTCGCTGGCGGGCCTCGCTGGCCTGATAACAAGAAATATGTTTGCATGAGAGCAGGCACCGTCGTTTAAGCTCCCATCTCTTACTGTAGGATCCTGATTAAGAAACCCTATAGGCCTATACCCCCAGAATAGTAGGGTTCATTTACGGAACCCCAATAAAGGCCCAAGGTTTCTTAACCAGGTTCCTACATTACCGACTGCGGCATCAAAACGAGTAATTGCTTGAAGAGGTGCCCGCTGCTCTTGCAGAAGAGCTTGTTGTTCAGCCACCAGCGCCGCTCTGCTTTTCTGATTCACCTGGACTTCACACACCTCTGGGTCTTGCCCTAAGCACCTGAAACCTCTCGAAATGAAACCGGCCCATGCAAACGAGTTTCGTCCACCTCCTCCCGCAGCTCCCTCGCTAGGTTGCTCTCCTGCACATGCCACGCAGCATCTGGAGGTTTACAAGGTCTCCAAACATCTGTCGTTCCACTTTCGAACGGGCGATATAGGCATATGAGAAGCCAGCCTACCTGCTTTACGTTCTCGCAACTCGGACGAATCCAGACGAGGTTCTTAGCCGGCAGGTCGGGTGACAATTGTACTCTGCCGGCCGCACTCTGAAAAAACAACCAACACAAGGCAAGTCCTGCGGTAGGCTTTAAGGATTATTACGGGTCTGTAGAATGAAAGTTAGGATCCCGTGATCCTGGAGCTCAGCTTCTTTAGCACGCTGTTGATGTTCAGCAGCTTGCTGTCGGGCCTCGCTGGCCTGATGACAGGAAACATGTTCGCATGAGGGCATGCGGAGACTGAAAGCGTTGGGGGCGTGTGCTCTCCAGCTTGCTGGAAGCCCTTTCCCATGTCAACCACTATCAACAACTTGTTTCCCCCCCAACTTTTGCCTCGGCTTCCTGCATCGCCAGGGCTGTGGCAATCGTGGACATTGCCTTTCAAAAGATGCCCAAGAGTTTGCGTGGAGCTCCCAAGCGGTACGATTTAGAGTCTGTTTGAGCGTGCCTTCTCTGAACCTCCCATCTCTCGCCGGCTGCTGGGTGAAAACGAATTATTGCTTGCACAGATGCCCGATAAACCCTCTCGAAAGGACACCGGCCCATGCAAACGAGATTCTTCCACCTCGTCCTGCAGCTCTCTCTCCAGCCTGCTTTCCTGCACATGCAGCGCATCTGAAGGTTTACAGGGTGTGAATGAGGTTTCATAGGGCGTTATATATAGAGGTTATACAATGCAATAGCTGGCTAGACTCGCAGTATGAACGACAGAGCAGTTCTCTCCAAGTGATCCTGGAGCTCGGCTTCTTTTGCACGCTGTTGGTATTCTGCAGCTCGCTGTCGGGCTTCGCTGGCCTGATGACAAGAAACATGTTCGCATGGAGGCATTCAGGCATTCGGAGTTTGTCGAAAGGGTTGTTGCAACTCGTCAAAAAATCTGCGGTCATACGGATACAGACCGCACGTGTAGCTGAAGGGGCATGCAGCCTCCGGATTGCATGAAGTTCTTCCTGTGCTTGCAACTTTGCTCTCCCCCATACTGTGCCTCGGCTTCCTGCATGGCCAGGGCTGTGGCACCGTGCTCGGAAATCGCGGATATGGCCTCTCAAACGAGAGTCACAAAAAGTTCACATAGCCAAGATCGATTGTGAGAGGTTGGGGAACTTGTTCCTTGAATTCCTCTCTCACTTTCTCGCAGTCGAACCAAGTAATTAAGTATGACTAATTGCTTGAAGAGGTGCACTCTGCTCCTGCAGAAGAGCTTGGTGTTCAGCCGCCAGCGCCGCTCTGCTTTTCTGATTCGCCTGGACTTCACTCAACACTGGGCCTGCCCCAAACACCTGCACCCAAACCATCTCAGAATGATGAATGACGGCCAATGCAAACGAGGTTCTGCCACCTCCTCCCGCAGCTCCCTCTCCAAGCATAGCTTGCTCTCCTGCAGATTGGACATGGTGTTGCAGGCGTTCTGGCGCCTGCCTTGTACAAAACCCTAACTGTAGGACCCTTGGAAACCTCTGTGAAACCTTCCGTATCTTCTCTTCAGTCCGCACAGGGATGGCAGGGTTTGGGGCACCTTGTCTGAGGATATCTGAGGATCTTCGGCCGAGAATCTTGATGCTAGGACTGATTATCTGACCCCTCGTCTCTCACGCCCTAGACTCAATATGAACCTCAGTTTCTCTTCGAGTAATCCTGGAGCTCAGCTTCTTCAGCGCGTGGCTGATGTTCAGCAGCTCGCTGCCGGGCCGCGCTGGCCTGGACACAGGACATATGTTCGCATGATGCACCGTTGTTTAAACTACCATCTCTACTAAGTAGAGACCATCTCTACTAAGTAGAGTCTACTTGCTGGCTCATCAAGTCCAAAGGACTAATTGCTTGAAGAGGTGCCCGCTGCTCTTGCAGAAGAGCTTGTTGTTCAGCCACCAGTGCCGCTCTGCTTTTCTGATTCGCCTGGACTCCCCACACCGCTGGGTTTTGCCCTGAACACGTAAAACCTCTCGAAAGGACACCAGCCCATGCAAACGAGTTTCTTCCTCTTCCTGCCGCAGCTCGCTCGCTAGCTTGCTCTCCTGCACGTGGCGCACACCATCTGAAGGTTTGACAGGGTTTCCAAAGCGGGTACTCTATAGGATGCTATTGGATTTTGGAAGTGGTTCTTAAAGCCAGGACATCTTCATGCACCTTCTAAGAATCAAGGATCTTTATGCCAAAGATGCCGCTACCTTGTGGTATATCTATGTAAGGCAATGTAAGGATCCCTACTTATCTGAAACTTCCATAAACTTCCATGCCTCTCACAGCTTCCAGACTCTCAGTGAAATGAACGACAGAACAGTTCTCTCCGAGTGGTCCTGGAGCTCAGCTTCTTTGGCGCGCTGTTGGAAATCAGCAGCTTGCTGTCGGGCCTCGCTGGCCTGATGATATGCAACATGCTCGCGGAGGGCATGCAAAAACTGCGACTTGTCAAAAGATCTGCGGGCCACACTCAAGTTAAGGGGGGGGGGGTATGCCCTCCAGCTTGCTGGAAGCCCCTTCCCATGTCAACCAGTATCAACAGCATGTCTTTCCCCCAAACTTTCGCCTCGGCTTCCTGCTTCGCAAGGGCTGCGGCAATCTCGGACATTGCCTGGCAAAAGATGCTAAAGAGTTTGTGTAGAGATCCCAATCCGAAAAACTCCATCTCTCATCGAACAGACGCCTGCTGCTCTTGCAGCTGAGCTTGGCATTCAGCCGCAAGTGCCGCTCTGCTTTTCTGACTCGCCTGGACTTCAAGCAGCACCGGATTACCCGAACTGATGCCTGTCGGAAGGAAACACAACGGCCCATGCAAACGAGTTTCTTCCACCTCCTCGCGCAGCTCTCTCTCCAGCTTGCTCTCCTACACACGCAGGCATCTAATGCTTTTAGGAAGGTTTCTGCAGTGTTGTTCCCAAGCGGTGTGGTAACTACGGGGTTCTTACGTTAAGGGTACATCAAACAAAAGACATACTTGTCAGTGTGACTGCGAAGCACGAGAGCCCTCCTTCTGCTCGTTTTGGACTCAAGTGCCATGATTGCCGCATCCCCCGCAGACGAGTCAGTCGTTGCAAGTTCTTACAATGCATTGGCTTCATTTTGGCCTTCAAAACGCTACGGGCGTTGGAGGTCCTCGTAGGGCTGCACTAATGAGGATTCTCAGGTTTGTCCATGTGGACTGGAAATCGCCTTCCCGTGGCGAGGAACGATGACCCTGGTGATCTTGGTGGTGCTGGTAGTCTTGGTCGATGGTGGTCGCGGCTGGCATCTTCACGGGAGTGTGCGTGTGTGTGTGTGTGTGTGTGTGTGGTCTAGAAGTCTAGGAAACCTCACCGAAGGATCCTTGTGGGAGGATCCTGCTAATTCGCCTACTATGTTAGGATGAAGCACTTCCGTTTTAGGATAAGACATGTTCGGGAACTCCCTTGCCTCTCACATGTGGTTACACCAACAGTACAAAGCCGCAGTTCTCTTAGAGTGATCCTGGAGCTCAGCTTCCTTGGCGCGCTTTTCATGTTCAGCAGCTTGCTGTCGGGCTTCGCTGGCCTGACGACACGAAACACGAGGACATGCACAGAAAGCCAATAATAAAGTTGCAGGTCGTCAAAGTCGTTTAGGGGGCGTGGCCCTTGACTAGAATGAAGTCCTGTCTCTGTCAACAACTTCTCTCTTCGCCCAACTGTGCCTCGGCTTCCTGCATCGCCACTGCTTTGGCAATCTCGGACATTGCCTGTCAGAAATACCAACGAGTTCCTGTAAGCTTCCAAATCGTACGATTAGGGCTAGTTTTAATGTTGACCTAGGATTAATAATCCCCCTACGATTAAAGGCGGCCTGCGGGCGGCTCCGGCCCCAATCTGTACTACTTTAAAGGCAGCACCCAAATAAGGATCGTTTTTTGCAGAAAACCCCCACGATTAAAGGCAACACCGTCTGGGGATCTAAAATTTCAAAAAGTGCTTCGAAGACTACTTTTAAAGGGGGCAAGACTACATTTAAAGGGCGTCTTGTCCTCTTTCAAGCGGTTCTTTCAAGGGGTAGCTTTCAAGGTTCAGGGTAGTTTTGTTCGCACTTTTGAAGTTGTGCTGCACAAGTGCTTTTTAGGACCGATTTCTTCGTTTTGCACAGGTCCACCAAAGCCTCCAAAGCAATGATTTCAAGATTAATCGCTGTGTTGTTCCAGGCCCCCAAACAAGCTTTCTGAGCCATCCCTAGCAACGGTGTGTCACCCACGATTAATCAACGACCCACGATTAATCAACTCGGGTGGCCGATCACAACATCTTTTACGGGCTCACTGTCACCACTACTACTACTACTACTACGACGACGACGACGACGACGACTCCTACTCCTACTCCTACTCCTACTCCTACTCCTACTGCTACTGCTACTGCTACTGCTACTGCTACTGCTACTGCTACTGCTACTGCTACTGCTACTGCCACTGCCACTGCCACTGCCACTGCTACTACTGCGGCTACTACGACGACTACTACTACTACTAGCACCACTGTTTACTGCAATTTGGCTTCACGGGATTATTTGGGGGTCTGTGATCCTGTGGGGGGCCTGCGACCTTGACAACCTTGAAGGGGGGGTGGCGGGGGGGGGGGGTTTATTAATCAGGGGTCAACATTAAGTGTCCCTTCTTCAGTGACCCTTCGGTCCCCCCCGCCAGATGAATGAACACGAGTAATTGCTTGCACACATGCCTGCAGCTCCTGCAGCTGAGCTTGGTGTTCAGCCACCAGCGCCGCTCCGCTTCTCTGATTAGCCTGGAATTCACTCAACACTGGCAGCTGCACCTAAACCCTCTCCGAATTTCGGCCGAGGTTCTTCCACCTCCGCTCGCAGCTCCCTCTCCAGCTTGCTCTCCTGCGGATGTAGAACGGGGGCTATGGGGCTTCCTGGTTTTAGAAGGCTTAGATTCAAGGATCCGTGTACCAAAACATCCTGCTACTTTTGGCTCATATTGGGATCCCTCATTCCTCACAGCTCCAGGCTCTAATCATGGACGCAGGAGCAGTGCTGCAAGAGTGATCCTCTAGCTCAGCTGCTTCGGCGCGCTGTTGATGTTCCGCCGCCAGTTGTCGGGCGTCGCTGGCCTGATGCTATGAAGAATCCGGGTGTGGGATCCTACTCCTCAGTCTGTATACATGCACAATGCCCAAGATTTGAGGGCCGAGCTGCTGTGACTTCCGACTCCTGAAGCACGGAGAGTCGCCTGATCGTCCAGGCGGCTCAGGGGCTGTCACAACCGACCACGAAAGGTGTGCCTGTGTCTCTCCGACTCCATAAACAAGTGCGTACATACATACAGACAGACAGGCACACAAACAAACAAACAAATTATGAATATATATATATATATATATATATATATATATCAATATATATATATATATATATACATATGTATATATATATATATATAGATAGTGTATACATACAAACATATACAAACAAATACACACCAAACATAAGCCGTCACGAGCACTTGGCGATGTCTGGGGCCCCTGAGCTCTGCACTCCTCCACCTCCTCTGCCATCGCCCCTCGCTCTGCACGCTCTGCCTGGAGCTCCTCCAGCTCCTGCGCCTAAGCTTCGTGGCTTGATTTACTTGTTTGTGGTTCAGAAGAAAGTGGCGGAGGCTTTTGCTGAAGCGGAGCACTGAGCTCCTGGCCAAGGTGCACCCGATCTCAATAATCTCGCTCGCTTCTTGATCCTGTGTCAGAGGATTCCGAGCTGAGGAGCTAGTGGCAGCTAGTGACTAATTCGCGACGATGTCGTAGCTCTGGGCTCGTGCCAGTCTGCTCAGGCTGATCACATCCGAAGTGCTGCTCCTTCTGCGTCAGCTCATGCTGAAGCTGTTCAACCTGCACTTGGCAAAACAACTATGCATGCGTCATTTACTTTTTACGTACATTCTCAGCATCTGCTTTCTTTCCCCAAGCTCTGATCATGTAGCTATGCCCCTCTGATTGGTGCCTTCACATCGTACTGCCGTAGATCGCTTGTGAAGAGTGTTGTGGTAGTTTGCATGCCAAGTGCTCTGAAACTTCCTAACTCAAGAGTTCAGGGCCGAGCTGCTGTGGCTTCGAACTCCGGGAGAATGGAGAGTCGCCTCAGCTCTCAAACGATCACAAGAGTGAAAACCAAACATAAACCGTCCCCAAACCCTTCCATCACTTCGTGATATCTGAGCTCTGAACTCCTCCGCCTCCTCTACCATCGCCCCTCGCTCTGCACGCTCTGCCTGGAGCTCCTCCAGCTCTTGCGCCTAAGCTTCGTGGTTTGATTTACTTCTCGGCACGGAAGAAAGTGGCGGAGGCTGTTGCTGAAGCGGGCACTGAGCTCGTGGCCAGGGTGCACCCGATCTCAATAATCTCACTCGCCTCTTGATCCTGTGTCAGAGGATTCCGAGTTGAGGAACTACAGTGGCGACCTTGCAGCTGTCGGCTCGTACGAGCCTTCTGCGCCAGCTCATGCTGAAGCTGCTCGACCTGCAAATGGCATTGCAACTACAGTGCCATGCAACTTGGGCTGCGCCATGCGCTCATGAGCCGAGCCCTTCTGACGGGCTCCCTCCTTTTCAGCATTGCTTGAGATGAGGCGTGCCTAAACCAGGCGTCCATAAAATCTGGCTGGAACTACATAAAACTATATTCGCACACAAGCCAGGGTGAGCAATTTTTCTGAAATTTAGCCTCGACTCCTAAGCCACTCCTAAGCCTCAGATTTCAGAGCCGAGCTGCTGTGACCTCTGACTCCAAGAGCACCGAGAGTCGCCTTAGGCTCCCGGCGGCTTAGAGTGGCTCTCACACGATTTCACAACCTGTCTTTCCTATAACCCCCGGTAGAATCATAATAACAAAATTGTGTTTAATATTCTCCTGGGTTTTACATGAACAAAATAAAAATAATTCCTGAGGAGACTATAGTTTCTATCTATCGATCCATCGGCCTATGGGCTATCTATCTATCTTTTGGAACCAGTACTGAGGCTGAGGCGTGGGACCGGAAAGAGCATCCTCTATCTATCCGTTCAGGCATGAATGAGAACCACCTGGACCCCAAAAGTATGGATAATAATAGCCTTTTATGGGTCTTGGGCCATTATTTTGCCTACTTTGGGAGCATAATCAAAACGTTCGGAAGCCGATCCCAAACCCTCGCTTCGCGATATCTGAGCTCTGGGCTCATCTGCCTCCTCAGCCATTGCCCTGCGCTCTGCACGCTCTGCCTGGAGCTCCTCTAGCTCTTGCACCTAGGCTTTGAGGTGTCACTTGCTAGTATAGGTTGAAGGCACGGAGGAGAGCTGAACACTTGCTTGTCACTCGCCAGAGTCTATGGCTTTTGTGCTGCACCTGACCTCGACACTTCACCGACGGTCCACTCCTGTGGATTTCAACCATGGGTCAGCTGTTGAAAGGTCGCGACTGCAAGACAAGAAGCCGCAATGCGCTGCTCCATCTCAGGCTCCGTAGACGGGGAAATGCTGCCTTAGACTATTGTATTGAGACGAGCACACATCTACCTGTACCGATGAATTCCCTTGGGGCATTCAAGGCACTGTGCATCTCATCCTTCAGTTCCTGCTCGGCAAAGTGGAGCCTCCTTTGTCATGGCCGGATTGGGTAAGTTGAGAGGCATTCCAAAAGCATGTCAAGACTATTTCGAGCTGCTTTCCAAGCTGCTGGTTGAGTTGGTTGACCATTTGCGACAGAGCATGAAATGCACCCTGCACCCGGTCGTCTTTCAAGCCAGTGCCTGCTTCGTTACACAGAGGTGGCTGCAAAATTGCGGCGTTCCACGACTGAAAAGAGGTGGCCTGACGCTGCACGGTGAGGATTATCCCGCATCGCGGGACCGAGCACATCCTTCGCGGGATGTTGCTATTTGGATAGTATTAGAGTAGCATAGTATTAGAGTATCATAGCATTTTAGTATTCCAGTAGTATAGTAGCTAGTAGTCCAGTATTTTATGGCTCTGTGGGCTTTTGGAGTACATGTGATACACCTGACCAACATCCATGCATTCGACATGCCTCTGCCTCCATTTGATCCGGTCTGACTGGACTCGAAGGTGTGGACAACATTTGCTGCATCTTCGCCTCTTGAAAGTGTGCTGGCACCAACCGCACCAGGTGTAGCTAGTCCTCTGACGCTCAACATCGGCACGTGCACTCTCGTTCGTGCAGACAAGTCGCCACTTCTGACTGCAACATGTCACAAACACGTTGCTGCTGCGCTGCCTGCTGGGAAAAACACTTGCATCATGCAACAATGCTGCGAGTATGTTGGCATGAGAACATGCAAAGGCTTCGACTGAGGAATAAGTGGAACTTGTGTGTCACTGATGATTTCACGGACGTGTGCCCTCCAGATTCCTCTCCTTTCTCAACAACTTTACCCTCTGCCCCTTCACTGCCTCGGCTTCTTGCAGGGCGGTGGCGCTGTGCTTGGAAAGGTCGGACATTGCCTATCAAATCAGGATCTCAACGAGTTCGCGTGGAGCTCTTTAATCGAATCAGGGCTGCGAAGGCCTCATTCAGGGGTCCTTCTGCCGGGGATCCTACTGAACCGTGTCTGTTTTACTTGGAGTCGCAGGTGTTCTGAAACTCAACTCCGCTCGCCCATAGGCTGGTGAATCAAAGAGCTTGCTTGCACAAATGCCTGCTGCTCCTGCAGCTTCTTTTGGTATTCAGCCACAAGTGCCGCTCGGCTTGAGTGATGTGCCTCAGGATTCACACGACATGCTAAAACCAGACCTTAAACCCTCTCCGATGGAAAGCGGTGCAAACGAGTTTCTTCGAGCTCTTCCTGCAGGTGCCTCTCCAGCTTGCTCTCCTGCAGGAGAGCAGGTGCAGATGGGGGTTCTAGGGCGGTGCTGTCGGCTCTATAGTGAAGTATGCAGTTTTCGGAGTTCTTAAGGCTCTGGAGGTATCGAGGAAGTCTATGTTTATACTGAGGGTCCGAGCATGATTTTTGCTATCCTCTCATTGCTTGGCGGAAAGTGGCCGGACAAAGAGTGCATAGGAATCCTGGAATTTTCGAAGAATCAGGAAAGCCTAAAGAAACTTCATGTTTTATCATCGGTTCATAACTGTGTTATTAGTTTTCATTCTTGTTCATTGCTGTTTCAGTGTTTAGCTTAACAGGGCCCGAACCGTCCCCAAAACAGGACACAATTAGCAACTAGCAAACCGATAACACAATGATGGCGGAATCAGGGGCAAAGAAAAGAATGAGTAAGCTACGCAACCCCGAATGAGAACCAACATGATAACATGGAAATTGCTTATCTCAACATTTACAGTCAGAAAAATTGACAAGAATCTCACAGGGCTAGGGCCTGACTATGACGAACGTGCAGTTCTCTTCCGGCAATCCTGGAGCTCAGCTTCTCTGGCGCGCTGTTGGTGCTCAGCAGCTCGCTGTCGAGCGTCGCTGGCCTGATGACAGGAGGCTGTGCCCTTGAGGGCTTGCAAAGGCTGCCCATAAGGAACACTGCGCCGAACAATCTGCATGCGCACTATTACATTCACGGCGTGTTCGCTGCATGTTGCATGAATCAAGCCACGCCGTGTCTTGTCAACAACTTTGCCCCCACCCATCCGTCATCATCTGCCAAGAAGGATCCTAATTACTCTTTAAGGTCCCACTGAATTGCTGAAACTCCCATCTCTCGCCGGCTGCTGAACCCAAACACGCAGATGCCTGCTGCTCCTGCAGCTGAGCTTGATATTCAGCCGTCAGGGCCACTCTGCTTTTCTGATTTGCCTGGGCTTCAGAGCAATGGGCGTTAGACTGAAACAACAACCTCCTTTCCGAACGAAGCGGGCAATGCAAACGAGTTTCTTCAATCTCCTCCTGCAGCTCCCTCTCTAGGTTGCTCTCCTGGAAGTGCAGAACCGGGCTCTGAGGTTTCATGGGCTTCAGCTTCTTCGAGCTTGCTGTAGTTCCGTATATATCTGGGCTTCAGGGGTTGGCCCATTTGCCCCGTGCATACTCTGCTCATTTGCGCGTGCTCCTGAATTCCGCCAGCACTTGAGGGGACTGATTCGGGTTCTGCTCTACTTGGGTGAGCTTGGGTGAAGCCTTGAAGCCTTGAGGGCGTGTGGTCGACACGGCTCCTGAATTCTTTGAACTCGCACGTTTCATAGCGATGCTTAGGCCCTCAGTATGACGAAAGAGGAGTTCTCTGCCAGCAATCCTTGACCTGAGCTTCTTTGGCGCGTTCTTGATGTTCAGAAGCTCGCTGTAGAGCGTCGCTGGCCTGATGAAAATGACATGTGTTCGGATGAGGGCATGCAGATGCGGCCAGTACGGCTGCAAATCGTCAAAGAAGCTGCGGACAATGCGGTTTGCACATATAGTTATGCGACGTCAGGTGAAGCATTGCATGAAGTCACCCCTTCAGAACTTCTGTCAACAACTCTACCCCCACAGCCACTCCCTGACTGTCTCCGCTTCTTGCAATGCCAGGGCTGTGGCTCTGTACTTGGAAATCTCGCACATTGCCGGTCAACCGAGGATCTCAACGAATTCGCTGGAGCTACCGAACTGCATCGATGAGACCTTGTCTTCATACCTCATCACGCTAAGGATCCCCACCTCGGGTCAACTTTGGGACCCCTTTATTCTGAAACTCCCTTCTCTCGCCGGCTGCTGAGTCGAAACTACTATTAACGCTGGCTTGCACAATCTTGCAGAGATGCCTGCTGCTCCTGCAGGTTCGCTTGGTATTCAGCCAGCAGGGACGCTCTGCCTTTCTGATTCGCCTGAGCTTCACAACGCCGGGCTACCAGTAGACACCTATAAATCACAGGCGAAAAGGAGGGACCCTCAATGGGGACCCCTGCCCTATAATGCGCTATATAATGGGTATATAATAGCTGTATTAAGGGTATATACCTAGGGGTCCTGATTAAGGGTACCTCCTTTTACCCTTGGAATAAACTTTGAATAAACCCTTCGGGACCCAGGAATGAAAGCGGCCAATGTAAACGAGCTTCCTCGACCTCCTCCTGTAGCTCCCGCTGTAGCTTGCTCTCCTCCAGGCGCAGATGGTTTCTTTCTGGGTTGTATGGTGGGGGTATGTGGGTTTAGCGCGGCTTCTTAAAGATGTACGGCGTACGGGGCATACCTTTTCAGAGTTTCAACACCCGTCCGACTGTGGGGTGTACGAGGATTCCTCACCTCAATTTCTCACCGCCGGCTAAACACCCTGATTATACGAATGAGCAGCTCTCTTCCAGCAATCCTGGAGCTCAGCTTCTCTGGCGCGCTGCTGATATTCAGCAGCTCGCCGCCGAGCGTCGCTGGCCTGCATGCAAAGGCTGCCCATAAGAAACATGTCGCCGAACAACCTGATCTGCATGCGCACTCTTACAAATTGGGGAGCGATCGCTCCACGCTGCATGAATCAAGTCACTTGTCAACAACCTTGCCCCCCGGCCCCTACGCACGGATTGCCTCGGCTTCCTGCATCGCCAGGGCCGTGGTGCTTTTCTCGGAGAGCTCGGATAGTGCCTGTCAAACGAGGATCTCGCACTCAACTAGTTCGCATGAAGCTCAAATGCCGAATCTTGTTTAGGATGCATTAAGGGATCCTTACACGAAAAGACTACTAACTTTGCCTGCTGCCGTGCTCGGAACAACCTATACGAACTGCATTGAAGGAGTAGGCTTTTAGAGTCCTCGTGTTGCCACTCACATCCGGCACAGCCACCCGTCCATGCTAGGGTCTCTTGCGTCACTATGCCAGCTAAGCAATCAAAGAGCACAGTGGAGTTCCATTCTCTACAGTCCCAAGACTCGAAAGGCCACCCTATACGAGTCAAGTTGCGTACGTCAAAGCAAAATTCGCACAGGAACCGCTGGGCGCGCCGCCGGCTGGTCGTGCTAAGACGATAACGCCGCCCTCTTTACCCAGAACGTAACAAAAAAGCGTAGTGACACCACGCTGTTTGAAGAAAAACAGCTTAAAATGCTTGCACAGATGCCTGTTGCTCCTGCAGTTGCGCTTGATGTTCAGCCACCAATGCCGCTCGGCTCGTGCGATGTGCCTGGGAATTCACAGAAACCGAGCTTCCCCTCGTAAAACCTCTCCGACGAAAGCAGCCATGCCATTCCAACGAGATGCTTCGACCTCCTCCTCTAGCTCCCGCTGTAGCTTGCTCTCCTCCAGGCGCAGATGGGGTTTTCTGGGTTGTATGGTGGGGGTGTGTGGTTTTAGAGCGGCTTCTTAAAAATGTACCGGGCATACCTTTTCAGAGTTTCAACACCCGTCCGACTGTGGGGTGTACGAGGATTCCTCACCTCAATTTCTCACCGCCGGCTAAACACCCTGATTATACGAATGAGCAGCTCTCTTCCAGCAATCCTGGAGCTCAGCTTCTCTGGCGCGCTGCTGATATTCAGCAGCTCGCCGCCGAGCGTCGCTGGCCTGCATGCAAAGGCTGCCCATAAGAAACATGTCGCCGAACAACCTGATCTGCATGCGCACTCTTACAAATTGGGGAGCGATCGCTCCACGCTGCATGAATCAAGTCACTTGTCAACAACCTTGCCCCCCAGGCCCCTACGCACGGATTGCCTCGGCTTCCTGCATCGCCAGGGCCGTGGTGCTTTTCTTGGAGAGCTCGGATAGTGCCTGTCAAACGAGGATCTCGCACTCAACTAGTTCGCATGAAGCTCATTTGCCGAATCTTGGGATGTATTAAGGGATCCTTACACGAAAAGACTACTAACTGTGCCTGCTGCCGTGCTCGGAACAACCAAAACGAACTGCATTGAAGGAGTAGGCTTTTAGAGTCCTCGTGTTGCCACTCACATCCGGCACAGCCACCCGTCCATGCTAGGGTCTCTTGCGTCACTATGCCAGCTAAGCAATCAAAGAGCACAGTGGAGTTCCATTCTCTACAGTCCCAAGACTCGAAAGGCCACCCTACACGAGTCAAGCAGCGTACGTCAAAGCAAAATTCTCACAGGAACCGCTGGGCGCGCCGCCGGCTGGTCGTGCTAAGACGATAACGCCGCCCTCTTTACCCAGAACGTAACAAAAAAGCGTAGTGCCACCACGCTGTTTGAAGAAAACCAGCTCAAAATGCTTGCACAGATGCCTGTTGCTCCTGCAGTTGCGCTTGATGTTCAGCCACCAATGCCGCTCGGCTCGTGCGATGTGCCTGGGAATTCACAGAAACCGAGCTTCCGCTCGCAAAACCTCTCCGACGAAAGCAGCCATGCCATTCCAACGAGATGCTTCGACCTCCTCCTCTAGCTCCCGCTGCAGCTTGCTCTCCTCCAGGCGCAGATGGGGTTTTCTGGGTTGTATGGTGGGCGGTGTGTGGTTTTAGAGCGGCTTCTTAAAAATGTACGGGGCATACCCTTTCAGAGTTTCAACACCCGTCCGACTGTGGGGTGTACGAGGATTCCTCAACTCAATTTCTCACCGCCGGCTAAACACCCTGATTATACGAATGAGCAGCTCTCTTCCAGCAATCCTGGAGCTCAGCTTCTCTGGCGCGCTGCTGATGTTCAGCAGCTCGCTGCCGAGCGTCGCTGGCCTGCATGCAAAGGCTGCCCATAAGAAACATGTCGCCGAACAACCTGATCTGCGTGCGCACTCTTACAAATTGGGGAGCGATCGCTCCACGCTGCATGAATCAAGTCACTTGTCAACAACCTTGCCCCCGGGCCCCTACGCACGGATTGCCTCGGCTTGCTGCATCGCCAGGGCCGTGGTGCTTTTCTTGGAGAGCTCGGATAGTGCCTGTCAAACGAGGATCTCGCACTCAACTAGTTCGCTTGAAGCTCAAATGCCGAATGCCTTGTTTAGGATTTAAGGGATCCTTACACGAAAAGACTACTAACTTTGCCTGCTGCCGTGCTCGGAACAACCTATACGAACTGCATTGAAGGAGTAGGCTTTTAGAGTCCTCGTCCGGCACAGCCACCCGTCCATGCTAGGGTCTCTTGCGTCACTATGCCAGCAAAGCAATCAAAGAGCACAGTGGAGTTCCATTCTCTACAGTCCCAAGACTCGAAAGGCCACCCTATACGAGTCAAGTTGCGTACGTCAAAGCAAAATTCGCACAGGAACCGCTGGGCGCGCCGCCGGCTGGTCGTGCTAAGACGATAACGCTGCCCTCTTTACCCAGAACGTAACAAAAAAGCGTAGTGACACCACGCTGTTTGAAGAAAAACAGCTTAAAATGCTTGCACAGATGCCTGTTGCTCCTGCAGTTGCGCTTGATGTTCAGCCACCAATGCCGCTCGGCTCGTGCGATGTGCCTGGGAATTCACAGAAACCGAGCTTCCCCTCGTAAAACCTCTCCGACGAAAGCAGCCATGCCATTCCAACGAGATGCTTCGACCTTCTCCTGCAGCTCCTGCTGCAGCTTGCTCTCCTGCAGGCGCAGAAAGACGGGGTTTTCTGGGTTGTATGGTGGGGGTATGTGTTCTCAAAGATGTACGGGGCATACCCTCGTGTCAACACCCGTCCGACTGTGGGGTGTACGAGGATTCCTCACCTCAATTTCTCACCGCCGGCGAAGCACCCTGATTATACGAATGAGCAGCTCCCTTCCAGCAATCCTGGAGCTCAGCTTCTCTGGCGCGCTGCTGATGCTCAGCCGCTCGCTGTCGAGCGTCGCTAGCCTGATGACAGGAAGTTGTGCCCATCACGGCATGCAAAGGCTGCCGATAAGAAACGTGTCGCCGAGCAACCTGACCTGCATGCGCACTGTTACACGATGGGGAGCGTTTGCTTCACGTTGCATGAATCAAGCCACCTTGTCGTGTCAACAGCTTTGCCCCCACCCCCTCGCTCGGATTGCCTCGGCTTCCTGCATTGCCAGGGCCGTGGTGCTGCTCTTAGAGAGCTCGGATAGTGCCTGTCAAACGAGGATTTCAACGAGAACTCGCATGGAGCTCTCAAACCAAATTTCCTTTTTCTCAAATGCGGCAGCGTAGCTATGCTGAGGATCCTGTTTAGGGCATGTTTGAGGGTCCTTTGTTTTCTGAGAAAACGAACCATTAATCAATGCTTGCTTGCACAGATGGCTGCTTCTCCTGCAGCTGAGCTTGATAGTCAGCCGCCAGCGCCGCTCGGCTTGTCTGACTTGCCTCGATTTCACACAACGCCGGGCTTACCCTTAACCTCTTAGGCCCTCTCCGAATTGCGGCCCATGCAAACGAGTCTCTTCCGCCTCCTCCCGCAGCTCCTGCTGTAGCCTGCTCTCCTGCTGATGCAGATCTCGTGGGCGTTGTGGGCGTTAATGGGGTTCTACATGAATGTTTCTCAACAGGATGCGGGAGGGCTTCATAAAGCCTTCCTTAAGGATCGTCATACCTTACTTAGTTCGCGATCTTTGTATTCTGAAACTCCTGCGTCCCTCGCAGCTCGATAGCCTCTCAGTATGCGGAACCAAGCGTCAGTGCATGGAATATAAGAAATGCAACAGGGCAGCGGCCCTAACCCCTTCGCAGACCCTAGAAGACCGAAGCCCTTCAGAGAATGGGGGAGCTACAGGCCAGTGTCCAACCACTCATATGGGTGGTTGTCAAAATTATGGTCCCTCTTTGGGTACCCTAAATAATAGGTGCCATATCCTAATAGGGACCCAAAAAGGGATCATAATTTTGACAACCACCCAAATAACTAATAGGCTGAAACCAAGCCGCATCCTCTGCGGCCTGGAGGTGTGCAGCACGTTGCTGGTGGAAGTGCATGCACTCTTCCTCAAACCTGCGGGGCGGCAGTTGCTTGTTGATGTCTGCACTGTTACCACGATCCAAGACCCGAGAAGCATTTTTGGAACCCTAAGTTAAGTGGATGCAACAGCTCCCGTCTCCTAGAAGACATCTCATGGCCACGACGGCAGCGCTCAGAACTCGTGCGCCTTCCTTGGAGCATCTCCCGCTGCTGCTGCCCAGAAGCAACCAGTTCCTCGGCTCGGAAAGGTTTGCCCGGCCAGACCAGTCTGATGCTTTACAGTTTCCTGGCTTCTGCATTTTTTCTGGCTTTGACAAGTTCGTGCTTTCCTGAAAGGAGGTCAGTCAATAGAGTGCTGAGAAGTCACCTCGGCGTGCGAGCTTGCCTGCAAAGCCTGCTCCAGCCTGGGACGCAAGGCAGCAACAAACAGGCTTAGGGTTTAGGGTCGCCTCGCCCCTCCGCACACCTTCACCTTCTGATGCTGGAGAAGTCCAAGCTGCAGCTGTCGGTTCTCCTCGTCCGCTCTGCGCTTGCTGGCGAGAGCTGACTCCAGCTCGGCTTGCAGACTTAGTGGACACAGCTGAGACAATTAACAAGGGAACCAAGTGGAGAACAACTTGCTACATACTGTCTGCAAACATGAGACCTGCTCATCCTTGAAGCCTCAGTTGTCAGCATTCAACAGCACTTCGAAAGGGCGGTCGCATTTCAGCTTGTGAGACCGGTGCCTCCCCACTTTCGAACTCGAAGGAGCTCGCCCCCACGGCTGAGAACCTATGCGAACCAGGAACAGGGCCTTTTTATATACCACAATTATATTAAGCAGCCCCCAAAATAGTATAGGTAATTATTAAGGCCCCTTAGATCATCTTCCTCAGGCCTGCCATTGCCCAGCCTCATCGGAGAAGGCGAGGAGTACTCAGAGCTGGATGCGGGTGCCTCGAGTCGATGGTCCGTCTCTGCGAATTTCTACAAAGAGCGGCACATTAGTTTGAGGCTTGGTTGCATGTATAAAGTCTACTTTATACAGAGATATTTGCTCTTGCTATTATTTCCGTTGTTCACTCCAGGGGCCGCCTCGAAGCTGCTGTGCGCACCCTTCTCTCCTTGGGTGCACAGGAGCGGCGCGGTGTGTCGTGGCCGCCCCCTTCGGCCGAGAGACGTTGCAGCTCGGCAAGCTTGGCGCCGAAAATCCGGACGGACTGCCTGCCAGAAGCCCTTTTGGGTGGTATGGTATAGCATAATTGAGTATAGTATATCGTAATATAGTATAACATAGTATAATAGGTAGTATAAGATGGAAGCGAAAAGCAAGGGATTGAAGCTGCTCCTGAAAGTTCTTGTGCACCCACAGTTTCTGCAAAAAACAAACCTGTCCACCCAGGTGTCAGCCAAGCGTGCAGTGAAATAAGACTTGCCGATCCCCCCGGTCATTCCTCGACTTTCTGGAAGATGGCGACTTGGGTGAGGACTTCTGCATCTGGATGACGAGGTTCATCTTCCTCAGGACTTCAGGAGCGGGGTCTGCAGCTGGCTTCTGTCATCTTATGCTGCGATCACGCTCCGTCTACCGGAAGCCTGTATTGTACTTCTTGAGAATGCATGCTGCGCGCCCAAACCCTTGACGTCATCACTACCAGCTTTGCACACCCCTCGCTTCCTCAATCCCGGTGCACTGTAATTGAAAGGCAGCCGGCTCATGTTGCAGCTGCGCCAGCTGGTCCTCGTACCTGGAAGCAGTGATTGGCGGCATCCGATCACGGCGAAACACTCCCGAAGCCCTACAAAAATCTTAAAAAGGCCCTATCAAACCTTATTGAACCCTATTGAACACTGTTAACACCTATCACACCTTGTAAAACCCTATTAAACCCCATAAGACCCAATTAAGCCCTCTTAAACCCTACAAAAGCCCACCTTTGCGATACCCGATCGCTCTTTTTTTCCCTCTCGCATTGCTGTGGAGTCTATGCCCACTCGCGAGGTCGACTTTGCTTGGAGGATCATGGGACTTAGCAAGTAAGGTTATAAGTACCCTAATTGGGGTTATAAGTATAGTTACCCTAATTTTTAACCCTAGTAATTTTTAACCCTAGTTACTAAGTCCCATGATCCTTTAAGTGGGGATAAATAAGATTTGGGTGGGGATACACAAGATTTGCAACCCGATAACTCTGGGGCCCAGGCTCCTCTGCCTCTTCCGCAATCGCCGCGCGCTCCGCCCGCTCCGCCTCGAGCTCCTGGAGGGCCTGCGCCTTAGGACGAACTGCGAGTCTCCGAAAATAGGGGACCCTTTTAATACCCTTTAAGGGATGTACAAGGGTTCGATAAGGGTTTAGGGTTTAGGGTTGGGGGTTTCCGAAATTAAGGGACCCTTGTAATGTCCTTTAAGGGATCTATAAGGGTTTAGGTAAAGTTTAGGGTTTAGGGTTGGGGGTTTCCGAACATGAGGGACCCTAGTATAGCATCCTAAATTGCAGGATCCTTATTGAAAAGGACCCCAAAGGAAGGTACCCCCAAATTTTCGGAAACTTCCAACTGCATCCTAAAAGGGCTTCAGGCACAGATCCCGTAGAGGAATTCATAGTAAGCTGTAGAGGTTGATGGGGCTTCGGGGTTTCTTCCCACTCGCCCTGCTGACAGAGTCGCACCGCGCAGGTGTAGAGCGTGAGTTCTAAGCTCTAGGGCTTTAGGGTTAAGTTCAGGGTTGTGTCGCTTGTCTTGGCACAGGAGAGAATCGCAGGAGGTTTCACCGAGCCCGTGGCCAAGGTGCACCCAATCTCACCGTCACCAGTCTCAGTCGCATCTTGCTCCTGTCGGTGGTACAATCACCTAGTATGCTAAAGTACAAAAATAAAGTACACAAAAAAGAGATAGAATATAATGTAAGTCAGAACTTGCAGGTTGAAGAGCTAGAGTAACCAGAAACGATCTTACAGCTCTCGCAGTCCACTCAGGCTGGTCACTCCTTCTGCATCAACTCATTCTGAAGCTTCCCGACCTCCACTGGCAAAATTTCAAAACGTCTAGGGGCCTTCGTCACTCTCTTGAATTTATGGCCTCCTGAACATCTGGGTTTC
The DNA here is from genome assembly GCA_905221615.1 of Symbiodinium sp. CCMP2592. Classification (NCBI taxonomy): domain Eukaryota; class Dinophyceae; order Suessiales; family Symbiodiniaceae; genus Symbiodinium; species Symbiodinium sp. CCMP2592. The sequence goes on from CAJNDT010000779.1 coordinate 169,452, forward strand.
GCAAGCCTCAAGCTTGGGGACCGAAGCTCCGATCGTTTCGCTGCTGGCTCTCCGCATGAAGGTTCTTTCAGACTGGGCGCTCCGCTCTACGCATCTAGATTCACGATGTACATACAGATGTACATATACATATGCACATCTACAGACAAACGCACATGTAGATAGAAGGGTATGTATGGTATTACAAACCGAGATATCGATCTATCATTATCTACCAATCAATCTTCCCAGTATCTATCCACAGGTTTACTCATCGATCTGTCGATCCATCTATCTGTCAATCTCATATGCGTGTGTGTGTGTATGTATATATATATATATCAAACAAAAAATGCATAAACCTGCATATATGGGTAGTTGTCAAAATTATGGTCCCTATTTGGGTATCCTAGATATCAGGTGCCGTATTATCGGACCCGAAAAGAAAAGGGCCCTAATTTTGACAACCACCCATATAGACATACTACTGGGTACTTAGGGTGCCTGGTTCCTTCTGAACTAAAAGTCCTGCTAAACCCCAGCAAGCCCACGGTTTAGGGTAGAAAATCCCTAGACCCTTAACCCTGTAACCCCTAAACCCCTATACCCTTCTTGCATCCAGGCCTATTGCGACCCTAAACCCCTAAACCCCTGAAGCCTTAAACTCTAAACCCCTGAAACCTTAAACTCTAAACCCCTAAACCTTAAAACCCACCCAAAAAACAAAAAAAACGAGCCCTGGCGAGCTGCTGTGACTTCGGAGCGCCACTCCAGGAGACCAGAGAGTCGCCTCAGGGTGCGTGAATTTTACTATACTTAAAGGATCATGGAACTTTTTTCCCTCCTAGGGTTTAGGGTTTAGGAATTTTACTATACTTAAAGGATCATGGGACTTTTTTCCCTCCTAGGGTTTAGGGTTTAGGAATTTTACTGTACTCAAAGGATCATGGAACTTTTTTCCCTCCTAAGGTTTAGGGTTTAGGGTTTAGGAGTTTTACTGTACTTAAAGGATCATGGAACTTTTTTCCCTCCTAGGGTTTGGGGTCTAGGGTTTAGGAATTTTACTGTACTTAAAGGATCATGGCACTTTTTTCCCTCCTAGGGTTTAGGGTTTAGGAATTTTACTGTACTTAAAGGATCATGGCACTTTGCCCTCCTAGGGTTTAGGGTTTAGGAATTTTACTATACTTAAAGGATCATGGCACTTTTTTCCCTCCTAGGGTTTAGGGTTTAGGGTTTGGGAATTTTACTATACTCAAAGGATCATGGGACTTAGTAACTAGGGTTCCTTAAAGGGCTGCTTTAAAGGGATCTATAGGGGTTCTAATATAGGGTCTACTTAAAGGATCATGGGACTTAGTAACTAGGGTTTTTCACTATAGGGTAACTATACTTGTAACCCCAATTAAGGTACTTATAACCTTACTTACTATGTCCCATGACCCTCCAAGTAGGGGCCTCAATAATTAGCTATACTATTTGTAGGGCACGATTCTTGGGATGTGCCCTAACGAGGGCTCGGATCGTCTGCACAGTATCAGCAAGAGTATACTTCGGTACATGTATTTGTGTGTTTCCAATTTCCCATGCTGCACACTTCCCAAGCATGTGCTGTGGAGCCCTGTGAAACTTCACGACCCGGCCTCTGAAGGAGCAGGTTTCGACGGATTACGGCCTTATCAAAGCCGCATGGTGGCTCCCAGATTCTGGGATTATAAGACTTTAGGGTTTGGGGTTTCAGGGTTAGTTAGGATGTGCAAGGAGTCGGGGCTCATGATGGCTCCCAGGTGCAACTGCCAGTTGCCAGGAAGAGCTTCCCCTCACTGTCATGTAAAGCATGTTAGTCTTCGATCGCCGGAGCCGTTCAACGGGGACTTGAAGGCTTACTTACCTCGCCTCTCCACACAGCGATGCCCAAAGTTCGCAAAGGGTTGCCTCCAAGCTGGTTTGCAAGCTAGCAAGACAAGAGGCCGCCATGCGCTGCACCAAGTTGGTCTCTGCACCAGGGGAAATGCCTTTCGCTAAACACACGTGGCTGACCCATCACGATCGAGGCAGCCCCCCCCCCCTCGCTCCGCTGGGCACCGCAAAGCTGAGCTCGAAACCTACCTTTGCATCACTGCCCTGGAGAACTTGATCTCGCAAAGGCTCCATATCCGGAGCTTGGGTCAAGCTGTTGCGAATCCTTAGATGCTCCCCGCGGCTTAGCGAAAGCAAAGTGCAAAATTCGGCCTGTGCCTCTCTGACATAGAACCCGCTTTGCAAAGAAGTGCCTTAAGTCTTGGGCCGGGATGCTCCTACAAGCATAGCTCCAGGCCCTGCGCAAATGACGTTTTCCGCTTTCCCTGGCATCGTGTCGTGGCCTGAAATATCCGTTTGCGCGCGCATGCGCGCGAGACGGCACCGTTGCGAGGCACCCTTCCACCTCATCACATGACGGCCAAGAAAACCGAAACACGGAGCTGATCAAAAAACATTATTTGTGGCCGCTTCGTCGTGGCAGTTGTGCATTTTGCTCCGGCTCAACGTGTAAGCTCGTTAATCACACGAAAATGGCTAGAAATGCAGATGGAGCTGGGCTGACAGAGGAAAGCCAAGTTGCCCAAGCCTCCTTAGTTGTCACAGATGACACGTCGATGGTGTGCGTAGCAGCCTGCGCCCCCCCGTGTTGCAAGCAGAGCTGCATGGCGGCTTGAGCACTCTCCAGCTCTGAAGCTTCCAGATCATCTTGCAGTTGCCGGACGTGCTGCTTTGCGATCTCACACACCTGCCACGAATGGCGGGCGATCATTGTCTTCGTGCCAGCCGCAGGCCGTGATAGGTAGACCAACTTGCGAGACACACCAACTTGAGAGATGGACACCGCCGGCATCAGAAGAACGTGAATGCAAACACCAATGTGTTGAATGCATATTACGCGATTAGCATCATACTGTATCTGCATGATGTAGCATATACTGTACATTAGCTATTACCTTCTCAAGCTACTTGTGACCATCGGGCAGGTGTGCGCTGTGTGTTGGGCTCCTCCTCTGAAGATTTGAGCTTCTCCATGGTGCTCTCCAAAGCCTCGAAGCACTTCCTCGGTTTCGGGTTTGGGGGTTAAGGTAGGGGTTTACGCTCTCGCAACTCGGACAAGCTGGACGAGGTCTCTGAGTTCGGGTCGGCAACTAATTACAACTTACTACGGGTCAGCGGCGATTCACGAGGGGTTTCGGGTTCAGGAATCTAAGGTTGCAGCACTGACAAATGGGACAAGCCTGGCGAGGTTACTGGTACGACGACTTTGGCCCAAAAGCAGTGTGGCGATGTTCACCTGTTCACCACTCCCATTAGCTAGCAACACACCAACGTCCTTCTTGCATGCACCGCACTCGACAGACTCCATCATCTACATCGGAACCAGGCCTCATCCAAAGGTTTAGGAGTTTAGGGTTTTATGCTCTCGCAACTCGGACACAGCCAGAGGCAGTCTTTCGGTTCGCAGGCGCACTTTCAGGTTGCAGTACGACAGCGGAAAAGTAAGCAGATTCAGAATTACTGTAAGCAGGACAGAAAAACCGGGAAACTGAGGAACATCGTATCACCTGGAAGCTCAGGAACGTCGTACATTGACGAAGGCAGAGGGAGAAACCGTGAGTGGAGATGGCAGGATCAAATGCGGAAGTAACAACCAAACCATAAGCCAACTCTAGACCACCGCCAGACAGTGTGAAACAAGGCGGTTTGGAGGCTGCAAACACGGGAGATAAAGCTGAAAGCACTTCAGACTAATCACTTTATTTGCGTGCACTTGGCGTGCAGGGTCTTGAACTTCTGAAACATTTTTTTGTGCTCGTGTGCTGACGTCACGATGTTGTTCGGCTTTTCGGCCAGGGAGCTCTCGCTCTTCCTTCTCATCTTGGACCTGGCCATACAGCTTACATAATATAATAATATAGTATACTTATGTAATATACATTAATAATTTACTTTTATAGTTTTAAACATCTGTAGACATATGTAAACTCACATGGGCGCAATATATGTATGTTCTGGCATACGTGCATGCACTCATAGATAATTTTGGGTAGAAAGCAAACACATAGACACGTATGCATGTCTAGTTGCATGCATGTGTGGATGGATAGCTATGGGCAGCCTGCTTGGGGGGTCCTGCTCACCGTCTCAAAACGCTTCTTCAGGGGGTGCAATCCCAGAGTAAATCAACGACGTGTACAGCACTGAAACGATTTTCAAGATTATGGGGCACCTGAGACTGTACCAGCTGCAGCTTGTCGGTCTGCGAGTGGCACTGTTGCTGCAAGCCTTCCTCAGAGAACATTGGCTTTCCGGCAGGCTGGCTCAGAAAGTTTATCATGACAGCCAGGCTGTAGCTTCGAGCATTGTTTGCCTTTTGCTGTAGCTTTCGATTCGCAACGGGTCAGCTACAAGTCTCGACTTGCTCCATTTTTCACCTGCCTGGCCAGTCTGGTGCATAGCCATTCCTATGTGTTCAATACATCTGTGATGCAAGGGGTCAAATGCCCGTCACAACTTGGACACCCCAGCTTACTCACACTCGCTCAAGGCAGGCACACGGGTTCAGGCACAAAAAACATCCATTCGATCGACTACAGGACGAGGGACCCTCGGTGCCAGCTAACATGTACCAGTAGCAAGCCAAACGGTTTAGGGTTTAGGGTATAGGGTTTAGGGTTTAGGTTACCCTAACAACCATGACATACTTACAATGAGCTACGTCAACATTCACACCCATAAATCAGCACGGGGAGGTTTGGGAAAAGAACGCTCCTTGGACACGTTCCGTTCACTTGACTCCTGGCAAACTGAAGGGCTCGAATCCTTTGTCGAGGCTCGATCTTCCCCAGCAGCTCTTTGTTGCCTCGGAAGGGGATCTCCATGCAATGCCAAAGCACGAAAAGCAGTCGAACTACTGCTGTATGTCGGGGTTCCGAGATATTTGGGGGTTCCGAGATATGAAAAAGGGGTGTTTCGGGGGGGTCCTGAGTCTGACTGTGAGGGATCTTTTGATTTGGGGTCTAAGCTTTTTGTTCGAGCCTCTCATCTTCTGGACATCCCCCGTTTAGAAAACCCTCCTCCATCGCTTTTCCGTGCCAACTTCAGTCGGGCGGCGTTCGGTCAACTTCTGGGCTCGAATCTGCTCTGCCTCGAGTTGGCTGTCGGGCTGCAGCCTCGGCTTAGGCTTTACAGGGGATGTTTTTTGTTTGATCTATACTTCCATGGGGCTAAGCACTCAAGGTTTAGGGCCGTGTTTTCGCCCCCCACCTAGCTCTGACGAGCCCGCGTTGCAGGGTTAGGTCTCAGACCACCGTTGAAAGGCATAAGTGTCTTCTCCCTCCAACCCGCCCTAGGGATGAGGGTTTAGGGGATGCCTGTGTCCACAAGTCTGTTGGATGAGATGTGCGGGCTCGGCTTCAACGACAAAGGTCCCAATACAACAACAGCTATTACAAGGCGGGGTGTAAAAACCTCATCGGCCTGTACCGCAAAGACTTCGATGAAGGTACCTTATTCTGTAGCTCTCTTCTTGTGAAGTTCTACCTGAGATTCCCATGTCTTCTGAAGTTCCCAGATGCGGGCATGCCACAATGTCGACCCCGGCAAGTCTATGCTGGCAGGTGACGACATCAGCCCTTTGACCAGGCGTCTCCAACGATTCGTCATCATCATTTCTCTGATCCCTTCGGCTTCCTCCTTGCCGTAAGCAAAGATGCCAAACGCATTTAGGATTTGGGTTATGTGGGTTTAGATGGGGTGAGGGTTTGGGACCTAGCTTTCCAGAACTTCCGGCCGTGCTGCTTCTTCGTCCTCGCCCTCGCTTGCTGAGTTGGCTCCTTGGCACGCAGGAGACACAGCCACTACGTCGTGGCAATCATTGAAGCTTGGCCCCCCTGTCAGCCAAGTTGCGCTGGCGCTTTGGTTGGAAAGAAATCTCCAAATCCTGGTGCGATGCAAAAACTTCTGAGCTTGGCCTGAAAAGAAACATGTGTTACACATCAAACAAAGCACACAGCACATATCAGTGCAGCCTGTAACGAGCTGGAGCTGCTTATGCGCCGTCGAGCAAAGACTTCCTCCAGGGCACACAACGATGGTCACACAACTTATCCAGAATCTAGTAAAGCCTGGAGCCAAGGGGAGCTATGCCTATACGGACGGGATGATTCACGCATGTCGACGTCATCTCCTGCGACTGGTCTCCGCTGCCTTTGTGGAAAATGAGCAATCAAAGTTGCACACCATCGTTCCAGGGTTGATGCCAAGGTGCTTTCCAAGAGCCAGATCTGGTTTCGAAGGTCTTGGTTCTCCTTGGCGGAAAATCGAACTTCGGCATGCTGAGCCAGTTTCTTTGGGCTAACCCATTCTTGAGGCCGAAATATTCCGTCGCGCATCATGTCATGACTGACCTGTATGCTGGCCCACCCTGGTACACTCCCTGCGTGTGCGTCGTGACTTCGCGTGACAAGCATGCGGCCAAGCCACCGCTTCCAGCCGTGCGATTTCGTCCGGGATGCCATCCATGGAGCGGAGGCTCATGGACTGCACAGGATGAACACGGGCTGTGCAAGACGACAATTACACAACAAAGTCGGTTGTTGTCGTTGTTGTTATAGTTACAAACAGAAGCTTAAGTATAACATTGCATATTGTTCTTCTATGGCAGTAACCTCTGCTCGTATTCTACTACATTAGCATTATTATCGCAATGTTCTTCGAGGCTGCCGAGTTTTTAATCCGAGCCGAGCCTGTGCTGGAAGCAGCTCTCCGACCGTGGACCGCCGACCTCGACGAGAGGGTGCCCACGTTTCGGACATGCCCGAGTCCTTGGCTTTCCAGCGCTGTCTTCACTTAGGAATTTTCGAAGATTATGGGGGGTACCTTATGTCGGCGTCCTTATGATCAGGATCCTGCTGGGTCCCCTATTTTGGAAACTCCCACTTCAGACCCTTGGCCCTTCGCATCGAATGGTCTCATCGAGAATCGAGACATTCGGGAGTCGATTCGCAGCTTCTCCGAAGTTTCGATTCGCACAGAAGTACAGGATAATGCTGACAGTGCCAGCAAGCGGAGGATGTCAGAGAGACAAAATCAGAGCAGGAGAGACGGAATGATGGACTTAAGCTGTAAACTTAAAGCGCTCCCTCAGAACCCGTGCAGATACAAAGAACCCGTAAAGATCCAACATAGGACTGTGACATGCAGCACATGCGCATGGACTTGTGGCTCCGAGCGGCTTCATCTGAAGACTCGAAGTCTTCCCCGGGAAGAAGGCTGAAACTGGTTTCGAGGATGGCAGTTCTCCTTGCAACGGAGACATGTTCATGAATGCATACATGGCTTATCATGGCTTATGTGGTCAGTCATTGCAGCTTTTCGCCATCGAAATGCGCAAGACTGCAAAAGTTCAGTCCTCTGCTGGCTTCGTGCAGTGGCAGCGGTGGAGCGTCGCTGGTCGAGTCGATTCAGCTGTCGCTCAACCTGTCGTTCAAGCTTCCGAACTGTGCCGACTTGTGACACAGTCGTGATGACTGTCTTCCGTCTTCCACCTAATTAATTGTTCACAACATGTCTCTCATGGTGGGTCATACATTGCATTCTGAACACATACCCAGGCATGGTGAGGGCCAGCATCATCGACATAAGCGCTGTCGCCAGTGTGATGTCTGTGACAGCTATGACTCCGACGGCTAGAACTGTCCGCACCACATTTTTTTCACAACCATTGCTACAATCATCGGCAATTAATCCTCATCATCCTTGATATCGTCATGGCCGTGGCCAATAACCCCGGCACCACGGACAACAGTAGCTTCTTGCTGTCTTCATCATCAGCATCATCGCCAGCATCGCTCGAAATCATCGCTTCAACCTCGTCCCCACGATCAACATCGGAACCATGCCTGTCGCTGACTCGAAGAATGCATCATCTTCATGACTAGCTGCCACATCCTCAATGCCATCATCGTGACATGCAGGGCTTCGTTGTTCTGGCGGCACGGGTCTGTTTTATAGGCCACCACATCGAGACCAGAAGCATTCTTGGACCTTTGGCTTCGATCATGTTGAAGGAGCCCACGGTTGGAAGAGAGAGGCTGGGGACATGGCCCCGAGATGCCCCGAACAAGATGTATATGCGTCAAACATTACAAGAGATACCCAGATTTGGGGCCTGTGCTACCAAGGGGTACTTTATAGGAAACCGCTTGAGGGATCGACCTTTTTCATTCTGCAGTGGCCGAAACATGTCAGCTCTGGCCCTCGATTCCTCTTTTTGTTGGGCCCTCGGACCCCTTCTGAATATGCTGTGTCGATGCTCACACTCGCACGCAGCAAGCGAGGATGCTGCTTTAGGGGTTATAGGGGGCTTCGCTTTCGGCGCTTTCTTTTGCCTCCTACTTCGGCGCGTTGGGCGTAGGGCTTGACTGGCATCATCACCATCGTAGGTATGTGACTGAGAGTCTGAGAGTGGCACGAAGAGTGGAGGTTCATGTGAAAGTGCACAGTGGCCAGCGAACGAGTCAGTAGCATTACGGTCGCATCATTCAGGCTCGCAAATAAATCATGTTGAATTTAGTTGAAACCCACAATAAGTCCGGTGTCCCTGGTCACCGTCGATGTCAATAACCCGCATTCTTCAATCTCGCCGTGCTAGCTTTTGCGAAGTGGCTGTAAGTCGCTTCACCGTTTTCTCCCCGCTAGTTGTATGTCAACAGAATCCTGACAGCCTGTCAAGGTGCACTACAGACGACACTGACTACATCCGGTACCAGCCCTGGCCTGGCGGTTGTTCCACAACTCTTGTTCCAGTGCAGTTGCTCGGTTCTCCTCGCAGAGCTGTGCAGCTTATCGTGACTGTCGTGGCTGTGGCATGGAGTCATGGAGGCTATGGCAAGCGCATGACGGTTAAGACTTGAACCTGTCTGCACTCCTCACGCTGCAGCCGCCGTCGCAGCACGAAGTTATCGATTGCCAGATTCTTGGGAGCCATGATCCTACCAGGCAAACCGGATGGTCTCGTTGTTTCGTTAGCAAAGCGACTTCGAAAAGATGCTGGCACTGGATGGAGCAGAAGTCCTGCTCCGTGCTCAGATGTCAGCCCTTTCCAACCACTGCGGTCCCGTTTGGAGGCGCAATCTTGCATGGCTCATGGCACGGCGCATGGGGCAGGCAGCCGAAGCCGGAATCCCATTGAGACAAAACAAAGTCGGCTGTAAGGGAATGATTCAAGAACCGATCATGACATGTCAAATTCTCCCAATAGCTTCAAGTGTAGCTGGCAAGCGCTGGTTGGAGCTTGGCAAAGCGTCTGCAGGACTTTCACCATGTGCAACCGATCAATCGCACTACCGAGATATTACCATCTTGCGCGGGCTCATGCACGCATCGGCAATTGAAGGAACAGCACAAAATAGCGAGCACACACACCCACACACACACACGCCGCACACATGCAAAGCAGGGTGTGGCCAGCACAGCTTCACATCTTGAGCCTGCCTACTGAGGCCACTGCCATCAGCGGAGCCAGCACGGCCTCAACAATCAAGTTCTGTGAACGGGGCATCTGGACAAAAACTTGGTGCAGGGGGCCCTTACATGCAGATCAAATTTCCAATGGTCCCATGCTGTCCACTGGGTGCTGCAGTGCAGCATTTGGCTGGGAACGTGACCCTGCCGGATGATTTAATGCTTGTTTCCATAGAATCAGAGTGTCTGCACGCCGGTCAGTGCACAGGCCAACATGGCCCAGCAATCGTGCTTCCAGGTATGGAAGTCTGCTGGAAGGGATACGTAAGTCTCCCGCGATCTGCAGAGGCCATTCGGCCTCGGCCCGCTGTTCCTAAACTCCGTAAGGTAAAAGCCAGAAAGTTGTAATATGATTATCCTAACCCTTCTATGGTAAATTATAGGCTATCCTACCATGAAACCATATTCCAACTTTCTCGAGTTTCCTATAGTACTCTTGCACCAGGGAGCTCCTCTTTGAAGTAGGGTTTTACAGGACTCTTCAACCCTAAACCGTCCAAGGAAGCCCAAGGCCCAGGCGATCTGCAGACGAGAAACGGCCTGGGGTCAGCCCAGTCGGATGCCAAGCTCTATAAGAAGCACGTACAGAGTAGGGTGACCCAAACCCCAGACTCCGAACCAGTGCTACTTGTAGGGGCCGACAGAAGCCCAGCCAAAGGTGAACAACTACAGTAGACACAGAATCTTGCAATCCCCGCCTCTTCGATCGGCAGAACCAGATCTACCTCGGTCTAAGAGCTTGGACCACTCAGATCTGATGCCTCGATGGTGCTCCGAGCTACTACGAGCACGAAGCATACTCAATAGTCGGGCAGCAGGAGCAGGACAGAATTCATGCTTCCAAGAATGGGCACGACAGTACGAGACTGTTTAAGGCTAAGCAGCTCCATGTCACAAACTCCCGGCTGTGACAGCAGTAACCAAGTGTTTTCGATAATCATGGAGAGTCAAAGTGGTGAATGCTAGAAGAAGAACATTCGCAATTACAAATCATTATATTCATGACATGTACATTGCTGCTTGTAATGATACCAATATTCGGAGTACTAATCCGGTTACAAACACGTGCTGATACTGCTGTAGTTGTCCATTCGTCCTGTTTTGTGGCGTTGCCCTTTGCCCCGGCTCGTCACTGTAGAGCCCGCCATACGTGCCGACGTTGTCGTTCGCCATACGCGCCGACGCCCTTTTTAGCTGACGCAACCAGCTGAACTCAGCTGTTGCATACCGTCTGTTACAAAAATCAGTATCGCCTCTCATTTCCTGAGTCTCCGCATATCTCCGCCCTGGGCGTCCAGCGGTCTGCGCTGCCCAACCGACCTCAAGCAGATCAGAGTAAACGACTGGACTTTTTCCGGGGTCCCTCCTCGGAGCAACGTGCAGTAAAGCTGGATTACCTCAAGCCTCAAGCCCTCTTTACCATTTTTGGGAGGACAGACTCCTAGCTTCTTTACCCTTTTGCATCCAGGCCTATTGCGACTGCCGGGTACCCTGAAGAAAGAGGAAACACACAAGCTTCTTTACCCTAAACCCCCCAACTTTCAAGTCTCTCCGCGTTCATATGCAAGCCTGCCGAGCCCAGTGTCACAACTCTGCGAAGCCAAGCTGGGCACATTCTGCCCCTCCACGACCTGCCGGATGTAGGAGGGAAAGCTTATTACGTATACTCATTATACTCGATTATAATATAGCATAGTAGATTGCATTATACTACAATGTGGTATATTTGGGCAACTCTTTCGCGACAGCTCCTAAAACTCCATGGGGCTCAAAGCGCAGGCACAGATTCTCGACTCTCTCGAGTCCACTCAATGCCGACCTTTTCCATCATGGCTGCGGATATCCCGAGCTCGTGACAACTGGCACGGGTTCATTCTCCAGCACCCTGTCCGTCTCACAGGTTCGGCAGTGACAAGCAAAGCCAAACTTCTGCATCTTTCGCTGCCGCACCTGCAGCGGCTGTCCCACCACAGACGGCACATAGGCCATCAACACTTCGTCACCGGGCACCAGGGGTCGGCGAGTGACGGAGTACAGCCAAAGCCCTGGGCCCTTTGCTTCTGGCTGGCTCGCCGTAGCAAACTCGATGCGACAGTTGGGAAGGCAAGAGTGGTTCGTGAAGGCCAAAGCCTCGCACAGAGCAGTGCCAATAACATTCTCAAAAAGCTGTCCTTGTCGTGCCGAAGCTAAGGGACTTGAGGCTTGCTCTGTCTCTTGCTCGGACTCTGAGTCACTTTGCAAAGGCTCCTGCATCTTAGCAAGAGCCTGTGCCAGCTCCTCTGTCAGGTAGTCTGCGACATCTGTGTGGCTGTTCAAAGGATGCGGGAGGCTGATGCACATGTTCACGAGCTCGAATGTTCCAAGTATGTTGCTCAGGAGCTCGTTGTCCAAGAAACCCGATGCCAAGTCCTCCGCCTCGAAGATCGTCTCGAGGAGCGGGATGGCGCACGACATGCATCGCCTCCTCTCTTCCGGCGTGTCGCTCTCGTCCGCACCTGCAAGGCTGTCCCATGGAGCTGAAGCGAATTGAGAGGCGAAGCGGTGTTTCACAGCCTCTGAGGACTGACCAGATCTTCTAGCCAGCGTCATGCATGCCACATGGTGCGCCAGCAGCAGCAGATGCTCTGAGTCAGTTTCGATCGCCAGAAGCTCCAGGCTTTGTAGAGCGGACCAGCTTTTTGGACCAAGACGGCCCTTGCAAAGGATGGCGTGGGAGGACTCCGAAAGCGCCCAGCTGCGACAAGACTCGCTGCAAAAGACTTCTGAGCAGTCTTTGTGGTCACACGAGATGACTTGACCGGGGCAAAAGCCGTCGGGGCACACCTCGTCGGGATATGTTGAGAGAAGGATCTTTTCGGATCCAGGCGGTGGCTCCAGATTCATGTACTTCAATTGTGTGGCCAAGCTGCCTACAGGTAACAGGCACGCGCAGCAAACCTGCACGCACTTGCGGCTTCCTGGTGACTGTATATACGCAAGAGGCCTTTCCTTCCAAAGTTGGGCACCCCAAGTCTGGTAGCTTGGAACATACAAGCCGCGACCTTGTCCACTGCTAGTTTCACGAACCACGCACTCCTGAAAGCGAGCAAGAACCACAGGGTTTTCAACCTCATCGCGTCTTGTCAAGAACTCTTCAAGAACCTTAGCATACTGCTCGGCAAGAGATGTGCTGGCACCGCGTGCTATGGCAGATCGCAGCACCTCTCGTGCTGTGTCGTAATCCTGTTGAAAGATACAGGTTGTGAAATTATCAATCCAATTGGGGTCAGGCCCCATTCCCAGAACCCCAGCTGAGGGAGCTGAAACTGCCATGTCGAGCAGGTCGCTTGTCTGCAAACAACCGGCTGTCCGACCATGTCCGACAGGGACTTCAAGCTCAGTTTGAGCCGCAGAGGGTCTTTGGACATGGATCAGGGGATCAAGGGATCAACTTCATTCCGGATTGTGCTAAGCGGCACCCTCTCCGACGTCGTGTCCAGGAGTCGGAGGTACCTCAGCAATGCCTGGAATTTGGCCTGCCCAAATGGAGGATCACAGAACTAAGTAGGTGATAAGTACCTCATCTCAATCAGTGGTGATAACTGCAGTCTCCCTGCTTCTAACCCCACCAAATACGTCCCCTGATCCTGCAAGTAAGCCCCCTGATCCTCAATTTACATCGCCAAAACCCACCTAATATAGGGGCCTTAACAATTATAGACTAGGGTTTTGGGGCCTATTGTACTATAATTATAACAAGGAGCCCCGAAAATAGTGTCGGTATTTATTTAGGCCCCTATAGTAAGCCTCAAACCCGACGCTCCCGGCCTCTGTCTGGACCTCTCGCATCCCAGACGCGGACTTCTTGGCTCGGGGCCCGAGCATACTTCTCCATCCTGGGCCGGCAGTATAACCCTAAAGGGGTTTAGGGTTTAGGGTCCATGTATCCATATGGGTACACGTTGACCCCAAAGTACCTACATAGGGACGACATTGGGGCCTATGTATATGCTATAGGAGAACATGGACCCTCAGGGTAAGCTACTTATGGCATTTAAGGGGTCGCAGGGGTCTTAGGGGAATATACGGGTTCTATGAGAAGTTGATATAGGGACTGTACTTGCAGAGTCGGGGGCTTAGTAAGTAGCCAATAAGTAAAGCGATACGTACCCTAAAAACGGGCTATGATACTCATACCTCTACGAAGTAACTACGCACTATGTCCCCCACCCTCAAAGTAAAGGTTCTACAGCCTACACAGGGGCTTATTAAAGTTTAAAGAGTCTGGAAACACTTTTTTGAACACTTTTGAGCACGGACTGGGGTTTCAGCCTCGCCGGAAACTCTAAATCCTAAACCCCAAGCGTGTCTAAACGCTAAACTTTGGAAGGGGCCCCCACCCTGTAATAGTGGTATATAATAGGGCCCTCTTCACGCGAAACCTAAGCTCCCATGTTCTGTCAAAACGCTGAGAGAAGCCGAGGCTCTGCAGACTGCGGTTTGGCCCATGCAGGATCAGCTCAGACGACCGTTCGGATCCTGAGGATAAGGTTCTTTTTTGCCTCCTGCATGGCGAAGCAGGGTGATTGGTTACATACTTCGGGGCATAAGGTTTAGGTCTGGGGTTTCGGCGCTCACACTCGGAATCCAGGCGAGGCGTGTGGTTCGGAGTCTGTTGAGTGAGACTGCACTAAATTGGGAGATTCCAAAGTGACATCGGAGCAAAGACGATCAATCAGTAGAAGTTGTCAAGCGCCCCATTGCCTCTCCCACTCTCAAGATCTGTATCAAATCTGCAGCTTTCCATTGGGGTTTAGGGTTGGGGTTCAGGGCTTTTACGGGTTGTGGAGCCTTGCCTGCCCTGGGTTGAATGGGTTTAGGGGCAAGAGTTCGGGAGGATCAATACCACCTCGCCTTACATCAGCCGAATGTTTGAGGATGGTTGAGGTTTATTTTCCATTCCTCATACTATAATGTCTGAATCACATTAATCAGGATACTGACGTCAAATGGAAAAGCAACAAAATCTTGGCAGGGCATGTAAACACCGAAGCCGCCAATGATTGAAGTTTCGGGTCACCTCGCCTGCTACTACAGGTTCTGTAAACTAGACTTGGCCACCTTGTAAGCCAATTGGGACGAAACACCCTTGGCCCTTAAATGTTCACTCAGGTTAAAGCATGGCACGGCACGTGAGTCACTAGTTGCCGTGGCCTGTCTGACAAACAGTCCGCAGCATAGCAGTGTTACAGTACTGCAACCAATCACTGGTTTGCCGATTCCACAGCTAAAAAACTAAAGTCGTTAAAAGGCCATGGTGACTTCCTGACTTTGTCTGTTTGGAAGGATCGGTATCTCTGCAAGGAGCCACTGACGTGTACATAATAGTGGAAACCGTCTCATTCCACACCGACTCTACAGACGGCAGATCAAACTCCACGCTGGCTGAGAGACTCAGCTCGTCTCCAGGGCCCCGACGAGTCTGGGGAATCAGCTCTGACCTGCCCCGAAAACAGAACGTGAGGGTTTCGGTGCTCACACTCGGATAATCCAGGCGAGGCAAATATGGGTCGAGGTCTTCTGATTTTGGCGAAGCAGACGTGAGGGATTAGGTACTTCGACTTCGCCCGTGGCCCCGGAATGGAACATACTGCGACACAAACTTGGCAGGCCTGTCGCCGCGCGCCCAGAGGTCCCCTTCAAGGGGTGCCCGGTCCAAGCAGCTCTGCAGCTCACGGGCGTAGTCCCGATTGCTGGGGTCAGCCTGCCAAGAAAGTGGAAGCCAAGCCAAAGCCATGCTTGCGTGCCTGGGTGCCCTCTTTTCTGGGTCTGCATTTTACTCGCTTCTTCTGCAGGAAATTTAAGGATCACAATACAAATCTATGGTAAATAATATTGTGTTCTCATCATCGTAACTTAAACTTAACTTCCTGAACCAAGAACCTATAGCATGGCTCTGCAGTGTGCGGCTTCTGCAGAGCCTACCGGCCTTCAGGAGCCTCCTGTAGCAAGCGGCTGCTTGAGCCCACTGGTGTCGTTCTCTGTGAAGGCAGGCTAGCTGGTGCTGCACCTGCGCTGAGGCGACCCGACCCGAGTTAAGTCAAAGGGATTTGCTGGGCCCAGCCCTGGGGGGGCCTAAGCCGAGGTGTGGTGGTGGCTAAGCCGGCTAGGTCTGCACCGGACAGCGCAATGCCTGCATGTTGAACTCGTCGACTTCTTGCCTCACTGACTCGCAGTCGGCACGATGTCGTGCAGTACTTCCATCCACTTATCTACTTCTGCAGTGGCTCCGTCGCTGTCTGCCGTACTTTACGCTGACGGATGCTTATGAGGAATCTGTTCCAGCTGACTAGGGTGTCTTGGTCCACAACTCCGGGGGGCAGAAAACTATATCGGGCACCTTTCCGACATTGCGGACTTGCGCCACACGCCGCAAACATGGCTTAGAGGGGGTATATGGTTGAAGAAGAACCCGGATCACAGCCGAACGGAATATTACACTTGGTCATCCCACTGCAGTAGATTCCATCTTTGCACGTCCAAGCTTTCTCTGTTATCAGGTGTTAAAATCTGAGACCAGCCGGTTCTTTGTATTCTTGGATCTGAAACGTGAGTTGATCAAAGCTAAAGTGACAGAGTGCGCACACAGGCTGTGCTATCTGCTCTTTGAAGAAGGGCTCTGTGCATAAGTCTCTTATGAGAAGTGAATGCTTAGATCTGCCACATCAAAAGCCCAGGGGCAAGTAGTTCCGCAATAGCCAGAGCGCCTGGAAATGATATGACATTGCGGATCCGACTTAATCCAAATCTACGACTGCAAAATAGTTACTGAGGATAAGTTCATCTGGAGTGGTAGCTAAGTCAGTAGTCGACTTGGGCTTTGCAAAATGCTACATTGGCAGTGAGGCATCTTCATGCAGACTTGCCCTTAAGCTGTGGCCTCGGAAAAATTGCCTGCACGCTGTTCCAACACGGCAACGGCGCGTAGAATACGGCTGCTTCGCTCGTCCATGCCTGGAGCGAGCCGGTGTCGCATCAGATTCCGGAATTGCTTCAGCGCATACGAATAGCAAACATACTGTGGCTATGATTAATCACAAATGATTACGGTAACACTGCTCCAGACTTACTACATCTGCTAATCAGCATCAGATGTTGGCATCGTTCTAATTCAAGAGTGGTCCCACGCGGGCTCGAACCGAGGACCTTACGGTTATTGGCCGTACGCTCTAACCAACTGAGCTATGAGACCTCTGAGAATGCTGTACGTACGGTTGTCACGTCGTAAGAACTACCCAAGAAAACATAAAACGAAAGCATGCTGATCAATTGTAAGGAAACTGTACCATCTGACCTCGTTTTGAGCCAACCCTTTCTGTCTCCTGTCGCACTCGGTGAGGTCTCGCAGTGGATCCACTGTTTTCGTCCCTCGCACTCGACAAAGTCAGACGAGGTTTGGGGGAAACTGCAGATCCTGTAGGTTCAGGCATATTAGCCTATGCACATTCGCACTACAAGCACATATCGCTTGCATGTGCTCGTTCACTGCGATCCAGACTGTCTACACAAACCAGTAATTACCTCACCACCTAGTCCATCACAGCCTTGCGCCCTTACATAATCCATTAACCGATTAGCAAGCTGGCCGTATGTCCTGAAACGCTGGCACTCTACAGTGAATTGCAGCGGTGAAGCGCCATGTGTGCGAATGCAGCACCAGCACATACGGTGCAAATGTACCATCGTCGTGCTTCGCACTGGCAAGCACCAGGACCACCATCGTCGTTATCAACTCGCCACGATGCCCGACAGCTTGTGAGCTTCGGCAGCTGCAAGACACAAGCGTTCTTCGGAAGCGGCCCGGACCTGCAATCAGTCCTTCTTCTCCTGCTCTTGTTCGGCCGCAAAACTGTTGAAGACCTGCTCCAGAGTGGACTGACAGACGGCGAAGTCGCTGAAACCAAACTGCGGCTTGGCCTGGGACAGTGCCGCGAAAAGCTTGGGGAGCTGCTCTTCACCGGCAGCTGGCAGGCGTAGGCGCAGCGAGCTGCCGTGGAACTCGAGGACCATCACCTCGCCCAGCTGGAGCTCTCCCAAGCCCTGAGGCGCAGGGGCAGAAAAGAAGCCCTTGAACTGCTCTAAGCGATTTTGCATCACCTGCCACTCTGCCACGACTTCAGCCGCCACCTCCTCCACGTTGGCGGGCAGCGGACCAGATGGCCGGGCTGCAGCGTTGCGAAGCTCCAGAGGCAGGGACTCCATGGCCTGCGATCGCGAGATCATCGAATAACCACTTCGATCCAGTTGCCGTCCTGCGGGAAGAAACTGGGCAGCCAGCTGGGTGAGGGCCTCACGCGGAACAGCGCTGAACTTCACGCTGACCTCGTAGCCTGACCCGTACCTGGACTTCAAGTGCTGCGCGGAGCCGAGACATCGGAATTGTCCATCAACCTGGATGGCGATGCTGGTGCACAATGCCTCTGCTTCCTCCATGGAATGTGTGGTGAGCACCACGACCGATTGCTTTCGCTTCTCTGCCATGTCCTGTATGACAGACCACATGAAGCGTCGCGCAAACGGATCCATGCCTGTGCTTGGCTCGTCGAGAAAGATCACCGGAGGCTCGCCGATGAGCGCCATTGCTACAGACAGCTTCCTCCTGTTACCACCCGACAGCGTCCCGGCTTGACGGAAGCGGTACTGGGACAGCTGCATCTCCTCCACCTTCTCGTCTACTGCACTTCTTAAGTCTTTGCCTGTGAGGCCTTTCATGCGGCCATACAGATACAAATGCGACTCGACGGTCATGACATGGATAAGGGCATCGAACTGCGGGCAGTATCCGATCAATCGCCGTGCCCGGCTCGTCTCCTCAACCATGTCAATACCCAGCACACGCACCTCTCCAGCTGACGGGGTCAGGATTCCTGACATCAGCTTGAACGATGTCGTCTTCCCGGCACCGTTGACACCCAGCAGACCGAACACCATTCCCTGGTCTGCGGCCCAAGTGACGCCACGCACGGCATGAGTGACCGTCGAGCTCAGCAACGAACCGTAAGCTTTGCGCAGGCCGTTGACGTACATGACCTGCTTGCGGGGATCTACCGTCGCCACCCTGTCCTTCTCCGCTCGAACATCCTGGTCCTCCAGCGTCAGCATTTCAGGTGGGACGGGCTTGCTGATGGTGAACTTCCGGGCGATACGAGGGCTCTGCGATAAATCCTCCAGCACGATCGCAAGAAGTGGCAGGACGACGCACAGCGCTGCCAGTCGGACCATCGTGTCATTCATAGTTGGCAGGGTAACCATCATCTCAATCAAGGGTCCGACTTCACCTCCAATTCCCAGATCACAGGGCACCTTCACCTCCAGTGGTCCCAAGGACATCTGTGGTAATGTTATTCCGACGTTCTTCGCCTGCGGAATCAACTCGGCGATGCTTACGGGGCCGATTGAAGGGCCGATGGTGCACTTGCCCCACCCATTCAGAGGCGGAAGAAACTTGTCCCCATTCTGAGTCAGCGCGGGGGATCTGGCCATTGCCTTCAGCACCGTCCGCAGCCTGTCTCCCAGCATTTCAGCGTGAGTTGCCAGAAGAGGCCCGACTACCCCAATGGGTGCTCCGTCTTTGATGGCGCATTGCAGAGCATTCTTCCATGGATCTTGCTCCTCGGGGGGCAAGAGCGATATGAGTCTTTGGCCCCCGAAGACCATCGCCATGTCGGCCGGGTGCGCGGCATACATCTGCACCATGGCGTCAATCTGCTCGGCTGCTTCCGGTGGCAACCCCTGCTTGATGCCGTCGACGATGCGTAGAATGGGCTGAAAAAGCTGGCGTGCTACCGACTCATCAAGCATTGTCGCTGCCTGCTTCAAGGTGCAGCCTGTCGAACTCCACTTCGCCGATCCCCTCCAAGCGTTGTAGGCAAAACAGCCCGAGTCTGTTGCCTTTGGCCGCCATTTCTCCCCACAGCCACTGAACAGCCTTCCAGCCGTATTTGCCATAAGCTGCCATGATGTCGTTTCGGCCATCCGTTCCAAGAATTTTGGCAGAACCAATGTCACAAATGCATGGCGTCCAGCAATGCGAAGCAGGCCATCCAACAGGTGAAAGCCGGGCAAGAAAAAGCCCACGCCCTTGAGGATGGGGATTCCAATGTTGCAAGCTTGCACCAGTCTGCAAAACCTCTTCACGTCCGCCTCTTTCAAATCCGTGCAGTCACCGTTCATCGTTTTGGCAAAGTCGCCCATTGATACCCGATCGCCATCGGAGCCAGCGCTGAATGTCCTCTGGATGGGTACAGCCTTGGTGAAGATGTCAAAGAAAAGGAAGGTCATCACCAAGAAAACCACCATGACACCGTTGCAGAGTGCAAGGCCAACATTCGCCAGTGCTTGCGAAGATGTCATATGCGACACGACGTAAGCCAGTCCAACTGCGGCCGGAGTGAAGAAAAGAAGGAGAGCCAAGGAGGTCTCCCAGTAGTAGATGAAGGCTTGGAAGCCGTAAAACCACAGGAAGCCATACAGGGCCAAGATCGGGAACACGGTGAAGGCACAGTCCCAGATCAGCATGGAGATCCAGTAGGCGCGGGCAGAACAACCCGAGATCATCAGCTGGTGCTTGATGTCCTTCGTCTTCTCCATGAGTACGAAGCCGAGCACAGCAATCGGCACAAAGCAGAAAGCGAAGTTGCTGAGGATGCTAATCATCAAGCTTGCAATGGTCTGAAGGATCAGGTTCTCCGATTTGTAGTGCATCTGCTCGGGCACCGTCATAGGTGTGATCTCTTCTTTGATCTTCAGCTGAAGCCCGGTAGCCTCGTGGAACATCTCCATCACCGCCAGTGGAAAACCATGAGCAACATATGATTGGTTAGCAGCGACGACGGGGAAGCCGTCGATGAACAAGACCCCTACATCCTGTGGGTCTTTCTGAGCTTTCTGCATCAGCAGATCGTCAAACTGCATGAGATACTGCACCCATCGAGTCTCGCATGCATCTGCATCCTTGCCGGTGGCCGTGCAGGCCGCAATGTACTCCCGGGGCACTCCCCGGTACATGCTGGTGAGCCCCGACACCGTGCAGTTCGACGGATCTTCAACATATGATGACGAGCACTTCGTACTCTGCTTCTGCAGCGAAACCGTGCGCTCATTTCCGGCAGGATCGGGAAGAAGTTCTACTCCGTCCGTCGCAGTGTCTGCTTCGGTGGTGGCCACAGTTACCTTCATGTTGGCGAGCTCCATCTTAATGGGAATTCCTGGCCCCTGTGGCGGAGATCCAAGAGAAACCAGAAGTGCTCCGAAGGAGGTTGCGAAGAACACGCCGACAACTGGCAGAAGGCAGCCCAGCAGGAACATCTTTCTGTCACGTAGAGCAGTTGCAGCACGACGTTCGATGAGTGCCCTGATCTGTTGTGGAATTGTCCCACCTGGGTTCGGCATGACGAATGCAGGTCCATGGGATACCTGAGGCTGCTCTTCCACGGCTGCTTGGAAGGAGTTCTCAGTTTCTTTCTTTGCATCGTCGCTTCCATGATCTCCACTAGCCACTTTGAGGAATACCTCCTCAAGGTTCGAGACTGACACGCCGAAGGTGGCCACAGAAAGCTCCGCCTTCTTCTGCGAGAGAGCTGCTAAACAAGAAGACAACGGTTCCTCCTTCTCCATGGGCACGTTTGCCAGAATTTCCTTTCCGACTCCTGAAATGTCCACATCGCCGAGTATGGAGGTCATGAGCTGCTTCACTGGTTCGTGGTTGTCGCCCCGCTCCCGCATGACTATCGTCAGGACGTAGCCGCAGCCGAATCGGCGCTTCAGAAAATTCTGCGTTCCAGAAGCCTGCACTGCACCTGCTCTCATGATAGCCACGCGGTCGCCCAGCACGCCAGCTTCGTCCATGAAATGCGTCGTAAGCAGCATGACGCGGCCCTGACGTCGCAGCCTCAAGAAGTCCCAGAGTGCGCGCCGGCTGAAAGGGTCCATCCCACTGGTGGGCTCGTCGAGGACAACCAGGTTTGGATCTCCTGCAAAAGCCAGGCCGACAGACAACTTGCGCTTCATGCCCCCGGACAAGGAGGTAATCAAATAGTTCGCACGGGAGCCGAGGCCAACATCTGCGACCAGTTGGAACACGGAAGCCTCGCTACTCAATGACCTTCCCGCCAACGTCGTGAAAAGCGATATGTGTTGCACAACCGATAAATCCGGAAACAAGACATCGTGCTGAGGGCAGTAGCCCATTCGTTTCCGCACCTCCACCATGTCCTTGGGAACTTCCAGTCCGAATGCTGAGATTTTGCCTGAAGTTGGAGGTATTAGCCCGCAAAGCGCTGACATCGTAGTGGATTTGCCTGCTCCGTTGTGGCCCAGCAGCGCAAAGATCTCTCCCGGGAACATGACCAGGCTAACGCCATCCACAGCCCGGATCTCCTCCGAGTAGATCCCCTTGAAGTAAACGCAGAGATCATCGACTTTCACACAACTTTTGGACAGGATCTGGGCCATCATCCCCCGGTCGGCAGGCTCGACCAGGGAGCTGCGACCGATCTCTGACATCGCTTCGTCGATGGATCCACGCACACCCAGGTTGGGTGCCTCCTCCAAGTTGGGGGTCTCCTCAATCAGCGCCTCGGTGCGCTCAGACGTGCCCAAGCCGAGGCTCCTCATCTCAGTGCTCCCGGTCCCTGGCCCTTCGCGGACGGCCACGCCCCCATTGCCTTTCCAGTAGCCTGGATCACATGGAAACCAAGGGCGCAAAGCATTGCCACCATTGTGAGGAATCACTTGGTCCAGATAAAGCCACAGGAGGGTCCACAAAATCGCATCCAGAATTAGCCAACCCAGTGCGCCATATATGTCGACTCCTTCCAGCCCTGCATCTGGGGACCAGCGCGTCCTTTCATGATGGAGATATGCACCCAGTGCCTTGCCGAAGGCATACTGTGGGAAAAGCATCAGAAGGTCTTCGCCAGGCATGTGCGGAATGATGCTGATGCTGCAGGTGAAGGTGTAAACGACCAGCGTCATGAGCTGGCCCATAAACGCGCTTCCTAGGAAGCAAGAGTACACGAAGGATACGAGGGCCAAGTCCAAGAAGAAGACCAGGCAGATGAGGTAAAAGGTGGCTATGCCAGACGTCAAGATCCGCAAGCCGTACATCATGATCACAGTGAATGTCGCATACAGAAAGCCCGTAGTCCAGCCGTAAATGATCCAGTGGCCGTAATATGCGAAATCGCTGCAGCCAATCATCCGCAAACCTTCCTTTCTCTTCTCCTCGCGCTCGGTTACCAGTCGCCCAACCAAGCCCATGACGTTCGCAATGAAAACCCAGGACACTGCAGCTCCGAAGAGGTCACCAAAAATCTGACCTTCGCTGAGCTTTCCCTTGCCCAGGGCCTCTGACGCAGTTCTAGTAGGCTCCTCTAGCGCTGGAAATGGCAGCACTGTGAGCGCCAGGTGGTGCAGGGCCTTCGTGCCTGCATATCTGTAGCCAATCTTGCCTTCTAGATTCTTCTTGTGTGTGATGTAGTCGCCGACCAGCATCTCTAAGCCCACGAACATCGAATCTTGTTTGCTCGACTGCCGCGACGACGCCGTGTAGAGGCTGACGTCGGAGTCAAACTGCTGCTGGCACAGCTGCTTTGTCCATCCATTGCATCGCTTGGTCAAAAAGCCATTATCCAGGTCTCTCAAACCCTTGATCGGGCCAAACTTCCCCTCTTTGTCGAGGTAGCCGGCGGTTCGATTCAAGTGCACGGTGAAGTCCAACTCTGAGTCGGATGTGAACTCGACTCTGGCACAGTGGGCAGGACCGGAGCCCTCGCCGCCCTTTGCAACAAGCACCAGATTCTTCCAGTTCGGACAAGTGGGAGTAAATCCTTTGTCCACCAAGAGCTGGACTTCCGACATGATGTAATTTTGCAAACCCTGAGCAGCGCCTCCCTGCAAGATGATCGGGTAGCTGCAGCTCCGGCAAGCCATAAACTCCGAGTCATAGTTCTGTCCTCTGAAGAAGATGTTGCCGATTGGGTCGTAAGTTACGCTTGCAGCGTCGTATCTGGAACCCATCCAGTTGATGTAATGAACTGTCTCGAGCACTTTCTCCTCGGCCGGCTTCAAAGCAGAGCCACCTTGGTGTAGTACTTCGTAGGAATATATCCAGAGCGGCGTTAGCATTAGGCCCAAGGCAATGAAAGTGATGCAGTACTTGCAGCAGAATCGTCGACAGTTCTGCTTGTCCTCCAGATAGTTCTTTTTCATGAGGGCCCTCATTTGGGAAACCACCAGCGCAGTCGGTTCCATGGTGGACTGTAGTAGGCAAGCTGCGGCAGAGTTGAAGGAACGAGCTGGGAGCCAAACGGCTTGAGCCGTAGCCATTTTGACTGTTACATCTTGTCATCCATGAATCAATGAAGCTTTAAACGGTTTAGGGCTTTTTGGCACTCGCGCTCGGCTTTTGCATCGGGTAACGTAACCATGCAATGATCTGGTCGACGTCGCATGGTAGGAAGCCCCCTGAGCGTCGCACGGTATGCCTCTCGAAACCAGTGCAACGCCGCGTCCTGGAAATCCCGGTGAAGCGGATCAGTGAGAGTTTCCGGTGCTTCTCAGATGGTGTAACCAGAAAGACCCCATAAGGCCTTATATAGAACGCTATGTAGATGCCTGTGAACCCCTCCCTACCTCCTTCCCCTCGCGGGGCCGGCGAAGCAGGCAAGGGGCGGCCTCGTCGCCTCTTTCGAAGTACGCGGCTCCAAGGTTGCACCGAGCAGGTGCACTCCTCCGCTTCAACCATAACGTATAGGGCTTGGGTGATATTCTAGTATCATCATAGTAAAAGGAACCCTGAGGAGCAATGGTGGTAACCAGAAAGCGTGTCGTCAATGTGGGGATCGTGGGCATGACGGATAGTGCTCAAGCTGATGAGCTGGTGCACTTCATCTACCTTCATCCGTATTCCAACACAAGCATCTGCATATAACCCAGTACTTGCCACTCACACTCGGAACAACACGCGAAAGTGTTGTGTTTTATGGGCCTTTTCTGCAGAGCTTTGTTGGATGGGGCGGGGTGGGGGGGCGGGGGTAGTTGCCACCATTATTCCTCAGGCTTCCTTACAATGATGGTATCAGAATATCACCCAAACCCCAACATGTTCTAAAAGGGTTGCTATAGAATTACTGTCGTATAGGGGATTTAATGTACTAGAAGGGGGGAGGGAGGCGGGGGGTTAGGTCTCTTGGAGATGCCTCGGCACTCGGTTGCAGACCGCGTGAAACTCGCGGATAGCCTCCTGCGAGCAGCGACAGCGTGAAAAGTGTGTAAGTAAGTATAAGCGTGTGTCTGTCTGTCTCTGTGTGTGTGTGTACATATATATATCTATATATAGATGTTTGTAAACAGGGGAGGCCCGCCTATATGCGGCTATGTTTATCGTTTGCTCGTTCTGTTCCTGCATGTACGTTATGTGTATGTATACATATGCAGATCCATACAAACATGCGCATGCACATACATAGACATGTGAGGCTCATGGCTTACACATAAGAACGTTGCTGTCCGCAAAGATGCAAGAGCTTGGAACACAACACTTAACAAAGTCAGGGCAGTCTGAGCTAACGCAGAACCTCGAAGGAACAAATCGACAGAGCTTTGACAACCGCTGCAGACACCTGGCTGAAATGTACATTCTATCACATTATAAAGTAAGTGGCGAAGATACTGTACCAGTGACCGAATGTTGCGCACACCGTCCTCCACCCGCGCTTCGTGCAGAAGTCGCGCACCCTTCTGTGTTCCCCGAACTGCCTCGATCAAAGTTTGGCGGAAGGTACTGACAGACATGTCGAACACTGCGGCTACCACATGATGTGACACAGCAATCTCCGCCTCCATATCTTCGTGGTCGATGGGGCTCA
Organism: Symbiodinium sp. CCMP2592; assembly: GCA_905221615.1. Lineage (NCBI taxonomy): Eukaryota > Dinophyceae > Suessiales > Symbiodiniaceae > Symbiodinium > Symbiodinium sp. CCMP2592. The sequence continues at coordinate 194,888 of CAJNDT010000779.1, forward strand.
CATCGAAGAGACTCAAAAGCGATGCATCCAAAGGCTGCCTGGTTGCAAGAGACTCGGAGCACCCCTGCAATTACTCAAGGGCAGGTGAAACGTCTCAGAGCTTGCATGGACTTCCAGACATTATTGATCCTGGCATGGCAGGCCCCTCGAAGTGCGGCCTTTCACGGCCTGGTCCATAGCAAGAGCCACATGAGGCCATGGCCTTAGCTTCCAGACTTGCGCAGGCCTCTTGAACTGACAGTAACGGACTCTCACCCTGTTCCCTGTCCATAGGGGTACCTTATTTTGGGGTCCTTATTAGAAGGATCCTACTATCTATGGGTACTATATTAGGGTCCCCTATTTTCGGAAAGCCCCATTTGGTTTAGTATCCTACCTGTCCCGCTCTTGCAAACCAGGTCTCCAATTGGTTGGCTCGCTCGAAGAATTCATGGATGCCAGCGACCAGAGACTGCATCCCATCCGAGTTTCTAGAGTTCTTTTCCTGACGGGCACGAGTCTTGAAACCACATTTTGGGCCTTCTGGCCTCACTACACTCCTGCGAAATCCTCTGCAGCGTGCTTGCCAGCAGGCTAGGAGGCTAGGCTGCACGACATGTCCCATGATTCCCATGTTGTGCTCTGAAGTCAACCTTCTTGAACCGGGACATGAAGAGGCATTTTCGCAGCATGAACATGCGACATGTGATAACAGGAATCTCAACCGGTTCGCAGCAAGCCGAGACTCTTTTCGATTTCAAACTATGGAGTGCGCGGCATCTGTTGACACATGGCCATGGAAAGTCTCGTTGTATGGACACTTGGATAGCCGCAGTCCAGGTCAGCTCTATGAAACATGTCATGCAACCTCACAGGTTTGACCGGCTGAACTCATCACGATGCACTTGCTGGACTTCCGGCTCCATTGACAGAATGTGCGTTCCGCATCAAGTAAGAAAGCTGTTGCGGCGTCAGAGATTGACTGTGCGTGTCCGCTCGCTCGCGATGAGAGCAATGAGCTGAAGAAAGCCAGAAAGAGCCCTGCGCTTTCATCCATCCTGAGCTTGATGCCTTCTGCAAAGTAAGACTAGAAGCAAATCAGCTCACTGTCCCACAAGGCACCACGTCTCGTGGGCACTGGCGAGAGGAACAGCGTGCCGACACTTGTTGGCACAAGCATGAGCACCACATGTCTCTGGCCGGCCAGTCTTGCCCTTCGTTGCTTGATGGCTAGAAGGCTAGAAGTGATAGAGGCAGTGTGACGTATCAGTCAAGTCAGTGAGTCAGTCAATCCTGGCATTGAAGGGGCTGGCTCCAGGCAGACAGGTAGCACGTATTGGCTGAATTCATAGTGACAGGTGTTGTACCTTTCCTCCCCGCGAAGCGCAGGGAGCACAGACTACAGAGCAATCCGTGGTTGGGCCATCTGCACATGAGCTGAGAAGTGTAGAACTGCTGCCCCAGCACTAGGGCCCAACCCTTCTGCACGGTCAGGCCAGGGAAAGTGCAGCACATCATCGCAACTTCCCCGCATGGGCCCGATCGATCCCACTAACACTGCTGATGACGGAAACTGAGGTTCGGCACATTGAGGCAAACTCTTTCTCAGCTGGTTGATTCAAATCTTTCCAGCATCAGATTCACCGGGTTCGGCGAAAGTTCATCACAGTGCGAGCTCACTTGGAGCTCTTTGCAGCCTCGGACAAGCCGGCTATATGTACCCAGCCCTTGAGCATGTTCAGAGCAGGGATTGAGACTAATGCTAGCGATTTTGTATTGATGGTGATAGTGATGATTTGTCTTGAAATTTCATAACCAAATAAAGCAGCCAGAAACAAGCATATACCCATGGACTCAAAACAGATGTGAGTCATGTTGGAGCTATGTTGAACATGATAACGAATATAACACTGAAGAGAAATACATAGAACGCGAACTGTAACAAATGAACAGCTAAACTAGTAGCAACAACCAGAACAAATAGCACACGTAACAAGAATCCTATAAGTATGGGACTAAACCCGAGCCCCAACAAGGCGACGGCCGGCTTCCACTTCTGCTTCGCCTTGGGCTCAGCAGTGGACGTCTTCGACTTGCCTGCAAGGGCTTGGGAATCTGTCGAGGGTAGCGTAGACAATGTAATAAACGGGAAAATCACACTATATACACAAAGAAAATACCAGATACATAGCACATAAGTGTCGCCATCTTGCAATCATGCGAGCAATATGTAATTAGTTCATGTTCTTCTCTTGCCCCGGTTGAGCCTTTGCCGCCGCCCTTTCCTTTTCCCTCGGCTTTACCCTTCTGGCGCCATCGCCTCAGCCAAGCGATGGTGCAAGAGAGGCTGATGCCTCGGCTTTCAGCGAATCTGTGCTAAGGTTGTCACGCATTGGTAGCCTTGCAAACGGACATTTCGGAAAGTAGTTCTAGACCCTACAGCAACTCTAGTATACTGGGCTTCTTTGTAAGGAAGACCACCAAAAAAACTGAGAACCCACGGGGCTGTGCCCATTATCATGCAGATCCAGGCCTCGAGAGCGCCCTCGGAGCTGCTGCTCCTGGGTAACGAACGGGGTGATGTGGTACTGCAACGGATGTCGGATGATCTGCGATGATGGTGGTGGCAGCAGCTCTGATGACGGTTTGTTGCTGCCTCCTGCACTGCTGGTTCTGGGAGGCCTTCCTCTTGTGATCATCGTCATGAACTACGCATCGTCGCCAGCGTACTCATCGGCATCTTTGTCATCATCCGTGTCCAAAACAGACTAGTGGCAACCCTATGAAGCTGTGGCGTTCTTTTTTCACTCCTACCTAGCAAGGACGAAGCCTGCATTGCGGGGTGCTTGGTTGAACTGCTGACTACGGCCAAGATTTCATAGCCAATTTGCACCAGTAGTGCTAAATAACTTGATGACTTAACACTCCCAGCATCATACCGGTCAGTCGCGACTGTTTGTAGTCACGTAGACCTGCATCCGTTACGGATCTCTCACGACAGTTGGCGATGATCTGTTAAACAGAATACCGCACTTGAGTGTCCCTTTGCAGCAAAATGCCGACTGACAGTGGGACTAAGACACATTCAGTTCTCCTGGCTCGTGCTGAGTTTGGCTTCGCATGCAAAGCATGTGGGGCTCAATGGGTGTAATGGGTAACCGCATTTCCACATTTCAGAAGCACAGTGAGGTCGTAGTTTGGAATGTGCGCCACGGGATGCCACGGAAGGTATTGCACTTTTCGCATGGGAGGGTTGAGGAGCATCGGATGTCGTGACTCAGGAGGGAGCCAAATTCAACTGTCTTTGTAAATCTTTTTGCCTATTCGATTGCGTTTTATGCTTTTCGTGGAGATGGACGGGGCTCTTCGAATGCCGAAGTTGTGGCATTCAGGGTGAAAGGATTTGGAAAGCGACTGCTAGTGATGGGGCGAGGTGCCCCTGCACCGGCGGCGGTTTTTGGAAACTTTCCACAGTCCCGTGCTGGCCGTGGAAAACCCGCCTCTTTCAGAGGAGACTCTGGGCGAAATCTACAGCCTGGGTGTATCGTGTGTTGGGACTCTCAAGAATACTCCCGGAACGATGTTGGGTACATACCTGTGGTCTCCAATGCGGTTCCTCTTTTGGGTTGCCGAAAAAGATCCCACTCGGTACACCTTCCCTATCTGTCACTGTTTCAGGATTACGCTGGCGCATTTCTTGGTTTCTCTTCTAACTGGCATCGCTACATCTGGTAACCAAACACTGCCCAGGCCCTGGAGACGTGAGACAAAACAGCAACGGACTGGGCTGCCCACTCTTCGGATGTCTCTTCCTCCTCTTCCTCCTCCTGCCAGCAAGTTAGGATTTACGAACCAGTGGTTTTGGGGCTCCCTGGGCTCTTTAGCTCCTTATTCAATAGGGAATATCATCATCCCTGGCTCCTTAGCTCCTCCAAGATCAAAGGTTAGTTCAGGTTCAGGATTTAGGATCACTGTCAAACTGATATTTCTTTTGCCACTCGCTTCTCGCGATATGATTTAGGGCTTTGAGGCACTGAGTGTCACTCACGGAAGGCTCTCGTTTTACTGAAGAATTACCACGACAGCCTCAACTAGGAGGTCACAGGCCCCAAAGGCAGCCCCACAATCCCCGAAGTGTTCACAATGGTTTCGGTGCTCGCAACTCGGACAAGGGTTGTCTTTCCCTGCTACCTAGCAAGGACGAGCCCTCACTGCAGAGAACAGCTGAAAGAAAACTTTGCAACGGGTATAGGGTTTAGGCTTACGTACGACTTCTCAAGGATGCATCAAACCCATAACCCATATCAAACTCATCTCACACGTCCAACGTTTGTAACATAGGAGGCCGCAAGTCTGGAGTTTGCAAGCTACCACACAGAATCTCACTCTGATGCCTCGTACTCGCGGACAGCGCCTGGTCATAAACTGTGCGGAGCTTGCAGCTTCTGATTCAGAAGGGGTGGCAAAACAGCTTCCAGTAAGTTCGCCACTCTTTCCTTTTCCACCCTTCTTGGTCCTGTCGAGCAGGTGCAGCCGTGCCCAACCGTCTTGCCATCAGCAGCAAGCCCCGTTGCAGCCTTCCCCACTGCGGGGCGCTGCGCTGTCGCTCAGTCCTTATGCAAAGTCTCGTGTGATAAAACTGATTATCGCTGTAGAAGCTGAGGCGGTCACCAGTAGTTTTGGGACTCCTCGAGCCACTCCTGGCAAATGCAACGATTACACTACATCCTCCGGCGTATGCTGCAATACTGGGTCCTTGTCAAAGGTTTAACTTAATGATCGTAATAAGGAAACCATATCATGTACTATGGATCCCTGTGATGGTAACTTAACCTAAATTCCTTAACAGGAAGCCAGAATATCTAAGGAAAAGCAGCCGGGCCTCGCCGGAGTTAGAGGTCCACCAGGATTCCTGCACAGCTCCGGTCTGCTTCTCATGCCTCTATGCAATCACCATCTGGGCGGTTGTCAAAATTAGGGTCCCTTTTTGGGTACCCCATATATTAGGTGCCGTATTATTCTATTCAAGAACCCAAAAAGGGACCCTAATTTTGACAACCACCTATTTGCATCTGGGGTGCATTGCCATTCCAGCCGGCCTTGCAGAAGACACTGTAAGAGTCGCTGTCAGAACCACACGCCATACAAGCAGCCCTAAAAAGAAGCTAAGTTGCCCAGTCGTGCTTTCCCGATGTCTTGCCCTGACGCGGTCCCGCAGTGATGCGTTAGGGTTTAGGGCAAACTCTGTCTTATGTAGACCTGCCTTGTACTTGTATTTACCGGCTCCCTTGCGATGGTCCGCCCACTCGGTCTCGTCGTAACTGCCGTAGTAGGCATCACCTGAAATGGCCATGCCACAACTCAGTGCCCGTACTCAGTGCCCACATATAATAATTGTTGTATGACTGAAAATGGCATGGCAATCGTAGTCGTCTGAAGCGCTGCTGTGGAGTTTTACGCCCACTGCAGCTGGAGAGCCACCCCACCATCCGCCTTGCCCGCGTCCTGCAGCTGGGTTTCGTAGCGAGATTGCAGCGAGTTCGCACATAAACCCTTTTTTGCACAACCTTCTACATAAACCCTAAGCCGTCACAAGCTCCAAAAGCAGTGTCTCCTTTGTTGTTGTTGCTGCTGCTCCATTGTTCTGATTTGGGCTGCTCGGTGCCTTCAGCTCAGGCGGGGCATGCCGCGGGTTTGGAGGCAGGCGCGCAACAAACACGTGCATCTTGGATTCTGGCTCGGTGTGCCAGACTTTACCTGAACTTGCAAGCTTTGCTGGCTCTGCCGACACTTCGTGGCACCAGCAGCTGGACCCAACCTGCTGCAGCAATGCCATTCCTGCACCGTTGTCGGTGCGGAAAGCCGAGAGGTCGGCAGGCGCTTTGCCTTCGCAATGAGGTTCTCTGCTCTTCTCCTCTTCTAGTGTTCAGTATCCTGTCGCACATTATATACAGTATGTTATAGAGTAGTATACAAAAGTATATTATGCCAGTCATGCTGTTTGTAACAGCATATCATATGGTGTATTAGATTCCGCTGGTGTCAAGATGCCGCGGGGCCGGCCTCTGGACGCGCCCCCCTTCAATTGCTGTAGGAGAATCGCGCCGGGTCGCTCCTGCAGGAACACTTTGGTGCACATAATACCGAAATTCCCCAACAAGGAGAAGCCAGGATGACGGCTTAAGGCTTTAGGGAGTCTCAGCTCGCATCACTCGCTCAAGGCAGGCACTGATTCAGGCGGAAGTCTCCGGGTTTAGAGAGTTTAGGGGGGGAGTTTACTTGGGGTAAGTTGGCGTACACCAAGCACGTCTCGCCCGTCAGCCCCCCCGCCCAACCCCACCCACACGCAGCCTCCTTGTTGTTGACCAAATTCAAGAGGAACTGTCCGGCTTTCGCCCCAGCTTCATCGGTCCTCGTGCCGAAAATGACTCCAACGACACTATTTGGAGCCCTTAAGGGCTAGATGACTATATGAGGGTCCTATATGGCAATATGGGTTTTGGAATACCATATACCCCTGAACCAAAAACCCTAAATACCCTCTGAAGCCTGGGCCTAAGACCCCTTTTTGAGCACGGACTGAGATTGTATGCCGGCAAGGGCAGCACCTGAGGGGCCCCTAAACCTTAAACCCAAACCCTCTAAAGCCTAAGCCCCTAAACCTCACACCCAAACCCTCTAAAGCCTGAAGCCCCTAAACCTTAAACATCCTTAAACCTAAACCCTCTAAAGCCTAAACCCCCCAAACCTTTTGCAACTGGCTTGCAACGTCACGCCAGGACAGCTGACTCCCCCAAACCTGAAACCTAAACCCTCTAAAGGGAACTCCAGAAAGTTGGAATATGGTTTCAGGGTAGGATACCTTATAATTTACCATAGAAGGGCTTAGGATAATCATATTCCAACTTTCTGGCTTCTACTGTAAAGCCTAAACCTGCAAGAACTCCGCCGTCCCCGCGCGCCTCGGCTCCGCCGGCCTTCCTTGGTTCAAGGCGGCCTGAAGGCAGAAGTGCTTACTCTACTATACTATACTAGACTATACAGTACAAGTATAAGTATAGTCTGTGTGTATATGTACATATGTATATATATCTCTCTGTTTTTTGCCGCATGTTACTATTACTATAATATGCAGTGTTATAACATGCTATACGCAGCTTGGTTCGATAACTGCGCCAGCCTTCAGCGCGGCAGACTTGTCACCTCATCTTTCAGTATGTTGGGCAAGCCACTCCAGGAGCACAACGAATTTGCGTCGGTCAACTTGTCAAAACTTAGCACCGTGCTCGTCGGGTTCGAGACACTCGTGCCGGCCTTGCCAGATCAAAGAAGGCAGGTAAGAACGCTAGCGAAGCAGCCCTCTAGCCAGCCTTGATCGGAGTGGTTCCAGAGATACCCGGAGGTGGTGGAGCTGAGCAGGTGAGCATATCACTTCAGCTGACCCACTGTGCAATGCGATCTCAAGCCTAGCAGGGCCTGGCACAAGTGAAATCCAGCTTTACTCCAAGGGTAATAGGAGGCACCCTTATTAAGGACCCCTAGGTATATACCCTTAATATAGCTATTATATACCCATTATATAGCCCATTATAGGGTAGGGGTCCCCATTAAGGGTGCCTCCTTTTCCCCATTTGATGTACTCGTCCCCCCCGCCTTTCGCCGGGCTCGCGCTCTTTGCAGGATGCGTGCCCTGGCAGGTGAACTGCTCGAACACGCTCAAAGAGGCCCTAAAATTTTAAAACCTGAGCCCGAAAAAACCCTGAACCCCTTTTGCATCCAGGCCTCCTGTGGTGTTGCCGGGTTATCAGCGCACTTAACCCCTTTGCATCCAGGACTCTTGCACTTAACCCCTAAACCCCTAAACCTTTAAAACCCTAAACCCCTATAAACCTTTAAAACCCTAAACCCCTGTAAACCTTTAAAACCCGCCAAGCAAACCGTAAACCGTAGACCCTATGGGACGACTGGGAGGATCCTAACCGTACGCACACCCGAAAGTGACACTTCTGAAGCGAAGCCCAATAGGTTATCATAGCTAAGTCTTACCTTAACCCTGAAGAACCTACCTTTTTAGGGTCCCTATTATGAGTTCTTTGTATAAGTCCTTAAAAATATGGGTTCTTCGGGGTTAAGGTAAGTCTTAAGTAGCTACATTTATAGCGAAACAAGCCCCGTTCCAGCCTTTCCAGACGGATCGGGCCTGGGGGCAAGTTTTCGTTAGGGTTTGCTTTGCTATTATACCTTGAAACAGGCCGGCGGAACATGTTCAGGACTTAGGGTCTGTAGGGTTCGGCGCTCACACTCGGACAATCCAGGCGAGGCATATGGTTCGAGGTCTGCTAACAGGTTGTGGAACTGAACAAGCGAGAGCTTTTTAGCAGTACAGCGATGTCTAGGAGTTGGGAGATGAACCGCTGGCCAACTTGCTTTGGCATCCGTGCATCTACTTCCCGCCCCCCGATATCCGTCGTGACATGTGCATCGGCGCGGGCTAACCTTTTAAAACACAAGCTGCGAAGTTGGATTAGCGTCGAAACGCATTCAAAGAAACTGACGGGTGAGGCGAGACTGCTTGTTTCAATCCTTGTCAGGATTCCTGCCCTCACCAATCAACATTGAAGGTATAATCAGTGGAGCACTGCACAACAGCCACAGCAGCTGCTAGTTCATGATCCGACTTCATGAACAGGACTTAAAATCCCTGCCTCGCATCGCCAAACGACTCTCTCAAACAGCAAAGCTCCAAGAAGCTCCCTGACAGTTCTGCAGTGCATTGGAAGCTTCGTCCTGTGCTTCGGCAGCAGGCCAAAGACTTGCAACAGATGCGCTCAGAGCGCATTCAAACGCCCGATACAGCGGCATGCATGCATCATCATGCTGCGCACTGCGCATATGCACAATCCCACCCCGGCGAAAAGATTTTTTGAAGCAGTAGCAACACAAGCAGAACTTACGTTCGAAGGTTCTCAAAAGTGCACCGCCATCAGGACTGCTTTCCTTGAACGTTTCTTCGCCGGGATGTTGGCAAACAAGCTTCTTGCTCTTGGTCTGCCTATGACCACAGTGGCCCAACCTGATGCATACCAACCTGACATCGAGGCTCTAAGCATTCTGTGCCAAGCTCGGATTTGGCAGCTGGCTCTTGGGGTCTTTCACTGGCTGTCCAGACTGTTTCTGGCAGTTGCCGCTCGTGCACAACGCCTCATAAGTTAATTGAATACCCAGAGTGCTCGATAGTATTCATCTACATACGACATAACATCAACCAAAAATAATAAGAGCAATAAGAAGAGCAATAATAGCAGAGTTGTGTACGAGATGCCAGGGTTGATCGAATGTCTTTACCGATGCGGTGCCTGACAGTCCGGAAGCCGTGGTGCGCACGGCTGTTTTTTCTGTGTATTTGCTGTAATTTCGGACCCCGACTAACCTGAGGTCAACCTACTCTGGCGACGGATCGTCGCACCTGGAAATCGGAGCTGGCCCCATCCTTTGGAGAAGCAAGGCTTGCAAAATTTTACTGTGACAAGCGATAGATTACACTCTATGACATCGTACCACATCTTGTTTATCTCTTGAATTGTATACTGTTTTGTATTCTGCTATCTTATGTTACATTAATTAGTATGACGCGTTGAATGCACTGTACTAGGTTATTACTGTATACATACATGCACATGCGTGAACGTATGCGTGTAGTTGGAGTGCGGCGCGTACCCGCGCGTGTAGTTTCAGCCACGTTTGGAACTTTGTCGGGGTTGGGGGGTGGGGCGGGGGGGGGTGGGGGGGGGGGGGGGGGGGGGGGGGGGGGGGTGGGGGGATAATTACGGGCTTTTGGACTTCTGCAAGCCAAAACACCCAAGCTCGACTCTTTCTCCATCCAAAGCCGAAGCATTGAAGCCCGAGACTCCGAACCTCGAGTCGTTCTCCATCCCATGCATTCGGAGTCGTTGCCGGCATGGTGACGCAATGGCTTGCGCTGGCCTTATCCCTGCTGCTTTGCTTGAGGTCAGCTGACTTCATGCCTGCTGCCGGCATGTTGCGAAGTTTTGACCGCTGCAGCTTTGTGGAGCGGCCACTTTCCGTAACAACTACTTGGTGCGAGCAAGTACTCAAACAGCCCGCCCCCCAATGTAGGAAACAGTTGCCCGATGTGCTGAAAACCCAGCCCTGCACATCCATCACCCATTTCAATGCGAGCAAGTATGTCAAATAGCCTGCCCCCTAAAATAGGCCTGAGTTGCCCGACGTGCTGAAAACCCGCCCCTGCCAATGTTTTCTGCACGTCCGTTCTTGAGAACATGCCCTTTGCACCACGCGCGAGAATCAACCGCGAACCGTGTTGTGTATCTATCTACCTATCTATCTATCTTTAGGTCTTTCTGTCTAACTATCTGTCGATCTATCCATCGGTCTATATACATGTAAACATATACATATACATATACATACATATATGTATATATATATATATACATATGTATAATTGTCAGGCTGTTTCGCGGGGGGAAATGCATAGGGCAAACTTCAAGCTGCCTCATTTCTGCCTTGAAAAGTCCGGGACCGGGCCGTCCAAAATCGTGGCGAATTCAAAAGACTTTTTATGATTGACTCCTCCTCTCCTGGAGATTGTTGCTTCCTCTCTGCCCAATTGCACTGCGAATCCCATCTCGCGAGCGACCTGAGAAGGTCCCTCTTCTCTCAGCCCGTCATCTCCTTAGCTCCAGGGACTGCTCTACAGGTCTATACCTAAACCCCCAAAAGTAGGTGAAATAATAGCCCAATCCCAGTAAAAGGCTATTATTCTACATACCTTGGGGGTCCAGGTAGAGGCTTCTTCAGGGCTCTGGCAAGATATGCATGCGTGATTTTTTTGGGTTGAGTGTCAGATCTATACTTACGCCCCGGTGCCACCAGTTGCCACCACGAACACCTTTTGCATTCCGAGCGTCTGAAACTTTCTGGCGTTTGCAGCCTTCAGAAATTGCTTGCCAGAGACGACGGGACGGAGCGACGGCGCGTACCCGAACCACTGGACCTGTGGGAACACGGTCCTGCAAAGGCCATGTACTTGCTATTCTTCCTTTTGTTGCAGCTATTTATTGTTGCCGTAATGCTAAACATCGAGGGAAGACCCAACGAGCCCAAGACCATGTATTTCGGGAACATGAGTGTGTATATACATATAACTATAATATAGCTAAATGTAATGATATTTAAATATGTATATATATATATACATGTATACGTATATATAATACACAATCAGTCATGCCCCAGGAAGATTCGTGAATTCAGGAGCAAGCTTACAGCAAGTCCTCGTAGGCCTTCTTCTCGGAGTCGGTGAACCCATCCCATTTGCAGCGTAAGCTGGCAGGTGCAGAGGCATGAAAGAGCATGGTGGAAAGCAGCAGTTCGTCCTATGCAATCCTCACCTCTCTCTTCCGGATTCTGTAAACGAGACCTACAATCTCGGATGACCGACATGTGACAGAGTCGCTGGCCTCAGAGGTGCTTCTGTCAGAGCTGAATCCGGCAGCCTCGCCAAATGCTCGTTCCTGCGAGCCAGAGACATATATACATATATACATACATATATATATACACACATTTTTACACATATACATATATATATATATATACACATATACATATACATATAAATATACATATACATATACAAATACATATACAAATACAAATACATATACAAATACAAATACATATACATATATATATATATATATAATTACATATACATATACATATAAAGCCTGCAACTGATAACTGGGCCCGTCTACAAGCACAACTTCTGATGTCCAGCCAAGATGCATAAACACCGCATATCCATTGAACTCGGGGAACTTTTCAGCAGGGAGGGGAGTCAAGGACATCTTCTTGGACATCATCTCCGGGCCGCTTCAGTCGCTTCCCTTTCCTACGCTACTATGTACAAAGGGCAGCCTCTGAGCCGAGAACATGAGCACGCAAAGGGTCACGCGAATTCGAAAAACACATGCGGAATGGAAGGCACTGAAGGACCTGTAAAGCCGACTAAACCCTATAAGCCCTTTTTTTGCATCGGGCCTTTACCACCCTATAAGCCCTAAACCCTAAACCCATGATAAGCTCTGCTTCGGATTCTGGGCTCTGGGCGTGCTTCTTGTTCCAGCAGGCGCTGGGAGCGGAGACCTCGAAGCCAAGGTATAGCTCTTTGAAAAGGGATCCTTCCGCTCAGCTAACCGTTCCTCATATTTTGTTGTTAAAAACGATTCGTAATAATATTATTGCTATTGTTGTCACAAGGCATCAATCTTTGCAATTTGCAAAGCCGAGCCACTGGTTCTGCATCAGCTGACGCTGCACCAACTGCTGCATCTGTGTCTGCCTCGGAGCTGACTGCGACTGAATACTTAAAGGATCATGGGACTTAGGAACTAGGGTTCCTTAAAGGGCTCCTTTAAAGGGATCTCTAGGGGTTCTATCATAGGGTCTACTTAAAGGATCATGGGACTTAGTAACTAGGGCTATAATTAGCGTAATTATACTCATAACCCCAATTAGGGTACTTATAACCTTACTTACTAAGGTCCCATGATCCTCTCAGTAAGTTGCTGCGCCCTTGGGTCTGCATGCGGTGGTGTCTCTCTGTCTGATGTCGGCAAGACGAACTCTTCCGAGCGAGGAAGCATCGCTATTCGATGCTCCCGGGGACAAGCACCGTTCTAAGAGTAGAGGTGCAGGCTGACATGTTGTCAGCCCACCTCGGCAATGCCAGCGGACGACCTCTGTAAGGACACCCCGCCCCCAGTTATGGCGGGAGTTGAGCTCGACGAGGGGCTGATTCTTGAACAACAGCACGGCTGCATGTCATGTCAATGCTTCGCCCCAGGTAAGCCGTCTCCTTGGGCTTTTCTGCCAGTGTGACTTCTGGTCTGTCCGGCAAGAGCAGCTTCAGAAGCGGCTGGTAGTCTGGATGATCAGATAAGCCTGGTCGTGGCGAAAGGTGTGTGTGTGTGTGTGTGTGTGTGTCTGTGTGTGTCTGTGTGTGTGTCTGTGTGTGTCTGTGTGTGTCTGTGTGTATGTGTTCTCGCGCGCAGATGTGTGAGCATTCACCTCTCGACGTTCTGTTTTCACGGTGGTTGGGTGACTGCATGCCGCATGCACATGACTTCCCTAGAGTGACTAAAAAACAGCAGGGCCAGGCCACCGTAGCTTGAAAGGATGGATCGGTGGCGCATGACCAGCCAAGCTTCGTGGAAGTTTATTCTGGATCGCGGCGCTTTCTGTGTTCGTCTGCTTCCATCTGTTCGAGGATTTCGGACGAGCGGTCGCCAGGTTCGGGGCGGAGGCCCGACGCCACAGAAGAGCCACAGGATTCGTCGACATAGCCAGAGCAACAGAGGCAGCGCTAGCAAGATGATTGCCAATGCAGAGACAGGAAACGCTGGGCCGCAAAGTCCTTCCGTCATGCCTTCCATCTCTGTGCCTGAAGGATGCCACACTGCCCATGCCACGAAGCAGCAGCCTAAGAAGCTTGATGCCCACAGGAAGGCGGCAAACCGCCGTGCCGCCAGGAGCGCAAGACGCACTGGTGTGCCGAAGCGAACCTCAGTTTCAGAACCATCTTGCGACCCCGAGTTCCATGTCTTCGGGTCTCTAAGACTCCAGAAAAATCGGAAAGCTGCTTGTGTCAACTCGGCTACCGTCACTGCACCTCGCGCAATGACGGACTTGACGGCCCAGTACCAAATGAGCGCTCCCACGAAACCCACACAGGGAAGACAGGGTGCAAATGGCTGGAAAGCTATTGTTACGGCCACCACCGATGCCACAGAAGCATACTGCTTCCAGAGCATGAAACTGGTAGCGTGTGATCTTCTGCATATACGAATTGCATCAGGTATTATCACAAGCCATCGCAGACAGCACCAAACCAAAATGATAGGGATGGCATACTTGTAGAAGGATATGTCAACTTGCTGCAGTCGCAGGCCATTTGCTCCAGCTGCACCCAATTGAAATTGAAGTAGCTGCTCTGACCACAGCCACTTTAGAGCAAGCAGGCCGCACACGGGAGACAATGGTGCACCCACCTGGGAGGTTCTGAAAATTAGGAGTACCTTATTTTGGGGGTCTTGATAATAAGGATCCTACTATAATTTAGGGTACTGTATTAGGGTCCCCTATTTTCGGAAACCCCCAACCTGTGCAGCAGCCAAGAGAAACATCTTGGCAGCCTCGAGCTGCGAAGCATACGCAGCACGCCAAAGTGGCATCAGCCACCTCAACCCCCAACAAGCGATGGCTTGCAGAATCTCCACCAGGACGACACATGCAAAAACTGCTAGGGAGGACTCAACCTCCTGGAGTTCGCACAGTGATGTGTCCGGAATCTGCGATTTTAGGAGATCACAGGCGCAGAGGCAGCTGCAGCCTGAATTCCAGGCAGCTAAGCTGGCATCCTGTGACGACCAGATATCACATTGCATCGCCGACTCTCCAGGAACTCCCAGCGTAGCCGAAAAAATGAGCAGGCAGCCTCCAGAACCCAGAAGAAACAAGACCAGCAAGAACGTCACGGTGGAAACTCGAACGGCACACTGCCACACCGCGGCAGGGGGCAGGCACCTTGCATCAGAAAAGTAGGACCAAGCAATATCTGATGGCTCGGGAGCAGCGGATAGTCGCAAAGGCCATCTCTGCTGCAGCCGCAAATGGCGTGGCTGCAAAGCCCGGCAAACGGCGAACTGTGCCAAGCGATACCGTTTCAGCAGCCAGTCTCGCTCCTCCTCGCTTCCCAGCACTACAAAAGCACCACAAACCTCAGCAGCTCTGAGCGAAATTCCCAAGCAACTAGCCGAACTACTTCTGATCTTGGGACGAGGAATTATTGGACGGATGGTCAGCTGCCTTGAAAAATACACAAGGACAGATATACAGATATTTACATACGATTCTATATGTATGTAAAAAGCTGGTCTTGGCTTCCGCCGCGCCACCGGCCGTTCGCTCTCGTCACGGCGCTGCATTGCCACCCGCCGAACGGCCTCCTGGCGGTGCCTGGGTTTAGGGTTTAGAGTTTAGGATTTAGGGTTTATAGGGTTTAGGTTTTGTAAGGGGTTAAGGAACTGAATTAAACCTACCGTGATAGGGATCTGTAGTGCATGATAGTTAGGGTGTCCTGATTGATAATAAACATGGGAAACTTCAAGTTAGTTCTTTAGCAATAGGGAAACGAAAGAAACCCTGTGATTTAATTGAAGGTGCCCCATATTATGGTAACTTGTAAAGTGTGTTCCATCCTAAACCCCAGACCCCAATCCCTTGTGCATTCAGGCCTATTTCGATTGCCGGGTACCCGTGAACAAAAGAAACGAAACTGAGGGCCAGGCAAATGTGCAGTACTGCTGGCTGCAAAACTCACTCAAACACACAAGACACCATGCCTTGCATGCGACCACTCTCAACAGTGGTCTATGCCCTAAACCATTCTCATTATGGTAACTTGCACACTGAGCTCCTTCCTCAACTTTACAGACCCTAATCCCTACACCCTATGAGCGTAGCCCTGAGCTCCTGAACCCACTACTACACGGCCTTTGGAGCCCATGATCCCTAAACCCTAATAAACCTAAGTTCCTTGACATGTTATCTTTTGAAAACCCTACAATCCCTAAACCCTATAAACCCTAAGCTCCTTAACAGGAGCCCAGGTGCTGGAGAGCGCGCGCGGCCCGGCGGCTGCCGGGGCTGTGCCGCGTGGCGGAGGCGGCTTTCAGCTCCCAGGCCTCTCGAAGCGCCAGGAGTGATTGCGGCTTACAGGCTTTCTCTCTCTCTTTGCTTTGCTTTGCTAGGGGCTAGGAGCGGGAGCAGTCCTCCCTCTTTCTCTCTCTCTCTCTCTCTCTCTCTCTCTCTCTCTCTCTCTTTCTTTCCACAGGCTTGAGGGCGAGCCCCCGTGGGAGCTGCCCGTTCGGTTGGTGGGGTGCATGGGCTTGCGTGCAACAAAGTTTCGGGCACTCCACAGGTGGGGCGAGTTTGTTGAATTGGTCTCGCTCCGCCCTTTTTGCTGCTGCACTCCGTGGTTGTTCCACCGAGTGTTTGCCTCGCCACTGTAGGCCAACATATACCATGACTCTACTACTCCTTGACAGCATGAACCACTTCGCCTCGCTCTGTTTGCTTTGCCTTGCTAGGGGCTTGCAGCGGGAGCAGTCCTCCCGCCCCTCGCGGGCGCGCTGCCCCATCCATCGTTTGGAATGGATGGGCTCGAACTTTACAAAGGGATTTGTGCTCCTGGTTTTCAGGAGGCAAGTGGCCGGGTCCCCTCTTCTTTCCTCGCTCTCTCTCCTGGGCTTGAGGGCCGTTCAAGGCCCCCGGGCGTCAAGCCCACCCGATGTGTTATCGGGTCAGGGGGTGTGAAAATCGAGTGTAGGCCAAAATACGGCTCATGCCTTCAATGATACGATAACGAAACATTTTGGTCGTACACTCTCCAGGACACATGCATGCTTATCATCTTCCCGCATCACAAGTGCCTGATCATACAAAGGTGCTACCGCTTCGGGGAGAGGATAAGCAGTCCCTCCATTTGTGTCCACATGCTTTTGGGGAGAGCTTCATATGTACAAGGAAGACAGAAAGAAGCACAACAAATAGAAACAATGCGTATAATCTCTTTGCTTTGCTCGGGGTTTAGGGCACTTTCTCTCTCTTCTTCCCCTGGGCATGAGGCTTGCTTGCTTGCTTGCATGCAAGGCGTTTGGGAGGTGGGGCTCGGGTCCCCACTCCCCCTGCGCGCGAGCGCTACGCCACTGTTCGAGTTCGGTGTGAAGCTCTCTCTCTCTCTCTCTCTCTTTCTCTGCCGTTGTGTCCAGAGGGTCTAGCAGCCTAGCAGCGGCAGGCAACGCGTGAGGCTAAAGCTCTTGAGGCCCTTCACAGGCTTATAGGCACAGGCTTTAGGGCTTGGGTATTTTGTTGGAAAACATTTTTCCACCTTGCAGTTAAGGTCGGTAGAGTTGCAAGGCTCAGAGCTAAGGGCTGGCCTTGCAAAGAGATCCCTGCAGAACCCGCCTGCAAGTCTAAGGCAGCCTGCAAGGCTCCACGGAAATTGCGCCGCAAGACTACGTCGCAACAGAGTCCGTCAGCACCACGTTCGCGGAGCCTCGGTGTTCGGGAACATGTGAACCGCATTACCAAAAGGGGAACTGCCCCAATCTAATTTTCGGAACTGACAATGCTCCCTGAAATGCATACTCATATGCCACAGCAAGGCCCCACAATGCCACGAATGCAATCTAATTCATTCGCCCATGGCTCGTGGTAGACTCTGGAACACATGTGCTATGGCAATGGGCCTCTCAACTGCGCGAACGCGCACATTACGATTGCAGTTCGATGCCCAAACCTGCAACGATTGTGGTACGATCGATCAGCCAAGCAACACCGTTTCGAAGTGTGAGAGGAGCTCCACTTCCTTCGAACGGCTAGAGCTGGCACCACTCGGAGCAAGAAGCCAAAACCCCCAGAACCCCCAACCCTAAAGAACAAACCCTGACACTTCGGTGTGTTCGTTCCGGGGCTCCAGAGTTCGCCCGCTCAGATCTACTTGGTTGGGCAAGCCGTGCACCCGCAGCGAGTAGTCAGCAGCCGAAGGCTCCTGTCGGGCTGGTGCAGAAACCCGTGGATACATGCATGCAGACGGACAGGCACAGAAATGCCGAAGGAATGTATTTGCTTGAAATGTTCCGCAGCTTTTCCGGCTTTGCAAATGTATATTTTGCGTATAGAAGGCCCTTCGATGAACCGTTGAATTTACTGGGCCCTCTGGTCGCTCCAGCGCAAGGTCCGGATGGCTGGCCAGACGAGGCCAGGACCAGAGGCTGAGGATGCCAAGGGCCAGAGGCGCGATCGCAAGCTGCGATGCAAAGAGTAAGCCTACACCTGAGCTGAACAACGATCCGGTGGTGGGAGCTTCTTGAACTTCTAGGGCTGTCTTTGGAGCTAGGTGTTATATACAAGGATCCTACCACTTAGAGGCTACATTTGCGAAGACTGCCCCGTACTTTCATATTCTGAATCTCCCTAATAAGGTGCTTCTGCACAACTGCTACCACAACGGAAGGACATAAAGGATGTCAGTGCAAGATGAGAGGCTCAAAGCCCCAGGATCTCGACAGTCCCCGAGGCCAAAGTTGAAGGGTCCTCTCGGATGACATGCCGGCTGACAATGAGCCGTCACCGGCATCACCCCGGATCATCCCCATCAACTCTAAAACCTCACCTGAACCCCGTCAAATCGCCCAGCTGCTTCCTGACATATATCAAGAAATCATAAAGTCATAAAGAAACCCTCAACATGGTAGCTTTTTGCTTGGGGTTTTTGGGTGGTGCGCTGTAAACCCCCCAACCCCCCCCCAGTCAGCGTTCAGGGGGGCTCACCTGAGTTGAGCGTGGTCTCTGGCGACACGTTGCCAAGTGTCAGTCGGCCAAGGCGGCTCAGCACGTCCTTGCAAATAGTACTGTACTATATTGTACTATAGGGTGTTGTATTGTATCAAATCCTGTAACTGAGGCAGAAACTTCTGAAGCAGGCTCCGTGGGGTACTAGCTAAAGTTGCCGTCCCCAAAGCTAAAGATCAATGGACTTGCTAGGTACTTATCGCCCCCAGTTCCACCAGAAAGAACTTCATTTTTGCATCAGGACTTGTGCAATCGCCTGAATACATGGATTCTTTCAGAACCCTATAAACCCTAATCCCTAAACCCTTTTCGCAAGTTTGGGCCGAGGCGCATCTTGGATAAATACATTCCCTCGCAAGCAGAAAAGCAGCTCCGGAACGGCCAGCAGCGAAAGCACCAGAAACATGACGCACAACGCACGAAGGGTCTGAAAATAGATGCAGTACTCTAGGCCAAACTTTTCGACATCATCCAGGTGGACGCGGAATACTGATCGCCAATTCTTCTCCACAACCTTCTCTCTCGCTGATTCTGGCCACACAACTTCTGCATCATCAACTTCAATTCCCTGCCGCATTTACGGGCGTGGACTCCACCGGACGCGTGTCTGTTGCGGTGGGCTTCCATCGGCTGTTGGTGTGAAGAGTCTATGTCTTACCCCGTGTGCACTGGACACTTCGATGACAATGCAACGTCTCTCCTACGACTACTAGAAACTAAGATTAACAAAACTAGTAATTAGGAATCATGGTAGTACTGATGATGCTAACAGTAACAGTAACATGCACAAGTCCTTCCCGAGCCTAAACTCACCAGAAGCAGCACCATGGACTCTTGATCCTCTAGCGGTGTGCATTGGCCGTTCAGGAGCAGCTCAATTCGCACAGCTAATGAACCAAGAAGATATAGTATATACATGTCATATATTGTCTATTGTCTATTCATATACTAGATTACAATGTGATACTATTCTATTTTGCATATTCTCGATTTCGATAATATACTGGAAGAAATCGATTTCGTCTGCTCTCAGCTTCTGAAACCGTCGGAGACATGTTGCAATCATCGCACTACCAAACATTACAATACTAAAAATTAAGATATAACAATAACAGTGATTAGTAATCATGGTAGTAATAATGATACTGACAGTAACAGTAACATGGACACACCGAAGACTGAAGCTCCCCACGCTTGTGGTGCAGTCGCTGCTGCGGAAGCTGCCACCTTCACATGCGACATGCCATGCTGCGGTTGCGACTGTGCTTAGCATGGACGTCCTCCGCTCCCTTTCCCATAACTGCTGCTATTGCTACTCTGCATATTGTGTCTAACTTTGTGATGACTATCAGTGTCACTGCTGTTTTTCGTTATCATTACGGTCGTAAATGTTCTTCCCGGCTGCCTGCTGGGCCATCATGGGCTGCAGCCAGAGTTGATCCGCGTTCTGGGGCCTCAGCGGGTCAAGGCTGACTTGAAGGGTTTGTGGCTCTGCCTCGGACATCATGATCTCACCTGTCAGTCTGCAGCATCATAAACTGACACAACAACATGACTCCAATCGCACCGCGGCTCAACCGCTCACCTCAACTGAACGTCGTGCGCATCAGAAGGACTGGGCAGTTGACACTTGAAGCTTGGCAGCAAGGGCAGAGAACCTGAGCGTGCTTCAGCACTCCCGTTATGTCTTCACACAAGCCTGTGGGTGCAGTCTGGCAACATACTCGCATCAGCATATCCTCCTTGCGAAGCATACCACCTGGCAGCTGTGGAATGTCAGTCACATGACACAGGCCCCCGCGCTGCCACAATGTCATAGAGGGGTCGCTTTATATTGGCCAAGGCACATCGCATCGGAATAGCCCTGGCCTTGGAACCACCTCAGTGCAGATCAGGAGATTCCACAGGCTCGTGTCATGAAATCGAGGATCTCCTTGGCAAGTCTGAGCTGAGAGAGGAACGTTCCAGCAGCCTGTCCAGGCAGCCTCGTATTCGCAAACATGCGCAACAAGTGCCTCTGCAGCTGGAACTGCAAGTGCAGTGGTGAACGCAAAGAACCAAGGGGCTTGGTAAGCGTAAGTTCAAGTTGGGGCCTTACAAATTCAGAACCGAACTTGAAAGAGTCATTATCTATCCTAGCCATAAGACGACAAGTCTGCTTTATACGCTCTTGGTCCTCCTAATTCAGTGACCCACCAAACGGACAGTTCTCTAAATTGGGGTCCCTTTCTTGGTCCCCAAATGGCCCAAACAGTAGTAATACGGCGCCCTTGCAAAAAACGAGCCTAAACGGGACCCTAATTTAGATAACTACCCAAATGAACTTGGTCCGATGCATTTGTCCGAACTGCATCTGGGCGCCGGCGCCTGCACTCTTGCACGCTTGCGCATTCTGCAAGCTACCCATAGGCTCCATAGTAGTTCCTTTTTGTGGCTCATATATAGAATCCTATAAGGTAATCCCCAAAAGGAACTACTATAGAGCCTGTGGGTCTCCCTTAGGGTTTACGTGCTTGCGAGTCATCATGGTGCATCGACCGCCAAGACGATCACCGAAGCAATGATACCGAACATGCAGCCCGGGACAGTATCTGCACTGCACATAATCGATTCGGGCTGCTCCAAGCACGAGACCCGGGCCTGTGTAATCCGCCCTTAGCTCCAGAAATTTCACTTGACAAAGGGGCGAGCTTCGCACGGAGATGTCCAAAGCATTTAAAGCATTCGCACAAAAAGGCACGGCGAAGACCGCCCCAAAACAGACACACCAAAAGAAACTGTAGCTTTGAGCCAGGAAGCAGCCCCAAATCTGTCTTCTACTTAAACCCTGTGCAAATAACACTCCCTGCATGCAGCACGACATTTGCAAACTTCTCTGGGGCTTCCAAAATAAGCCCCTGGCCAGCCCCCTCCGACGCCGTTCATGTAACCTGCGGTGTACGTCAGGTTGCGGCTTGGGGAGCTCTCGCTTTTTTGATTTGCCAGGGTGTGTTTTTTGTTTTTTTTTTGGGTGGCAAGGTTTTTATGCGTCGGTTTACAGGGGTTGAGGATTTAGGTGTTCTGTATGCAACGAAACTGGCGTAATCAACTGCATGAGTTAAGCCCCACTTCCCCGCAGCATTGATTGGCTCACCATCTCAGGACAGTTTATACAGTCGGAGCCAACACGGGGAATTGGTGAGGTTGGGACCCCATTCACGCATCCGGAGCTGCTTCCTTTTCGACGCTGCATACTTGTGAACGCTGCCTTGCCTTGAGATGTATCCGTGCCTTGCGCAGATGCCTCAGTCATGGCACACGTGATTTCATGCATGGTAACAGAGATGGCCTGCATAAAACAGCTGCCATTTGCTGCCTGTTTCGGAATGTTTGTGCCACAACACGTTTTCGAGCCACTGATCCTGGAGCTCGGTCTCATCTGCTCAGTCACAGCAAGGTCCCGGACGAAAGGATTGGCGTAGTTCGCCATGCAAAGGGCACCTTTGTCGTGAGGGTGAGGCAGAAGACTAGGTTGCTGCTTCACGACAGGGGAGCAAACGACTGCCCCAGAATACTTGCTTCCGAAGCTCACCCCTCCATCGCACGGAAGGCGCAGCCCTTTCGGATCTCTTTTTGCCGAAGCCTGTGTCTCGATCACTGTCTGAGCTGCCCTCTGCAGTTGTTTCACAACATGGCAGGGACTTGAAGCTACGATGTCGTCCAAGAGCCGCTGCAGTCCTACATAGATTCAAAGAGTCCTTAATTCTTTATGAATTTTTATGGATAGGTAAGCAACAAGTAAAGTGCTACATGATAGGTGACGTTAGGGACACGGTGCCCTTCGATCAGGATGGCCGCAGGAATGCCTGAGCTTCCCAGGGCTGGATATTCTTCGATACGAGTAATTCGTTCCATTACATCTACAGTGATCTACACAAACCCATAGTGTGATCTCCATATGCTGGCAACTTAATCCGCCTGAAAAACCAATTTCGAAACATTTGAAGGCCCCCTATAGAACCCGGTTTGAAGGTCAGGTCCTGAAGAACAGCCCCATGTCAAGCCTGATGCTCCCAAGTGACCGAGCTCGTTGCAGCAGCGGGCCTTGCATGTCCCAGACTACTTGGAGGGTCATGGGACTTAGTAAGTAAGGTTATAAGTACCTTAATTGGGGTTATAAGTATAGTTACCCTAATTATAACCCTAGGTACTAAGTCCCATGATCCTTTAAGTAAGCCATTGTTTAGGGACTCTGGGTCTTAGTCCTCCTTCCCTTCGAGAGGCGAGGGTCTGGAAGAACAGTGCGAAAAGACTCTGAAAAGGCTCCTTCGTAAAACCACAGTTCATGAATACCTGGCCGAAGGGCTGCGGCTACATGTCACAAAAAAAAACGAAGAAGACGGATTTGAACCTTCAACTCCACTCTTTTTGAGCGAGGCTTCGTCGGCTGTTGCTGACGGGAGGCTCGCCAGCTAAGGGCTGGTAGCTGCTCTCTTCCAGCGGACCACGAGCAGTGCCTCCAAGGATTCCGAAGACAGCACGCAGTTTTATGCCCGTCTTTAGCAGCAACAGCTTCGACCGAAAGATCAGAATCGATAGAGGGAGCCTGTATGGGCATCTCTGCTGCTCGATGACGCGTTGCCACCTTGTGTGTTGGGGAGGAGCAAAAGTAGTCATCGTCGTCACGTAACTTGGCGGTCCTACTATGTCCTAGCTAAAACGTCCAAGGCTCTTCGCTGGCTGCGTGTACTGAAATCAGCTTCCTCCTGCCACACACATGATGAAGGAAGATGTATAAAGTATGTCAGAATCAAGGATCTGAAGCTGACCATACATTCCCCGCAAGCTTGCATGACCTTTCTTGTCTCGAGGATTCCTGACTTTGACAGAAACCGTGGCAACAGTGTCCTCGTTCCCTGTCGCGAGCTCCCGCTCGAGTTGCTCGCGCCTCATTGGTTCCGAGGGTGCAACAATCCACAAATTATACCAGTACGACCCCTGTTTCCAGCTATGTCCCTCCTAGATCCTGCCCTAAGTTGCCCAGAAGTTGCGAGGAAAGCATGTTGCTCGTTGCCCACTATTGTAGGTTCTCAAGCCCCTGGAGTTAGACACAAGCACTTCAAGATCCTAAATGGGCCAAGCTAGGTCCTCCTACAGATTGTACAAATGCTAGCCTGCTAGCCATCATGTCGAGGCACTGGTACTCCAAACGCAGGTGCCTCACATGATGCTTGCACCTCCCAGCGCATGGTGCTGACATGGACTCGCACATGAGAAGCACCGGTGGCTTCATGTGCACTGCGCATCCTGATCGTCGAGTCATGTTATGCAATGCATCTGGACCATGCAGGCATTCCCACCTCTCGTACTTGTTGTAATGCCTCGGTACAGTATTCAAAACTCAGGGTGCCTCCCATGGACAGATCTGAGAGGTCCCTCCTGCTCGCAGATGAGTCCTGTCGTAGGTTAGCTTCGGTCAGTATCCCCAAAGCTAACAGATGTCAACACACCTGAGCCCTTGTACCACGTTCGTGCTGTTGCAACATCATGGCCGAAGCAAAAGGCTGAAGAAGTCCATCAAGCATCAGGGCCACAGAGCAAAGCAGGACAACGCATCTTGGTAGCATGGCTCAAGAAGGGAATGGACACCTGCAGCAGCCTGGGCTCCCTGTTTGGATGCCAAGACACAGCAAAGCCGTGACCAGGCAGATCAAAGGGAGCGCTACCCCGAAGAAGCAAACGAAGCCGATGAAGGCCTCTGGAAAGGCAGGCGCCGTGTTCTTGTGGCTGACGTGTGCTTCCGATGCAGCTTGGGCAAATTCATTCGAGAACCCAGGCAAAGCAAGCGTTGCGCTACTCGCTTGAAACAAAGCTGCGTTTCAGGGCATCTTTTCAGCGAGTCGTGCTGCTGTACATGGTTCAGGCGCTGGCTGCCGAACGAAAGCGCTCTCAGCTTCTCTTCCTACTTTCCCTTGTTCCTCGTGTCATGTGACACATGACGAGAAAAGGCACACCGTTATGGACGCAATCAAGCGCTGCGCAAGAGTTCAACGCCCTCACTCCACCAGCAATGCCTGCAGGCCGCAAAGAGAGGGATGCTCGGAGTAAACTGGTGACCGGGTATTATAGGGGCCTTAATGATCAGACCAGGGTGTTGGGGTACATTATGCTATAACTATAATAAAGAACCCGCCTTCTTGTCGGCATCCTCAGCCGGTTCGATGTCCACCAGCTCCTCACTGCAGAGGCCATCAAGTCATCGAAATAGTCTACAGTCTCGCGCAGCATGCAACATGTCTGGATAGCAGTGTGCGACGGTACATTTTGCAGCAGCTCAAAAAGCTGGAGTCAGTGCCTCCAGCACGTGTGCGGCCTCTTCGGATGTGCAGTTCAAGCGGTACCTCAGTCAAATCTTGAGGACCACAGGGTGCGGATTCCACGTGTGCAGTTAACTGAGGTGTCCGCTTGCTTAACTTGACCTCGCTTGATGGCAGTTCGGCCGTTCAGCAGCTTCGTCTTTGTCCCATGGTTGAAACTTAGCGCTGGGGCCGAGGCAATCTCCTCGCCTTTCATCTTCATCATCTCTTCAATATCCGTCCCGTCGTCTTCGAACCTTCAAAGCTATTTCCATGAGGTATCTTCGAAAAGAGGCCTTGACTGCTCAAGCCGCATGCTGCCGAGTCGCCACCCCAAGCGATCCGCAATCAAGTGTCGGTTCCTCAAACAGCCCAGGATTTTATTAGTAGAAGCAAGTCATTAGCCCAAAACGCTAACTACGAAGTCTGAGCCTCCTCCGTTCCTACTAAGCCCTTTTCTGAGCAGGGACTGCAATGCACTAAACTCCGAATCCCTTCAGAAACCCTCTTTTGAAACCGGACTTGATGACTGCCAGCACTGCCTCTTCCTTCAGAAACCCCAAACCGCGAATCCGGCGCAGTCCCGCAGCTCGGACAGGTGATGATGACGACACCGTGGTGGTACGCGCCTCGGGCGGAACCAGGGCAAAGCGTGCCGGTCGACGGAAGCTGTGAATCAATGTGTTGTATATCAAGGAATATGATGCACAGCTCATTCTGTCTGGCAAACTCCTGTTTTGATCCGTTTGAGAATAAGGTCAGGATAAGGCCAGTGCATTGCCAAGTTGTTCCTGATTCAGTCAGCAAATCTAGGGCAGGTCAAATAGAGTAAACACCTATAAGGCCTAGGGCCATATGCGGAGCAGAGTGGCCAAGACTACAAAGTGCGACTGAAACATCTACGCTTCATGCAGAGGGGCGAGGGTCCGATTTTGAGGGTTCATAGGGTCTTCTTTTTCCCTCCCACCTAGCAAGGACGAAGCCCGCATTGCAGGGATGTTTGGTTGAACAGTTGAAGGACTAAAGTTTCATAGTCACTTTCACAAAGGCTTGCATGCGTCGTGGCAACGAGTATCTTGTTGACTCATCACCCAACGCCAGAAGGGTCTTGAACTTGGAGGCCTTTAGTATAAAGGGTCCACACACGCTACCGGAGGTGCAAGCCCAGGTGCGCTTCGAAATCTTCTTCGCGCTGCGATGGTTGCATACCTTGCCAGCATTATGGGCTACAACGGTTTGGGGGCTTAGAGGGATTCTAGATGGTGTGGGTAGGATTACATATGAATGATAAGCCCTGAATCGGCGACAGGTATAAACGTATACAGTACCCAGCCTCTACAAAAGAACCCTTGAAAAAAGAACTGAGACTCGAAATCTGTAAAAACCTCCACAAAACATGTTGAGACAACAAACTGTGAGTCACTCACTGTTCGGCGCATTATGTAAGTCCAGGGCACACCGCATGTGTAGGCCAGCGCATAGGCTTCCTCCGCGCGGGTGCCCGGAAGCCCTTCTTTGAGCTGCTCCCTGCAACGCTGCTTCAGGGTTCAGGGTTCAGCGTTTAGGGGATTTAGGGCAATTAAAGGCTGAGGCTCTTGTTTTGGGCTGAGGGTCTTTAGAGGCTTAGTTCGCTAAGCTTAGGCTGGTATTTCGACTGGTTCAAACAAGTTTCAAAGTCGGGCTCAGAGGAGTGTACTTGTTGCCACACGAGCCAGGTTGTGGAAGTTGCACCGCAGACCCGCTTAGAGAGTGTAGCTTCGGCAATTACTCTGGCACATGGTCAGGATGAGGGGTTTTGTATAGTGATTGCTTAAAAATTTAGGTTTTTCGTTAAGCTCTTTCTAGGAATCGTTTAGGCTTTCGGCGCTCAGAATCTTTGAGCTAGAGGTTTAGGGCTCAAGGCTCCAAGGTCAAGACGTACGGTGGATGATCTAAATCCTGCATTACCTTAAGGACCCTAAACCATAGGAATTATGGGTATATTCCTTATTATGGGTAATGCAGGATTTATATCATCAACGGTCGCAGCGCCTCAAGAGATCCTCGAGCACCCGGAGCTTGCTATCCTCAGCCTCCGGTTCGCAAAGCAGGGAGACAGCGAGTCGTAAGAATTCCCCAGATTTCCTTAGTATATTGCTTGTAATAGTAACATGGTTATATTGGGATTATTTCGGCAGCACATATATAGGGATTATAGGGCTACTTATTATGAGTATGACAGGGCTGGAGAAGATAGAACAGGAGCTAAGCCTCTTGATGTGGTCCGCTGCTGCAGTGTCGGCCAGCATGAAAAAGCCTCACAGGACTGACATGCAGGACGCCTGAATTTCGTGAACCCCAAACAACCTCGAAAGATAGACACGGCACACCCCCTCAAGTCGAGCAGCAAAGGTGGTAAAGAAGGCTGCACATGGATGGAAAAGGCTGGCTTCGCCACGTCCCTGCGCTTCAGCGCGCGCCTGATCTGCCAACACCAGCATCCCTCGCCCTCGAATGCATCCTCTCTCCAGATCAACTTAACGCCATGCTTGTGCTGCTTAGGTTCCGTAGCGATGCCCTTTGGGCACGGGCCAGGCGCCACATGGCTGGGATAATTAAGCTTAGCTGGCAGATGCTACAAGTATATGAGCTGACGGATGCTCGCGAGAAGCCCCTATGGCAACGTTGCGTTTTGATTCTAGCTTGTCGTACATTCCCTCACCTGCGTGAGTCCTGCATCTACTGCTGGAGCCAAGCAAGTAGGTGGCAATAGCACTACAACTTCTCCTGTGCTGTGCACTTTCCCCGTGGCTCTAAGAGTGCACACAAAGCCCCAGCTGGTTTGCGTAAGCTTTCCTGCCTGCATGTCCAGGACATTCCTGAGCTGCCGGAGTTGAGCCATGCTGTATCTTATGCGAAAATCTACTATATTATGCCACTCTCACTCGATGTCACAAGAACAGTTTCAAGCTCCGTCAATGCAGCGCTGAGACTCGCAGCTTCCTAGCAGTACATTAGCCACACCTGTTCACATCTGTTCACCTTGCGACCAACACCCAGCGTGGAATCCATAACTAGCTGAACCACACCGGTAACTGCATCCAGGTGACATGTGTACTACTGCGAAACCCACCAGGAATCCGTGGGACGACGGCCCTCCTGCGACGAAGCTGTGTTGGATAGGAAATCCCCTGTCGCTCTCTGCATGGCCAGCCATGGCAACAGCAAAGGAGTATCTTCAAGGTCCTGGATACAGGCAGATCGCACTTCTGTGGTGGAAGAAGACCTGCTTCTCATGCCCGGAGAGCCTTGGAAACACACTCTTCGCCAGAAGGTCGCTGCCCCAAGGATCTCTTGAACTCCCGCCTTCGTGAGCTCTGCAGCACATAGGTGACATGCCTTGCAACATGCGCACGGAAAATGGCTGGCAGGTGCTGGCTGATTGCCGACGCGTTGCTCGTCATCGAAAGAAGAGGCCTCTCCCACGAATGCAGGATCAATGTGGCAGCAAACCTCTAAACTCCAAAAGATCCCTGCCAGGCTGTCCTAGGCAGATGACAAGCCTTGACTTCGCCAACTGCAAAGGCTCCCTCAGCGTAGCCACCACAAGGGCTTGCCGCCGGAAGAGGGCAATTAATGCCGGCAACATTGCCTGGGAGTCTCGATCACTGCAGATGCCCCATCTCCCTAAACCCTTTTTGCATCCGCGACTGCCGGGTACCCTGAAGAAAGGCCTAAACCCTAAACCCTTATTCCCACAACTGATTCCAGTAGCAGCCCAAAAGTTGGAAATCCATTAGCCTCAATCCTTAAGAGCAATGTATAGGGAATCCCAGCACTATTTGGCCTTAATCCGGTTTCCAACTTTATGGGGTTTGCTGTACAGTAAGGTTCATGAAAAAAACCGGCCCACAAAGTGTGACTCAACTGCTCACTAGCGGCCGTGGAGCACCACATCCTCCATCCGCGCACTGCCTGCGTGAGATCTGAGATATTTGGGAGCTTCCGAACATTAGGGGTACCTTATTTGGGGGTCCTTCTAATAAGGATCCTAGTATTTAGGGTACCATATTAGGGTCCCCTATTTTCGGAAACCCCCATTTTATGCAACACAATACACAACAATACTCTACGATACTATACCCTGCTATATACCCTGCTAGTGCATGCAGTATGGCTCAGTCAAGACTGGCATAATACATGGCTTGGTATCGTAAAGCCAAGTAGGCATCGGTAACCCGGGCCGAGGGGCGCAGATCGGACAGGTCAATGTTCGACCCAACCTCGGTCTGGTGGTCGTCAGAGCACAGCCATGCCCATAATTTTTGGGGGGTTAGGGCTAGGGATTAGGGTTTAGGGTTTAGGGTTTAGGGTTTAGGGCTAAACCCTAAACCATAAATGTAGATCTCCTGGACCGTTTGTTTCAGTCCTACACATCGACAAGCCCACCATTGCCTATCAGGTTGCCCAGAAACACCGGAAAACTGAGCTCCTTCTTTGGCCACTAAGGCTCCCACCTCACCGGCTCGAACCGCCACCGTCAATGCCGCTGCCATTTGTTGTGAGACACTGCGGCACATTGGGTCAAAGTTGATGGGCCGGATAACGACCTGATTCCGAGATACTTCAGCACTTGGGACCATCTTGAATAAGGCCGACACGCAAAGCCCTAAACCCCAATAACTCTACACCCTTCCGTAAACTCAGGGTCAGACCTGGCTAACAGAGGAGCAGTTGGTGCACTTCAAGTTGATTTCTTCGGACCAGCCAGGATTGATGAAGGTCCGCACGCCCACGATGAGGAAGCCCCTAACATGCGCTTTGAGCTTCAGTCAATGCCAACGCCAAAGTCTGAAAGGCAAGTGTGAAAAGATCTGCCTGCGGTGAGAAACAAAGGTCTCGCTAGAAGACTGGAAACTCCAACCAGTGCCGAAGCCGTCAACCAGCCATGCCCAAGCACCAGCTGCAGTCGGGGGCACTTCAGAAAGGTCAGTTGCGGCAGGCGGTAGTAGGACAATGGGCCCAGCAACCGAAGTGTCGGAACCGCCTGCAGCTGAGACAGATGAACACTGACCCGAGCGATCGTGGGACGCAGGTCTGTAATGGCCACTGTCACAAGCTGAAGGTATCCCATCTGACAGCTTGCCCCTCCGGGTGCAACTACGCCTAGTAAGTTGAATGCAATCTACCGGCAAGTCGTCAACCACACCGGCATGCAACCATGGTGCATCCTCATCGTCGCCCACATCGCGTATGCACACAGCATGGCGCTGTCTGGACAAGTCCTGGCTGCAGCACAAAGGCCGCTCGCGCTTTATACTGAAGATGCGGCGCGATATGAACGAAGTTCTCATGCATCCGCACAGATCACGTCACCTCACCGGTTGACTACTCAGGTCACATCAGACGCCATGCACTGTGGAGGACAACGAGCTTCTTGTCGTGCGGCGACTACCGAGCATAACACAACAAGGCCAGGGTTTGAGCAGTCTACCTGCATTCCAAACTCAACAAGCCTGGTCGGACGCATCTTTGGCCAGGAGCCAGTCAGGACGCTTCAGGCTGTAGGAGAGGAGCCGTGTATCCTGGGAAAGCATAGCTATAGACGATCGAAGTATTAGAAAAGAGCTTTGAAGCTTGCACAGCATCCCAAAAAAATTAAGCATCCACTGCACCAGTGTCTGGGGATGCAACCTCGTCCGGGGTTTGAACATCGGCGTGCAAGAAAAAGGTTGCAACCTTTTGTAGGTCAACTGCCGAGCTGTTCTGCAAAGGCTCTGGTCGCGCTTGTTCTGCTGCTTGAAGATGGACGGGGATACCTGGCGTGAGGTCGGCACACAACACACGAGACCAAACCAGCTGCTGCCTCATGTGTAGATTGACGGACTCGCTGAGACATGCGGCACGCTGGGCCGAAAATTATGCTGTCGTGGGGATGGGCTTCCTTCCCTGGTTCCTAGAACTTCTAAGCCTCTCTGAACTCTAAAGCTGTTGCCATGCAGACACGAGCAGGAAGCCAAAACCAAGCCACCAGCTTCGGGAGCTAACATGACAAGATGCAGCTGGCAGGGCCGAAGGCGCAGCTGCTGCAGTCCTGTACCGAGACACAGTGCAGGTACCCGTCGGCACACCGTAGATTTCTCCGCTCAGAACGCTGCTCCTGCGGTTTCTCCACAATGGTCAAGCATGGAACTTTGGAGGCGTTGCTCCAATTTAACACCTTAGTAGCTGCATGCCTGCATGCTGGATATCACAACTCCGGGCTGTGGAAGCAAGGTGTGCACTGTGCACAAATTGAGAAGCAGGTATGCGGCCCGGTTTTCAGTTTCAAAGACGTCATCGGACCGAGATGCAATGACCACATCTCCAACCAGCTGCAGCGGCACTGGGAACATCCGCCCTTCAGCAACTGACGCATAGCTGTGATTGCTCGAAGAGACACTGCAAATTACTGCACATCACTGCCCCAAACTTTCACACGCGCTCAGCACAATATGATATAGTTTTGGGTAAAATACGGTAGAAGTTACGTGCTGCATTTGCCTTGTTTATGGATCATATACCGTAGCTTCAGGTGATCTCCGTTCCCGACTTCAGCTGTAGGCCACCTTCGTCCTTGCTGCTTTCGTTGAGTGCCTGCAGGAGCTGCCAGGGTTTACGACTTAAAATAATGTAGGAACCTGATTAAGAAACCTTGGGCCATTAGTAGGGCTCTTAATCTGGATCCTAATACATTGGGGTTAAAGGGCCAGGGTTCCTCAATCACGTTCCCACATCGGGTTTGGAGTTCAGGCCTGTGTAAGGTTTCGGGGCTTTACGCTCTCACAACTCGGACAAGCCAGTCGAGGTTTCGGGGGTTTAGGGCAGTTTAGGGCTTAAGGTTCATGTCGCGAGCCTCGTTGCAGAGGGTGGTGCTATTCATGGCAATTCCGGCGGGCATCCTCTATATATATATATATATATATATATATATATAATGCAAATCTTGCTATGGCAACCTGTCGTACCCTTTAAAATGGAACCTTTCTACTACCGACGTAAGAACCTCATGCTGGGCTGCCTTCGCCTCTTGAGGCCTGAGCTCATCCAGCGCCGAGCCGGAAACCGGCAGCTTCGCCTGCGAGCAGAGGCCACGTCCACCCCAAACTCCAAACCCTCCATACCCTAGAAATTCTGAAGCCTCAAATTGCGAAAACCTAAATAGTACTATGCTATGTACATACCCTAAAGAGTATAGACGACCCTAATAGGGACCCCAAGCAGGATCACAAGCCAGGGCCTGCTGAGCCATCGTCAGCACCTCCCTTGCTTTGGCACGCTGCTCCGCAGGAGAGGACGACCCGATGCTCGCGCCGATCACGGCGGCCTTCTCGGGTCTTGCCCTAACCCTGAGAAACCTATACACCTTTTTAGGATTCCTTATTATGACTTCTTTATATAAGCCCTGAAAAAGGTAGGTTATTCGGGGTTGAGGTGGTTCTTGGCCACTCTTTGGCATTAGAGGCGACAGTGAATGTACACCGGTGCAGCAGACAGACCGCACAGACGGCGCAGGTGAGCGTTGTGATTGGGAGATGTAAAGACCGAAGTGAAGTTGCATGTTTTTGCAAGGAGACCCGACCCTCCCATCTAAAAATAAAGAACATGTGGAGAGTATGGACCGCATCCGATTAAACTTACATGTTTTGGCTGATGCAGGGTTTAGGGTTCAGGGTTTTGTCCCTCCTACTTAGCAAGGACGCGAAGTTCAGGTAACAGTATGGTTTTTTTTTTTACATTAGGGCTTTGGGGCTTTAGGCTTCTAAGGGTTTTGGGGTGTTTGAAGGCTTTCAGGGTTTTAGGATGTTTCAGGGCTTCGGTGCTAAGAACGCGGACAATCCAGCCGAGGCATAGGGTCACGGGGCTTGGCTTCAGATTTTTGGCTTGCCTGCCTGCCTTGTTCGAGGTATCTTGAATTATATTGATATTACATGTTTAGTTTTAGCGATCATCTTTTAAGTGTTTATGGAATTTTAGGGATTAGGAGGCCTTTACCTCTCGATCTTTGGCTTCCTCTCTTTCTTTCTGCAAGTTTTTTGCTCCAGTGCGCAGGTCTGGATTAAAGGCGGAAGCACAATGAGCGAGGACAGTGGTGAGCATCCGCAACCAATTGACAACTTACAAGCGCTCTGTACAGCTCTGCGGGCTCTCACTGCAACACCCTGATGTTCGGGGCTTTGGGGGGAGGCCCGTTGCAATACCAACCTGCCTGCTTGCTCGCTGGGTTTGTTGTGGGAACGAAACCGCTGCGCATCTGGAGTCGGTGTGAGCAAAATGTGATCCCGGATTCCAGCATGATGATCTTCGCAACCCCCGACCACTCCAAACACGTGACCCCATAGATACCAACCTGGTCTCTCTGCCTTTCACTGTCCTCCATCCGAAATATTGAGGGAATCAGTGAGAAACTAAAGCAGGGAAAGCCTACATTCCGTTAAGGCACCGGCCGTTGGTATTGGCATGCCGTGGGAGAAAGCACATTTCGCAGGCTCATAACAATTTCAGAGGAGAGTCCCAAACTTGGCCCCAGCACTGCGTCCAGACAGGCTATCCCTCTTCTAGAAAAAAAGCACAGCTAGTGCGTCCGGCTTCTTCGCTCACACTGTCGGTGTCTGTTTTCGGGAGCTAGGAGTTGGGGGCAACTGGCTCGTCTAGCGAAAAACTGGGTATAGATTAGGAAGGAACTCCCTATGAACATCTTAGGAAGAGAAGCAGAAAGGACCCCTTACCATTGATCAAGATAGGGTCTAGAGTTTGGGAGTTGAGGCTCGAGCCTCTAATCGCCTCTGAATGGGCGGCAGGCGGAAGCCACTCCGCAAGAAGGGATGCGGAGGCACATGCAGCGAGGCAGCTAGTGTTGGAGGCCTCAGACTTGGTCGTGTTCATGACATCCCAATGTGCGACACCCAGACCCCCGGAGGATCCAGAAAGTAGATCCCCTAATTTGGAGCCGTATACAACTAAGGGTACTTTATAGGAACCCCCATTAAGAGATCTACTTTCTGGATCTTCCCGGGGGTCTGGGCAGAATCTACCAGCGCGCGAAGGAAGTCCAAGGTGCACGGTGTAGGCCCCCGGAGATGCTGCAGGCTTCCTGAGCGGTGCAATCCTGTGGGATGCCACATGCTGGGCCGAGAACTAGGGCTTCTTGCAGCTCCCTCTTTTCTGACATTAAGACTTTAAGACCCGCGGGAACACCACAAGTTCTTCGTTTGTCGGCCACAGATCGGTGTGGAAGCGTTGGCGGCTAGTCGTCCGATAAGTCGGTACTCACAGCCTCGCCATGTGTTTTCAAGCAGCTGCCGGCAGAAAAGCATGCTGCTCCGTGACTCCGTGCCCTGCCTTTGATCGACATCGAGTTGTTGTAGTCGAATTGGAGGGAAGATGGGCGCCGGCAGCCACTTTTCGAGCACCACTCCAAGCCACCGGCCCTCAGCCCGCATCGCATCGAGTCGAAGCACATTCCGCTGATGCTGGGTCGACTGCGTTCTCAGGCTGATCGTGTTCTCTTCGCCCCGGGCATCCAGAAAAGACACGTTCCAAACGCCTCGCGGGTGCAGTTGGCCCGGCTCGCGGCAGCTGCAAAATTTCTGGCATGGGAAAGTACATTGCGGACGGCTTGAGCGCATGTGCGGATGAAACATTTCATTGATGGGATGTTCTCCCAAGTGTGGCATTGATATATGATGTGATATTATACTACACATTCGTTGTGGAATCTTGCGACTCTGCAACTCTTAGAGATTCGGATCTGACCTGCATCCGAGCTGTTGGGCGAAGCACACCAAACTCCTCTCACGAGAAGCGCCAGGAAGAAGTTGGCCTCGGTTTAGGGCATGATGATCATGATGATTTTCCTTGTGATTACTACGGTTGATGATATAAATCCTGCATGACATATAACAAGGAATATACCATAATTCCCACATTTTCCTTATTATGGGTAATGCAGGATTTAAATCATCAACCGTATGATTACATATGAAGCGGCTGGGCTCTGAGTGTCTGCCAGTAGGTCCACCACGCTCTCACGGGAACTGTTTCAGCAAGCATGACAGCATCATGTTTCAGGTAGGGAAAAGGATGGGAAACGAGTGGAATGCAAGTATCCATCCACCATCTTTGCAATTCTTCAGACAGAACCTGACCTGTGCCCAAGGCCCTTCATCCTGTTTTTTGCTCAGCCACTCCGCTGGCTCTCTAGAGCCAAAGCCATCGACCCTAAACCAACACAATGCCTGTGCTCCGGCTTAGGTGTCAGAACTCAGTCGCCGAACTCATAAGCCCCAGAAGTGTAAACTTTCACTTCTTTGGCCAACTGTATTATCTCAAGTAGTGTAAAGTGTACCCATATAGTGATTCGGCTACTAAGAGAACGTTTGGAACTCCTGAGGAGCAAACCGGGAAGGCCCGAAGACGGAACATGGCTCTGGAAAGCTATGGCAAGCTGTAGGACATCGGTTATTTTGTAAAAATTGTAGTCTTATGACTGTTGTGTTATCTTTATTATTTTTTGTTGTTATGCGTAAGATTGCCGTACACTACCATGTTTACTCGTACTCGGTGTGCTGCTGGTAGTTCCCCACAAAGGGTCGGCTTCCGCTTGACCACTGTCCGGTGGCATCGCTAGATGTGTGGCTTTTGCTTGTGGCCCTATCTTCAGCAACGCGCTGCCATCGTAGTAGCATTAGCACTCATCGATGCGCCTGAGTCGCAATAAGTGATATTCAGCTAGGGCTGTCTTCACTTGAGCCAGGTAAGTATGTGTCGCGGCCCGGGTGGCGGGAAGCAGCTCAAACGGACGAGCTTGACTTGCCATCTTCACATCCGAACGGCTACACTGTGCACATCTACAGCGACAAAGTAGGCGGCCATCGCTGATTGCATGTTTGTGGTGGGCAGCGAGCACAGAGCGCAACTGGGGACGGCACCCAACGCTTCCAATCGTTCGCAACACACTTGGAGCCGAAATGACTCTGCGGCATACAATGGAGCCATAGCTAGAGTTTCTGAAATGCTCGCGTCAGAGAATTACGTCAATAGCGAGGTGCATAATTACAGCGGAGTCACCGTCTAACTTGCAATTTGTCATGGACCTCTCATGCGTTGCAAGCCTTGAGCTTCCTCTCATGTCGTGAGACTGCCGACACCGTGAAGCCCAGCCATTTTCGTCCGCCGAACATGTACAGGTGAGACTTCGCAAGTTCCAGCGATCGATGTCTGCAGATGTCTCATTTATTTGCACCACGCTCCTGGTACTTCCGGAGGATGTATGGCTATGTGTGCCGGCTTCTGCACTTTGCATCCGGAAATCTCTCGCTCTGCAAGGTCGCACGTTGTGGAACTGCTCTTGGGCACAGGTTAGGTGGGACACTCCGAAATATGCAGTTTTCGTTCCGTAATGCCTTCCTAGCTCTGGCGTGTCACTGATGCTATGATGAAGGGTTGTGGGTTGTTGTTGCCTTCTACTTCGGGTTTCGGGTGCAGAAGACCTCTTCCAATATAGTGATCCGAAAAATCAGCAGTACCAGTCCGTCATCTCCCTATATAATATAGCATAACATATACTACACCCCCAAACTCTATTCATCGCCATTCCTAATTCCGCAGGGCCCGTTTTTGGCCCGATATATTCTCAACGAGCCTATGCATTAACTATCCATGGCACGGGATTTACGACCAGTTCCACAGCTTGCAGTGGGGCCACACCAAGGAGTTCGAATTCGCTCCGACAAACTACTCTGAAATGTGCTCCCGGTGCGCCGGGGATCTGGCATCTCGGACACACAGCAGACATGAGCAGACTAGAGGCTCACTGCAGGGAGCAAGCAGGGTCTGCATCACGTCTGTTGGCGGGAGCCAACTTAGAGGCCCAACCTCGACAGTCCAATCAGCGAAGAGTCGCCAAGCCAAGCTTGCTGCACTCAGACTCCCCCAAGAAATCACTCGAGTCCCCGAGCCATATCTCCAGTGCTCAAAGCGAGAGACTCGAGAGAGCTTGGGTTGCTGGCCGATCTCTCTCCTGCAGGATGAAGCGCAGCCTCGAAGCGATCTTGGGATATGTTGAGTAATTACTATATATATATATATGTATATATATGTATATATATATGTATATATATATATATATGTATATATATATATATATGTATATATATATATATATATGTATATATATATATATATATACACTAACTGATCACTATAATAAAGGCATACTACTGGTTATAATAATAATAAGCCGAATAGAGAAT
This sequence comes from Symbiodinium sp. CCMP2592, assembly GCA_905221615.1. Classification (NCBI taxonomy): domain Eukaryota; class Dinophyceae; order Suessiales; family Symbiodiniaceae; genus Symbiodinium; species Symbiodinium sp. CCMP2592. The sequence goes on from CAJNDT010000779.1 coordinate 231,936, forward strand.
GCCTGAGAGAAAGGGCGCGGAAGAGGGCCTTGTAGAGTATAGTTTCGACTTCGGATCTTGCGCCATACAGCACCCGTTTGGTAGCTCGTGTCACATCCATGGACAGTAAGTCTAAAACTTAGTTTTAGTGATAATACTTGTTGTTATTATTATTGTTATTGTTATTGTTATTGTTACTGTTATTATTATTGTAGTATTGTTATTCTTGTTATTATTACTAAATGAAACATCAATGCTGGAATCGCTCAGGGTATCTTGGTTCCAGGCACTCGGGTTGACTCGGCCTGGGCTGCTTTCGCCTGCACTCACGGCGTGTGTATCTCTAGCATAGCAAACAAGTTGTCGTAACTAGGGGGTACCTTAAAAGGGATCTATAAGGGTTCTATAAAGGGTTTAGGGTTTAGAGTTTCCGAAAACTAGGGGTACCTTATTTTGACTCCAAACATCTCCAGACAATCGAATCTCTGCGTCGGCGGGTGCGACAGTATGCTGCTTGTTCAGGGGCCAAGATCGGGTGTAGTTTCGGTGTGAAGACTCCAGCGAGTGCATGCTCGACATACGGATCACACGGCGCCCATGCACGGGCTAAGCCATCAAGACGCGGGGCTTGGCCTCGGCAGACTCTCCCTGGAGCGCTTTGTCTGGATGCCAGCCTCAGACTCTCAGACAGCAGCAACTGCAAAGCTGAAAGCCTTGGCCTTGATGGCTCTGAGGCGTCCACGCAGCAGCATCCGTTTCAGCACCTGACCTCGGGCGTGTGTCGCAGTCGTGGAACACGCTCCGCATGGCCGCGCGGCAGGTCTCAGCTTCCGACGGCAACCATCAGCCCCACCTGATGAGATCGCTGCCTCTGCCAGCCGCGAAATATTCCCAGGAACAAAATGCACGTAAGCTGAAGCCGAGGGCGCCTCAAGTGTAGACCGCACCTCTGCTTCCGGCCCTGCAAGGGCTGCTGGGACGAGCAGGGCCTCGAATAAAGGACCGTGGCTTGATGTGAAAGTGCGGCAGGAGTCGGAGTTCTGCCTTCGCTGCTTGGGAGCATCCCTGGCCACCGAATCGAAAGCCTGCATTGAAGTGCTTTCAGCGGACTGAGCAATTCAAAGGCCTGACTTTTTGAGCAGGGACTGCAATGAGCTCTGAATCCCTTCAGCCAAGCACCCGAAACCCTGAACCCCAAATCCTGGTTACCCGCAGGCCCGAGATTAAACTTGAAACCATTGAAATTTTGAAACCCTGCAAACTGCAAATCCTTCTTCTTGCATCCAGGCCTATTGCGACTGCCATAAATCTTTTTGCATCCAGGATTCTTGCAATCAGCCGGGAAAATGCCATAAATCTTAAACATGAAAACCTTTTTAAACCTTTTCAGCCTGCTGTGTGAGCCCGGCTTGGCCCACTGGAGGCTCCTGCAGGCGAGGAAGGGTCTTCAAAAATAGTCATAAGGATGATACCAACAACAACCTTGATACTAATACATAACACCATGAAACCGCAATGACAAGATCATACATATATATATATATATATATATATATGTGTGGGTGTGTGTGTGTATTATGTATATGCGAACGTAAGTGAATGTATGTGCACATTTATATATATATATATATATATATATATATATATATATGTGTGTGTGTGTATATAGATACAGATTCATACGAAAATACGGAATACTGATGTTACTAATCATATATTCAACCTTCTATAAACAATTATTAGCATTAAAAATTGCATTGACACGAATACCACATAAAGCACAAGAATGACAATTCTGTGAACATTCCGAACCTCGGAATCTTCTGCTAAGGTCTAGTGGGTCCAGTACGAAGATACCCCTCTTTGTCAAAGCAGGCTCGCGCTGCAATCTTGCAGTGTGGAGACTCGACCTAAATCGGCCAAGTTGCTCCGACATCCTCTAAGCAGGTCTAAGCAGGCTATGCAATCCTTGCTCCCCAGTTGGTGCTTCTACTAACTAATTAGTCGGCTGGCTGCGGCAACACGTCAATTCTGAGAGAACTTAGTATTGAATTCTTCAAAACTGCGTAAATACCTCCAACGTGAGAGCTTGGGAGTTGATATTAAGCGGTGAGATGCGAATCACTGCACTTCGCACCTCCGGATGGATGTTCGGAGCGGTTCTGTGACCACAGGCTGCGCAGGCGCTTGAATTTCATGCGCGAGGACATCAAAAATTGCATAATCCATGGCTTCTTCCACACCGGTACCCTCTTTGGCAGATGTCTCGAAGTAAACGAGGTCGTGCTCTTTGGCGTATATCTCGGCTTCCTCTCTGGAAATTCTTCGTTCCTCTTCGAGGTCAGCCTTGTTCCCGATCAACAGCTTCGTTGGGATCACCTGTGCCTCCGGGAAACGGAGCCAGTCGCTGATGTCGCGGAAGGAATCCGGGTACGTCAAGTCGAGAATCAGCAGAATAGCCTGCTTTCTTCGAAAATAGACGGAGGTGATGGTTCGAAAGCGCTCCTTGCCTGCAGGCTGATCCCAAAGAATGACCTTCACAGGTTCATCATGTGCCATCACCCTGGCAACCTGGAAGTCAATCCCTATCGAAGCGGGCAGCATGCGTTCGTTGAATGTGTTGTGGGTGTACCTGTGGAGCAAACTCGTCTTGCCAGACATGTGCTGTCCAAAGAGCCCTAAATGAATGGTGCGGCAATTCTCGGGTAGAGAAGACACTCGCTCTGTCCGAAGTGGCTGTGTTATCTCATGTAATTCCAGGACTGCCGGAGCTTCAGGTCCTATCTGGCCAAGAACTTCGTTCTCTGCCAAAGATCGTCCGCTGAAGACCAAAACCCTCCTCAAAAGAAGGTCGGGCTCCTCAGGGTGTACTGCTTCCAGGATGTTTGCAACGCGGGCCGTTTCAGGCAGCTCCACTTCACCGATGAGCTTACCAGACAGCTGTTGCACCCGAATGCTGTACAATGCCATGGCCTCCCCTCCGACGCCCAAAAAACGAACAGCCCGGGCGTCGCCAGGCTGAGCGAAACCTTAAGAGAGCGCCCCTTCCTACAACTTTCGAAGGTACATGGCCACGGCAGCACGCAACAATGCAGCTTTCAAGGCAGCCGTGTCATCTCAAACCCCTCCCAGCAGAAGGGTCCTGGAGTTCCCTTGCCCTCTTTCTGGGAACCACCTGGGAGTTGACTCGGGCTGACATCCCTGTATTGCTCACGAATGCCTTGCAGCTTCACTCACAGACGGAGGCAGCGGAAATCTTTGCAGCCAGCCGAAGGCAAGTCGATATCACTTGTCGTCAAAATTAGGAACTGGCCCGGGCCAGCAGCCGTGCCGCTTGCGGCTTTGGAGCCTGGACCAAGTCAAGACGGAAAACTGAAGTCGCTCTGGGTCCCACGTCTCTTCTACCTCCAAGAACTCCTTTGTAGTTCCTTGAAGTGAAATTCTGGTTAGGATCCTAAAAACACTGATGAAGCACCCAGATCTACCATGTCAAACTGAACCGTTCGAACCCGTGCTGAGGCCGAAATCCTACTGCAGAACCCGTTTTTTGCAGCTGGGCTCGTTAGTGTCGGCCAGCAAGTCCGCGCACCCTAAAGCCCCTAAACCCTTTTGACACCGGTCTGCAGCGACTCTACCGGGAAGACTTGCCTAAATCCCGAAACCCTTAACCCTCATCTTACCTTTGGTTAAGTAGGGAATGGAAGAACGGGGTAGAATTATAACTACTATTACTACCATTCTTCCATTCCCTACTAGCCAAAGGTAAGTCATCCCGGCCTTTCGACCCGAACTGCTCCTTCCCACCTGGCCAGACCCGGGTCTGATCGCTCCGGGCCCAGGCAGGGTGGCTTGAGACGACAGCAAGGCCGTGACACATCGAAAAGGAATACCATGTATACTGAGGTATACAGTAGAAGATAACAAAGACTGCAATACATTACAGAAAAGGGCATTTAATACTATGTAATCGTAAATTAGAATAGGTTTGTATATAGGCAAAAACCAAAAATATAATGCACTGTATTGGCATAATGTGACATGTTTTGCGATCTTCGTGTCTTGTGTCGAGAGCTCCTGTCGGCAAATCCTGATTTTTTTCCCCCACGCGCTGCAGGTCAGCCGAAGTCATCTCATAAATGTTGATGCGGTGAGCCGGGCAGCCGTCCTCCACCTCCAGATCACAGAGCTGGTGATGGACCATCACAAAAGGATGTCAACGTCACGCCACCAAGGCATTCTGAAACTCTCACAGTCCAGAAAGTTGCAACGGATGGTTTTATGGCAGGTGTTCGCTTTGGACGCTTCGGCTGCAAGGTCTGGGTCGCCGGCAGGAGGGAGAGCCGTGTAGCGCAGCTGCAGCGGGACGTCCTCGTCTTTGCAGAAGTTCCTTGGTGCTTCTGGGAGATGCTTCAAAGAATCGTCGGATGATGCTGAGTTTCACCGCGGGAACCTTTCAAGTCAAAGTGCCAGGAGTCGAGGGGATTGCCCTCTCCTCACTACAAACTGAACTTGCGGTAGGCCCGCTTTCCGACGTTTCAGACATTCAGCCGAGACACTCGAAGGTCTCCTCTCCCAGGTCCGGGCGTTGAACAATTGCCTTTGATCTCTCTTGGATGCTGCAAGAAATCTGGTGCTCATCTCAGAGTCTCAGGTTCGTGAAGCTGTGATAGGGTGTGGTGTCATGTTTGAGCTTTCTGACGAGCCCGACAGAGTCCAAGGCCTCATGTCCCTCCAATACGTCTCCCGGACGCATGCAAGACGGCCGTGAAGACAGGCCATGTGATGACATATTATAGCATAATCTATCATACACACATCAAATACGTGACCATGTATATAAACACAGAAGACAGGCCTTTTTTGACAATAGATGATGCAGGTCCTCGGCACCCAAATCCCTTTGAGAAGTGGGCGCCGTGTTGAATTGTTGAGTTGACACTACGCAACTCTGATGCTACCAGTAGAAGGGCCCTAGCGCCGGGGGCTCCGGGCCAGCGTTTGCTACCTCCGTGCAAGCAATGCAGCTTTTCTCGGTGGAGACCTTTCGGAAACTACCATGCGCGCCGCAAGTCGCCGTCAGGTGGGATAACCCTACAACGAGACAAGCCGAAAAGCTGCATAACGGCACTCTGCTTCCTGTAAGCAGCTGTGAGACCGTGGTTGGCCTCTGAGCTCTCTACATTCTGGGCTTGTGCCGAGTTCTTGAGGTCACCATTAAGCAAAAAAGCAGAGAGTCGCAGGATTTCACATCTTGCCCACGGATCCTGACATCGCCTGCCAGCGCGCCAAGGGTGCTGCAACAAATGTGCGTTGGGGTTGATCCTGCCACGGAACGTGTGCATCCTTGGAAACCTTAAGCCCAAGGCTTCCTAGTGCCTTAAGCCTTCAAGTACTCTGCCTTCTCAACGTCTTCAGATTTCAGGGTGGACTGTTGTCGTAGCAGCTGCGGCTTCTTGATCTTGTCTTTGGCCACCTGATCTGCGAAGCTCCGTGGGAATGGATGCCCTTGCATTTGGACATTCGGGAGTTTGAGATCTAATCCAAGGGTAAAAGGAGGGACCCTTAATTAAGGACCCCTAGGTGAATACCCGTAATTTAGCCATAATATACCCCTTATAATTATACAGCCCACTATAGGGTAGGGGTCCCCATTAAGGGTCCCTCCTTTCCCCTTTGATCTAAGGATGCCTGGGTGAGAGACCCCTGGGTTGCCCAAGTTGCAGGAATCCTCTTGTGCTGAGGTGCTTGGTTGAAACCTTTCTTGCTACTGGACTCAAGTCAATCCTAAACCCTATTAGCCCCTGTTCCTGTAAGACCCTGAAGTCGTTCTGAAACCCTGAACCCTAAGCCCTAAATCCCTTAAACCCTTTCCATGGCACCGGAGACTTCGACGGTGACGTCCGCGCTGGCGAAAGTGGCCCGTGGCTGACGAGCATAGCGTTCAGGGACTCGGTGCCAAGCCCACTTCGACCTTAGAGCAAACGATTCGGTACAACAGGTGTTGAACTGCTTTATGCATAGCATCTTATATAGAGCAGGTAGAGACTGGCAAAGCATAGCATAGCATGCGTTCAATTGTACACATAAGCATTGTAATATTTGCGTTGGTGTCTTCAAACATTGGTGATGGTATCTGGTACGGACTGGTACAAGAGAACAAATAATATTGTGTGTATATATGTATATGTGTATACATATATACACCAGTGATGCGATCCGAGCGACAGATCAGGTCCATCAATCGGGTCACCTCGTGCACCGCCGTGATGCCTCAAGGGTCGACACAAGAGACTTGAGAACGGGATTGCGACTGATAAGTGACCTTGCGGAGGTCGACATTCAGGGTGTGTCTCTGTGTGTTTTCTCACTGACGGTTCTCTTGGATGGCCTTCGGCCACATTGAAAAACACCTCAAGTGCTCAATCGGTCAATGTTACTGCTCTTGCTGTTGCTGCAGCTTCGAACTCCACGCGTCAGCGAAACTGCACATGATCGTGGCCGCGGCTGGGCGGTCTCTTTAGCGAGCAATAGTCTGCGTGAAAACTCACGGCAAGACATGGCCTTCGAGTTGCCAAAGCCATGAGCTCTGTGCGATGACTGCTGTCAGCGATCCAGGAAGCATCTCCTGGTGCAGAAATTTAGCAACTTTTCAAGCTCAGCCACGCTGGCAAGACTTGGCAAGCCCACCTGCAAATTGAACGTTGAGTCTTGCACAGCCAAAGTGGGGGTATGGCTGCCGTAGGCAAGGACGATATCCTGGGCTGCAACAAAAACCTTCGCCTGCGGCTTCTTACCGCAATTCCGGCTCGACATTCGCGCTTGCACAAATACATTGGGAACAAAAAATGTCACATAAGTATTGTATAATATATTGCAGAATCAAGAACGAATGCATAGGTCTGTGTGTATATATATATATATGTACAGCATACATGTGCAGGAATAGGTTATATATGTAGATATTTTTGTGTCTCTATATGTATGTATATGCATATATATATATATACATATAAGTTGTTGTATACATACTGGTACATATACGCATAATGACTCGAGGCCCAGGAGCAATGGAATGCTCTGGCCGCCACGGCTGCATGTGAGACAGCCTAGGATTTGGCCGCCATTTGCAACATTACACTACACTAACCTATACTATACGCATGCCGTAGTATACCACTTACTAAACCATCATGTAATGCTTTCGTTGTACTTACATCTTACAACATGTTTGCAATTAGTCAGGACCACTGCGACTCGATAGCGACCCTAGTAATCACAAACATCTCTACTCGCTTTCCTATCGGCGGCCGCGCAAGAGGACCACCCGGACCTCGAAGTGGGAGTTTCCGAAATTTGGGGACCATAGTATAGTACCCTAAATACTAGGATTCTTACTATAAGGACCCCCAAATAAGGTACCCCTAATTGTCGGCAACTCCCAAGTAAAGTGTACCAGCATCGAGGCCGCAGTCACGCTATGCGACATCTATGCATAAATCATGGGACTTTTGAAGAGGCAGGGCTGTGATTCAATCTCGTTGCTGCCAAGGGTCCGTTGGGTCAGCTGATTGAAGTTCCAGTTGACGGTCGCTGAGGACATCCTAAGTAGCACAAACTTAGCTGCAAGGACGCTGAGAATGCCATAAGACATCCTAGGTCCCAGGAGGCCACGAAAGATGAGAACACCTGGAAGCCTTTTCCAATGCACCCATCCCCGTCCAACGGCAAAAGACACCACAGCATAGCAGAGCACACAATACCCTTGTGTATGATGTAAAGCATCTTATACTACTATCGACAACAGTATGGCATGGTACAGTGCAATATAGAAAATCAAAATACAGCAAAGCTTTAGCAATAGCATAGCGGAGAAATCTAGACGAAAAAAATCATAGAACGGGCCATTTCGTGACATGATAGTAACAATGATAGTGGAAAGAATCACAAGATACATATTACAGCAGTAAGAATCATGATGATGATAAAATGTGAACAACAGTAATCAACATGATAACATGTATAATCAACAGACATAAGAACCATGTCATGACATTAGCATTGGCATTCACAAGAACTAGCTACAATGTTCGCAATAACAGCACTCTCACTAGCAGTACGTGGGAGTTTCCGAAAATAGGCACCCCAAATAGCGGGATCCTTGTTATCAGGACCCCAAAATAAGGTACCCCCCTAATTTTCGGAAACTCTAAACCCTAAACCCTCTTTAGAACCCTTATAGATTCCTTTAAGGAACCCTTAGAGAATCCCTTTGAAGGAACCCCTTATTTGCCAAGGCTCTGCCAGAAGTTGTCCGATGCGGATGCAAGTCCGGCTTCATACTCGTTGTAGATGTGCCTCAGCTTCAGGGGGGTACCTTACTTGGGGGTCCTGCTAACAAGGATCCTGCTATTTGGGGTGCTATATTAGGGTCCCCTATTTTCGGCGCTCACACTCGCCCAAGGGCCCTTGAATAGTGCCCTTAATGGCCCTGAATAGTGGGTATTTGGGGTATGTTAGAAGGTAGTTGGGGTGTCTAGGTAGGACGAACATGGCGAGGCACATGGTTCGAGGTCTGCTGAGATGTTGCGAACTGTAGGGTTTCGGGGTTTGTTCCCTGTTGCACGGCTAGGATCAATGCCCACAAGCGAGGAAGGTTCGGATTTAGTGTTTTCGTTTTAAGGCCAGGGGTTTGGGCTTCTAGCAGGTCCCAAATGACAAGACTAGGCTCGTTGAACAGGGTATCATAGGTGCTGACCCGCGTTCAAGGAATTATGACCTGGTTCAAGAGGTTTTGGGATATAACATACTATACATTAGGAAGATGCAACACCCGAAGTATTGCTAACTATTCAGACCCGCTGTATTCGGAGGGCATTTTGCCTCCCGCAGTCCACATGCGCGCTGACAATGACACAATGACATGCGGCCTGATTGAAGGCGATTTCCTTGATGGGTCTTGGGGCGACCACTATAATGCAATTGAAGTGCTACAGCACCCGCCCACCCCCCTTCTCCCGCCCCCGCGTGCTCGGAAAACGGGAACGGACTGATGAGCCAAGCATCCGCCATTGCGCGTTCGCAGGCACCTGCGCCTTCAACAAAGATGGTGCCTGGGCGTGGAATGGTATATAGTGTATCTCAATTTGTTGCTAAAACTGAAACAGAATCGTGTAAGTATAGCATAATATATCGCATAGTCTAGCATAGCATAGGATGGACTCCAGCCGAGGAGCCAAGATGAAGTCGCCGCAAGCCTTGACCATGCCCTTGATGTCCTGGGCTTGGTTTATACTACGAAACACTACATCACCGATACAGACTTAATTTAATGTAGGGGCCTTAATGATCGCATGCTAAACTTGTATGCGTAGGATATTTGAAGCCTCAGCGAGGAAGGCGTTGATAATCAGAATAGGGTTTGAGGGTATATTATACTGTACTACAACTATAAGAAGGAACCCCCAACACCCTGTTCTAATTATTAAGGCCCCTACATTACCTGCCAGGAAGCCCTCTGTTCCGCCAAAGTCTTGAGGCTTGTAGCACGGTTGGCCAAGACCTCAAGGCTATAGTCCAGTTCCCGAGTATCGAAAAGCGTGGTATGGTACAGTACTGTACATACATCTAAGTCTTACAGTGTACTATATAGTATGGTAGTGTACATCTTACTAAAGTTTTATAGTGTACCATAGTATGCTATGCTATACTATGCAGGAATTGTAGGCCGTTGCCTGCCTTGTGCGTGGTGCTGTGCACAAAGCCAAGCCTGTGCAGGCCAGGCGGAAACACGGGCTGTCTGCAGGATGAAAGAGAAATACCCACTTGTCCAAACTTTCCTACGGTAGCTGCAGGCTGATCTTTGTAGAGGGATTACGAAAATAAGCCGCAATCCGCAATCGGCTAAAGGTTACCTACTCTACTCCTTCTGGCTTTGCAGAGCTTCTGGTGCTTCGGAAGAAGTTGTTAAAACTGTACAGTGACATGCGGCTCACAACGTCCAAGTATACGAACAATACATACTTCGAAGTACATGTAGGATGTCTCGGACACACTCTACCCTCCAAAGGACTTGGCCTGAAGACCCAGCTTGTGTTCACTGCCAGAATGTGCTTCAGGCGCGACTGCAGCTTCCAAAGCAGCGGCACCCCAAGTCCGAAGGTGTTGTCCATCAAGATCAGCCTTGTCGTGTTTGGGGCTTACTTAAGGTTTCGACTCGCACCTTAGCACGAAGCAGGCACGGATTTCAGCAACTGTTTGCTAACATGAGAGCAGAATCAACTACGGGGGAGGGCAACTCCCTCAGGAACAATAAGGTTTACACTCTCGCAACTCGGACTCGCCAGACGAGTTCTGTGTGTTCGGGTGACCACTAACTCAGACTACTCTACTTCTAGGGGTTTGGGGTTATTTAATGAAAGGGCGGGCTTAGGGGTTTTGTGTTCAGGAAGTAGGGGCTCAGGTTTTGGCCTTGCGAGCAATGCAAAATCTGGGCATGCTGGGCTGGCAACTTGTAGGGCAACGGGAGCGTGTCGATCATGGTGTACAGATCTGTGTAGAAAGCATGGCCGGTCGAGTCGAGGTCGTCTCCGGCTTGCAGTAGCTCAGGACTCACCTGAAAGCTGGCTGGGGGCGGGCGACCACCCTGGCTGTCGGACTTCGAAGTATCGTGACTGTCGCCCCAGCCAATGCAAAACAAGGGGAAAGCATGCAAATTAATCCCCGCGACCGCTTCGGCCGTAATGCAGAAGATCCGTCGATTGAGTCGATGTGCCTTGGCTTGCGCTCGCAATCTGCTTATGTCCAAGGCCTGGACACATGCGATCAATGCCGCAGGTGCTCTGCAAGACTGCCCGACCACCCTTCCTTGGAAAACCCTCAATCCTATACCTTATACCCTAAACCTTCAACCCTAAATCCTATACCTTTTACCCTAAACCTTCAACCCTAAATCCTATACATTCTACCCTACACCCTAGACCTTATACCCTAAACCTTGTGTCAAGGTGCCATTATCCTCATGGAGGGCTCCTGGAGACTCCAGGGCAAGAGCCAGTTGAAGCCTCGAAAAGGCGGCAGTAAGGGGGGGGACCTCTGCGATGTCTTCAAGACATAGCATTCTTAGCAGTCTTCGTCTTATTTGTATAAACATTACTAGTGCTATTAGTAGTATTAGTATAAACATTACTAGTATTATTAGTGTTATTGTTACATCAGCATTACTATGATTCGTATTCCTGTTAGTAATATCATTCTGTGTCCTTCCTTGGTCACCTGGATTTACAAGGTGCGTCTGGCGCAGCTTGCAACTGCCAGCTCACAGGCAAGGATCAAGATCCCCGTAAGTCACCGGCCAAGGTAAAGCACCGGGTCATGACTCACGTTGTTGGGGTGGATCACAAAAATCTCAGTGCATCCGAGCGATCTGAAGCTTCTAATTCTAAGCACCATGCCATGATGCTCAGCAAACTCACGTCACACACCGCAATCAATTTTAGCACGGCTTCTGTTCGCAAAGATCCATTGAAGTGGAGACGTCGTGCTTCAACGCGCACTTGAGATTCAAAGGCCTGTGCAGTCATCATGTCTACTCCCCGGTGCACCTCTACTCCGGCCTCAAGCCCTAAAGCCTTCGCAGCCTCTGTGCCGAACGGCTCCAAGGGTCCTGGCCTCCGGATAGCTGCTACTCAAGCTCTGGATGCCGAGCTCTTCAACCACCGGAAGCGCTTGGAATTGTGCCTTCGGCTGTCTCAACCAGGGAGTTTCCGAAAATGGGGGACCCTGATATAGCAGGACCCTTATTATATAAGGACCCCCAAAATCGGGTATCCCTAATTTTCGGAAAATCCCACCAGTGAGGCGGAAGCTTAAAATCATTTCTGTACCAAGGCTTCCTGGAAAACTTAAGCCCTTGGGTGAAGCGTGAAGCCGGGAGGGGTGTAAAGCTTACACCCCAAACCCAACCCTAAACCTAGTCCCTCGCTTCCCATGCGAGCGAAAGCTGAAAGCGTCTCCTACGAAGCGGCCTCGTCCTTGTCCATGATTTCCTCGGCTCAGACTGCCATTTCCCTTAAAGTACTGCCTCGTACGGTATAGGAATGTGTAGGATAGTCTATCCGAGTACAGTATTATGCTGTGCAGTGACATATAGTAATGTATAGTCTATAGCATAGTGCAGAACACTATTATGCAATACCATATACTTTATTGTGCTGCGGTTACTCCTACTATTCTATGACTTCTCGGAAATGAGAGAACGCCGAGCCAAGTCAGACAAGCCTCTCTCAGGCGATTTGCCACTGCCTCGAAAGGTTCGCTGTCCTGCGCACGTGGGTAGTTCTTTACAGTAGGGTGCCATTTGAGGTTCTTTTCGTAAGGGCGCCGTACTATATTGGGGACCTAAGAAGGGATACTCATTCAGGAGAACTACATGACTACCTACATGTGTAGTGCCACCACCACGGAAGTGGAGCGAGATGATGAATGCAGGTGACTGGTTTGGACATGCCGAACGGACTCTTGGATCGCCAAGCGCCTTTGCAGTCAGCGACCATAGGTAGAGTCGTTCGATGGCAGTAACACCTGACTTATCCTTGGCTCCGTAACGCTCCACATCACTCCAAAGAGAGATATGCCAGATTCTGCCGTGACCCTCAGTGCTTGCCGCAAAGCATCAGCCTCGAACAGAGCTGCAGGGTCTTTCGAGAAAATTTCCACCAGCTCCACCGTGGTGTCGTCTGCCTTAACCCGTCTGAGCCCACAAACTCCAACCGAGGCAGTCCAGCATCGCAAATCCTATGGTCCTATCACATCCTTGGGAAGCACAACAGCCAATTCCACCCTCCCTGTCGAGCTCACTGTGCCAAGAGGCAAAAAGTGGCACAATGTGAGCCGGAGTACAGCCACGATGATCACGTGCACTGGCGAGTAATGCAATCAACACACACCACGACTCTGACTGTTTATTCTCGTTCTTCTGACTGGTATTACTCGCAACAGTATGTTAAAACGTAGTCGTCGTCATCGGAGCTTGTTGTCGTCGTACTCGTCGTGGTCTTGGTGGTGGTGATGCAGCTGCCGGTGCTTTTGCCTCCTGCATTGCTCGGCGGTGGCGGCGGTGGTGGTGGTGGTGGTGGTGTCAGTAACAGAAGTAGCAGTCTGTGACTTTCTTCATGCATACTACAACTCTTACCATTGGTACCGGTGTTGGTGTTGGCGTTCGTACAAGGACTAGTACTAGTCCTCGTCATACAGGCAGTAGTATGATTGGTTGTGGTGTGGTGGCGTACGTATTCGTGTTGGCACCAGTAATTGCTATGGGCATTAGTATCCGTATGGTTCTCAGAATTACTATTTCGTATGCTTTCGGAGATTATTGATATTCTTAGCAGCAGCAGCAGGAGTAGTAGTAGTAGTAGTAGTTGTTGTTGTTGCAGTAGTATCAGTTTTGGTGGTGGCGGTGGTGGTGGCGGTAGTAGTCGTCGTCGACGTCTAATTAATTATGATTGTTCTTTTCATTTCCCTCTCTCTCTGCCTCTGTTATCACGACTATCAGCAATGTTTTAATTGTCCTTATTGATATGAGCAACCCAGGGCTAGGTCCTGCTGCCCACCCCGATGCAACATGCAATGACAAGGCTCTGCACTGCTAATGCATGTGGAGGGTTGCAGAGTTTGCGTTCCGACACGCACACTTGCACAGAGCAGCAGGCACGGATTCATGAGTCGGGGTATTATTGCTACTCAGGGTGTTGGGATTGAGGGTTGTAGGATTTCAAGTCCCACCTCCACACGGTGCACTGCCTCACATGCACGATGCCAACATTCAGTCTGCCTCGTGGAAGCACCAAATTCCAAAAGCAGCTGCACTGCAGCAGTGGAACGGGCCTGCAACGCAAAGGTTTCATTTGAGAGGCGCACAAGAACACAGCGTGTAGGCAAACCATGCAGCTCTGGGCCTGCGAAGCATGGTGGAGGCACGTTTTGCCCTTTCCATCCACGATATTGGGATCTGCCTGCAAATGCCGCACACACACGCCTCTTTTCACGCAGAGTTCAGACAAGCGTGTCCGAGCGTGCGCATGGCCAAAGAACAAGCATCGCGCCGCAGGGCGAGACAAAACCCAGCGCCTTCTCTTGCAGGAGTCGCCGGCAATCTGCCAACCGCTCTTCACGAAGTGCACGCCACAGCGACAAGGACACTCCAATGTTCAACTCCTCATACATGCGTCTGAACTCATGCAGAAGAGGCGCTTCATCGTCTTGACTAGGTCAGGGTGGGTGACCCTGTGATTAGCATCTTGTGCAGCAGGGGTCCTCCAAGAAGACTTGCATCAAGGACGACACCAGGTCCTGGAAACGGAGAAACTGATTACCTGGCGCCCGCCTAAACCCCAAACCCTAAAGAATCAGCGAAATCAGAAAGACGCTTTCAAGCGCACAGCTCGCCTGCTGAGCTGCCTCGAAAGTCGTCATGTTACCATTTCCTGAGCTTTTGTGAAGGAACCGAACTTATCGAACTTAAGTAACCATTACAAGGATGCCATATTATTTCCTATAAATCCCCACGACAATGACTAAAACCCTAAACCCAAACCCCCTTGAACCCTTATGTGGATCCCTATTCTGGTAACTTAAACTACGTAAACTCGATCCTTACCTAACAAGGCCTTTTTACGGAAGTAGAGTACACTACCCTCATCCACTCCTCAGCCCCCCTAACCCTAAACCCTAAACCCTTATGATTAACAAGATCCCAGTTTCGTCCCGGCTCCGGGCAAAGCTCCCAGCCCACGGGGACGAAGGTCTTCCTGGTACACCCAAGCCAAGGAAAGCAGAGATGCCCGGGAACCCTGGTTCGACTGACTCATACGGCTGAGAGTATAAATCCTGCATTACCTTAATGACCCTACATAAACTATGGGAATTATGGTATATTCCTTATTTTGGGTCATGCAGGATTTATATCACCAAGCGTATCACTATTGCTATCATTATCCTTATTGTGATATTCTTAGGCTGACTATTCCTACTGATGCGACTAGAACAAACTATTCGTATGACCATTGTTGTTGTGATTATTGCTATCATGACTGTGACGATGATAATCATCGTTATACCCATGGTGACTATTGCTGTAAGATTCGGCCCTGGGGCACTTGCCGGTCAAAGACACAATCGTGTGGCAATTCAAGAAGCAGATCCCCTCCCCCCTTCTAAACACACCTGCCGCAATTTCAAGCTAAGCGTCGTCTCGAGCTGCTCAGTGAAGAACTTCCTCCAGACAGAAGAAAGTTTAGGGTGAAACCACCGTGCTATCTATTATCTGCATCCAGGTCTGATATTTATATGTATATATGTGCGTAAATATATATATATATATATACACACAGGTACACGCATGCATGCATCATGCATGCATGCATGCATACATACATACACACATCGCACTACATCTACGTTCGAATTATGTATCTTTGCTTATGTTGCGTAGATATTCTATATATATATATATATATATACACATATATATATATATATATATATATATACATACATGCATGTCTGCTTGTCTTGCGTCTGAGACGCAGCTCGGCTGCCAAGACGTCTGGGCCCATCTGCGTGGCCTTTCGAAGGCGGGCGCCGCCTTTCCTGAGCTTTGTTCAACTGCGCTCTTGGCAAGGAACTCAAGTCTAATCCACTAGCTGAATACATAGCTGTAACATCCCATAGATATATATATATATATATATATACAGGTAGAGCATATATATATATATATATATATATATATATATATATATATATATCAGGTCGTATACTATATAGGTATCTATGCGGCCCTGTTATGGCCAAGCGCCTAATTAGACGAAACCGAAACCTTGGAAGACCCGCATGGCCTGCATGCCTGTTGCAGACTCTCTCAGCCCCTGAAAGGTTTCTTGGTGAGGCATATCTCTTTGCTGCACAGCCACAAGATGTCATTCTTCACATCTGCATTGTTTGCAAAAATCACCTGGTAGCGCTGGCAGGCCAGAATTGAACGGGCTGCCATAAATACCCCAAGGCCCGCAGGAAGAGACAACAGCTGGAGAAAAGCGTAAAGCGAGGCCGTCGCAGACTGAATCGAATTGCGGAGCTATGGCCTCGTGAGCCGCATTCTCCTCCATCAATGCTACCTTCACAATGCTGATGAACCTGGGCCGCAATTGCACCCGAATCCCTAAACCCTGTAAGAACCCATCCACACCCTCGCAAGGTCCCCAAAATCAAAAGATCCTGGCCGATCGAAATAGGTTCGCCCCTGATGCGTCGGCTCCACCTGGGAAGGAGCGTGGGGCAAGAAAAGGAAACCCTTTTCCTCGGCGTTCCTTACAGTTTACGCTCTCCTTACAGCTTAGGGTTTAGGGTAGTTGAAAGAATTATGAATATTGCAAAGGCCTTTTTACTAAGCAGTAAATGGGAAACATCAGAACAAAGACCATGAGATAAGACTCCTTTCAACTCTAGTTGCTGGGTTCAGGCTCTTACACTATGTTTTCCCCTCTTTTTTCTTTTTTCTCCCAGAATCTTACACTATCGGGCTTGGGTTCAGAGCGAGAGCCAGATCCCACCCCCGGGCCTCTATTCGATATCCAAACGGTTGCTTCAGCATCTCGACCACCTGGTCCTTCTGTTCCTCAGCGGCAGCAGCAGCAATATAACTGTATTATAATGCCGTTGTGGACAGAATTGTAGTATACTCATCATGTGAACCATGGAGCATCCCGCCTCTGTTCCCAACACCTTGCGCATTCTGTCTTGCTGAAGTCTGACCTCCCTTTACTGCCCACCACAAGGAGATCCGCGATATGACAGCACGGTTGAAACAATCCCCTTCTTGCTACTGGACTCAAGTCTACTTAAAGGATCATGGGACTTAGTAACTAGGGTTATAATTAGGGTAACTATACCTATAACCCCACTTAGGGTACTTATAACCTTACTTACTAAGTGTTATGATCCTTTAAGTGGCCAGACCTCGACCTGAGATTACACCTTCTTTGCACAGACTTGTACATGCTGCAATCATCCCTAAACCCTTGTTTTGCAGAGACTTGCATATGCCCGCCTGGATGTCGGATGTCAGAGCCGCTGCACTCCCTGAACCCTAAACCCTGAACCCCAAACCCAGTCCCCTAAACCCCTAAGCAGCTCAAAGCGGCCATGTGCACTGGAAAAACGCGGCTCCAGCAGGCTGAACAATGAGAGTTGCTGCGCCTGAGCGACTGGATGGGCCCGGGTGACAAAAGGGCACCTAATCTCTGCGACCAAAACGGTGTACCAGATCATACTACGTCACATTTTATGTCTATATCAGTATCTATGGCCACATTATCTAAATCTAAATTATATATATATATATATATATACACACATATTATATTTCAGTGTTTTACTAACTAAAGATCCAGTAAGGGCCGAAGCGCTCGTCCGGCAAGTCATCCAAGCTCTTCACCCGACGGTTCGAGATGGTATACACCCTCAGCTGGAATGGGGGCCTTAATATTTTAAAGGGGTCTATAAGGGTTACTATAAGAGATCTATATTAACAGGGTTCTATACTGTGTTGTCCGTTTGAGGGTTTCAGCACTCACAACTAGACAAGCAGGCGAGGATCCGGGGTACACATGCGTCCAGCACATTGGCCACTCCAAGCAACATTGTACTGCGGAGTCTTCCTAGACGTTTCCTAGGGCTGTGTTAGGGTTTAGGGTCTAGGGGTTAGGGTGGGGAATGGATCATGGAGACGATTATTGGGGATTAGATAGGGACTACAATAGGGATCCATTCCCCCATGCCCTACGAAGCACCACCCTCAGTCCGACGGCGGCTTGGGGCTTCGGCGCTCACACTCGCACAAGGCAGGCAAGGCTCCATATAGTCCACAGAATCTCCACTACATAATCGGGCATGTAGTCAACGGCGGTTTAGGGTTTAGGGGTTTGTTGACGCTCACACTCGGCAACGTAGGGTCTCAACTCTCACAGCTTGGGCACAATCCGGGCGAGGCGTTCCAGTTCGTTGCAGGCTTGCTGCTGTTTTTCCCTCCTACATAGCTGCTAGGGTTTCGGCGCTCACACTCGGAGAATCCAGGCGAGGCATGTACCTAGCTGCTAGGGTTTCGACTCGCACACTCGCACAATCGCAGGCACGGCTTCTGGGGCCCATTGCTAGGGTTTAGGGTTTAAGGATCTTGGCGAAACATTGGACAATAGGAAATCTCAGACCTTTCTTAGCAAGGGTCGAGCATTCCCAGCTGTCATAGTGGGCTTCAACGTGCACCCATGAAACGATGGAAGACGAATTGACATCTGTAGGTGTGGATGTGCGATGCAAGACTCAGGACAACTGCCACCAACTCCCATATCAGCATTGTCAAAATGATTGCCTACTACTACTACTACTACTACTACTACTACTACTACTACTACTACTACTACTATGACAATCAAGTGGCTGATCGAAGCAGCGCGGTTGTCTGGCACGCTCTGGAAAAAGCTCCGCGACTCCAGGTGACGAGATGCCTCACTCTTACTCCTTTCTAAATATACAGCATATATTATATGTTATATCTATCTATCTATAAATGAATAAAAGCTATGCACCTAAACATATATGTTTTTACACAGTTTTCCCGCACTTGGCAAGATTTGACGCAAAGCTGGAACGTTCAAAGGAACTGGTGAGGGTGAATATGCAGGAAGTTTGAGCCTCTCGCTGTATGGAGAGTTGTTGCCATTGAAGCTGTTGTCCAACAGGCCGAACTCTTCATAGACCTGCAGTTGCGATCTTTAGGGGTTTCGGGTTTGGGCCTTTAGGGGTTTAGGAGTTTAGGGCCGAACTCTTCATAGAGCTGCAAGTTGCGATCAAGGAGTTGGCTCCAGCACGGGTCAAACTGCAAGTGCTGCAGGGCTGTATTCATGCGACACCGGGGACATCTCATACATTCTCATACAAAAACAGAAAGCATATACTGTCGGAAGCCAGAGGGCCTGCACCACATTACCAACTTGCCGGAGCCGACAGTTCTTCTGAAGCTCCTGGCACAAGGCAAAAGTCTGGGCCATTCCCGCGCCCTCATCAGCTCGAAGCACACTGTGTGGCCAGAGCTCCTTCAGGGTCGTGCTGAACTTCTCCTGAGCTCTACAGCAAGCTGTCATGCTCTTCAGTCCATATGTCCTCAATGCACTGCCAAAGCCAGCCCAGGCCCTGAAAAAGCCTAGCAAGATAGCAGAATGGGGGATCTGGACCTGTGACGGGGCGTGCCGCCAGGATGCTCCCTCCCCCATGACCAGCTTCGTGACAGAGCTGTTGACGTGGATAACAGCATCGGCCTTGAACATCAACTGCGGTAGCGCCTGCATGACCTGACAAAAGAACTGCCACGCTGAAAGCAGGCAGGCCCAACACAAGCTATGATGTGACATAGCCCACCACTCGTTCAATGACTTAAAAAGTTGTGGCTGCCTCGAGCACTGCAGCACTGTCCTTCTCTGTCCACGGCTCCTGTGATACACAGAAAGCCCATCCCATTCGGAGAAGCTTACATGGTTCAGCTGGTGACAAGGTACTGGCAGGATCGAGTCGGATCATCCTTGGTCCAACTTTAACTTTCTCCCGCCAACTCCCAAAGTTACCTGAAAGCCTCGCCAAGAAGCCTGCCCTCACGACTCCGAACTCCTATGCCATAATTCCCATAGTTTAGGGTCCTTAAGGCCTTAAGGTAATGCAGGATTTATATCATCAATCGTAGTATACTACAGTTTGGCATAGCCTTGCATAAAATAATGTGGTGCAATTTGGAAGTTTCCGGGAACAGGGGACCCTAAAGTAGGATCCTTGTTATAGTAAGGGGCCCAAAATAAGGTACCCCGAATTTTAGGAAACTCCCATTTAGTATGCTGCAAGCGACTGCAAGGATGATTGGGTCAGAAATGGGCGAAGACGACTTTCGATCTGCTTTCTTGGGATTTTCCGAACATTAGGGTACTTTCTTTTGGGGATCCTTATAATAGATTATACGTATATATATATATATATATATATATATATATTAAGATTAATACTTATAATAAGGATCCTACTATATAGGGTACTATATCAGGGTCCCCCAGTTTCGGAAACTCCCTCTTGGCTTGCGGCACTTGTCGCATCAGTGCGCGAGTCCCCGATGTATATGCCCCTACTTTGAACTACAACCCCTAGAAACGCTATGTAGCAGGAACCCACCAAAAAACAGGTTGTGGTAGTTAGTTACAGTACCCTAAACCCTAAACCCTAAAACGTATGCAATGCGACTTGGCAGACAGCTTCCACTCTCCTGGTCGGCTTGTGTTGGCGGCTGGGGCATGGACAGAAAGTCCTGAGATCGGTTTAGGGTTTAGGGCCCGCTCCGGTAAATTAGGAGCTTCCTTACTGCCAGTAGGAATAATGTACTTGGTGATTCTTATCGAAAAAGTCCGATCGAATGAATGTGCATTGTAGGATCTTCATGACTCCAGCATCCTAATATGACACAACATTCGGCTCTCGCACAAAAAATCATATACCCTGTGTAGGTATCCTTTGAAAGATCCTCATGAACTGCCCCCCTAAACCCCTAAAACCCCTAAACCAGAAAAAACCTTCTCGAGATCTTACATCCTTCTAGAGACCTTAAGTATTCAAGGAACCCGAAAAAAACCCTCAAACCCCCAAGTCCCGCGGCTGAGTGGCGCAAAAAACAAGGAGCCGGCCCTCGGCTCGGAGCTTGACGGCCTGAGCTTGCAAGGCCGCTTTGATGGTCTCGAGGGGTTCGAGACTCCTGTAAGAGGGCTCTTTAAGGGCGACTATAAGAACTACTATAAGGAGCTCCTTCTTTAAGGGCGACTATACGTACTACTATACGTACTACTATAAGGGGCTCCTTCTTTAAGGGCGACTATAAGAACCACTAGAAGGGCTTCTTCGGCTTTTGGGTTCCGAATAGTTTAGGCGGGTTTGGAGGTTTGCCCTCTCACATGGCCAGGACGACGCCCGCAAGGCGAGGTCGCCGTTGCAGTTGCACCAGAGTTTGACACTTTAGAGGGCTTCTCATCTACAAGACTGAACCGTTGCAAACGTGGTTAGGGGTTGAGGGACTGCGACTGAATGGGAGGCTTTTAGGGCGTTTAATGGCTTTCGGGTTGAGTGTACGATGGGACTTTTGGGTTTAGGGCTTAATTTGGCTTCTGGTCTTGTGTGGCTTTAGGTCGGGCGGGGCTTTCGACTCGCACAGCACAGGCAAGGCTTCACGAGACGCGGCTTTCAGGTTTCTGGGCTTTGGAAAATCCCCTTCTACTAACCACTTCCGTCACAGACATGGCGAGAGAAGCAGAAAATGAGAACAAATTGCGCCCATATTTGCCGGCGAGTTCACAACTTTCTTCAGAAGCCCGATGATGGCGGCAGCCTGGCACCGCACTGCAGCGTCAGATGTACAGCGAATGCACTATTCGCATGGTATAGCAATATAGTACAGTACTAACCCCATGTATCATAACTGTTCCCAGCCTTCACACCCGTGGGGTCCGGATGCATCTGATGGGACCAGGACCTATACTGGACTAAGACCCCTAGCAACAATCAAAATTTCAGCTGTTTCTTTGGATTACAAAAACCAGAACAAAAACATATTTCTAAGTACACCTACGGATTATAGGAATGCAAAATTTAAAAAACGATTTCTAAGTACACCTACGGGACTGTGAGACGACAACCAGGGAATCTCCTGCAGCAGGCTCCTCGTGGAGGAAACCTCGGGTTCCGAGCAGCTCTGCATCAGCGCTGTTCCGAGTCCTTGTATACATTATACTCATGCATTGCATAATGTAGGTTAGTATATTCTTGTATCCTACAGTATAGAGGTTCCGTGTTGCGCAAGAAAGTATAGCACTGTATGGTATGGTACAGCACGGTAGAGTATGGTATGGCATAGAGTAAGGCATGGTACTTCTAGTATGGTACAGTATAGTATCATGTACTGTAATGAAGCATCCTCAGATCAGCTCGAATGCGTTCCGAGCTGCGGATGTCCTGACATCGTGGCCATGGCGTAGGCAGTTGCGATATTGCCGCCCTTGGCCAGCCAACCACGACTTGCTCATTATAATATATGATACTACATTGCCGTACTACATCATACTACAGTTTGTTATATCATACTTTCTTAAAAAGCCTATCGACTGAAAAAAGCCTGCAGTGCCAAGCTGCGCGGGTAAGAGCCGAACTTCCTCCGGAAGTGTAATGTGCACATCCAGCGGCATTGCTACGCGAGTCCCAGAGCCGGTGGAAAGAAGGGCCAATGTGCTGCTCCGCAGCAACTTGGCTCGACTTGGAAGGATTCTGACATCCTTGTGCAGTGCCGGCGTATGGAAGACTATGGCTGAGTAGAAGGTAGCTCAATGCCGCATGGGCAGTATAGAGTAAGGCATCCTGACGGAATCACGCTGTGCACCTGTGCACAGGGGTGCCAGAACAGCGGAGAAACAAAAGACCTCACCAAGTTCTCCTTTGGAGCTGGTGTCCTGGCAACGACTACAAGCTTAAGCCTCGCGGAAGACAGCTACACCATGACAAACCATGCCGGCAAACAACTCAATCGTTGCACTGCCGGTCACTGGAACAATGAGGGCACAGGCAAAGCCTGCATCCTCTTCCGGCAGTGCTCTCTTTAGGAAACTGACCGGCGCCAGGTTGCGATGAGGAAGTGTCTAAAAGATAGGGATCGCAGCGTTGCCAGCAATGGGGTGTACAACACCTGTCAACGTGGGAACCGGTGCTGTAGGCGTGGCTTCCGCAGCTTCTTGCAACCAGCACACAGGATCGTAGCAAATATCCGATGCAATGACCAAATCGAAATGATTGGCCTTAGCCGGCTGTTGGACTAGAGTATGAAGCTCTGCCCGTGACATCGCCATGGTGCAGCAAAGCTGCCACGTCTGGTGCTGTGCTGACATCACCGAGGTCAAGAGGGAGAACAGCCTAAGTAAGAACAAAGGAAGGGAAGTGAGGGTACCAGTTGAGCCTCAGACTCAGCACAAGGCATCTTGCCAGCATGCTTTGAAACAGTGATTAGACAGAGGTTTCGCGGCATTATGTATGTGTATATAGATGTATGCTGCAATATGGTAGCAACCGCAAAAATAAATTCTAATCATAACCATGATCATAATAGTCATAGACATGAAAGGAACACAATAATGGTAATACTAGCAATAACAATGACTCTATTCAGAAGCACAGTAATACAAGTAGCAATAGTAGTAATTCTAACAAGAGCAAAAGCAGTAACAATAACAAATATTATCAGCACAATAATATAGTAGTAATACAACGAAGACAGCAATGACAACAGTGCTGAGTAACAGCAGCAATATTATTTCGACAAATGGAAATTACCAATATGACTCATGACTAGTAATAGAAGCATCAGTTATAACGCCCATAAGAAAACAATGAACAGAAAAAGACATAACAATAGCACGAGGCAACATGAAGTAGACTCCTGCATGCGTGCAAGGGGCCAATCGGCCCCCACTCTGCTGGATCGCTGCTGCATTGGCGCTGGCATTCGCTGTCAGCATGGGTATGGCCTGTCGCATCCCGGAGGGTCTACCTTACCTTTGGTTAGTAGGGCATGGAGGAATGGGGTATAATTATAGCTACTATTGCATTCTTCCAATCCCTTCTAACCAAAGGTAAGCTACGCTCTCACGTTCGGGCAAGCCCGATCAGGGGTCTCAAGATTCTCAGGCTTGGCTTGGTCGGGAAAAGTGCATGCAAGGGCGCTGAGATCCTCGAGGGTTCAACGCTCACACTCGCGCAAGGCAGGCAAGGCTTCACATAGTCCATAGTATCTCCACTACAGCCGCGAGAAAGTGTGAGCAGATCACTCATAAAAGGCAGAGCTACGCATCATACCAATCAAGGGTTCTGTGTTTGCAGACACTGCTAGGATAATGATGAACTCGGCACTTCGCCTGAGGCAGATCTGTGGCGATACCTCGATGGGGGCATCGCTCTGGTCAGTAAGTCTCGCATGACTCAGCGACGCGCCAATGGAATCGAAGCCACATTCGTGGCCAATGCAGCTCAGACCTCGATTCAGTTAACAATCCATGCACCATCTGTCTCAGCTTCACCCATTCTAAACCCTAAACAATCCCTAAACCCTAAACCCTGTTTGCACAGACTTGTAAATGCCCAAACCCTATACCCTTTTGCATCCAGGCCTATTGCGACTGCCGGGTACCCTGAAGAAAGGAAACTGAGGGCCAGGCAAATCTGCAGCACTGCTGGCTGCAACACTCACCCAAACACTATACCCTAAACCCTTAAACCTCCGCTCCCCCAGACCAAAGCGAGTAACAAATACTATCCATGTACCATTTGTCTCAGCTTCACCTATTCTAAACCCTAAACCCTATACCCCTCTCCCCTCCCGCAAACCAAGGCGAGTAACAAATACTCGGCAGCGCAGGGCCAGCTCCAAGCTCCTCGCCAGCCCAAGCCCGAACCCACGGCAGAATTTCGTGCACCCAGGCGGGTGGTTGTCATAAATTAGGACCCCTTTTTGGGTACTAGCATCCTAAATACTAGGTGCCGTATTATAATGGGGACCCAAAAAGGGGACCATAATATTGACAACCACCCATGTGTCAAGTTTCGACGCTCACACTCGCAAAAGGCAGGCAAGGCTGTGTCAAGTTTAGGGTGTAGGGTTAGGGTTTCGGCGCTCACACAGGGTTTAGGGCTTTAGTGTTTTTGAATAGGGTTTTGGTGGTAGATTATACTATCGTGCTGCCTTGCTTGCTTTGGGTATCCATCTTTGCCATCCGTCAAGTTGATGCTTGAGGGATCTGGAGAGCATCTGCTATGTAATCATCACCTCCCAGCCTGCCCCACGTGTGCATGCGTGCTGGTGCTGTCTGCCTCACTCACCCACCTACTTACATCTGCTTCACTCATACCCGTGCATGCAGCCGTTCATCCGAACGAACATGCACACCCTGATTGTCGAAGTCGAGGAAAGTGTCCAGGATGCGTGCGGATTGGGACAGCAGCAAAGCCAACTCCTTGCAAAGGCACGGACTGCAACAGAAACTCGGCAGTCGCGCGCGCTCAGGCAAGACTTGTGCAAGACCCATGCAAGTTCCCAGGACCGAAGCATGTGGCGATCCTGATGTACCAAACGCAATGCCCAATCAAGCCTGCCCCAAAGGTAGAGGTCTCAGCAAAAGCTCGGCCTCGCCAGATTGTCACTCCAACTGCAAAACTACGTGGACACAAGGTCATCCTTCACACAGGGAGTACATTCCACTGCTTCCGGGACACCAGCAGCTTGCCAGCCGGCCAGAGATGGCCTGCAAGGCCATGTCTACCAAGTCCAGGGGCAGACACCTCAGCTTCTGGACTCTCGCATATTCTCTCTCACGCGAGCGAGGTCTCGGCTGCCAGCCGGCCTCCGTCACAAGTGTGACGCTGAGGGGTAGAGAATGACCGGAGCAGTAGACTCGCAGTCGGCGCTCCTGCTACCGTTCGCCGATGCTATACGAAGGATGGATCTCGATGCGGCTCTGACTCCTCCAGCTCTGACTTGCCCTGTTCCACCTTGTCTGTCGGCGGCTCCTGACTATCTCGTGCTGGCACGGTCTGTGGAATACTCAGGTTACCAAAGGTACCGTACGCAATGCAATCATGAAGCACATGTGTCGCTCTCGCTTGGCAGCGCCACATAATGAAACATACTATAGTAGAACTCAATATTATGGAAAAATTCATAAACCACAATACAGTATAATTAATGCAGTCTTACATACAGTAGGTATGACAAAAATGGCAATCACATCTTGTATGCATTGTGCTATACAATGTGGTAGCACATAGTTCTCAATCTTGTTTGAACCCAGCAGCTTCTGGCTCGCGCTGCCGCTTTCGGCATCGTTCGTCAGCTGTCGATGGGTCGGAGATGCTTGCCATCGCTATCGCCACCGAGATAAGCACATGTATACATATATACTGTATGCATACACAATACAGCATATAGTAAAATAGCACATAAGACAGATGCAAACACAGACATATATATATATATATATGTATACACACACATACAGACGCATACAGACATACACTCACACATACATATGTATATATATATATATATATATACATACATACATACATACATACATACATATATATATATATATATATAATGTATAAAAACACAGACATACATATGCAACACATAACATAGAATGCATAATGCAGCAAGTTCATATGTTTGTATAAGTATCCGTAATGCAACGCATAGTACATAATGCGTATCGGTCCCTCTAGGGGGCCGGAAGTCAGCATCCTGGCTGTGCACCTCTATCAATTTCTTGGTTGCTGAGTTCATAAGCCCCAAAAAGTGTACACTTTCAGTTTTATAGCGGCTAATATCCGAAGAAGTGCAAAGTGTATCCACTCAGCTACTAAGATTTTCCACACGTGTAGTCAAGAACCGTTTGGGATCGCACATGCAGAGCTTTGCGCACGGCGCTCCCCCTGCACAGTTTTGACGATCGGTCTTGCACCGTGTCAAAGGGATGCGGTGGCTTCTTTCCGCAGCTTCTGTTGCTGACTGTTTTTCTTCGCGGCATGGAACTGTTTATGCCTTCATGGACCCCACACAATGGCCAGAATACGTCAACTACAGAACATCAACCACAGTAGCACCTCAAACAATTAAACAGGCGAAGGATACCTGCAAGCATGAAATGGGCCTTTCCCAGTGCAACATGCAAAGATTGCGCGTTCTTTTGACCGAAAGGCGGGAGTGGACTTGTGCCACCTTGACATCAGTGTGCTGCATTGTCGCGGCTCTCCGTGCCAACGAGACCAGCCGACGTTCCGGGTGTTAAAGCTCACCACCATGAACGAAGAGCTCTCCTTACAACACCCGTCAAGGCTCCATGTGCCATTACTTAGGGTTTTTTAATCATCAGCATTGTTCTTTCTATTCGCTTAGAGAGTTGGCTTGATGCTTGTACACGTGTCGACGGCAAGGAATCGTCTCGCTGAGGCCAGGCACGTGCGGATTCCGCGAATTCCACCAGGGGCAGCTCCTGAGCGTGGAAGGCCAAGCTGGAACTCTTTGCACTACCTTTCTGGAGTAGGATCCCGGCGAAATTTGAGATAACCCCATGTCTGTCAGCGTCAGCTTCGATCCACTGAATATCGAGCCTGTGCAATGGCGCTGCAGCATTAAACCGAGTTCATAAGACGCCGCCGCAGGCAGGACCGTGAGGTTAACACCCTGTCGCCGCTGACTCGATCTGCTGCTTGGCGCTGGCAAGGTCAAGTACCTGGCTGCAGGCAATCCATGTTCTCCTCATTTCTCCTCGCTACACGAACTTGTGCTCAACGAAAGCCCAGCACCTTGCCGTCTGTCGAAGGGGAAGTTTTTGCCAATGCGACAGCAACCTCGGACGCAACCGAAGCCGTCACTGCATCGGTTTTCCGCACAGCACTGTGCGCGAATCTCTCGAGCTCAAAGTGGAATGCCAGACGGTTCTGAAGTACCCGTATGTGTAGTGCCCGTGGAGTAATTAAATAGTACCCTACAATGGTACTCTTTTCGTACACAAATGCCGCGAGATGCCGCAAACCTGCCCTTTTTTCCACTCGCGTCCACAACGCCTGGGAGCCTTCCCTTCATGGGATGCACACCAGGTCCTAGTGAACCGCGCTACGACGACTAACTGCCTTGTTAGGATGTCTGCACGGCTCTCTTCTTTGGAGTTCCGTATCGACTCATGACATCGAGGTGCTGCAGAGAAGCTGGGTCAGGCTCTGCTCACAGAAATTCTTGAGCTTTCGCTCGCCGCTTTCTCCGATGGCCAAGAAAAGGCAGAAGAAAGGTGAGGCTGCTCTCCTAGACCAAGCTGTGCATGAGCTTCTTCATGAATGCATCAAACCGTAACACAAGAAGCTCGAATCAAGATCGGAATGCCTTCACCGCAGCCACATCATTCTGGTGGCAGTCGCCTCGGCTTACATTCGTCAAAATTCAGCTCTCAGGCCGCCTAAGGGTTATACAGAGACTTGCTTAAGCTCCACATAGCCAGCGCTGCT
This sequence comes from Symbiodinium sp. CCMP2592, assembly GCA_905221615.1. NCBI lineage: Eukaryota > Dinophyceae > Suessiales > Symbiodiniaceae > Symbiodinium > Symbiodinium sp. CCMP2592. The sequence goes on from CAJNDT010000779.1 coordinate 260,094, forward strand.
GCTTCACCTGCCTCACAAGGAAGACCAATTCACCAAAGTAAAAGCTGATAAGCAGCATGGTGGGTCCATGGATGTCGCATCCACCAGACTCGGGGAGCAATGCCTGGGCTCACAAAGAACCTTGCTCCGTCCTTGTTCCCTACGGGGGCAACGGAGTTGTATTTAAGGGGGCTTTTTTTGCCGGGAGACAGTTGGCCGTTCACGTTGCAGCAATGGTAGCGCCTCTCCTTGATGACATGGCCATCGCACGCGAAGGACATGTACCCCCTGCCACCAAGTAAAGTCAAGCAAGCAAGGCGACTTTGGGAGTTGTCAAAAGTATGGTCCCTTTTTGCGTGCCCTAAATACTAGGTGCCGTATTATAACAGGGACCCAAAAAGGGACCCTCATTTTGACAACCACCCACTTGCTACCAGGACTACGACACTACGCACGGCTGGAGTGTCGGGCCTTCCCTGGACTGGAACAGTTCCTGTCGGACAAAGCTCCGCCTTCTGTGATTCGTCCTCCTCGAGGTGCAATGAATGGATTCGTCTCTCTCCTACAATCTCCCAAACCCTAAACTTTAGGCCCTAAACCCTACAAGTCAGTTACAAGTCCTTGCCGTCGTGAGTCCAGGTGATGAGCGTGGCTCGATCGCCCCGGCCTTACAATACAAAGATACTTACATACCTGACTTCACTAAACGCTGTGTTCAAGCTTGGCGGCAAATCGCTTGCGTTACACGTTGCCATTCTTCGTCCTCCGCTGAGACTGAAATGAGTTGACACGGACGATCACTATGAGTTGGACGAGGGGCTGACACTGCCTCAAGCACTGCAGTACGAAGGCATAAGACGGCGTCCTTCTTGACGGCCTTGAACCCGACGGCAGTAGGGACCATGTCCTTGCAAGACGCGGTCTGCGTACAGATTGTGGCTTGTTGAAGTCGCACTTGAAACAAACATTCAGTGTGCAAATGCTGGGCCTGTAATCCGTAAGTGCAGTTATCATGCATCTACCTTCAGCTACCAAAACCTATGTAAGGGTAGGGTCCCTACAAATTGCATGTTGGAGTGAACCTACAAGAAGTACGTTACAGTAGGGTAGTGTAAGTGTAAGGTAGCTTACAAACAGATTGTAACGACCCGAGGTACACCACGTCCAGCCGTCGCCAGCACGTCTAGCTGCTCCTGCAAGTCGGGCTGGGAAGGGGCCGCAGCTCGTTGCACGTGGGCTGAGGCAGCAGACGCGGCGAAGTTCTGTTTATGCTACAATCTAACTAATCATAGTTCGTCATCGTATTAGTAATACTAATTGCACGAGCAATCACATTAGTCGCAGTGACTACTGAATGATACTGACACTATATTACACAACATCATTCTATGGCCATGGCCCTCGGTGCCTGCGTGGCATTGGCCGCCGGACCTCTTACAAACCTGGCGCAATTCTTCCAAACGACCGGCTAAGCCGCTCTGATGTCCCAGAATCATGAACACTTTTGGCAGAATCATGGGTTTTGCCCGCTGTTCAGCCAAGCTGCTTGATCTGCTGGCTGTTCTCATTGAAGTTTGCCAGAATGTCGCCGCAAAGTTGAGATTTCCTTGCTCCGGGCTCAGTCTCAGCCCCACCGTTGCGGCCCATGACACCCCTAACCGAAGACCCGAAACGAGGGAGAGCCCAAGGCAGAAGCCCAAACCCCAAAGCCAAATCCTAGACCCCAAACTCCTTCAACCCGACCAAGTTCGAAGAACCCAGCTTCTTCGCCAGCACTGTCGAGCCGTTGAGGTCGATGCGGGGGTTGTTGCAGCAGAACCTCAAGCAAAGAGACGATGGCAGTCGGCGGCTAGTACATCGCATCGGAGGGGTGCTTTTACCACGGGTCAGAACCAGTGCTTCTTCCGTTAGAAGGTCCTGCCGTGTTTTGCATCGCGAAAGGAGATGAGGCTCCTGTGAGTGCCCGACTTGGGCGACTCCGTGAAGAAGTAGGTGCCTGCTGGACAGGTCCGTTTTGGGGGCTTTGGCTCTCAGTCTCCAGGCGCGGCCAAAGGGTCTCGGGTCTCGGGTTTCAGCAGTCGCGATCAGGAAAAGCCGGGTGAGGATCTGAGAGAATTTGAGTACGACAGCGAGGACCCGGAAATCCAAACTCCAAACTGCATGGACCCCAGAGAACGCAAAACCAGAGCTCCACAAGCTTTCTGGTTTAGGGCGTTCGGGGAGCTGCTCCAAAATGCAGTATGGCGTCTGGCGAACGGTGCCCTCACTTCAGATCCCCACCACCCAGCCTGCATCACATTGCAGATGGCCTCCAGTAGGGCCTAAACCTCCACCCACAAGTGCCGGAGCATAGCACATAGAATAATGATCCTGGGCTGCACGCCATGCTGCCGAAGGAGTGAGAGGCAATTTTCCAGTTAATAATAGCGAAACTGGCACAATGTTTTCTCCGGAACCTGCACGGCTATGGGCTGTTGACTCGGCGACGCGCATTTTTGTATACGGAGCAAGACCGAAGCAACGAAAGCTTTGCTAAGCTCAGTCGGAATAGTCACTACCATCTGCACCTGACAGCCAGTTCACCGCTCGTCATGGACAAGAAACATACACGGCTCAATAGAGTCCCAACTCGGCTTTGTCACTCATCATCTCAGAGAATCTTCTGTTGCGAATTCCCGCCTTTGCTCCAGAGCATATTGCCATTGCTGGAACCTGCTTCGTCAGTGCATCAGGACAGGTGCAGCGAATGCTGAGCCCACCGACCAAAGAGCAGCTATGTTTAGTGACTGCTCATAACCTTAGAAACGTGGAACTTGCAGCCATGCAGGTGCAGCCCAAGCGTCATGTCGTGTGCTCTTGGAACGACTGGCCGGGCATGGCAAACGAGCAAGAATGCAAAGCTTCAAGTTCAATCCTGGCCGCCGATGGGTTCTTGTCGCAGCAACGCTTCGCTAAGTCTGTGCATGTATGAAACATGTACATTCAGCCTTGCTAGCCTGCTAGGTTGTCAAGGCAGGCGAGTGTGCAAAAATGCTCAGGTCATGTGACCACTGACGACGCTCTCCAACTCTGTTGGAGATGCCAAGTACACAAACACGGAAACAGTGCTTGGACAGTGTGCTGCGGCGAGGACATGCAAACTTGCAACTTGTGTCCGGAGCCGATGGCCTTCTCTACCCTGCATGTGAAAACTCCTCAGCTGCTCCTGCACAGCAACTCTTTAAGCGAACCTAATTAAGGCTCAAACTTTTCAGGGGTGCAAGGTCTGAGATGACTACTCGACCTTGGATGTTCTGAAGTGACCGAAGGTGCTCCGCACCTGACGCTTTGTGTGGCTTTGCGCGGCTTGCCCTCGCTTCTGGCCATGAAGCTGTCACGAGGCACCGTTTTGCAAATGTCAGGAGAGCACTTGGCCTATCTGCGGGGTAACCAGGGCCACTGCCTGGGATCTCCAACCATCACTGGGCTCTAGAGTCTCTCGCGTTTTCCCTAGAGCTTCCCTGCTTACTCAAGGTGACAAGACTTTCCGAGCGCCTAGGGGCCTAGCCACGACATCATCCAGCGCTGCCACCTTTAAGCACATGGCATCTCAGCGGCATTTCAGCCGGCATCCGACAGGAAAGCAGGGGGCCTCTGCTGCCATATCGGCCCCCCACGACGACCCCATGACGATGGCCTTCGGCCTGGGATTGCATGCGTAACTCTCTTCAGACCTCCTACATTGGCTTGAAACTTGGGTTCTCTAGATTCCAGCGTGTATATCTGAAGCGCCAAGACGCCGGATCACGGAATGATACCGCGCAGGAATCATGCGATTCCGTGAGCACAGCCTTATAAGGCGATTCAAACTGCAGATCAAAGACTGAACCTGGGACACTCAGACTCGGACGTCCGGGCGAACACTTCGCGAAGAGTCTGTCCCAGGCACAGATGACGGAACCAATCCGGACTTTGCGAAAGACACGAAGACGCGAAGTGTCGATGCACGTGCCGAGCCTCCCCCGTCAACTTTCCGGGTCTAAGCACTTCCGGAGCGGAGTGCAGGTCAGGTATCTGACACCGTCGGCTTCAAGCTGCATCTACTGTGCCACTCCCACTACCGCCACGATCCCTCAGCAATCCGGCCAGGCCGGCCAGCACGTGGAAGGAAGCGGCGCCAAGCTGCACGGCCAGGGAGTTCCACTCATTTCGCACGAACCTCTGATGAACAGTATGTGATGCAGAGGCGTGGCGCGCCAGCGAACTATGCAGAAATTCTGCCGAGGTCTCGGACGACCATTCCAACATTCGCTTCATTACACATGGCTCAACACAGAGACCATAAGCTCTCTGGGGCCGGCACTCTGTGTCCGGCCTTTGCGACGGCTACTGTCATTCCCTCACTGCAGCTCGAATTCGCAGAGGATCTTTCGGCCCGGGACTTGTCATGGATGAGAACCTCGGAGAGCGCGGAGTTGCGAAAGGTTCTGAGAGAGAGCTCCAAAAGCAACAGCAGCAAGAGCAGGCAAGCACGCTCCACTCGTGCGATCTTGCACCGCCCGATGGTACCGCAAGGTACCACAAAAAGCTGCAAGGTCTGCCTTCCAGCTCTTTGGCAAAAAGCTGGCATGTCGCAATGACCTGACCACAGTTCGTGCAGAGGCTCAACACCTGCGATGGTGTTGCCATGGTCATCTGCACTCATTGGGTCGTCAATGGTCGTGGTGGTCAGAGGCTCTCCGTAATCGATTTGTTGTCCGACAGTCGCATCCGAGCCCTCCTTCTTTGAGTTCTGGCCACTGGTTCTGTCGGAGTCACATCCATCTCGATGCCAGCTAGTTGGGGCAATCAGTGCCAGTCATCTTCGTCGGGCTTCCCTGAGCATGGGCACAAACACGTGGCATACCCATGACAAGAGAACAGAAGCACTGCTTCGAGGCGAGCAGCGAAGGTACCACATGGGCACATTCTCCCGACGCATCGTCAGCGTCCCCGCCTTGACCAGGATATGATACATACTGGGCCAGTCCCCATCGCTTGCAATTTCAGCTGAAATCCAGTGGCCAAAGAAATCACCCGGCCTGAGCAAATGCCCGTGCAACATGAGGTCTTCAACTGGCAGAGATGCTGCTCTTCCCTTCCATGCCAGCCGCAGCTAAGACCACAGCTACCCTACTCGGGTCGTTTGTAGCTGCATGTTTCGAGTTTGCTATCAGGCTCGCTGCTCGCAACAACTCCCGAACCGGATCCAACGCCCGGAGGACAGAGTCAGTACGAGTCGCTCGTTCGCTTGTTGCAAAGACACTGTTCCCGTGCCTACCTGCACGACAGCAATGAAGCTGCCAAGGGGCTCAGCCACCAACACTTGGAGTTCTTCCTTAGATGGCTCCAACAGTAGCGGTAGCGGCGGTAGCGGCGGGCAGCCGAGGACAAGACTGACAATCCTAACGTTCTCGCTGCCGCAATCTCACAAACCTGCATTTGCAATCATGGCACCCCAGCGACGAAGTTTCGCTGGGCTTCAAGCACAGGACCTAAGTCTTAGTCGCTCGAAATGCGCCTGCGACAGAAGTTGAAAAGGATTTGCAGGACGCATCTCTTGCAGCACGAGGGGCGCAGTGTCGGCTCCACAGCCTCCACCCACCTGGAGTTGTGCGATCGGCTCCAAATCGTCTGCACTTCTTCCGGTGCAGAGAGCATCCAGGAATCTAGCAGCACTCTAGCAACCACCAACATCCCACAACTGGCATAAAAAATTCCGCCATGGCACAGCGACTCCTCGGCATTCACCAGCAAGCCAGCAGCGCTAGGCGACCTCGCTTCACAGTCAAGAGCAGTCCCAAGAAAGTCCAGGCGCCTCCACGGCACATCACACGAAATGACAGCAAGCAGCGCGAGTGGCGGTGCCACATGTTGTGGGCAAAGTCGGAGCCAGGAACCCTGTCGTCAGTCTCCAATCTCAACCATGCACAGACATGGTGGCTTTTGAATCTCAACGCAAGCGCAGCGGTCGGCAGCGTGTGCCTCCTTGCGGGCTAGAAACCGCATCCCGAGACGCAAACAGCCAACGGCCATGTGGTCCGCGCCAGGGCCCTGGCAACAGGAACCAAGGAAAGAATAACACATAATCATAATACAGACAAATCGTATTCAAGTGTGAGCACATGTATGTGTACACACATTTGTGCATGTAAACATTCAGTGTGCGTGTGTGTGTGTGTGTGTGTCTCTGTGTGTGTGTCTCTGTGTGTGTCTGTGTGTGTGTCTCTGTGTGTGTGTGTGTCTCTGTGTGTGTGTGTGTCTGTGTGTGTGTGTGTGTCTGTGTGTGTGTGTGTGTGTCTGTGTGTGTGTGTGTGTGCCTGTGTGTGTGTGTGTGTCTGTGTGTGTGTGTGTGTCTGTGTGTGTCTGTGTGTGTGTGTGTGTGTGTCTGTGTGTGTGTGTGTGTGTGTGTCTGTGTGTGTGTGTGTCTCTGTGTGTGTGTGTGTCTGTGTGTGTGTGTGTCTGTGTGTGTGTCTGTGTGTGTGTGTGTGTCTGTGTGTGTGTGTGTGTGTGTGTGTGTGTCTGTGTCTGTCTGTGTCTGTGTCTGTGTCTGTGCCTGTGCCTGTGTCTGTGTCTGTGTCTCTGTGTGTGTGTGTGTGTGTGTCCGTTTGTGTCTCTGTGTGTGTGTGTGTCCGTGTGTGTCTCTGTGTGTGTGTGTGTTGTTAATATTTGCACACATACAATATCAATATATACATATATATATATATGTATGTATATGTATATGCATATGTATTTGTGTATGTGTATGTATACGTATGTGTATACATATACATATAGACACATGCACACATACATACATGCATATTTACTTGCTTACAGAGATATGTATGTATGTATGTATGTATGTATGTAGTATGTATGTAGTATGTACGTATGTATGTATGTAGGTAGGTACATACATACATACATACCTACATATATATATATATATATATATATATATATATATGCATATATGTATATATACATATGTATACGCACATGGCCTGCGTAGCATAACATTACCCATATATGATATATACATATATACATATGTGCATGTACATACACATGCACATACACATAGACATATATACAGAAAGGTGCACAGCAGATTTTCTTGGCCAGACATAGTCCCAAGACACACCGTTAGATGAGTTGGATGGATCGACGAGCACCTCCGGAGTTACCAGCCTCGACGACGAGCCGGTGTCAGGGGGAACTTCTGCACCCATCGGCAAAATGCCCGGCTGAGGAATTCCGAAGATTCACCCCAGCCTCCTTGATAGGGACGGTGCCACACTTTCGTTGGTACCGTGCTATCACACGGAGGGCACACCCTGTGGTGCTGCCACATCGCAGGGGATGGCCTTTCATTGGCCATGGCTCGAGGTGGCCCTGGAAATATGGCAGTAGAGTGAAAGTCTTTGCTTCGTGCCGGCGCGCGTCCCTTGCTTAGTACCTTCATGAGAGATCATGTCGGGAACCGCTTTGGGTCTGTGAAGCGGGCTGTCTTGCCAAGTGTAAGTGTGCTTCCAACCCTCGCTAGCCGCTAGCTTGCCCCTGCTGGCTGGGGGGGCGGGCCCTGGATGCTCTTGCATAGGGGCCATGATGTTTTCGGAGCCCTATGCCCCGATTGCATCTTAACCCTTCACGGTGGAGACAACGCGTGTGCCCGTCCTTCTGCCAAGGGGCGACTCTCACTCACTGACTCAGAAGATTCACCCGGCAGGTCTGAACAAGAGGTGGATCGAGGCAGCCAAGGTGTGTGTGGTAGATAACCTTGGTTCGTGATCGGGGGGAACGGTCCTCGTAATTCTGGGCAACGTTGGAAGGAGAAGCTCGTGGCGGGCTAGATGCGGCCTGCCAATTCCGTCAGGCTTGAGGTGAGGGAGATTATCTGACACTGTGATTTTCACAGCTTTTTCCTGCAAATGATTGCGGAGGCATACTGCTGCCCATTACCATGGTTCTGGCACTGGCCCCATATGCCACCGGAAGGCCCTCGCGGTGTCGCAGGAGGCTGGCATCTTGTGCGCCGGCGACGCTCTTACTTGGATGTTCGGTGTGAGTCGCTGCAAGGAAAGTCTGTGGCTCCGGAGCCGAGGCGAGGTCTGAAGGGAGCGAGAAGGTGGGCTACCTGCTATCTGCCCGCACAACAGCAGCCGAGAAGTGCCGCGAGTCTGGTCGCCGCGGACCAAAGATGGCGTGATTGGGCAAATACGTCGAGAGCCGTCGAGATATGCAGAAGCTTTGCGAGCCATTATAATCATTACATGCCCTCATAGTGCATTGGGGGTCTCCAGTGCTGGATCGCAACTAGCTCTGCAGCACCATTATGCCAGTTCTCTTAAGCTCAGAGTCCCGCAAAATAGCCCTGTGGATCGGCCTTTCTTATCAAGGCCTGCTTGCTGGCCACCGCATACCTGCAGAGAAAGACAGACTGAGAGAGAGAGAGAGAGAGAGAGAGAGAGAGAGAGAGAGGGAGAGAGAGAGAGAGAAGAGGAGGGAATATGGGAACCTTATGACCCTCCTTTAAAGTTTTGGGCTTGGGGGATATAGTGTAATAGAATCATGTTCAGGAGCCACGGTTGCAAAAACAAATTCCTTTGACTAAATGCAGTCAAGAAACATTCTTTCCGCACCTGGCATGCGGCCGACATCTTGTAAGTGGCAGCATTCACTTCCACAATTGCTCCCAAGGCGTTTTTACGTTTCGGTGCACGCTCGCCGATGTGTGCATGCAAAAAACTGCACGGGATTCTGGATCCTGGACCAGCGTGAGCCTCTGCTGACACAGGGGTGTTACAGGTTTGGGGCCTTATAAGAATAATGGACCCAACAGGAACGATACTGGAAATTTTTTCCTGCAGAAGCAGAAACAGTTTAACCGCCCATCCCTCTGTCCCGTAAGTAGGCCTGAAGCTGGCCCAAGCAAGCGTGGAGCAGTGAAGTCCTGCGCCGCACCCGAAACCCCAAATCCTGATGGGCCCTGAAAGCCAAAGTCAAACATTCGTCGTCCCTTTTGGCATATAAGGATGTTCATTCTTAGTACTTACAACAACCCTTAATGCACATATAGGAGGTTTATTCTTAGTACTTATAAAAAGCCTTCATGCAAGTGCACTTAACATGAATCAAACAGACCCCTCGGCTCCTCCAGCTCTTTAGCTGCACGGAGCCGCTCGGCTTCCATAGCGCCGAGCGCAGCGAAGTCAAAGCTACGCTGTGGTCGAGTTGTTCAGGTTTTAGAGGGTCGAGGGTTGTCAGGGTTAGGACTTAGGGTTTAGGGGGTTTAGGGTTTCGGCGCTCACACTCGGTTTAGGGTTCAGGGTTTAGGGGTTAGGGTTTAGGGTTCGACGCTCACGCTCGCACAAAGCAGGCAAGGCTCCACACAGGGTTAGAGTTTAGGGTTCAGGGGGTACTCGGATTAGGGTTAGCATTAGCAACAGTACCAGCAATGGCCATGGATGTGATTGTAAGGGGCATGGTAGTTGGTCTGGTTTGCAATTTACGGTTCGGGGGGATCAGGTAACGAAGCTCCGTGAATCTAAACTCCACAGAGTAAGTCTCGGCCAATGTAGCTGCAGCTGGCAAGCAACCCTAAACCCTATAGGGATTAGGGTTCAGAGTTTAGGGTTTAATTCAGGGAACCCTAAACCCTACAGATGAGCAGCATCGTAAGCCTGCAACAGACTTGGGTTTCTTGGGCTCCAGCCACGAAGGGCCCTTCTGGTACACCAATCTCGCGAATGCGGAGTGGTCCAAACCTCTGCGTCACAGCTCACCTCACTGCCTTGCTTCTGGCCTCAGCCACCCTCATGTAGACATTGTTGATGATATAAACCCTGCATAGCCTTAAGGACCCTAAACTGTGGGAATAGTATATGGTATATTCAGTTTATTCCTCAGTATGGGTAATGCAGGATTAGTATCATCAACCGTAGACTCCGAGTCCACCGAGATCTGCGAGCTATGGTCGATGCTCTGTCTCAATGGTCTCCCAAGGCCTTGGTGCTGCTCATATGGGAGTTTCCGAAACTAGGGGACCCCTAAATAGTAGGATCCTTATTATAAGGACCCCATGATAAGGTACCGCTAATTTTCGGAAACTCCCATATACGGCAGTGAAATATACTTTAGTATAGTCTGATGTAGTATAAAATGTCATCTAGAAGATGACGTCACGCTTGATATCAAAAAGCGAAACTACTGACGTCGCGCTTAGTTCTTGAAAGTGTATTGCTAAATTGCATTTCGGCTGCGGTAGTGGCTCGGATGAAATGGCGCTTGCCGCCTTGGAAGGCAAAGAGTTCCAACTGCATTTTGCCCCTGTCCCTGCGGTAAGGAGACGGCAAGCCCAAGCCACACACATCCCCAAGACCACACTGGATGTGCCATGCCACGGCGGCTTTCAATGTTGCAGATGTTGCGAGCTTTCTATGCTACCATTTTTCTTTCTGGGGCGATGACATGTCTACCTCTTTGCTCGATGGCAAAACAAACGACCCTGCAAAATGCTGAAGCCTAAAAAGTCCACAAAAAAGTTTGCACGAGGTAAGGCTGACATTGTAATTGAAGGAAACCGATTCTGACGAGGTGTCGATTCATAAAGCAGTACGCAGCGGGCCAAGCGCTTCGGCATACAAGGCGTGACGGCGCTACTTATCGTGCTCATCAACGGGGCCTCTGAAATCCCGACAACAAACCGCGGCTGACTGCAGCCTGCGCTAGGTGAAGATGTCGTAGACGAAGGCGGCTTGGACTGACCTAAAGGAACATGCAGCTCTGCGACCGCCGAGCTTCCTCTGTCTTTGGCACTTTGCTGCTACTTTGCTCCACATGTTGCAATTTGAGAAACAGGCTTCTTTCAGAAGAGGCCTCAAGACGGGGAAGCTAGCATCAATCCAGCATTCCAGAGGCAATCACAACGCATTCTTGCCTCAGGACGCACACTTGCGGCACCGGGCGCCTTGCAAGCAAAGGCACGGCGCTTGGTCGCACCGCTCCATGTCACACTGCGAACGCTTGCAGCATTAAGCTAGCAGCAAAGGGCCGGAACTTGGGCATCCTGGGCAGCCAGGAGCATCCACAACCACGAACATGCGTACGAAAATGTATACGCGTATGTATCTATGTATGCATGTATATACATGCATAAATACATACATAATATAAGTACATCTATATATATATATGTATATATATATATACATATGTGTGTGTGTATGTATACTGCGCTCCCCGGGCCCGGGCGCAGCACGCCGCGCAGCTTGAGGATCTGCGAATCGCAAGCTGAAGCGGAAACGCGAAAAGCGATGCGAAAATGTCAGAAAGCTGCTGCTGCCTGTCGGCTGAGGCTGAGAAGGCATGTTCCGATGAATGAAGTCCCACTGACTTTCACTGCCTCGCAGGCTCCGCTGCTCGGCAGCGCAAGCGACAGGATGGAAAATATGCTTGGGGCCTTCGCTGTCCGTGGATTCTAGGTCCTCATCACTGTCGAACAACCTTTGGTCCAATGGAGCTACACAGGATCTGCAGTCGCCAAGGTGATACTGAGGATCCAACGAATCGTTCGTGTAGTCCTCAGTGGCACCTTCCGAGCAAACTGATGCCAGAACAAAGCATTTTCTCAGGAGGCATGCAGAATTTTGCTTGCATGCGTCCACACATCTACCTAGCCCTCTTTCTTGCCTCTAGGAAGCTAGAGGAGTCGGAGTGAGCAAATTCAAGGATTTCTCGTACTCATCGCAGCAATGCATCGAGGATAAAACCATATAACTCAGCCACTCAAGAGATCCCATCTTCACACAAGGCATCCGGCTCGCATCGCCTGGACTTCACACCCCGGATCGTGCTCGAACCAATGAAGAAAACATATGTAACTTCAATCTACTATACTATTACTATACTGTATGACATTCCCAAACGAAGAAAAGCTCCATAAACAAGTGCGCGAAGCAAAAGACAACTCTGGGTATCAAGAACTGTGTGATGCCGACACACCTCCTCCCGTTCCAAAATGCTCCAGAAGACTATGCTAATCTATGCTGTACTATTAGACTATCATTCACAATAACGAAGTATGTGAATAGAATGACAAACCATACGCTAATGTTGAGCAGCCGACATGCGGGGGAGTTGCTGCGTTTGTTCAAGCTCCGTACTTCAAGATCCTACCATTTGGAACATGAGAGCCCCTGTTTTAAAACTCCCAGATGTGTTCAAGCTTCGCTAAGGAGGGCTGTGGCACCGATATTATGATATGACGATTCATTCGTTGGCCTCTCCACAGATGCGCTTGGCAGCGTGGCCGCCAAAATCCTGAGCAAGCTAGCAGCTAGCACCCGTGGACCGAGATCTTTCCGAAATAGCGTTTCCAATGAGGACTGTGGGGGCTCGAAGAAATTCGGCCTTCGAGTTCAACTCTCACTGCAGGTCAAACACAAGCGGAGTCTCCGCTCGAGGCCTCTCACTAGGACAGCATGTCGGAAGGTCAGAGCTTAGGGAAAGAACCCGTGTCCATGACGTTGTTTGTAGCGAGCTGCTGCATTCCGATTGGACCGTGGCTTCTGGGGACAGCGGTTCGGTGGGGAAGGAGTCTTGTCATGGCTTTGTGCCATGGGGAAACTGACCAAACACGCACACATCCTTGTTCCTCCAAGAGTTGTATAGAGGAGTGCTGACCTCCAAGTAAAGACTTGGCTGAAGCCTCTGTGCCATGTCGGAAGGGGTTTTGGGCTGAGTTCTTTTACTTTGGGCTGAATGGCGTGCCATGGCGTGGGCTGAGATCAAGGGTTGTGTTCTGAGAACCCCCCGTCGCTCGTACGTGCACCCCGGGTGCTACTGTAACTGCACTGAATCAGTGTCCAGACTCGAATTGAACGTATTTCTACGCCCTGCTGTGCGTCAACTAACTCGCCCTGACAACAATGGCAATATGTCGATGTACCCTGCCGTGCTTCGACTGGTTTGGTCTTGGAAACACGTCCAAACGCTTATCTACAGCTGCGGTTACATGGGGGTTTGGTGCAAGTTGAGCTCATGTGCTGTCGATCTTTCAGCACTCTGCGGTCACTTGCGAAAGGGCATTCGGCCCGACTTTTGGCTCGACTTAACTGACTAGCGGACTAGGGGTTCTCGATGATAGGCCAACATAAGTCTCGACTTTCGCTTGCAGGTGTAGTGTCGCTATTACCAAAAATTCGCATTCGAATGGCAATCTTGGTTTCGGTACTATATCTGTATTAGCATTTGTCCGAAGGGATGGGGTTCTTAATAGTTCTTCCGTTAAGAGTACAGAGAGTTTGATCGAGCCGCGTGCCCGGCGCGTTTACAACAGATGCTGCAAATCAACCCCCCCATGTCCTCTCCTTCTACACTGGATGTTTGACAGATCGCACAGCGTTCGTGAGGCAGGCGTGTCCCGTCGAGCCCCGCACAGTGTAGCGAATGCCATATTGACAAACCGTGAATTGCAGCAGTAGTTCGGGAAACGATTCCGGGTCTCGCAAGCCAGTCAAGGTGTGGAAGCATAATGCCCATTTCGCCGAAACGCGCCAGTATTTGGCCGAAAACAGTTTCGCCGTCATCCTGGATCCGCGAGCACTTGAAGAAAAGCACTGGCGCAGCGAACCCGCCGGTACTTCGAGGCAGGCAGGTGCGGGGCGTGGTGTTCGAGGCGCAAGTAATTAATTGTGGTCTAAAATAGGGTCTGCCGGATCCCCGTCTTACTGTAAGAGTGCTAGACGCTGATCCACGTTCTGAAAAGAATCTTCTTGCAGCTAGCGCGGCTTCGCAAACTGGGCTCCCTACCTGGCTTCTCGTCCCGGGCCGGGCGGCGTGCCTGGATTTGATTGGCTCCGGAGATTGACATAGGACCGCTGCAAACTAGTGCAACTCATCCCTGGCCTGAGCAACGGGTATCTTTCCACCTAGCACAAGCGTTTCGGATCACTGCTGAGTCCGCCCAATAACAATATGTCGCTTGCTTAAGGGACCACGAGAGATGAAGCACCATGCTTGACCATCATGAGCCGTCTCTCCCGATTGAGCTCGCGACCACGCAGGTTCTGCGAGGCTTCTTTGCTGTCGCTGCCGCTGGCCTGTCCTTCTACAAGGGTCTCTGACAACATGTATCCTACATCTCCTACGCCCTTGAACTAGGAACTCCACAGACCTGCAGTGCCTGCATTGACCCAAAGCAGATACAATATGCTGACAATGGCACATGCCACATTCATGTATCAATGCATTTCATGGCGTTGCAGACACCGAGCGATCAGCCTCGCATGGAATGTCCGCGAAGGGCATCGAGCTGCGAGAGCGTGGCCCGGGCCTCATTCTAAGGAAATGGTTATTGCCGTCGTGTAACTTTCTGTGGTGATTTTGAAGGTGAAAGCACAGCTTACTACAGTATCTCGTCACGAAGACTGGGTGCTCAGCATGGGCCAACAGCTCGTCCAAGGCATCACTGACATCCTCAGCATCCAGCCGCTCATCCACCATTCCATGCAAATGCAAGCATGTCCGAAGGAAGTCTGCACAAGAGAGTCCCAAGATCGCTACTGAGCTCTGGGGCAGGCGGGAGCCCTTGCCAGTCAAAGACCTGGCGACGCAGCTGCTAATAGTACCCTAAATAGTAACTATAATACTAGGATCCTTATTATACTGCTAATAGTGCCCTAAATAGTAACTATAATAGTATAGGATCCTTATTACAAGGCCCCTAAAAAGGTACCCCTAATTATCGGAAAACTCCCACATCTTCTGAACAAGTTGGGCCTTGCTCTCGCTTCGGAAGGGCTCGAGCCTGATCCGAGGGGCATCCCGACTGCATGGAAAAATCTGCCATGGTGGGAAAACGAAATGCATAGAGTAAAAGCCCCCAAAAGTTGGGGAAACCTCATAGCCTCAATCCTTAAGAGTAATGTATAAGGAATCCCAGCACTATTTGGCCTTGATCCGGTTTCCAACTTTCTGGGCTTTACTGTAGGCTTCTGCGTCATTGCACACACCCAGCCAAGCAATGAGGGCTGTTGTCGCCACGATACTCCTGACACTTTGGGCTTCTGACCTGTACTTCCCGAACCGAGCGCAGCGCCTGGTGGCAACAAGAGAGGCCAAGGATTCCTCTCCTAAAAAGTTACAAGTCTTGGACCTTTCGAGGTATCATAGACTACAGCAGTCGCCCGCCTGTGCCATGTACTCCTCCGAAACGCAGCCTGCATGCAGCGGTGCGTGTTCAGCCCCAGTCAAAGACACGGTGCCGGTGAACATCATGCATGTCATAAAGATGCCACGGATGCTGACAGGGATGCTAGCGATGCTCGCGCATCCAACATCTGTCTCGTGTTCATGGCGTTCTTGGCTGAGCCTCGTCCCACCGTGCTGCGCAAACCTAGGTCAAGCAGATGGCTCCTTCAGAACATCCACATGTTCTGATATACTGCAGTGCAGTCAGAAAAGGTCATTTGTCGTAGCCCTCTGTTCTTGAAATGAAAAACACTGGCCCAAAGATTTTACTCCACGGAAGGCAGTTTCGTCATTTTTGTTTTATATATACTGTGTTTGCTACAACTGTTTCGTTTCCACAGCGCAACTATACCTCGTCTCCGGGGTCGGAGAGCTCAACAAGAAAGTAGAGTTTGACCTGAGACCGTTCAAAACTTCCCAGTCATAACTGGAATGCAAGTTGCCGCCTCCCCCCTTGACTCGCGAAGGCCCAGCATAACTACAGGGACGAAGTCCCTTAATCCTTTCAAGGCGGTTTCCCGTGACTGGTGCACGATGCTGCTTGCATGGTCGGTGATTCCGAAACTTTGATTTGTTTTTCCGTGCGAGCACCCAGTGCAAAGTAGCAGAACAATTCGAGATTCTGAATGCGCAGGCTTTGTGCGATGCAAGCAATGATTAGTAATAACACTATTACAAAAAATGCATCACCAAACGCAGACTGCTGCGATCTGCTCAGGACCAGGGCCAGCTGCCGCGCCGATGGTCCAAAGGAGGACGGCCAGATGTCATCAACACCTGGGACGTCCCTAAACTCTAAACCCCGAGACGATGGCTGCCCTGAGTTTTTATGAGGAGGGGCTGCAGTGCACGTGCCCTCATGCCCAGCCTCCTGCACTTTACTTCCGTACTCCAGGCAGAGCGCTGGAGTCGTTCACACCAGCAGCTTCTGTTCTATAAAAAACCCAGAGTCCTAAACCCCGTTTTGCATCCGGGATGTGCAGTTCTGGCCGGAAAGGTGCAGCAAACCCTCGAACCCAGCACTCATGGCTACTCTCGAAAGCCATGCATCTGACATTTCTTTGAATATCAGGACAACAGAACGAGATCTCATGCAAGCAATGTGAATATCAAATAAAACGGGTCTTTGAGCGTCGACAGAGATGCAGCCTGAACCCCTTATTAACCCTAAACCTTTAACTCCCAAACCCTGTTGCATCCAGGCCTGTGCCGGCAAAGTCGACTTAGGCAGCATGCGCGGCATCCCAAACCCTACACCCTCCTCGCCTCTGAGCGGTGCGCGCTGCTGCCGACTGGGTCTCGGCCACCATGGCCTCAGGGCTTTAAGCCTGAAACTTATATGGGTGGTTGTCAAAATCATGGTCCCTTTCTGGGTCCCTATTATATCACCGAATATTTCAGCACTCACACTCGGACAAGCCAGGGCACCCAAAAAGGGGCCCTAATTTTGACAACTACTCATATGAGGGCTCAGTTTAGGAGGAGATTTCGGCCGGGGCTCCCTTCGAAAGATGTTACCTTTACAAGGTTCAGAGGAGGTGTAGGGTGTTTTTGAAAAAGCGCTCCAGGATTTTGAGTCTAAGCGGTCTTTTCCCCTGCTACCTAGGAAAGGACGAAGCCCTTTCCACGGTTTCAATTCGGGATTGAAATTTAGTAACTTCTGGGGCGCTTGCCTTGATTCTCCCTCTCCAGTTGACTTGACGCTCCTGGCTTGGCCGCGGGCTCTGCCCTGTCAGCAGTGTGCAACGCGCCGTTCGAAGCTGAAGCCGAGCGACGGCAGAGAGAGATGCTACTATGATTATTATTACTATTATTATTACTACTACTATTATTGTTATTACTATTATTGTTATTATTACTATTATTACTATTATTATTGTTATTAAATTATTATTATTTGTACGGCCGACAGATTGAAAGGTGTTCTGCGTGTTGACAGCCGTGACCGGATTAAGTGAACGTCACACTCCCTCACTATAGCATCCACAGGCAACGTATCGATGACTACGAATCGAGGAATATCTGCAGCAAGGTGAGACAGGCACTGGGCCGACTGTACAGGCGAAGCAAAAACCGCGTGGGACAAAAAGCCTCGCTGCCTCGCTTCGGCCGAGGGTAACACCATGCACAAACATAACCGTACGAGCCCTGGCCGACCTCCCTTAGGAAAGTGAGACAGTGGAAATCGTGCCGAGATGTTCGCACACCAACTTGAATCAATTTGCCCACGGAAAGTTTGGATGTCACCCTTGCTGGATATGAAAGGATATGTTGCACAAGGTAACATCACAATGAAAGCTGCAGAAGTGTTGCAAGGTCGTGCATTTGCGTGCAGCAAGCAACACTTCTATGGGCAAAGTATCAAGTACTATCTGCCTCAAGGTGAGACAGGTAGTGGGCCAGCTGTATAGGCGAAGCAAAGCGTGGGCAAAAGCCTAGCCTCGCCCGCGGAACACACAATGTCAATGTACCCACATAAAGGCACAAGCCCTGGCCACCCTTCCTTTGGAAAGTGGCATGGAGGGAATCTGCTCATATCTTCGCACGCCAACTTGAACCAACGTCTCCACGAAACTTTAAAGACTTTAAATAACACGCTGACAGGATATGATACACGAAGTAGCATCACGAAGAAAGCTGTCAGAGGAGAGATGCTGTACGGCCGACATATTGAAAGGTGTTCAGCGTTTGCAGTATATAGTACTAGTATCGGTCGGTCCGCTGGCCGAGAACGCTAAGGTGACAGCAAGTGGTTTGACAACGCCTGTGCAAGATCCTCCGTTCTCAGGCAGGTGCCCGAATATCGAGACTTGGGTCACTCGATGCACGTCTACTTCCACGCTCCATGTGGAAACTTCGGAGTAGTTCCTCACCTTGCGACTCACCAACAGAGACAAACCTGTGTTGACAGCCGTGACCGGATTAAGTCACAGGTCCGGGCATGCCCTGGGCGTCACACTCCTGTTGCATCTAACAAATCTATGGGCAGTGTATCTACGGCTTCGAACCTAGGAACTTCTGCATCAAGGTGAGAGGGCGAAGCAAGAAACCACGTGGGAAAACACCTCGCCTCGGCAAACACCGCGTCAATGTGCAGACATAAAGGTACAAGCCCAGGCCACCCTTCCTTTGGAAAGTGACATGGCGGGAAAGTACGCATATCTTCGCAGGCCAACTTGAACCAACGTTTCCACGAAAGTTTGTATGACACGCTGACAGGATATGATACACGAAGTAGCATCACGAAGAAAGCTGTCGCGCAAAGAGTCGCGCATTGGCTCGCAGGAACTACAACTGCAGAAAGAGGCCTAAGTACCTCAAAAGTGGGAGCTGACGAAAGTGCGAAACAACTCACAGCAGAAGCCACTCGCTTGCCAAAGTAATCCACGAAAAGAATCCAAGCATGCCTCGATACACTGAAGAACGTGGATGCCATGAAAACAGAAAAACACAAGCTGACAAGCGATGCTGGTCGGCATTCCAGTGAAATGCGTTCGCAACAGTAGGGGAAAAGACACCCCTCCTGCAACTAGTAGCTACTTACTCGTGGGTCCTGGCATCATTTGCGCCGTATTCACATGCAGACGAGGTCCTGAGGCACCGAGACTTGGAATGGAAAGAAATTGAGAATGTCGCAATATTCGCACTGGTGATAAAGTGCTACTCCTAGGACACACGCTCGTAGGAGGACTGGTGTTTTGATGAGTTTCAACCCGAACGCAATCTTCAGAGTTGAGCAACCTTACGGCAGTTTCGGCTGTCACGAAAAGTGAAATGTGCAAAAGCCGGTGCGTTTAGGCTCATGAAGTGTCGAAAATAGTGCCAGGGCCGACAAAAACGTGTTAGGCAGCTGCGGGTGTCAAGGATCACGAAGTAGTTTTTGAAGGTTTGGTATGTTTCTTGTGCTGCGGGCGTCTTACGCATCTTTTAACAAAGGAAAGCACTACTTGCACAGTATGCTGTACAACAGACAGAAACGCTGTAAATGTCAGTTTTTTGGGCATGGTCGCCAAAGGCATAGATGCTTGTGACAATGTGTCTTGCTCCACATCCTTGCACGGTATGTTGTACAATGAAGCAAAAATGCTGCAAGTGCCAGTGTGTTAGGCATGGTCGCCAAAGGCATGGATGTTTGTGGCAACGTGTCTTGCTCCAAATCCTTGCGTGGTACGCTGTACAAAGAAGCAAAAATGCTGTAAATGCCAGTGTTTGGTTTTGGGCATGGTCGTCAAAGGTATCGTTATGATAATAATAAGTAGCCGCAGCAGCAGCAGGAGTAGTAGTAGTAGCAGCAGTAGTAGTAAGTAGTAGTACTAGTACTAGTACTAATAGTGCTCGCAGTAGTCGTGGTCACAATAGCAATAATAGCAATAGTAGAAGCAGTAGCAGCAGCAGTAGTAATAGTGGTGGTGGTGGTTGTCGTTGTCGCAGAAGTCATGGACGCAATACTCATAACCCTGGGACCGGGTGACCCCACATGAGTACATCGTGCTTGAGCTACAGTAGTGCGTTGCATGTCGTCCAAACTGCGCGTGTGTGTCGTCGTGGTAGTTGCTGTTCAGTAGCCGCAGCAGCAGCAGCAGAAACGGTAGCAGTCATACTAGCGGTGGGAGTAGAAGCAATAGTATCAGTAGCAGTAGCACCAGTAGCAGTCGTAGCATTCGACAATTGATGATGATCATGATCATGATCATGGTGATGCTGAAGAGTCATGAACGGTGCGAGTGTTTGGCCTGACTTCGGTCTTCTCTAGGTTCTGGATGAATGATTGTGAAATTCGGCGCTTGGCTATCATGCTGCAGCATCGTCTTCTCTTGAGTGCTGTGTCAGTTACAGCGATTAATACCCTGGCCTTGAGGGTGTAAGAGGAGTTCCTGTCCGTCGCCTATCGCGTCGTGGTAAGGGAAAAACCCGAAGTGCAGCCCTGAACTCCATTCCTTGCCGTCGTAGCAGTCGTAGCAGTAGCAGTAGTAGTAGTTGTTGTTGTCGTAGAAGTATCAGTAGTAGTAGTAGTAGTAGTAGTAGTAGTAGTAGTAGTAGTAGTAGTAGTAGTAGTAGTAGTAGTAGTAGTAGTAGTAGTAGTAGTAGTAGTAGTAGTACTAGTAGTAGTACTAGTAGTAGTACTAGTACTAGTACTAGTGGTCCTCAAAAAAGGACCCCAATTGTTTTTTACACCGTAATTATCGGAAACTCCCACATGGCCTGACACGACAGCGAGTCATAGACTTACAGCCTCCAGGCGTTGAACTTTCTGAGTTAGATCTGTGTTACACCAGGGGCCGGATAACCCAACAGTCTACTGTTCATGGATAGTCAAAACAAAAACATTTTGCATCGGCCTGCCGTAGTACATTCTCAACAAACAATGGACATGCACGGTCTGGATCCACGTATGCCGGAGTCATGCAGAGTCAATGCCACTGTGGTGCACAGCTGCCACACCTGTTTCAATGATTCGAGCAAACACGAGCGATGCCTTCTTCAGGCATCATCCAGATTGACTGTGATAGGACCTCTCGCAAGCAAGCAGCAGATGCAAGCACAAACATCACGTATCGTGCGAATGTGCGACTGCTTCGACACAACGAACATCATGCGGTTGCAGTACCGAGCTTCACGATTTTTGGCCGCAGCCTTTCGCCATAAGAGCCTGTACAAGTTGGTCTGTGCCGTTTAGCACCGGCACCGCCAGGAGCTCGTCCACACCGCAACTTCGGAGCATACCCAGCTGCAAAGGATGTCATGATGCACCCGAAGCATTCAAATCTTTTGCTTAGTAGGGAACGGGGGAATGTCCCCATATAACCCCCAATAATAGTCTCCATAATCCATTCCCCCCTTCCCTGCTAAGAACCCGACAGAAATGCCAGAGTTGCCAAAGATGAAAATCACTTGGCCTTGGTGGGATCTGCGATGCCCCGCCACGGCCTAAGCCCTCTGTCGCTTGCTCTACCGGCCGAGCCTCGCTCTTACGCCGTGCTGTTGAAACCAAAGGTTATTTACTTATTATAGCAGATAATGGGGAAACTAGAAGATATATCATAAGGTTATGTAGTTATTTATGTTGACATATGTATAGCAGATCATGGGGAAACTCGAAAACAGATCACAAGGAGAAAAACTATGGTGGATGACATATATACAGTACGGCATATAATGTCTGCTGTACAACCTGTCCGTATGCTATATGACATATGTTACATGATGTATGATACTCTCCATGCACTGGCGAATTATAGCAGGGCTGGCGACTCCCTGGCGAGCAGACATGTCGTCGAAGCCGAGTCTGTCCTCTAGAGATCGTTTGGAGCAGCACGAAGGCACGTCCATCTCGACCGGGTTGTTCAGATGCACAGCCCTACACAAAAGGTGGCGGATCAGCCGATCCGCCGCTTCATTTCAGCTCACGGCCGTGCCTATGAAAGTGCTACGCGAAGGAGATGCAGCATTTTGAAGTCATGATCGTGCGCGGACTTGCCTGGACAACAACGCCCTCGGCACTCAAAGCATTAAAAAGAAGGGTGCCGCAGCCAGAAGCTGCCCAGTGCACCCAGCAAGGTCTCAACACCAAGCTGTCAGTTCAGAAACGCCATACTTATAAGGCGACATAAAACGGAGAATGATTCTCGGATGGTCGTTGCCTAGACCTGCTCCAGCAGACTGTGAGTAAAGTCGGCTAGGGATCAAAACCATAACTATGGCATCCGTAGCAGATACATGATTAATTCAAGCCCGTCTGCTGGAATGCGGGTGCTCTCCCTGCCATGGCTGAGACAATGACCAGAACCGTCGGACACATGCGGCTCCACTCTCACCCTCGTCCCACCGGCCACGCTGCGCTGAGAAACATCACTCCTTGCTGGCCAGCTTGAAGCAGCGATTGCTGAGATCAGCCATCTTCTTCATGAAGGCCCCTTTGTCAAAGCTAAAGCTGACCCTGTCAGCTGTGTCCAAGTCCACGCTCCCCATCTGCTGACAGATCCAGTTGCAGACTTCATATGGGATCTGGTAGGAGCCAGCAAGTTTGTCTCTAGTCAAGAGGCCGGCACCGTCTAGGTCGAGCAAGTCAAAAGCTCTTTCCCAGAGCCTCCAAGAAGTCTCCGGAACCTGCAACTTGAGGAAGGACTTGGTCACTATCGCTGCCGGAGCCTTCTCGTAGGCAAAGAGAGCCTCTTTCTGAGCTAGGACTTCTTCTTCCCTGGTGAGCTGCAGGGCCAGGAACTCACCGACAACGCTGTCCACGGCTGGGTTGCCTTCCTTCGGGCGGTATTCGCTGGGGCACATCGTGGCAATGAAATCATCTTTGGCCTGCGACGGCTTCCCAGATTTGCCATAATCCAGGATCATCTCTTGGCGAATGGGCAATGGCAACACCGGGCGAGCGACAAAGTCCGCATGATCGCGTACCAACTGACGAGTCCGATCAACCTGCCCTCGCAGTCCTTCGAGCTGGTCCAGCTCCTGGCATGTGCAAAGATACTTGCAGGTCAGGCAACTTAGCAAATGTATGGTTGCAGGTACCTTGATTGGGGTTATGATGCATTACAAGTATAGTTGCCTCATGCATAACTCTATAGCTACGAAGTCCCATGATTCGTAAAGTACGGCTTATAAGAGGCAATTCGTGTTTTTGCCTCCTGCCGTGCTAGGACGAACCTACAACGCAAAGACTCTAATGTCCAGAGCAGCATAAGACTTCGAGTTTGATCGGGTGTGAGGCTTAGGCTCGTCGGCGCTTATCGGAGCAACGCAATGCGGCGATTAAATGTCCTTGAGCCAGCTCTGAAACATTCGGAGATGCCGCGCGGAGGCACGAGGGCTGATCTTCTTCAGGAAGGAAGCCAGGCTGAACTTCGCGCCATTCCTATGTTGGAGCCTCTGAAGAATCTAGTCGTAATCTGGACCTGTAAGCCCTACGAGGGAACAAGTAAAATATCCCAGTGGCCTACCTAGATTCTGCCAGAGTGTTTCCATGTCTTCCAGCGCTGGCCATAGCTTCGCGATCCAGAACTCCGCATCTATCGTCGTGTCCAAGACCTGCTCCGCTTCGGCATGGGAGATGTCGAAGTGCCGAGACGATGCACAATAGCGAAAGAGATCTCGGACAATTCTGATTTGACTTCGACGTAGAAATCCAGAATCTAGCGAGGCGGCCGTCTCCATTGGCGGATTTACCGGGGCCGTGTGAGACAAGCGAAACTTGCGCTCTTCATTTTCGAAAATCTCTGGATCATCATCAAGGCCTCTTACAGAGAATCGCTCCAGGAACAGTGCAAAAGGAACCGAGAGGGGATCTCCCCCCAGCCCCAGAAACCAGTTCTCAATCGCTGGAAGAGGTGCCGATCCGGCTTCCAACTTAGACCTCTGCTCCTCTGACGCTGCCTTGCTCAGCTCATCGTCTAGGATCCTTTGGAATATCTGCTTTCCTGGGTTGGACTGGAAAAACACAGCTCACCCAAACAACAGCTGTTCGTTGAAAGCTTCCCCAAAGCACCACCGAGTCTCCCAAGTTCTGCCTGCTTGAGCACCCCGACAGCTTTGCGATGCCGAACATACATTCCACGCCATAGAGGAAGGAGGAGATCATGGCGGTGAACTCAGGCAGCTCAAAGCTTCGACTGTCGTTCTCGTCGAAGACGCCGACGAGGAAGCGAATCTTTTGCTTCTTGGAGATAGTGCTGGACATGGCGATGGCCGCAGTGAGGAAGGCGGGGATTGATACCCTCACCTTCCGATACTCCGATGCTGCGCGAGTCTGTTGCAGCTTCATGTAGCCGGCCGGGTCGAAGGTTCTGATCCACTCCAGGACTTTGGGCCTCGGTAACTCGAGGTCGGATCAACAGCAAGTGCTCCGGCTTCTGTGGACTAAGGTTCACGCATTGGCACGGAGAGCAGCTCTTGAAACTGGTATGCATCCATGACTGCTGGGGCGTGGCCGGGATTCCAGCCACCACAAGCCTGCCAGCGGTTGTACACCTCCACCCAGCTCTGCAGCGAGCGCATGGAAATTGACCTGCAATCGGCTGTAGGCATGCTGGTCAGAATTCGTCCCCAGGAGTCTGGCAGCCAGTCCAGCTGCGGCTCCTGCAAGAAGCTGCAGCTCACAATCTGCCGCACTAACGATGGAGCACTGCGCACACCCTTTCATGCAGCACAAGCCCCAGTGACACTAATGAAACTGTGGCTGCCACATGGCAGACTCCGAAGAGCCAACTCGGCAGGTCTGGCGCCTCTTCCCGGATTGCGCATGCCACTTCCTCCAATGTGTCCGCCGCGAAGGACAGTCTCCTGCGAAGCTGATGTTGCTTTGCAGAGGACCCAGACCGGGTGGTGTCGACCTCCGCAATGGTCCGCGTAGATTTCTTGGAAGCTACTGCGGGCAAGCCAGTATCCGCGCTACTCACCGTGGCAGCCTTTCCCGGACGCTGGCCGGACATGCTGCAAGGCCTCCGGTGGGGCTTTACAGTCTCGACAGAGTCACAGGGTTAATTGGAATTCTGGATACGGAATTCTAACAAATCAGATGGCCTCTGGCTCTCTTGCCTCCAACCCGGACTCCGTGTGCCGCTTGCCATGCTGCTTGCTGGTCGTGGCCTCTGCCCTGACCTTGACCGCGAGCTTTGCGACTCAGGTCTCGCCTTGGATTCGGTGGTCGCGGTGAGAACGTCACCCACCAGAGGTAGGTCTTGCAAACCATCCTCTGTCACTGTAACTGCTTCATGCTGGTAGGCCATGTCGGCTTTCCCGGTCGCGGCGTTCAGGCCATCAAGAATCGTCTTTGTCCTCATGGCCCTGGGTGCCCTGGGTGTGTTTGGCATCGACAGAAGTGCAGAAATCTTGCTCGAGACGTCCGCCTTAGTGTAATGGCGCCCTCGGGAGCCAGGACGCGCTTGTGCCGGGGGCATGGCGGAAATTGCGAAAGCACCGCCAGCTTTCGGTTTGGCTTGCTAGACTCCTAGGCGTGATAAATGCGACGCTGAATTCTCCGATCAGCCACAGGACTGCCTCACCGGATCCACCACATGTGCCAGAGCTGCGGGGGTTGCACCATACTAGAAGAACCGCATGATGAGACGACAAGCGGTGACTGAGTCGTGCTTCACTCCCGGTGCACTACCGTAAGTCCGTAGCCACGCCCTGCCTCGCAAGGCTTCCAGGAAGAAGGCGAGGGCGCCGGGCCTGACATTCAAGGAGCCCAAATTTCTACAACAGTAGCAAACCTCAAGCTGCTTCGGAGAGGCGGCTCCCGGTTCCCTCGGTAGCGTCAGGTTTTTCTGACACATTCCGGTGCACAGGCAAAAAACTGTCATCGAGCTCCTGATGTCACCTCGGGCCTGGCCACATGCCTGATTGTGGGCAGGGCTGTGACGGGCAAGCATCTGCCTGGAAGACCAATCGCAACTGCCTCTTGGCACTGCGAAAGCGAAGAGCTCGAATCAATAAAATGTCTGTAGTTGGACCGGTTCTGGCTTGGAATCTCTTGCGATCGGATGTCTGTGTTGCACCGTGCTCGGCTGCCAGGCCAGGACACTCCATCCTAACGGAGAGAAAATTGAGCGGAGTAGGCAAACCGATTGACGGGCGGCCTTCCTGCTCACTGCATCCATCGACGGGCACGGCTGGGCCGGCCAGACTTATCGAGGAGCTGGTTTCAATGGTTCTGGATGAGATTCGAAACTAGGCCCACAGATCTCACAGACCGGAACGGCCGAGAGACACGACATTTGCAAACATCAAAACCGAAGCTCTGCCTCCGCATGTGCCTCACCCGTATGCGTGCGGGGCACGATGTCAGAGGCGTTCTCAAGCTTTACAAGAATAATTCAACGAGTCCCGAACAACTGCCGATGCTAGCTGCTCGTTCGACTCGCTGCAACTGTGTTCGCCAGCTTCCTCAAGACTTCTCTGCTGTGAGAAGACTTGCCAAGTGCGAGGCCAATAGAATAAGATACATCACATCACCACGTACATATTATTTGGGTACTGCCCCGACCCATTAACAGTCGTTACACCAGCGGCACAACTGCATACCTGCAACACAATTGTCACAATGATTATAACCGAGCTGTAAATGAGTAGGGGCAGTATCCAAATTGTCTAGAAGCTGTAGCGCGCAGCGAAAGCAAAAAGAAAATCTCAGCGACGAAACGACGAGCCGATGACTCAATCTACATGACAAAGACAGCAAGACTTCTCCCCGTGCTGTGATTCATCTTTATTTCCGCCTTTACACCTGGACTTGTTCATGTCAGCAACCCACTTTCCAGTTTCCCTAAGCCCTCGGCCCCTCATTTCAAATTTTCAGTGGCTGCAAAGCCTGCACTGCTTCAGAGTCGCCTTGCGGGGTCGGCAGTTGCCAACGTCCATCATCTTCTGCAGGAACTCCTCTTTAGAGAACCCATCGCAAGGGCCACCTAAGCCAGTTCCACCGATGTTCCTGCACATGTAATCACACACCTCAATGGGCAGGAGCTGGGAACCAGCCAACTTCGCAAACGTAAGACTCCAAGTGCCATCAACATCAAGAAGATCGAATACCCGTATCCATAAATTCCAGGCTGTGTCAGACACCGGCGGCTTGAGAAAGGACATTCTGGTGGCGACGGGGCTGGGCTCTTCAAGGAACATGGCTTCCTTCTCTGCGAGGGCCTTTTCCTGACTTGCTAGTTGCATCGTCAGGAAATCACCAACGACCTGTTCCACTTCCTGGCTCCCTTGCTTCGGGCGATAGTCCTTGGGGCACACGGCCATGACAAAGTCATCAAGGCTCATCTGCCCGGACTGGAAAAGCCGCTTTCGCACCGGGGAGGACTCTGCCACCTGCCGCATCTGAAAGCTGTCATACTCTTCCAGCAAGCTTTTCCGAACTGCAGCTGGCAGCACAGGCCGAGAAACATATGCCGTGAAATGCTTGAGCACAGCGCGGCTTTCCTCGAGCTCACGCTGCAATCGCACGAGCTGATCTAATTCTTTCATCCATGCCTGATACATGCGCAAAGGCCGAACAGAGGTACCTGCGCAAAGTCGTTTTGCAAAGGTTGCTGTGCTCACACCGGCAGTGTCTTGAGCTGCGGCAGTCTCATCCAAAGCGCGAGAGAGCCTCTGACTCCAGAACGTTGAATCAATTGGCCCCATCGCTTTCTCGGCTTCAGCATGAGAGATCGTCCAGCGGTCCGCTGAGCGACAGTGATTGAATACACTGTGCGCAAGTTTGATCTGACTGCGGCTCAGACAAGCGATGTCCTGCATGGGATCTACCTCCAACGGCGGCTCGACTGGGGCCGTGTGCGACAAGTGTAGTTGCTTGCACTGCTGCGGCTGCCACATCTGCGCACCCACTGCTCTTTCGGAGAAGCGTTCCAGCAACATGGCAAACGGAGCAGACAGTGGATCTCCAGAATCACCCAGAAACCAGTCCTCGATGATTGCAAAGGGAGCACTTCCGTTGGCAAGCATGGACTTGGCTTCCCAGAATGTCATCCTGGTGCTTGCGGAAGCCATGATCCGGAGGAACAGTGTCTTCCCCAGCTGTTGCCTGGCAGCACTTGTCGGCATGTCGGGATGCTCTGATAAGCCAAAAAGGCATGCAGCTCCCTGGAGAAAGGATGACAGCATGTCGACGAACTCCGTTATCTCGAAGGCACCGTTGTCGTTCTCATCGAACATGCCTAACAGGAATCGAACCTTCTGCTGCTTGGGAATAGCGCTGGAGAGGAACACGGCAGCTGCAAAGAAGGCGGGCACCGGCACCCTGACGCGGCGATAGTCCAATGTGCATTTGCTGTGCTGGATCTTCGCGTAAGCGACGGGGTCGAAGAGACGCACCAATTCCATGGTCCTGGGCCTCGGCGGCAGTCGTGAGGCTTTGAGGGCTCCGAAACGCTTCGGAGCCAAGGAGAGCTTCGAGAGAGAGCTGCAGAGCGAGAGAGAGAGACAGAGACAGAGACAGGGAGGTGGAGGTGGTAGAGGTAGACAGAAAGCGAGAAAGGGAGGGGAAGGGGAGGAGGGACCAAAGGCTGACAAAGGAGGCATGCCCCGCCGCCTCATCCTGCTCCCCCACCTGACAAACCGCCGCACCACTCTCCACAAGCCACTCGATTGAACCCAGGCAGACCACCTGCACACAGACCGGAAACCCGCGGGAACTCTGCAGCTGGCAATGACAGCCCGCGGGTCGTGAGTCGTCAATCTCTTACATTCCAAGTCTTAGTAGACCCTGGAACCCGGAAGCTCGGAGTTGTCTTTGGAAGGTTCAAGACTCCGGGCCTGAAACTCAGGACTCCCACAGGTCTGCCAAACTTTCAACTTGGACTCGTAAACCTGCACCCATCTAGACTGTCCTTCGTAGTTTTCTTTTGACGTCGACCTGGGCAACGGTTTGGAGATTACACCAAAGATTGAGACATTGCCCGGCTAATAATAATAATAATAACAATAGTAATAATAATAACAATAATAACAACAATAATAATAATCATCATAATAAGGACATTGAGACTCGTGAAGCTCCGAGTCTCAGAATCGAAACTTAGTTGCCGAATTCATTAGCCCCCAAAAAAAGTTTAAACTTTCAGTTTCATTCTTGCAGAAAGTTTAAAGTTTATCAACCCAACTACTAAGGAAACTTGCAAACCTCGAAACTGCTTCATGCCAGTACTCTCGAATGTGAGGGATGTCGCTTCGTGACACCCAGGAGTACACTCGTTGCTCAATCCTTCCGACCTCTGCCCCGAAGCAGGTGACTGAGGCCGGAGCAGTGGCAAGCACAGTAGCTCCTGAAACTGGTATGTATCCATGGCTGCTGGCGCATGCCCTGGCTTCCAATCACCTTGAGCTTGCCAACGATTGTACATGTCGACCCAAGCAGGGAGGGACCGTCGCAGCAGGTTCTTGCACTCCGGTGGCGGTGCGCGGCCAGTCAGCACCTGGTGGGGGATTCTGAAGATTAGGGCATAAGTATTTAGCGACACCTTTCTAGACGATCCGTTCTCAAAGGGCCCTTCCTACTTACAAGTAAGACCTAAGCTTCGTCTTCGGGTCCCGCCTGGCCCCAGAAGCCTTCCAGCCAGTCCAAGCCAGGCTCCTCCTCGCGGATTGCAGCGCCTACGTCCTCCAGACTCTCGACGGCGTAGGAGGGCCGTCGGCTGCTCCCCTGCACCTCTTTGCCCCGGGGGGGGGCGGTGTCCGAGTCCACATCCGAGGAAGAGCCGGTCGGTGTATGGGAGGTCGGCTCCAATACACAGGACAAGTCCTGCAGAGTTGAAGCCTTTTGAACTTTTCCTTTTGGAACTTTTCCTTTTGAAAAGCCTGGACGAGATGGCACTGAAGCCACTGGCTTCACTGCTCCGGTGATCTCGGCAGTCTCCGCATCCTTGCCATCGATGTCATCTGCCAGAACATACTCCAGGAAACTTGGCTCCACGTCGTCTCCTGTTGCAACTCGACCAGGCAAACTACTCCTCTTATCCTTGCTTGGCGGAGGTGGGGCTTCGCCACCCACCTGAAAATTCCTGCTATAGCTCCGGCCCTGGTAAGCCGGACGTCCCCTGGCAGCCATGACCAGAACCCCTTGATGGGGCAAAACTCAGGAACACAGGTGTGATCCTCGAGCCAAGCCGCGAACGAGCCAGCAAGTCGGCCGACGAACCATGTGCTAACATAACAGGACATAGCAAAGCAGAGCATGACAGAGCATAATATAACACGAGTTGCAACATATACAATCCTGGAGTTCGGCTGCCCTGCACCTCGTCCGCCACGAAGAAGGAAACGCCTAAAAACAGCAGAGCTCACAGCGGGCATGAAGCACCGGCCCGCCGTGGAAAAAAGCAAGAACCAGGCACCTGGAGGACTTCTGTCAACACGGAGGCGGCCGGAATCCAAAGGTCAAGGCTTCATGAAAGGTTGAAGTTGAGGGCAGTATCAACACCTTGTCTACTGCAAGTCCGCATGCTGCCGTGGACATCTGTGGGCTGCCATTCAGGTTCGTAAGCCCTCGCGCATTTCATGATGGCACTGTGGGACTCCTGTGTAGGCACAGACTTGGCATACTGTAACGTTGGATCAAGCAAGCATCGCAGCAATCCTTTATCTTGCTCGCCAAATTTTTACCTTTGGAAGGTCTGGAGCTTTCTTTGAGGTCACGGATCCCGTCAAATTCGACAGGCTCACGGTCCGCCTATGTACAGCGCACACGGCTCCATCTCCACACCTTACATTTGCGGAGGAGCCACGAGAACGGTGAGACACCGGCTCGGCAACAGAGCGCATGAGCCGGAATTCCGCTTTGGATGTGGCAAGCTCATCGCAAACCAAAGACCCTCAGCTCAAGATCAGGGTCCATCCTTTGCTCTCGTCGGGGCCTGGTGTGCCCATGTGTCTTGTGCTCAGGTACTGCTCCTCCGCTCCGCTCCGCTCCACCCGGCCTTCCTCATCTTCCGGCAGGGAGGCCTTTTGCTCCTTGGCCTTCTGCTGTCGCTCGAGAAGCCTGCAAGAAAAGCGGTCGACCCCAGAAAGTTATGGAATGCATCCTGTTTGCTTTGAACGCGATTCCCGAATACGTGGCATGGGGAGGAACATGCCCAATTCCAGGGTTGCCTCTGCAAGCTTGTTTGCTGCCGAGCAGCACTGCCGTGCAAGGAGTTGAACGGAGTATCAAGGCACCAGTACCTGCTAAGTACGCAGGCGCCGAGGTAAGTCAGCTCAGGTTCCTCCTTTACTTTGCCGTCCCTTAATCCCCTCAACAGTGACCCACCCCCACCATCCCCCACCCACCCCCCTAAATTGGAGATTGGCCGCTACTCGAAAAAACCCTGCTCCCCCGCTTCCCCCGCAGCTTTCTCACTTTCTGCACTCTGAACCCGCTCGTTTGGCCCTGATGCTGAGACTAGTCTTCACCTGCGACCTGGCCCGAACGGATGACGCAAGCGTTTACAAGAATACAAGTAACATCGGACACAATAGACAACGTGATATGTAACATCAAAAATTGAAACCTCGCTGATAGCCAGGCTTTGGCCGATCGGGTTCTCCAAAGTTGCTGCCTGAGACCTCGCTCGAAGTTCCGAATCCCAGCAATCAAGAGTCACCATGTGGTTGGAGACGCTCCACCATGTCCTGGCACATGGTGCTAGTGTCGCATAGGATCCGACTCTGACCCCCAAAACGATCAGAGAAAATGGGTTCCCATACTCTGCGACCAGGCATCTGCATCGCTTATAGGGTTCTGCTCCACATTCACCGTCTTGACCACAGTATTCCGAGTCCAGATCCAAAAGGGTGTGCCTTCACAGGTCTCTGCGAAAGTCGGGTCTCACAGCAACGCCTTGCTTTGTCGCGATGTTTCACACTTCTAGTGATCCAAGAAGCCTATGGTCGCCCATGCCTGAGCACTCCTCACATCCCCTCACTGAACCCTGCAGATGAGTGTATGTGCCTGAGTCGTCCTTAAACTCTTCGCAGGTGTCCAAGTGTGGTTCTGGCCAATACCGCTCTCCTTGAGTTCACCGCAATCACTGTACTGTCTCTGCATGATGGCCCTGAGCGAAGAGTGGAACCGTAAATCGGCTTGCCTGGTATGTTTGAATGTGCACTCAGATGCATGCGCACCGTCTGCTGTGCTGCCGGGCGACGGCCGTTGGCATCCTTCGGCGGGGCCCCGAAAGCTTTTCGCTTCTTTTCCACCTCCTGGACTCCGACAACAGGTGGGGAAGACTTGCGCACTTCTTTCCTCAATGTCAGCGTCTTGAGATGGATCGGAGCCGGCACACGGCAAGACTCAGATTCCAAGTGCACCTTAAACGCCTGTGGGACCCTCCCGAACCGATGGCGCATGCAAGCAGATGCCAAGTGAGCACACTCGCTCTGCCCTCGGCAGTCCTTCTGCTGGTCCTTCACGGCACGTGATTTGGGTTGTGGCTCTAAGTGTGGGCGCAAGCGTTTGCGAAAGCTTTGTGAGTTATGTGCTGCGACTTCACCCTTGCAAGCCTTTCCCTTGGGATCTCTTCAGCATGGAACTCAAGCAACCATATATACATATATACGCCATATATAACATAAAACATATACAGTAGCATATAGCATGCATTCTCCAAACTTATAGCATACCATGAACAACCTACATTATACACAGACATATACATGTACACATACATGTGACATGCGCATGCATATCTACAGGCAACATGTGTTGCGTAAACCATAACTCCCGGGACCATCCTTCAAGTGCTTGATGACCTTCTCAGCAGCAGCCTGCAAAAGTTCTGTCTCAGGGAAGCCATGGGGCGATTTCTCTACGGCCTAAGATACGGGCCCTGAATAATTACCTATACCATTTTGGGGGCTCCTTGTCAGAATTATAGTATAACAGGTCCCACAACCCTCTTATTCTAATTATGAAGGCCCCTCAAAGTAGCCTTTTCCTCGAGTCGCCGTGTCCCGAGGACGTTGCACAGTGCTCGGAGGCCTTCCTGGGCTCACTGCTTTCCACCCGACTCTCTCTTTGGTGCGAAAGGGCTCAACACGCGGGGCGGGATCTTCAGCCCAGCGACATGGGTGACAAAGTTGCCTGAGCGAAGTTGGCACATGCTTTAGGCTGCAGCATCGCTGTCACATTGAGCAGTGTCGATGAAGGATATGTTCAGCCCCAGCTGCGACCAAGCCCAAGAAACTGCAGCCCGAAGTTGTATTCGAGTGCCTCGGTCCACTGCAGTCTCAGACTTGCGTGCTTTCCGCTGCAACTTTTCACTCTGCATGCATATAGTTAGTCGTATACCATCCGTTCACATGTACATATATGTACAGATTATGATATACCATATGGCTATGATATCTCATATAGAAGCTGAACCTCGGAATCCCAAAAAGTCCAAGGCACTTGTGCCAAGGCTTGCGCGCCACGATCGCAGATTTTGTTGCCTTGGTAGGCTTAAGGTATGTGAAAACTGAAAACTACAACTAAGACCTAGGACTGTGAGGGCATACAATTACACTAATTCGGTGCAGGGTGAGATATGTCTCGTTGCCAATAACTGCAAACACCTGGACTGCTACAACCTTGCGGCCAGGATCACCCGGACACCCAGACCCACGACCCGGAAATTTCGAACGCAACATCCCCCAAATGCATGCCAAGCCAACCAGCATCTGTATCATCTGTCATTGAATCCCATATTCTCCTAGACGTTGAACCTTCCCCGACATTTCCGAAAGCATCAGCGGAGCGGAAATACTATGGCCGAGCCGCCCCAGAGATTAAGCGCACGCAGGTGCGGGGATGGACTCGCCAAGCATGAGCTGATGGCCTGAACGACAGCCGCCGGCTTCAGCTGTCACGCGGAAGTACTGGCACAAGCCCGGGGGTTTCATGGCACCTTCAGCTCATGTCCCGTAAGAGTTACTGGGGCGCCACGAAGTTTCAACATTTCAACAGCCACCAACTTTTCGACGGAAGATCCGCCGGCTTCCGCTCAGCGGCTTCCCTGAATCACTGCAGATCGCAAAGGGCACGATTCTCTCCGCCTGATGCTCTACGCCCTGAAATAGCATGCCGGGATCCAACTATAGCCCGCATCCTACATCCTTCTTGCTGTCAAGGGTGAGGCAGAGAATGCGCCAGCCTGAACCTCCAAGCGAGCCAGATTGCAACACCTCCGACAAGCTAAACTTGCACATGGACTTGATTTCCTCCCCACAGCTTCAAGGCAAAACCCTGCTGATCGCACGCAGTGCCTGAAGGAAATTACTTCCAGTGGGCTCGTGCGGTCCAAGAATGCCTGGGCTGCGTACAAAGTTCAAAGCGTCGCACGCGCCTCTTCCCGGAGCATAAACAGGTTAAACAGGAAAGTTTCAGAAAATAGGTAGCCCTGACAGGATAGACCTTTCGTATTGAACCCGGAGCTTTATCCAATCAGCCGGTTATTGTAGTTAATAGCCTTAATACTAAACTAGAAGCCTCATCGGATGGATCCCCTGAATGGGACCCTGCTTTTGGGAAACGGCCGAGACGCCCCAAAGGCGGAGCCGATCTCATCTTGGAACTCTGGGCACTGAGCAGGAGGGAGGAGCCTCCATCGGTCTTAGAACCCACATGGGTGGTTGTCAAAATTATGATCCCTCTTTGGCTCATTATAATACGGCACCTATTATTTAGGGTACCCAAAAAAGGTACTATAATTTACTATAATTACTATAACTATAATTTTGACAACCACCCACATGGCCTGGAAACTGCAACAAGTTTTACGCTCTCACCCGGACCTGCCGGGCAAGATCTGTCGATGCGCTGTGCATTCTGGCGCATCTCGTGACTTTGAGCTGTTGATCTGGAATTTCAAGCCTTTCGACCCAATTGCTGTCAGGATTGCGCCGAGGAATCGGCTTACACTGTGTCACGACTGAAGATTTCTAAGACACAACGTTGCAACTCAGGCCAGTTAATTACTCGTTTGCTTCTTTTGGTGCGAAGAAATCGCAGTGATGTAAATGCGAATGATGCAATCGGCATCCGCATGAGCAGATTGAAAACCCTTTCGCGGGAGGCTTCTCTATCCCGGAAGATATTGTGACCCCTGTTGCCTAAGCCCTTCGAACCGAGTCTTGCCTATCTTCGCTCTCTGGCGGATCGGTGGGCAGCCCCTCCAACACCTCCTGCCAGACATGGTTTCAATTTTGACACCGACTGAAGCTTTATCATGAGAGCAGTTAAATTCGGGTCCTTTCCGAGGTCCTGTTCCAGGGTGTGCCCCGTTCTTTTGGCTCCTAAAAAAGCGAGCCTAAGTCAGAGAATCACCCGTAGGAAGAAGAAACCGGAAACCTTAATCGGGGAAGCCAAAGCCAACCAGAAACCAAACCCAGCAGCTAAGCCGACATCCTGCGCTGCACCCTTGTGCCTGCTGTTGATTGCACCGGCGATCTTTAGAGTGCTCAGCCTTTTCATGGCGTTTTGCCCCTTGTGTCATTTGTGTTTCACTTTTCATGCATTCTTACATCTGTAGTCTCACATGCCTTTCAACATCTGCCCTGCTTTGCACCTTGACTTCGAGATACTCAAGGCCAGCGTTCACCAAGCAGCACAGGTAGCTTCCGGGGGGGTCGAGCCAATGCCTTTTTGAAAGATGTCTCTCTGGAGCCAAAACTCTCCGTAGATCCCAAATCCTGGGCGGGAGGGGCAAAAACAAGCTCCCCAAACTACATGAAACCACAAGAACTACCTGAAGCTCGAAACCACCACCCAAAGCCCTCAACCCTACGCCCTGAACCCTACATTGCAAACCTATCGAAAACCCTGTTAGGGGCTCCTGCAGCCTCGCCAGAGGAACGAACCCGTCGCCGTCGCCGTAGTCAGAGTCGAGGATGTTGAAAACAGGCTCACAATCCTCAGAAGAAGATTTCCAGATTTCAATATAGTATTGTCTAGAGTCTGGTATCGTGCATAGTACAGTACAGTCAGAAGCGCTGACCGGATGCATGGGATATACATCAGCCAGGAGGCAATGACATCCATGTGAAATACATCGTAGAAGGTAGACACCCAGGAATTGATGTCCATGGGCCAAAGCGATGCTGTCACCGGATGCCCTGCGACTGCATGCTCCGATAACCTGAGCGGTCTGTCATGCCGGACTGCTTCTGCTGAAGATGATCCTCCTTCTCTCTTCGCACATGCTCAGCATAATCACAAACCGACAAGAAAATCCTCGTCCACGACTCGCAGAACGGGTCGGCTTCTGCTTTGGTCGTCTGGTGTGGGGGAGAATTGGCAGATTTACGTAGGTCAGTTGCTGAATACATGTTCCCGATAATTCCTTGAGCTGAGCAGCCGCTGGATGGCCAATTTCACGTCGCCACCTGAGAGGTTCAGAAGTCCGGCAGCCGTCACCCAACGCCGTGGTTGAATGCATGCTTTTTCGCACTCCAGTCTTATGCAGGTCTCATGTACATGCACAAGAACCTGTGAAGACTGAGCAGACTTGCCGACATAGTCGCAAATTAGGAAGGTAGTTGTGTGTCTGCGTGTTCCGCCTTTACGAATCGTCACGAGTATTCCACTGACAGCTCAATGCACATAAGACTAATGAATTGACCTATTCTGAGCTATATCTTGTCCGCTGGCTGGTTTGGATCGTGTAACCTCAGCATCCGCAGGGCCAGCATCACACGCGTTCTTTTGCTTTCTCTCTTTCGTGCTTTCATTCGTTCTTCATTCATTTCTGTCTTTGGGTTTGCTTGTCTTTCCTTCCGCCGGATTCTATTACACCCCCCCTCCCCTCTGCTTTCAGGGGCCGTCCTGTTCAGGCTTCTGTCTCTCTAACTGCCTCTCCCTCTCCGTCCCTCTTTCTCCGTAGATGTACAGAACAGTCTAACATGAATACCACTACCTTCCTCAATCAGCGAACCACAAGCGCGAAGTCACCTGCTCCCATGCGCGCTTACACAAAGCACACTGCCTTGTCTTGACTCCAGCTCCTCTCGGAACATCGTCAACGAACGCTGCGCCCGTGAATGGAACAAACTCTTCTCAGCCTTGCCAAATACACAAGTTCCGCAAACGCGCGGGCATGCACGGACACTGTTCGCGAGTTGCCGGCCTCATCGATTTCCGTCCAGTGATGTGCCTGTCCCGGTTCTCGGAAACAAGGACACACTGGAGCAAGGCGATGCCAAGCCGCCTCGTTCAATGACTCACGGATCTTGTCATCCAGCGCTAGCTCCATGCGGTTCCACTCCACATTCAAGCTTCGCACCTGCGACTGGGTTAAGAGCGGGCCCCATGAGTTCGCGAGCTGCTCAGGTTGTAGCGTGATCCAGCGGTGAATTCGATCTTCGAGGACGGCACGAGCCCAATCAGGAACTGACACCGCTATTGATGAAAACATATTTGCAAATCAAACTCTTTCTGACGATGAACAAACATGCCCGAGCATATGGTTGCATTATAACTTCCACGAACTTCTAACATTGACAAAGGGCCGAGAGCTGTGACAAGTTAGGCAGGTCGTCTTGATCGGCCAAGCTGCTGTCGTCTCTGAAGTCAAGGCTTCGCGCAGCAACTGTAGCCTCAAAGCCATGCCACAGTAAGACAGAAAAAAGCTCGTGGTCCGGATCCTGTACTGATCAGCTATACTGATCAGCTTACCGCAGCTGTGACTTCGTTTTGTCGACAAATCTACAAGGATGGACATGCACGAATGTTGCAATGCAGTAGTCGCAGCCTGGCCACAGGTCTATGTCCAGGCTGCATCCACTCAGGCGCAAGGTGTCCAGGTGCCTTAGGGTCTGGCTAAAGCTCTTCCCGGCCATGTTCATTGGTGGGACACATACAGAATCGATGCGCATATATACATACAGACAGACACACATTATGTGTACATGTGTATGTACGTATATATAATTATAAGTATGTGAAACATCATGTTATCTTAACATACATTGCACGAACATGTAATTCATTGCATCTTTCGCAAATTAAAGCCTGCTATACGATGTCAGACTATACTATGCCATACTATATATTATAGTACATACAGCCTGCACAGTCTGCATATCTATATATGTATGTAGGTATGTATATATATATATACATATATGGTGGCGGACAGGCCTTGCGGTCACTGCATTTCTACCGGCTCTTCCGTTTTTCGTGAAGATGGTTCTTGCAGCTAAGCCGCAGAGAGGTTGGCAGAATTGCCTCCCAAGCGAAGTCTCTGTGAACAACATCGTCTTAACTCTAACTGCGGCTGCTCACCTCAACTCAGCGTGGTGCCAAGAATTTTACCAAACGTCTTTAAGACATGCAGCAGATGGGAATCCCTGTCTTTCATGGCGCAGGCTCCCTGAATAGGATTCCACAAGACCATCTCCACATAATCTTCATGTTTGCATCTTTGCAGACCCCGAGAGATTGCTCAAAGTGTCATCTCGTGCTGTGCACCTTCATGACCAACATGGAAGCACGATCCAGCAACTGGCTTTGCAGTGTCAGAACCGCTGATGGGCCTGCCTTAGATGGGCTTATAAACAAGGCTCGGGTGCTTATGGATTTGGACGCCTGACCACGATACAGCTACTCCAGGGCACAGTGTGGGCTTATCGTCTTATCAGAACAGATCGTTGCTTGCCAACTCCATAACTACTGAACTCCCGCCAGGCTTCCTCGCGAGGAGCTTCCAAGTCTTTCTCCGGCATCAGGGCATGATGGCCCACGATGTCCAGCGCATCGCACAAGCCGGCAAAGTCCTGAAGAGCCGATAAACAGGACTTTGCAGTTGTGCAGAGGACAGGACTTGAGCCGTTCGCCTGGCGGAAGTCGCCAAGACCCTTGAAGGCCTTGCGACGTGAGTCTGAAGCTCTCGAGGCGAACATGATCGGATTCGGACCCTGCCTTGCCCGTGAACGAAACCTAAACTAACCTAGACTTCTCCGGTTTGAGCAGAGCAGAGCATAGCAGAGCGCCTGCACTGTCTCTGCAGCCAAGTGGTCCACCTGCGCGGACGAAGCTACGCATACTCCCGCACGCATGTCGACCGCACGCACTTGCTGCGAGGGCACGTGGTTGTTGATGCCGTAGGACCAGACTCTCCGAGCTTTCGGAACCTGTGCCCACGAGCGGACAGGATTCTCACAGAAGTGCCAGGATGCACAAATGCCCCACAAAAGGCTTCACAATTGCCTCAGCAAACATCCTTCCAATCAAACCTGTCTAGCACAAGCCTCCTCCACAGGCTCGGTTGGTGCAACAGGTGCTTCTGCAACCTCTTCCTCCTCCTCCGAGGCAATGAGATAGACAGCAGAGATGACTCGAGTTTCGTCAAAGTCGGGATGCAAAAACAGGTGGAGAGTTTGTGTTCCTTGGCACGGCCTGGCTCTCCCCTTCCTGGTGGAGGCTTCCACAGGAAGCGGCAAGCGGGTTGCACCAAACCGACCCTCTGCCGATTGCAAAGGTCATTCCTGGACGATCGACTGGCTTATGGCAAGATGGGCAGGTTTCCCACTCTTCGGGCATTGTGGCTTGTAGAAGTGACAAACCGCGGTTTCTCTGTGCTTTTCGATGTGGCAGCAGATTCAGAGTGCGTCGAGCACATCTGGCGAAAGCATCGGTGTGGCCAGGCACCTCTCTCTGTTGCCGTACGAACCTCTGCAGATTTGCTATCGGACGCAGCTCCTGGGACCCTAGGACCTGGG
Source organism: Symbiodinium sp. CCMP2592 (assembly GCA_905221615.1). Classification (NCBI taxonomy): domain Eukaryota; class Dinophyceae; order Suessiales; family Symbiodiniaceae; genus Symbiodinium; species Symbiodinium sp. CCMP2592. Next base: position 299,508 of record CAJNDT010000779.1, read on the forward strand.
GTACTGAGACGACCGCGAGACCCGCGACCGAGGACGAGGAAACCAGGTCTGGGCTTTTGGGGCACCTGCAAACTTAGGGTTGTTTAGGGTTTAGGGTCAGACCAAAATCCCGCCACACGAACGAACACCGCATCCTGCAAGCATCTATGACCGAAATATCAGTGTCATGCAGCATGGTCCTTCTTCCCTTTCTTCGGGGCCATCTGAACTAGAGTAGAGCAGAGCCCATGGGAAGCAACTGCTCGACGTGATGCTCTGTATAGTATAGCATCGTACATTAAGCTATGCTTCGCAGAACCGCTCGTGACATCAAAAGCTAGCTTTGCGAAACCTGCGAAATCTGCGGGGTGCGAGCAAGTGGATGCGTCTCCGATCCCTAAACCCGCCCACATTTCGAGCCTCACCCAGAAACACTCCTGCAAACTGAATTGAACTTCCCTGAAGGCACAAACTCCGGACATGACAGTCGGCACATTCGCACATGGAGTGACAGCATCTGCAGACCCCGCTCCCGCGTAGAAACTGGCAGGTGAAACTTTCGATTTACGGCTTTCGGTGCAAATCAGCACCTCAAACGACAAAGGAGCAAATCCCGCCTCATCGGGCTGCATAGGACTAGCTACCGAACCATCTGCACCTTTGCAGAGTGAGGCAGTGCTGCCGCCATGACAAGACGAGCATTCTGAAGCTCTCTCAAGATCTTACCGTTCTCATGCTTGAGCATGACAATGTCAATAGCTTTGGCCAGACCTTTCAATTGCATAACACCTTTGCAGAACTCTGCGATGGTGATCAAGCCATCCCCCTCTGCCAGAATCTCAAACAGCGGCTCACAGTCTCGCAACGTGACGTCCAGGTAGCCCATGTACTGCTCTACACTTGGCAAACTGCAAGCTGCCCGAAACTCTTCGAGAGTGAGGTGCCCATCTCCATCGTCATCCACAAGGTGGAAAAGCTCTTCCAGACGCCTCTGATACCTCTGGGAGCTGGTCCTTGAATCCTCCATCATCATTTCGGCATCGTTCTCCGCACTCTGCAAGGTTTCCTTAATGAAGAGGGCGGTCACAATTCTCAATATTGCAAAAACCACCAGCATTATGTAGGGCAAGAACAGCGCGGCATACCAGGGGCTCACGGTTTCCACGACCGGGCGAACAAGCCTAGGTTTTTGTTCTGGAACTTATGTAGATCTAAATAACATTAAAATGATGGAGTATGGAAGAACGAATATGTTGTCCTTACTAACCGATTGCAGTACCGAACCGAGACGCAGTGGCCACCACCGCTCAGAGTTATCTCGAACACGGTGTACATCGCTTTCAAGAAGCTTCCATACAAGTTGTTCATCTGCAGTCTGACCTCCAAGTCGATCTCGTCGTCCAAAATTACACCTTGCAAGGCCTGGCAAACGATCAGGGCAAAGGTGAGCTGGACGAGGAGCAGGAGCACGACAGACCATATCAATGCGAAGAAGCTCGCAACACAGGTGCCGACCAGGTTCCGAAGATGACGAAACATTGACACCGTCTTGAATATCCGAAGAGACCGCGCTAGTCGCAGGAGCTTCATCATTCGTATGTGGCTTGCGTGGAGGTCCCCATCCCGTGTGTTCGTTATTGCTGGAATAAGTAGCAGCTCACAGAAATTGATAAGAACCAGGGCTGCGTCAAATACGTTAAGATACATCCTGCCACGGTAGCGATCAAACCACCATTCGCCACGGAGCACGACCAGCCGCATGCTTACATCCAAAACATACAAAGAAAAGAATACAAACTCGGTGACGTCAAAAAACTCTTGTGACAACCAAGTTGGTTGCTCGTCGTGTATACCCACTCTGACATCGGCCACGGATCCAGTCCACTGCGTATTCAATATCATGAAAACTACGTTGATGATGACTACGCATCCTGCGTACACATCCAGTGGGCCCTTCACAAATGCCTTTACAGGCGGGTCCTTCTCCCACGTCTCCCGCATCACCTGTGCCGGCGCAAGAACCCAGAATCCCAGCTACCACTACCCTGAATGGACAATGTGTGTATATGTGTATATATATATATATATATATATTATATGGCCTGAGATATGCGTGTGTACTTGTTTATTAATTCATATATAGATACACACATGTATATATTTAGATTTAGATGTTGTATGTACTTAAGCCCTTTTTTCATTCGTTCTTGGGAAGATGGCTCAGGAAGTGCCTAAACCCTTAACCTACACTGCTGCGTCAATTTGGGAGTCGTTTTACTCCAAAGCTGCTGTACGGGCTACGGGGGTGCCGAGGCAGAGGGTGAAACTATGAGGCGACCGAACAGAACCCGACAACGCGAAGGGCAACGAGCAGCACTCGAATGACGATGCACTGTTCTGTTGCTGTTACATTTTTCTCAGACAGATGTGCTGCCTTGGTCGCACAGGTCGCTGAGCCAAGGCTGGGCTAAGGGACGACATTTTGCAACATGACAACTCGCAGCTTTATCTCGTGATTTTCATTGAGAAGCAGACGAAATGAAGGCTTGGCGATCCTTGTGTACATAGCCATGCACAGTGCAGAAGAACCGATGCTGTAGACGTTCTAGATTCCAGGCTTTCTGGATAATCCTTGCCTGCGCCCCAAGCGCCGTGACTGTTCTCCCAGTGTGGAGGCGGCGAGTCTTTCTCTCAGCTGCGTCAAGATCACCCGATGGTTCGGATGCCTGCTAATTATTACAAGGGCTATCATATACCAGTTACGACAAACTCTACTCTAACAGCTGCTATAAAGGTTATAGCGGCGCAGGGCCATTTGGGTGCTTAAGGCTTAGGGTCACTAGCCGCACTTTCGGTATGAAGTATCGCCTCGGCTGAGTTCACGGCTTCGACCTTCTCCACCAAAGCCACAGAACTCTCTCCAGAGAGTTCCACAGTAGGAGCCAAGAGTTGGCGTAGGAGGGCTTCTTGCTCAGAGAACTTGCGGTCCAAGGTTGACAACACGACTGTGGTCAACTCGAGCTGCCACGCATGGTCTGAATCAGGCAGCACGCCGGATGTCCCGAAAGGGTTCAAAGCTTTTTCCGACCCATCCGCGGCAGGCACAGGCATCTTGCTTGTCAAGACCACTTGGCATGAATGATGCCAGTGCAGGCACTACGTGTATGTCCGTGTGGCTCGTCGATATCGGCAGCTAGGCCCTGTAGTGACCTTGAGGCGCCCTTACCGTGATTCTGAGCCAACAGGACAATGAATGCTCCCTGTATCGCCTACTCCACGGCTTCACCTCTGCGACAAGCAATTGAGTTGATTACTCGGTTTTGCATCCGACAGGTCTGCTGCGAATCGCCTCGTTGCAGTCAGTCTGATGCGTCGGGGTGAGACAGCACCGCAGGGACAGTGCAGGTGACCCGGGGCTCGGAGCTTCCCTATTCGTCGCAACAGACACGCAATTAGGCTTTCACCACAGGTGCATCGTAGAGGTCCCCAGGTTGGTTTATCCTATCTGCACAACCTCGCATCTACGACAGAAGCTACTACCTCTAGGCCCATCGAGCCTCTTGAAAAGCCTCGCCGAGCAGGATATGACTGTCAAATCTGTGCAGCCACCGTTTGCTCGAAACTAAGCGAAAGGCTTCGTGTCGCCTGGTGGCCATTCATGAAACATTAGGCAGGATTGGGTAGCAGAGCGGGCCGATGAGCCGTTTATAGCTTGTACATCAAGTGGCAGTAAGCCATACCCGGATGCAGGGAAAGACCGAGATTGAGAGAAAACGCCGTTTCGAGGAAGGGCTGCGGAGGCGAAAGGAATCAAAGAGGTCTGGGAAGGGTGTCTACCCTGGAAAAGCTTCGGAGTGCTGTTTTAGCAGCAACCCTAGCAAAAGCGACATTGGAATCTGTTCTTTCGACATCTCCGCCTTGATTGTAACAGTGCAGCCTGGAACAGGACATGGCTCGACTTGCGGCGATGGGGCGAGAGAAGCGGAGGGGTGCTTCAGAATCTTTCCGGATTTGGGAGAAGGAAACTTCAGCACTTATCTTGGCTTGTCTTCTCGGCCGGAATTGCAATTTGTTACGGTGGTGAACCCTTCAAACAGAATGCAAAGGAATGAGCGTTCGCAGGCGCTAGGAAATAATCACAAAGCTGGCTCAAACGAATGCCGCTGGCAGTGTTAAGTCATGTGCGGTTGAGAACTCACTCACGGTTAAGCGGGCTTAGCCCACTCGCAAATTGGAAAATCCTGACAGTCGGTTGAAACTGTTGTTTTCTGTGATGCGGGGGGGGGCGGGGCATATTTGGGCCCGAAACCTCAAGGGCGCGACTGCACCTGGGCCGGTTCAGCATTTGAAGGGCTTAGAGTTTAGACCGAAACCTCCCAATCTGCACCCTTAGAGACCATACCGATGTGCATCGCTTCGATATCTTTCACATCCTGCGCAGCACCTAGGCACGGCGGCGAAAGGCCTTCGAGATTGCGGCGACACTGCGGCGAATCTGCTGGCACTCGCTCAGCAGCTTGGCATTCTCCTGATCAGCGGGATGGAGATGCTTACGCACCATCAACCTTTTGAGTTAAGGGTCTAAGCAAGGATTTCGGCCCAACCCGAAGAACTCTTGGCTGAAGTTTTGCATCGAAGCACATGCTGAAGCATCACGATGTCCAGTGCTCTTGCTTGGCCTTTCCACTGCATGATGCCCGTGCAGAACTCGGAAATCGTGATAAGGCCATCCCCTTCTGCAAGGATCTCAAACAAAGGCTCGCACTCCCGCACTGTCACGTCCAAGTATGACAGATACTGCGACACACTGGGCATATTCACAGCAGCACGAAATTCATCAAGTGTCAAGTGGCCATCCCCGTCATCATCAACCAAGCGGAAAAGCTGCTCGAGGCGACGTTGATATTGCAAAGAACCTGACCTAGACTCCTCCATCACCATTTCTGCATCATTAGCTGCAGTGTTCAGCGTCTCCTTTATGAAAAGGGCAGTGACTATCCTCAAGACAGCAAAAACCACGACAGCTACATAGGGCAGGAAGAGGGCCGCGTACCAGGCATCCACCAGCTCCACTACAGGTCTCACCAGAAGAGGCCATCCGCCGCTCAGCGTTATCTCAAACATGGTGTACATTGCTTTGAAAAAACTGCCATACCAGCTGTTCATCTGCATGCGGATGTCGAGGTCGGCCTCTTCATTCAGAATGAAAGGCTGCATCGCTTGGCAGACCATCAAAGCAAAGGTCAGCTGGCAAAGCAAAATCAAAACAATAGACCAGAACAGGGCCCCAATGCTTGCAATACATGTCCCCACAAGATGCCTCAACTGCCTGAACAAGGAGAGTGATTTGATTACACGAAGCGTTCTTGCCACACGCGACAGCTTGATCAGTCGGATCTGGCTAGAGCTCATCTGGCTTTCATCGCCCAAAATTCCAGGAACAACTACCAGCTCCAGGAAATTCACAGACACGAGAATCGCATCAAATGCGTTTAAGTACATTCGCCCACGCAGCGGGTCGTACCACCATTCACCCCGAAGCACCAGAACTCGAATGCCAACGTCCAAGAGGTACAAGCTGAAGAATACATACTCTGAAATATCGAACAGTTCTTGCGATGGACCCATCCAAGGCTGGTCGCTGACTCCCACAGTGAGATCTGCCTGTGCCCCCATCCACTGAGCGTGGAAGACCATGAAAGATACATTAACGATGACCACCACACCAATCAGAACGTCCATCTGGTTCTTGACAAAGGCCTTAAAGGGAGGGTCCTGCCAGGAGCTTCTGATGCTAAGGAGCTACGAAGCCGAGGAGTGAATATTGAATAGAGCTTAAGATCTGGTCTGTAAAGAAGCTGCCTTACAGTTTTCGCAATAACGTCCTGCGCCCACTTCTCTTTCATGACATGGGCCCCAAGTGTGTTGGCTGCTCTCCCAAAAAATCTGCTTTTGGCATCCGAGGAGGGATCTGATATTGGTGTTTCGGGTCTGGGCGACAGATCGGAACTCATAAACTCCACGTGCAACTCGTCTACATCTCTCTCGGTTTTCTCCAGGGCGCCCCGACTGCCTGGTGCACAGCTGTCGCCCATGGTCTCTACGGAGCTCGCCAATCCGATGGAGCTTCCCAATGGGAGCAGCCCAGGCGACTTGATTAAGTCGCGCAGAAATGCTTCCTGTTGTGCAAACTTGCAGTCCAGCGCGGCGAGTAGCCAAGCTTCCAAGCGATTCTCAGGCGCCGGGATTTTGCCGTCACCATGCCAGCTGGGCACGGGCATCTAAACCGAACTAATTGCTGTCACCACTTTGTGTGAAGTTGGCCTCCGTTTGGAGGGCTACGAAGCTCGCCTTCATATTGGCTGCAGCATGCTCGCAATGCCGAAATGTGCGCATGCACAGATGACCCAAGTACCTAAACCTTCTGCAAACCAGGCCAAGCACTGCAACGGGAACGATTCCGGAAGAAAACGGTCCCTTGCAGAATCCGGCAAACTCATCGAGCACAAGAGCATGACTCAGTCAGACACAATCTTTTGGGCGTGCATTAAAAGGACTAGGTCAGACTGTGCCGCGCACCAGCGGTCCATCAGGTGTGACAGCTGCTTTCCGATCTTTGGAGACTCTCTCTCCCACAGTCTGGTGATCTCCCGAAACTATACTCAGGATCTCTTCACATCGACTGAGAAGTTTGGCGCTATCATGCTGCAAGAGAACCATATCAAGAGCTCGTGCCTGGCCTTTAAGCTGCATCAGGCCTTTGCAGAATTCAGAGATTGTGATGAGGCCATTGCCATCTGACAAGATGTCAAACAGAGGCCGCACATCCCGAACACCGACGTCCAGAAACCTCAAGTACTGCTGCACACTAGGCAAACTCATGGCTTCAATGAACTCCTCTGGAGATAGGTGCCCATCCGCATCATCATCAAAGTAATTGAACAACTCAACCAACTTCTCTTGATATTTTATGGCAGTTCGTCGCGTCTCCTCGATTACAATCTCCGCATCTTGCGCAGCACTTTCAAGTGTCTCCTTCAGAAAAAGGGCTGTAACGATGCGAAGGACAGCGAAAACCACCAGGGTTACATATGGGAGGAATGCTGCTGCGTACATAGGATCCACGAGATCGAGAACTGGGCGCACAAGTGTGGGCCATCCCCCACTATACGTTATCTCGAACATAGTGTATGTTGCTTTCAAGAAGCTGCCGTACATTGCATGGATCTGTAGGCGCGCTGACATATCTTGGGTCTCGTCGAGAATCCACGACTGTAATGCCTGGCTGACAATCAAGGCAAAGGTAATCTTCAGGACGAGAAGAAGAATAAGGGACCAGAAGAAAGCCCCTAAGCTTGCGACGCATGTTCCAACCAGCACACGTAGCGGCAGAAAGATCGACAATGTCTTGACTATACGGAGGGTCCTCCCCATCCGCAATAATTTGATGACACGAACATGATTGATCCGCAGCTCTCCAGCCCCATCTTGCAAAATAGAAGGAAGCAGAATCAGCTCTACAAAATTCACAACGACCAACAAGGCATCGAAGATGTTGAGGTACATAACGCCTTCGCGTCGAGAGTAGTACCACTCGTGCTTCAGGATGCAGACCTTCGCCACAACATCCACGAGAAAGACAACGAAGAAGACGTACTCTGTAACTGAGAAGAATTCTGGTGAAAACCAGCTCGGGGCTGGCTCTGACAGGCCCAAGTTCTGGTCAATCAAGGAGCCGCTCCACTCGGTGAGTAAGACCATAAAAGAAATGTTTAAAATGACGATGGCACCTAGGATAACATCAAAGGGTCCTTTCATGAAGGATCTTAAACGTTGGTTGAACGAACGACCCCGCCACGTCTCGCCCATCCACAAAGCAGAGAACGGAGCTCTCCGGATCCACTTCATGGTCACGGCTGTGTCGCGTCTTCTGACCTGCTGCCTCAAGCAGTTCTCAGGGTATGTTGTTTATATATATATATATATATATATGATACTATACGTCTGAAATAAAATCGAATATTATACAACTACCACACAACATGTGCGCACACACATACACATGTACATCTCATGATAACATACGTACATACAACTTGTCACTCGTGCTCGAAAGTTCAGACGAGGTCTCGGGCATACATACATACATGCATACATACATGGATGCATACATGCATGCCTACGTGCATACATACATACATACATGCACACACACACATATACATGTACATGTACATGAACACATACATTTACATACTCGCGCTCGATTGCATCAGGCGAGGTTTGACACACACACACACACACACACAGAGAGACACACATGCATACATACATACATACATACAGACAGACAGACAGACATGAGTGATTTTGCCTGCTTGAATGTTCGCTGTCGTCAGCAGTAGCCCTCACGAGCGCTGTGCCAGCGTGTGTGCCTCTCTATCCACTTGCTGTGTCCCTGGCAAGTGGATGGGAGGTGAGTGGGCACATCTTGAGCTTGTATATTGTGGTACGAGCGGGGTACGGTGACACTCATGTTCACACATACAGACAGACAGACAGACAGGCAGGCAGACAGGCAGGCATATGTTTCACTATATGCTATATACTACAGCGTCAACACTATGTACTATATTCTTTGTGCGTATGTTGTTATGCTTCTCAGCATTGTTCAAGGGATGTCGTAGAAATTCTGATCCAAGCACACTAAGCGATCTACGACCGGTATAGTAGACTCCAGTTTCTGGACGACTCTCAGTCCGCTGCTGTTCTGGTCGTTGGGGCAATTCTGGTGGCTCCGGCAAACTCGGCAGCTTCGCAGTGGCCGCACAGTTGGAGATGGACTCCGAAATCTCTTCGTTATCGTGTTGCACAGCCGCGCGATGGGTCTTCAGCCTTCTAAAAACACCAAGCGCACGGGAACTTCAGAAAAAAACGGAAAGCTGTGGTAAGCTTACGTCAGCATGATCTGAAGTCTGGAGACCTAAACCAAAAACAGTGGAGCGGGGGGAAGTCTGATGAGGCACCCTCTCGCTGCAAGTCAGATCCCCGCCTCTCCTGTTACAGGGCTTTAGGGTTTTACGCTCTCGCAACTCGGGCTGGCCAGACGAGGTCTTAGGGTTTTAGGGTTTAGGGGTGCAACCCATAACTCGACACCACCTAGTCCTGATCAAAGGCTTCGGCGGCGTGTGGCCGCAAGAGCGCAACAAGCAAAGACGCACCTAAACCTGGTTTTGCGGAAAACCCTAAGAGAAGGCCACGAAGCCAAGACCCAAACTCAGGATTCTGAACCTCGGGCCCTCAGTTCGTCACCTTGCACCAGCACTAGAAATGCATTCCTGCTGGCTGGAGGACCCTTTCCAAGAAAGGACTACCTGGACTACCTTACTACGCTCCAAAGATTGAGAATTACCTATGCAGTCCATAAGTAATGCGACGCAGTTTGGGCAAGGGGCTGCTCCGGCCGCTGGGACAGCTGCAATTCCTGCGGGAATTCAGCCTTCCTGTTTGCTTCGCGGGCCGCTATGGACCTCGACACTTCTTCCCAGTCATACTGCGGGTGGGCACGGCCGCTGAGAAGCCTCCTGAACGACAAACTAGGCATGGCAGAGCCGCAGCTTCAACTGGTAAAGAAAACCAACAGTAAGCTGAACAGCAGCCGGGCACCGGATCAGGTCTTCCTGCTGCGCGAAGTGAGCCGTCAAAGATGATTGAAGCCGCTCGTCCAACAGCCGAACCATCTCGAGGCTGTGGACATGCAGCATTTGCGTGCCATCGCCTGTTGGCGCCGGCATTTTAAGACCCGCCCTTCCTGACCTGTGTCAGAACAAAACTGGTATGGCTGCGAATGACAACAACGATGTCATGCAAGCAGCACAGACTCTCGCTTGCACTCGATAGACTAGATACGGGAAGCAAGTGCAACTGCTGCAAGCTAGTGAGTCAAGCGGACGATGCAAAGAGGTCGGGTGCTTCCTGCACTGTCATCAAGCATGGTCACACAGGCCAGCTAGCCTTCCTTCACACTTTTTCAAGCGCAACCACGACGGCTCACGCGTCAGCCGCTGTGGGAAGCCTCGCGACCAGAAGCTAAGGTGGGAGAACCACTATGACATTTCTGTGACTTCCTTGGTGCCAGCAGCTGTCTGTCGCTAGCTCGGAGCAGGGTGCGAAGCAGTTGCCTACTAAAGGGGAGTGCATAGCCTGGTTTCAAGAGGAAGAATGTAAACCGAACGTAAACCACCCAGTCCACAAGGTGTGATGGACGGCAAAGGTCACATGTTCTTTCCCGGGCGAGAGACAAGGTCGACAGTGCCGCTGCTTCCGAACTTGGAAGGGACGAACCAGTTGCCAGAAGACAAGCCTAATACTAATTAGCACTCATACTCTTTCGAACACCAATACTAAGACTAATGCCTATAGTAATAATTCTAGATCTGTTCTGCAAAAATCCCGACCCTCAGTTCGGAAATTGTGAAGAATCGTTCGGGCGATGATCCGGAGGTTGTTGATGGCCTCTTGCTGAAAATCACACCAGCTAAGGCATCTAATCGAATCATCTTGTAAGAGAAAGCATAGGCCCCGCTCGGATCATGACATCTGGCGTTCTGCATGCGATTGCATACGACACGGGCATTTACATCTCTTGGAGACGACCTGCCCAACCGGACGAAGACATGACCTGGAACACTTTGCGGACACTGCGGTGAATATCTTCACACCTCTTCATGAGCTTTGCATTCTCGTGCTGCAGGATGATGATGTCCAGAGCTCGTGCCTGTCCTTTAAGCTGCATCAGACCTTTGCAGAACTCAGTTATGGTGATAAGGCCGTCACCCTCGGACAGAATGTCAAAAAGCGGGCGCACGTCGCGAACGCTGACATCCAGGAACTTCATGTACTGCTGCACGCTCGGTAAGCTCATGGCTTCCACAAACTCTTCGGGAGACAATTGACCGTTACCATCTTCATCCACAAATTTGAAAAGTTCTTCCAACTTTTTCTGATATTCCAACGCGAAGCGTCGTGTTTCTTCGATGACCAGCTCTGCATCGTTTGCCGCGCTCGCCAGCGTCTCTTTGATGAATAGAGCCGTAACGACTCTGATAACTGCGAAGACTACCAAAGCTATATATGGCAGAAACAGAGCAGCATACCAGGAATCCACCGAATCTAGGACAGGTCGGACACGTGATGGCCAAGACCCACTGTGCGTCACCTCGAAAATGGTGTAAAAGGACTTCGTGAAACTACCATAGAACTCGTGCATCTGAAGACGTGCATCCAGATCTGCCGCATCGTCGAGGATGAACGTCTGCAGAGCTTGCGAAATCATCAGTGCGAATGCTATGTTGAGTAAGAGCAGGAGCACCAACGACCAGAATAAGGCCCCGATGCTGGCAACGCAAGTTCTAACCAAGAGCTTCAACTGCCGAAAGACGTGCATGGTCTTCACAACACGCAGAGTCCTGTATATCCGCATCAGCTTCAACACACGAATGGCGCTCGCCTGAAACTCATTCGTGCCGCCGGCAGTCAGAACTGCTGGCAGCACGATCAGCTCAATGGTGCTGAGAGCCACCAGGCCGAAATCAAACATGTTTAAATACATGAAGCCTTCTTGTGGATCGTAGTACCACTCTCTCCGAAGAACGACGACTCGAACTAAAACATCGGCAACGTAGAGGACGTAAAAGCAATACTCTGAAACATCAAAGAACTCCTGCGAGAAGAACGGCCAGTGGTCTTGCGTCAAGTTGAGGTAAACCTCAGAAGCAGCAAGCGACTTGCAACTAAAACCGAAAAAGTTCCTGCTACCCTAAGCCAACACTCCACTAGTGTTCTGCATGTCTGGACCCTACGTGCGTCCATATAAGCTCCTACTCAGCTCCCTCGGGTGCTCCGAGAAACCTCAGCTTTTGAACCTGTCCATTGAGTCATTAGAACCATGAAGATCATGTTCACAATGACGACAACCCCCATGTATCCATCGAGGCGTTTCTTGATGAAAGACTTCCAGGGCGGATCCGGATCCCACCTCTCTGACATCACAGCCGCTCCAAGCGTCGCCGTGTTCTTTCGAGCCACATTCTTAGAGGATGTTCTAGCAACATCATCGCTAGTAGCATCACTTCTCAAGGGATACATGGGCTCGCCGGCGGCCTCGCTCTGCGAATCATCCATTTGACTGCCGGGAGAAGCCGTGCCCATGTTGGCATTTCTCTCGGCAGAGAAGGACGATAGTGTTCTATCCGGGTAGCTCTGTGCTTGAGGCTTTCGCTCAAGCAACCCACGAATCACAGTCTCTTGCTGTGCAAACTTGTGATCCAATAAGGACACAAGCCATTCTTCCAGGTTGGAGCTGTCACCAGGACCCGGTGGATCGCATTCCGGACTCGGCATAGGGCGACCCTTCGTCTGGAGTCGTCCCAGGCTGTCCTAACACCAACTACTACACTGTGCTGAAGCCGAAAGTGGAAGTGAGCTCTTGGCATCATGCTTCCCCACGTGTTTTCTTAAAAAGACTGGGCAAAGAACCGGTCATCAGACCGGCACCAGCCCGTATATGCATTTCACCATCAGCCCTACGCTTTCCGACTCAACCGGCACATTTTCCTCGAAGGCGCTCCAGGAGAAATCTGTGATCATTGCAACATCCACTGTGGGAATGGGGTCATGCTCTCTTGGAGATGCTGACCGTTTCAACGGCTTGATATCTAGCCTACTTTTTTTGTAGTCTACCAGCTACCATGCCTACTAAATGACTCCTGTCGGGCTGCAAGCACCTCCTCTCGGACTGCACTGCGCCGCAGCCTCACAAATTGCACGATAAATCTCGTGGCACTGCCGCATGAGCTTGGAATTCTCGTGCTGCAGAATGACTATGTCCAAAGCCCGTGCTTGCCCTTTGAGCTGCATCAGACCTTTGCAGAACTCAGCGATGGTGATAAGGCCGTCACCCTCGGACAGAATGTCGAAAAGCGGGCGCACGTCGCGAACGCTGACATCCAGGAACTTCATGTACTGCTGCACACTCGGTAAGCTCATGGCTTCCACGAACTCCTGTGGTGTCAAGTGTCCATCACCGTCGTCATCCACTATTTGGAAAAGCTCCTCTAGCTTCTCCTGGTACTCTACCGCATTCCGTCTTGTTTCTTCGATGACCAGCTCTGCGTCGTTCGCCGCGCTCGCCAGCGTTTCTTTGATGAACAGAGCCGTAACGACTCTAATAACTGCAAAGACCACCATAGCTATATATGGCAAGAATAAAGCCGCGTACCAAGGATCCACTAAATCTAGAACAGGACGGACACGCGACGGCCAAGAGCCACTGTGCGTCACCTCGAAGATGGTGTAAAAGGCTAGGGTGAAACTTCCATAGTACTGGTTCATCAGGACACGTGTGTCTATATCAGCCTCCTCGTCCAGGATGAAAGTCTGCAGCGCTTGTGCCATCATTAGTGCGAAAGCTATATTCAAAAGAAGCAGAAGAATCATGGACCAGAACAGCGCGCCAATGCTTGCTATACATGTCGAGACCAGCAGGCGTAACTGACGAAAAACGGACACGGTTTTGAAAATTCGCAGTGTTCTCACAATCCGAATCAGCTTTAACACTCTGATCGTGTTGGTTTCGATCTCCGGGTTTCCACCAGCGGAGAAAATGGCCGGCAGAAGCAGCAGCTCGAAAGTGCTTACGCAGACCAGGCATGCATCAAACATGTTCAGGTACATATATCCTTCCGAGGGGTCGAAATACCATTCTCTGCGTAGGACCAAGAGTCGAAAGACAACATCCGCAACATAGACACTGAAGAAGCAATACTCCGACACGTCGAAGAAGGCATCTGTAAAGAAGGGCCATGGATCGGGAATCAATCCGAGGCTGGCTTCGGCTCTGGAACCGGTCCACTGTGTCATGACGACCATGAAGATCATGTTTATGAGGACGACTCCTCGGGGGGGGGGGGGTTCGCAGGTCTGGGCTCTTACGCCTGGATCGGCTTCAGGATTTGCAAGTCTAGGATTTTGCTCTGCTCGCACAAGGCAGACAAATCATGAGGGTTTAGGCTTGATGAGGACTCCTCCCATGTAAAGATCGAGCTTGGTCTTTACGAAGTGCTTTACCGGTGGTTCTGGCTGCATCTTCTCTGACATCAGGTTCACCCCGAGGGTCGTCATGCGCTTCTTCGCCTCTGCCAGAGGCGAGTTTTGGAAAACGATGCCAACACTCGAGGTTGAGGGCTTGTAAGGACCTTTAGGAAAAAACATGAGGGTTTGCCGCAAGGCGGCCTTCGGTGACGTTGACTCGGCCACCTGACTGCTTCTTTCAACATCATCCTCTGTCGGGGAGATCTCCTGGTCAAGTTTCACCTCGAACACTTGCAGCGGCCGAGGGGATGTCGGAGATTTTGCATGCTTTTCCATCATGGACACTCGGCGTGGTAACGGCAATGCAGGCATGGGAGGAATGGGTGGCCGTGACTCCAGGATACCTCGTAGCACGGCTTCCTGCTGGCTGAACTTTAAGTCAAGGATGGCAAGAAACCATGTCTGGAATTCCATCCAATGACTCTCCGGTGCCTGGTCCGCCGACGGCGCAGGAGTCGGCATGGGCGGTGAGTCAGGTCTCGAGGCTGCTTCAGAAAGCTTGCGAAAGGGTAGGGATGTGTGGGTCTTCTCCGGGGGAAGCCATACCCTTTTAAAATCTGCTCAGGATGGGCTGTCGGTTCGCGCAGCTGAGCCTCTGTAATCCGGTGATGCAAACCGAGCACTCTCACCGTGTGCAACTTGACACCAGAATTGATCGACGGTGACGATTCACCTTCTGTCGTGAGTCTCTGAGGCTCCACACCGCCGTCATGGGCGAGGGCCCACCAGCACGACTGTGCAAAGCCGCAGCTGTCTTTGGAGCCTCATGGGCCTTAAACTCAACCCCGGGCGCACTAGATTCCTGACTCTGTGGGCCTTGCCCGAGCTTGCACCGTGAACGCAAACCGGAGTAGTGCTTCCAAGCCGCCCAGAAGTCTTTTGCAAGAGCCTGCCCTTGGTCAACCAAAAACAAGAGCTTACTTCTTGGTGCGACGGCTATCGCAGCCCGATCAGAGGCACATAAAAGGAGGGACGAGCCACGCCATGCCGCCATTCTGGACGGGAAAGTGAAAGGGGAGCCCAGTTTCGCCTGTGTACAAAGAGCTCAGAGGTCCTAGAGCAATGAATTGGACGGTGCACTGCAGCATCAAGCCATCGCCCTCATGAAGCTTTACACCTGGCACTTCGAAACCCCTGAGGGCCCGCGCATACACGTGGTCACCTCCTAACACGGCGACTTTGGCGTACCCGGAATTCCTTGCAACTGAGCCAGGTCAAGCCAAGACACAGCAGTTTCACATTTCCGTGCTGCACACGATTCATCTTTTTCGTGGGTCCCGCCGCTAGTTCCCAAACTCTAAGCGGCAGCAAAAGCCTTCAAAAGCTTCGGATGGAGTTGTAGAGTAGACGGTTTAGGGTTTCGGCGCTCACACTCGGACAATCCAGGCGAAGCATGTAGTTCGGAGTGCGATGAGTGAAACGTCACTAGGGGAAGTAGTCATAATACCACCAACATTTGATCTGCCAACTAGTAAAGTGACCGTGCCCTGATAGACCCGTTTCCCCCCTCAGGAACCTATACTCTGTAAAGCAAAATGCGTGACTTGTCGGACCCTGGGGATCGGGAGCTGCAGATTAGTTTGAGGGGGTTCGTAGTCAGGAGAAAAATAGGTTGACTGCTGTAGATAACTTGGTAGTAGATGGGCAGCCGGGATATGGCCGAAGGATCGTTGGGTGTGATCTGGTGTGAACTTCAGCCGGTTTAGGGTTAAGGGGAACATCATTCTCCTCATGTCATGCGCAAAGCAAGGTATAAGGGATCCTTGCACGACTCATCCTAAATCCATGTTCCAACTTGATGAACTTGACTATAAGGCTAGTTCTCAAGATTAGGTTCCCCTTTTAGGTCCCCAAAACCGTACGGCTGGCTTCTAAAAAAGGACCCTAGAAGGTGCCCTAATTTAGAGAACTGCCCGCAAGATTGAGGTCGGTCGGGGCTTTAGGCTGCAGGCTTTTGGGGATTTGGGATTTAAGGTTAGGCTTTAGGCTTCAGGGTGCAGGATTCTAAAGGATAATCTTTTAGGTGAAAGGTTATAGGTGTAATCTAACCCCTTTTTTTTGCATCGGGCCTTTACCACCGCCCGAAACCCTGAACCTTACGGTGGCGTTTCGGCTTCGGGGCTGCCACATCCTGACTACTAGGGGGCAACATGCCCCGCTTTAGGGGTAAAGGGTTTCGGCGCTCACACTCGGACAATCCAGGCGAGGCATGTGGTTCGGAGTCTGACAAGTGAAACTTCACTAGAAGGAATAGTCAGTACTTCATCAACAACGCGATGCCTAAGGGTTGAGGGGTTAAGGGTTTCGACGGTTTAGGTTATTTTTTAGATGGGGCCCCGGCCCACTAATAGTTCAAAAATAGGTTTATTATCAAACAGACAGGCCAAAAGTAGCACAAGGAAATCTGATCTCATTCGGTTTTCCAGGGCCAGGCAGTGTTTTGAATCCAAATATGTTTGGCATAGTTTGGCGATTAGGGCTGTGAGATGGGGTCGGACCGGCGAAGAGGTTGGGAGGAGCTATCTGCAACTTACCAGCGAAGAGGTTTGGAACCACGGTTTCGTTACCATCGCAACCTGGGCCCGGAGACCTTCTTTCAGACGGCCTGGACGCGGGGACTGGACTGGCCCGGCCGCCAGAGAGACAGAGCAAAACTAGCACCAGAAAAGCACAAAAAAAAGCACAATCGGACCGCGTCGAGCACAAGAAAAGCACAACAGACAGAGACAATTTTGCACCAGAACTGCCGCGCGCCAATGTGTTTTGAAATCATGGAGCACAAAAAAAAGCACAAACATACAAACACGTTTGGTTTTTGGAGCACAAGAAAAGCACAAAAAAAAGCACAATCGGAGCGTTTCGAGCACAAGAAAAGCACAACAGCCGGAGCGTTTCGAGCACAAGAAAAGCACAAAAAAAAAGCACAAACATACAAACACGTTTGGTTTTTGGAGCACAAGAAAAGCACAAAAAAAAAACACAATCGGATCGTTTCGAGCACAAGAAAAGCACAACAGCCGGAGCGTTTCGAGCACAAGAAAAGCACAAAAAAAAGCACAAACATACAAACACGTTTGGTTTTTGGAGCACAAGAAAAGCACAAACAAAAAGCACAATCGGAGCGTTTCGAGCACAAGAAAAGCACAACAGCCGGAGCGTTTCGAGCACAAGAAAAGCACAAAAAAAAGCACAAACATACAAACACGTTTGGTTTTTGGAGCACAAGAAAAGCACAAAAAAAAAGCACAATCGGATCGTTTCGAGCACAAGAAAAGCACAACAGCCGGAGCGTTTCGAGCACAAGAAAAGCACAAAAAAAAAGCACAAACATACAAACACGTTTGGTTTTTGGAGCACAAGAAAAGCACAAAAAAAAAGCACAATCGGATCGTTTCGAGCACAAGAAAAGCACAACAGAAAAGAGGTTTCTGTGATCGAAATGTCGCGCCCGGGTACGCCTCTCAGTACTAAACTTGGTCGAAGAGGCCAGACCCCGGCCCGGCCAGCCCGCCCCCCACCCCCCGTCCGTTCAGCTTTCCAGCGCAGCCCCCTCAGCCCCCCCCAGCACCCCCAGCCCCCCCCGCCCCGCCCCCTAGTCGCGCAGAGGCATTGCAGCTCCTGATGTTTGCTCAAGATCGAATCCGAGAAAACAACAGGGGTGTGACTGTGTTTGCAACTCATGGGGTGGCAGTTTACTTGTTGTCTCAGTCTTGCGTTTTCCAATCATGCGAGCATGATCACAAACGAGTCAACATTTCAGCATTTCCCTGGTGCTTCATCTTGTGCTTCTGTTTCTGCCCACTATTAGTGAGGCGGGGCCGCACACAAGTTATTTTATTTGTTTGACTGCCGACACCCATGTGTCAGCCCAGGCCCTCCCCCAGGACACTACAGAATGGACGCCCGAAAGTTGTTAGGGTTCAGGATTTAGGGTTGTAGGTTCAGGATGTAGGGGAACATCATTAGGGTATCCTTGCGCTAATTCTCCTAAATGCATGTTCCCACTTTCTGACTTCATTATACGATTGAGGTCGGTCGGGGCGTGAGGCTTTGGGGATTGGGGATTTAGCATTTAGTGAGGGCTAAGGCTAAGGCTTTGGGCCCCAAAAAGCCTGACCCGCCCCTGAGCAACCCAGGAGGCCCCGGCCCCTGGAATCTGCCAGCCCTGGCCCAGACCCCCGTTTGAGAGGGGCCCCCCCAGACACCCAAAGGCCTTTGCGCTTTGCCTTTACGCCCCAATGGAAGCATATCGACGTACTTGAACCGAGGCACAGGATGACGTTGTCCAGATCGTAATAGTTTTTGGCTTGGACCTGTCAACAAGCGACTTCTCATGCAGCAGCATATCGCCACAAACGTAGCCACGCCGAGCACATCTGTGTACATCCAGAGTCTTCGAGCAGTGTCGGGCTGGCCAACAGGCGCCTCCACATTTATCACCTCTGCACATCGTACAGCAGCTTGTGACCACACGCTACACAGGCCGTAGAGGGCTGCACTCGGATGTCGAAGTCCTCGAAGCGAAAATCGCGGAAAATCTCCACCTGCACTGTTCCCAACTTCCAGAAGAAAAAGTCTTCGGGCAGCGTGTTAGTGGGAGCTGATTGCATTGCACAAACCTTTCGTGAGTTTTGTGTGATCAGCCGATGATTAGCCCCCTCAGCTCTAAACCCTCGCAAGCCTTACTTCATTTTTCCCGGCTTGCCTCGGCGGCTTCGGCATCGACCGACCTTATAGTATCCCTACAGCTCCCCCCTATTGTATCCTTCTACTATCCCGATAGTCCCATGATGGAAACCGTGTAGAAACCTTGGCAATCCCATGATGTCTGTGTTTCGTCTCTCGCTCTCGCACAGAATCTCCGTGTTTAGGGGTGTGGACGCGGGCAACTCGGACTCGCAGGCGAGGCTTCTAGGGGTTCAGGGTTTAGGGGTGCTGCCTCGACATGCCAAGGGATGCATGTTTCAGTGTGGCAAGCAGCAAGTACTCGGAGTCGCAAGTTGACCACAGATTGCAGAAAGCTGCTCTTGGCATGCAGATGCAGAAACAACTTCACCATCCTTCACCCAAACGTGGCCTTTCAGGCCTTTGGCCGGGTTTGCCCTTTATGGCGCCGGGAAGCAAGAAGTCCACCACTGCTGGCCGCACCAGGCCCCGGGATCGCAGAAGGTCATCCAGAGTGCGACATTCCTTCGCACAAGTCTTCAAAGGGCCACAGACGCAACTTAACACCAAATTGCAGGAACTCAGAGGCATGACAGATCTCGCTTTCTTATGGCATTCCTCGCACGAACCACGACCAAGCTGCCGCAACAAATTCTGGCCGCTTGCCACCGCCTGTGATTCTGACGGCACCACCTCGAGCCATGCGGAGCATGCACAAGACCAAAGAACGGGCTTTGCGGGCTCTCTGACATGACCGAGAGACCACGCTCGACTAAATCCGGCTTGAACCTTACCTCCCACCCTAAACCCTAAACCCTAAATCCTAAACCCTAAACTAACCCTAAACCCTAAACCCTAAACCCGCATCCTTCAGTAAAGGCGCTGGCCACTTCTGGCTGGTCATCGTCTCCTCGGATGTAAGCCTCCGAAAGGGTCAGGGTTTCAGATCGGAGGGCTTAATGGCCCTAGTAATAATAAGAAATAACTATTAAAAAAAAAATAATAATAATAATAATAATAATAATAATAGTAACAATAATAAGAATAATAATAATAATAGTAATAGTAATAATAGTAATTTTTGCCTCCTGCATGGCTCATTCGACGAAGCAGGGTAATAGTTGTACACTCCTGTGAATTCCTCATCATGCCCTTTGCTGTTAGGGACTGGATGGGGACCACTGTCTCAGTGGGCATGCACAGCTGATCAGCTTCCCACTTCAGGAAGGATCGAGTCAGGGTCTTACTCAAGTAAATCGTGACGATCAGCAAAATGCAGTAATAATAGTAATAATAGTAATGATAGTAATAAAAGTAATAATAGTAATAATAGTAAGTCATAATAGTAATAATAGTAATAATAGCAAGTAATAATAGTAATAATAGTAATAATAGCCCCCCTTTCTCTGGTTGCAAGTCTCTCAAGGCCTCAATCGGGTCCTTCTGGAAGGACATGACGACCTGCTGTAAGCCAATCTGCTCGAGGAGGAAGTTAGGGCTGCACAGCTTCATGACAGCATGCAATGTCACAGGCTTTCTGAGTTTTCGAGTTTAAGGTTTAGGTTTCGGGTTCTGAGCCATGTGCTGTGCGCGGATGGCTCCAAACACCTCAGCGCCCAGGTTGGAACTGGAAGTCCGGAGTGCAAAGACTCGCTGCCTGAAAGCCAAGTCTTGCCGAGACACAATGCTTGACTAACTCGCAGCTGGGCCTGCGGCCATGTTCAGAGCTTCCATGCTTCAGGTGTCCGGCTTGGGGTCACAAGTGTTGGTTCGGCGCCCAACCCAAGAAAGACTCATCATGCGTCGGAATGTAACACACCCGTGGTTCACTTGTTTCCTCGACGCATGTGCAGCGCATGTGCCGGGTCTGGCCACAAATGCTCCGCCCGCAGTCAAGCCCTGCGACCCTGCCTGTATGCCTCAAAGTACGAGTGCATGGAGGGATTCGGCTCAACGCAGAGCCCGCCTTTGCTTGAAGCATGAACGCTGATTTGCTGGACAGCTGGGGGCTTTTGGACTTTATTTTGCCTGCCTAGGGGAGGCTGCCTCTTGCCAACCAAATCCTAAGCGCTGTCAAGGAGCGCCAACCCAGGCAGCGCTCAAAGAAGTATGTGTTCGATAGGTGGATGGGGTGAAACGCACCAACATCCACGAATCTCAGCTGAGTTTGGCTGCGGCTGTCACGCTACAGATGTGTTGCAAACCTGATGACCTGAAAGATTCTTGATACGATGACCTGCTCGGGAGGTGACACTCCCTGGCGATCGCCAGCGGAAGAACCTCACGAGGCATGCTCAGCAATGAGTTGGTCCGTGCAGGAAGAACTTCAGCTCACTTGATCCAAAAACTGCTGCGAGGGCACCTACATCCAAGCTGGAGCCAGCGAAGAAGTTCTTGTAAACAAACCAATCCTGCCTCGGCAGAGTACAGCTTTAGCTAGCCTGTGCATGTCATGTGGAGACGCTCAGGTGCCGACAAGTGCAAGCGCCTACTGAGCTCGTAACAGGCGGCTAAACTCCCCGGTAGCACTTCTGTCATCACTGCATCCGAGATGCTGCCACTGTGATGCATCACTTAGAGTAGCTTTGGCATCATCAATCATCCCGTGGCAGTCTATCCTGGGCTGCAAGTCACGACATGAACCAAACGATGACCCTGCGTGCCAAACAAACCGCACAAGCATCTCTTGCGTGACTTTTGTTTCTGAAGGTCCCTGCTTGGGGTCCTCAGGTTCCTTCCTGGGGGTTCGGGTCCCTCCTCGGAGGTCCTCCAGACAGTGTGGATTCGAGTATAGACAGTCTCTGATAGGGATCCCGCAAAGTTTCTGTAACTGCTTTGTCCACAGTCTGGCACCCCGTGCAAGGCAAGTGGCGAAGGTACGTGCACATTCAGCAGGGCCTGGAGGGCTGAGAAGCAATCACAGGCGCAACACTCGTCTCTGCGACCGCCATTCGGATTCCGCATCCCTTCCCAGAAACTTGAGACACACGTTGATGCATTCGGCGCGGTGTACAGTATGGTTCCCAGATCTGCGAATCCCATCTGAGAGCAGAAATCCAGCAGCCTCTTGGCTGACAGCCTCAGCAGGCTACAGATCCAGGAATCCAGCATGCCAAAGCAAGAGAGACGGTATGTAGCCGAGGAGCAGCTCCGCAGAAATGCGTGCCGCACCTAACTTCAAGAATTTCAGATGCGCCGTGCTTAGCTAAGGGAGCGGACGCCATGCACAACACATACTCTTATTCATCTACCGGGCAACCCGGGATGGCCAATTACTGACTGCTAAGTGCTTGTCAGTTGCCCAAGGATTCAGCTGGCAGCCGTTGCGTCGTATTCATTGTGCTGCTTCATCAATGCCACCAAGACGCCACGCCGCCTCGCTTGCGACGTCTCGCCACGCAGCGTGGAGGGAGCGACAGCCGTGTTCTCCTCAACACATGGGGACACAGCGAGTTGCCAACGAGTCTGGTTTGGAACCTTGCGTACAGACCTGACCAGGCACAGGATGAACACATAATAGCCAAGTTCAATGTCACATCGCACGCTAAGGCACTGGACAAAGCAACTTTTCAATCGCACGCCCAGCATGAGGCTGCAGAATGTATTACAATTCACGCGCGAAAGATGCGCAGCACGTCCCTTTCAGAGACATGCCCCCATCTCGTGAGAGGCTTTCAAGGTAGCACGCCTGCAACTACTGTACAGAACGACAAGCTCCTGCAAACAGCGTGTCCTCTTCTCTGCAGTTTCAACACGTCCGTTGCAGCTGAAAGGCTCCTTGTGTATGTTAGAACGGTAGAACGAGATACAGATACACAGAACACCACAGTTCAGAGAGCACCGCGACGAATCTCGGTGCATCACACGGGCATCTTGCAAACTACGAGATGTGCTGACCAGCATTGAACCAGCATGGAGCTCCTCAAGCCTACAGCCCTCTCGATTTCGAAGTCTTGCATCTTTTGTGAAAAGCCATGCAGAAATGCACTCCGAAACAAAGCCCGTCATCTCCACGCCTCGCCACCCGAGGACACTACAGGGTAGTGGCCAGCAAGCGTGCGATTTCTGAACCGCTTCTAGGACGATCCGGATGTTCGAAAGCTATCAGTTCAGCTCCTCGGCAAGGTCACCATTTCTCAAGTAGAGAAAGCCTCCGGTCCTTCAGTCACCTCTACGTAGCTGCTCTAGCTGAGGAACTGCACTCGGAAAATGCCGTCCCAATCCTCAAGATTGTCGGAGACTCTGCAGTGCGCTGACAGTCGACCTATGTGTAGTAGGACCAGAAATCGGTCATTGGGAAAGTGTCAGGCACGGAAAGGCTCCCTTCGCTCGGGAAGGCTTGAAAGCCATGCGATGCTCGTACCACAGCCAGATCAGGTCAAGGCGATCTGACGTTTTAAACAATTTTCAGTGGGCTGATACGCAAAACTCAGTCATCAAATTGCAAGGACTCTAGCTGCACAGAACGTGGCCCCAGTTTCAGCAAGCCAGCAGTCCGGAATGACAGATGTACCATGAACCAAAGTCGATGAACGGCATCGTGCAATCCCCCGTGCATTTCCGGACAAAAAGCCAGTATCAAAGCAACTGGCGGCCGAGCCGTTAAAATAAGGCTTCCTCTTGGAGGCAGCTCTCGCATTCGAATTATCTTGCATGTTCCCTGCACAGCTGTTTGCCAGGAACTTTGGCCACGAACTGAGGCCTTGCCTGCTTAGGCATTCAGTTTGGAAATCAGAGGACTGAGGATAAACGTGGTGTTTACCTCATGTCTTCATTTGCCATGTGCTTTCGCACCATCAATCTAACCTACAAAACCCAGTCACGCTCTACCTTTCCAAGGCCCGCTTTTCTCATGCCGCGTAGTCAGTAGCTGCATAGAGGTCCTGCAGCATTTGCGCTGTGCCACGCCTGCCACCAGGGGAAGCTTGGGTGCGGCCCATGATCTCTTGCGTCTGCCGCTTCTAACTTAAAACCTTCGGCTTATTGCCGTTTAATCCTCGTGCAGACCCTTGCACCAGCAGAACTTAGCATGCGCATTGCAAGCCGTTCTGTATATACTATTCCCCTCGACCAAGGAGCACTGCTCAGAATGCTACATGTCCAGTCCAAAAGCGTGTTTTGCAAGCGGCACTCGACCTATCATTGGCCCTTTTGCATCCAGGCCTCCCTACACCCTTGTGGCATCCCTATAAACCCTGGAACCCTTCTGCAGGAAACCCGTTTGCTGCTAAACCCTAAACCCCAACTTCGCCTGCCCTGGCGAGCCGGTCTCTCGGGCGAGGAGAAGCTGTTGTCTGCGAGGAGCTCCTTTCGGAAACACTGCTTTGCGAGCGGGCCGGGGGGGAGAGGGGACCTGGTGTTCCAAAACTTCTTCACTTTGGAGGTCGTTAAATAAGGGCCTGCTATATCTGCCATATTTAAGGTTAAACTCCCATTTCTGCTGGTCAAAGATAGAGGCTTCGAACAGCTTTGAATCAATCTGACATTTCAATCCTAGCCCTGCAAAAAAACTTAACTTGAATGCGTGAGGCTGTTTATCCGACTTCGGTGCAAGCAGCCTGCATGCCCATGGCACTAGGAGTCTTCCCAACGCCAGCCATGCTGGCTTCGCTTGCCATACTGGCCTTGCAAGGCGAGATGCCAACTACAGCCATCTGCTCGACAAAATCTGCTGTTTAATCACGATATACGATGCCGTGTTGTCACAACATTCATGTCACCCCGTGGCTTCTGACTTGCCCCGCTCACGAAGGACTCAGATCTGGAGACGATCTGTAGAATTGATATTAGCAGGAACCATGCAGAAATGAGATTGCTATGAGTTGCTCGCTTTGTTTTGTCCTGACAGTCAGAATAAGAGTATGTACAGACATGTACTTATACGTGTATGAACAAATAAATACACGGGTGAAGATATGTGTATACACCTGTACCAAGTCTATACCTGTTGACTTATCTAGCTGCAATCATCTAAATGTCCATCCAATATCTGTCTGTCCACAAGTGTCTGACATCTCCATTCCACAACTGTAATGCACTATAGCTTTTGCTGTAATGTAGTACAGTCTTGCTGTAATATACTAGGCTGGGCTTTCATATCGCAATTTTACTACAGATATGGGAGTTTCTGCCAATTAGGGGACCCCAACATAGGACCCCTCAAAAAAGGTACCTCAAATTTTCGGAAACTCCCATATACAAACAACCAAATCCCAGCACTGCCTGGCTCAACGATCGGCCCACTTCGCCCGCAAAAGACACCCAGGAGCTGCTGCGGACGGTCTCTTCATCCTGTTTCTTTTGAAGGACACTTTTCCACGATTCAGAAAGTGAAAGTTTCGCTGGGCCTTTCGCAAAGCTTGTTGTAAGCCATATCTTCATCCTGTTTAGCGTTTCGGGTTTCTGACACTCACACTCGGACAAGCCCTCAAGGTCTGCAGTAGTAGGTACGTCGAGCTCGTTTTCGGGTTTTAAGGTTCAACTTGCACACTCACTCACAGAAGGCATCACCATCACTATTGGAACACTAAGGTGGGACCGAGCATCTTGTAGCAGGGCAGAGAAAGGGGAGGACTCGGGATCCCGCAAGCAATGCACAAACTCGCACAAGACAGGCACAGATTCCAGCACATAGTCCCATAACGATCAAACGAGCAAGTGAGAGATGGCTGCTTTGGAGCTTTAGGGTTTAGGGCTTGGGCACCGACAACTCGGACAATCGAATGGTCTGCTGGTCGATTGGCTTAGGCTTTCTAAGCCTTGAGCTCTCTCCCTGGGTGGTGTCTCAGGTTGGAAGGAAACAGAATGTGCCGTAAGGTGTGTTGAGTGGTCTTTGCCACCGAGGTTTGGAATTGCGCCGTTTTTCACAGACGAAAGACAGTTTTGGGTTCATGGACTTCGGCAGGGTCCTCGACTGCGCCACTTTTTAAATACCGGACTGAAGGTGGAAAGAGATGTAGTCTGATCGGTTTCTGCCCACGCTGCAAGGCTAGAGTGTCGTGTAGGCGGCAAGTATCCGAAGCTTGTCCTTGAGCCCCTTGGCCTGTGCTGAATTGGATGGCTTCGAGAAACATGATCGCGGCAATGCATAACTACTGTACTGCTGGGCCAACTACTAGAAGGCTAACTAATAGCTATTGGCCAAGCTCAACCTGAAGTCGTGAACTCTAAACCCAAAAGTCTAAATCCTAAACCCTTAACTATGGGCCTCTGGACCAGGAACAGCCAGCTGCTGACACATCGGCTTCACCTCGTGATGCGAGAGCAAACCACAGTGCCGAAACAGCAGTGAAGATTTTTTTCCCTCCTACTCCTACTTCGCCAGGACGAGCTCGCTCAGCAAAGTGGGTGTTTTTCCCTCTGGGGGGGTAGGGTTTAGGGGAGTTAACCGTTAACCCACCGCCCATGTTTCTCACAAATCTTGTAGCGGGCCCGCGGCTAATCTGCGTCCCCGGCCAGGCCCTGCTTGATCCTGGTACAGTGGGGTAAGCACAAGCTGAAAGCAGGTCACAGCTGGGTCAGAGTCGGCTCCTTGCCAAAAACACAGGTGCCCCAGTCGCGATCTCCTCGCTCATCCCTCGTCTCCTTAGCCAAGGTACGTGCTGTGCAGAGCGGATCTCGTGGGACAGGGCCTGGTCGGCGGTCAATGATCTGTCTGGATTCTTTTGTGACCGGCAAAGACGTGCCAAATGTATGTGACGGGCTGGCGTGGATGGGCCAAGGCACGCGAGCTGTCTGCGGTGGCGACGGCGTTAGCATCGGCCTCTTTGGCGGATGATCACCAGCCTGAGCTGCAGTCGGATAAAAAACTTCTTGACAGAGGCATCGGAATTTGGCCATGTTGGTATGCCCTGCCCATTTTGGAAGCAAGCTGCCCCTGGGATGGAGAGTCTGTGCATCACGGGTGGTCCACCAACACTCCTAATTGCAGGTCAGGCCGGCTGCCATTCCATTAGAATCACAAATGTCAAGAACGCCTGTCAGCGGTCTCCCTGTCCTTCCAGAGAGAGTTCGTCCTGCTGGCGGTCCTATGGCATAGTCTTCATCAGTGTCGTCTCGATGTGCCTCATCGTCGCCTGTCGAGTAGAGACACAGAGCTGACGAGAGAGAGCGTGACGAGGAGAGAGACAGAGAGAGAGAGACAGAGACAGAGACGCAGACGGAGAGAGAGTGAGCGAGCCCCAAAACCAGTCCCAGTGGCTGGCTGCCAGCAGCTCGCGCATTGCTACAGCACTCGCATTGCTTACCAGACTCCTCGGTGCCACACACGGGCATGACCAGCCCTGAATTACACATCGACCTCCAGAGAATTCCGCAGTGTGCAAGTCCGAGCTGCATCACGGAGCCACTTCGGCCACGCGAAGAGCGCCGCGAGGCACTGGACATCACCCCGGACCTGGCCGGTGTGACAAATGCCAATTATAAATCCCGTCCCCCGCGGAGCTTCGCGTGCCTCCAAGATTGCCATGAGGCGGTGTCGTCGAAGTCCTCCTCCTGAGGCTGCCCTTCCTTGTTTGGAATGACGGGTCGACGGCTGAGGCACTCTCGGGTGTCTCTGCTCTGCCCCGCCTGCCCTTCGCCAAGCGTGGCCTTCCTCACAAGCCGCCGGCGCCGGCCGTCCTCTGTCCGCTCCTGCGTGAAGTGGCACGTGCCGAAGAGGTCGCGATTCACCTCTGCATTCACAGGGCTCATCTCGGCTACAGCTCATGCCCAAAGTGGAGTTGCTATGCAGTGCCAGAGTGCCGGAGCCTGGTCTGCTGCCACCTTTGCTCCAATCACCGGAGCCTGCTGTGAATGGGACCACCAACTCATCTGGCCCCTCGCAGCAGCTCACTTCCAAGATGCATCATGCATGGGACAGCCTCACTTCCAGTGACGCTGTGTTACCAGGTCTAAAGTGCTCGGTGCTAGGCTGTCCATAAGCTGAAGAGTTTCATGCCCAACCCGAGGCCGCACGGCAGTCTTTTTCGATCAGTCCACCCCTTCAACCTGCATCTCAGCTTTCGCACTTAAACCCTCCCGCTTCGTCTCGACGAAGAGGTCTTCATCCTCTATGTCAACGATCACAGGTGCAATTGATTTCTTGGCGCTTGGTCGAATTGACAGGGTCTCGCACCATCTAGTCTGACCTTCCATGTAATGCAGATCCCGGACATGGGCCAAGGACACGGATGTGGTAGAGTGACAAATGGCACCACTTCTCCTGTCAGACTTGACCTTGCAGAATCGATCAGCAATTCCGTAGATATGGTACTGGGGGCAGAGCTTAGCGGCGAGCCTGGAGACAGCAGGACTCGAGCACGTCTTTTTCACAACTGGGGTTACCCAGGCTTTGGCATGCGATGACCACACCTTGTCAGGCCATTCGGAGGTCAACAAAATATCGATGCTCTCCCCTTTCCGATGCATCATGAAAGCTTGTTTTTCAATCTTGTCCAATGCCGCCGAAGTGTAATGAGGACCGTGAAAAAGTCCACGACCCCATTTTTGTTTGAAGACCTCTGCGTCGTAACTGCCCGAAAGGTAGGCAATGCGCAACCCTGCTACTTCCGCTATCCCACAGGACCCCAAGAATGTCAGGTTCGGCTGCAAAAGAACAGGCTTCTTATCTTGCTCAGCCTTCTTTATGAATACCTCGGACGCACTGTCGATGAAGTACACAGGCACTGGCAGGACGCGAGCCGCGGCCGAACCCACATAATCCGAAATGCGGCTGCACATCTCATTTGGTGGCAAGAACTGGCCCACCGCAAGGACCAGATCTACCTCTCTCTTCAACTCGATCAACTTTGCATGCAACAAGTCCAGGCGGCCGTACATGTCCCCACAAACCAATACACTTCGTGGTTCCTTCTCTGAGGTCACCATTTTTAAATGGTCTATAGCCTCACTTGGGGGTGGTAAAAAGGGCGTCTGCGCGCTGATGCCAGCTTCCGACGCTCCTCCGAGGAAGGGCGTGGCCTCAGCCAGGCGTGGCCGCTTGAGCGCAGGCGTTTCTGCTTTCACGTCCCAGTCATCCATGGCGTCACATGGGATGTAGAAGAGATGACCAAAGGGACTAGAGTCTAGAGGCTCGAAACATGCCTTAAGGGGTGTCTTGTGCGGCCAGGCAGTGAACAAAAAGATGTCAAGGCAGGAATCCGCAGTGCGATTCTTAGGAGGGCGTCCGCATGCGTCCGCTGATTAAAGTACAAGCAATATCTCCATCTCGATCAAAGCCGTGTGACCTTAAACATCCTTAAGCATTTGTGCATGGCAGCAGTCTCCCATCCTACCACTTCTGGAGGCTTGATCCAGGTCAGCCTCATCAAACCGGGACAGATGGGGACAATTACAAGGCATAGCTTCTTCGAAGCGCCCCCTGGTCCCTGGTCCCTGGTCCCTGTAGGCCCGACGAGCCTGGCATGCTCGCCCATTTCGGAAGTCATTCCGCCTGCGCTCCATCACGAGTTGCTGAGCAAGCGCGACCGGCCGTGCAGCGAACTCATCTGAGGCTGGGTGCGGGTGTCGGGCCTCCTACGCTGTCGATGCGAAACTTCTTGCCACCAGAGTTCTGACGGACAAAGCCTCGCTCAGCTTGCACGAGGCATGGATTCAGGTGCGTGGCAATACGTGGCGAACTGCGTGAACCCAAGAAGGCCCTGAACCCCAGCCCTAGACTGTAGACGGATCACGGCGACACGCTTCGGTTCTTCTTTAAGGGCTTCGGGCCCTTCGTCTGGGTTCTTCTTAAGGAAGCTACTCCAAGTTACGGTACAGGGAGCTACAGTATGTTAGAAAACGTGGCTCCTTATAGCATTACGGTGGCTTAAATAAAAGGTTCCCCAGAACAAGAACCCAGTTATCTTCCGGGCGGCTGCGAATCTGTCCCGTCACCATCCTTTCAGGACCATGCCTCGACCAGCGACAGGAAGCAGAAGGTGGGTCAGGGTTTCGGCGCTCACCCTCGGAGAATAGAGGCGAGGCAGAGGGTTCGGAGTCTGACAAGTGAGACATAGAGTAACTAATGGGAGAAGTCATGGTTTCGACGCTCACAATGGGAGAAGTCATGGTTTAGGGTCAAGGCTTTAGGGGTTATTGGATGCTGGGGGAGTGGTAGAGTTGCTTATGCGGATTTCGGGCTCATCAGTTTCAACGGACATGGAGCAAGTCCTAAGAGCCGTCTCGATGCCACCCGCCTGGCAGGCTCTGAGTTCAGCAGAACATTGCTGGGAGGCTGCGCGTCAAAGGCAGACCTTGTCGAGGACACTTGCACTGACTTCTTTCGGAACGAGGCTCCACTCAAGGGCGAGGAGCGGAGAGTAGGGTTCCGAATCATCAGGAACTTCAAGCGGAACTTGCTCGCAGTCAGATAACCTTGGCATCAAGACAAATACACTCTCGAGACCAACGTGTGCAACGAAAAACGAAATGCTGAGGGTAAGGCTCCAAGGTTTGCCAAATCGTATGGCTCAGATCCAGGACATCCAACAGCTGCCTTGCAGCACACGCGAAGGCGGAGGCTGCTGTCTCAGACTGCAGGCCCTGCCTGACGGGTTTGAGTTGAAGAGAGCTCCTGAGGGCATCTTGCGCAAAGAGGTGCCGCATGTTGCAAAAAATGGTATACATCCGATTGCATGCGGCTAGCGGAACTGCGGCCAGCTAAGGCTTCGCCAAGCGTCTTCGTAGTGCCACTGACTACGACATAACGTCGGCGGAACACCAACGGCTCGCTTCGAACGGCAGAGTTTGAAAAGCAGGACTGCCAAGTGGTGCCTCAGAAGAATTCCACATCAAGGACTTGACTCAACAAGGATGTTAAAGGCCCAACTTGGACAGCGCCTTGACTCTTGCATCTTGCCTTAAGTCTGTACATGCCGAGGCTCCGTTCGGATCCGGTGGAGTCCCTTCGAAGCTGTGCAAGGACATTTCCTGCAGCACTCACTGACTTGCCAACAAAAGACTGACATGTTCCACATGCCTTACTGGTGCGAGTCAGGGCGGCTAGGAATGGACCTTTTTGGCATCGGGGCTTCTCTCCAAAACATTTTCTCTGAGCGGGAGCTCCAACATGTACTGAAACCCAATTCCTACAGCAAACCCCTAAAACCCAAGCTCCAATGAGGGGATGCCGAAACCCCGCTCGGCCTGGTGCATGCTCTCATCTTGCGGGACCTGACACTGCTTGGCTGGCCCGATCCTATAGGGCCAGCTGAGGTGTGACAGGGTGGTACATAAGGCTGTATAAGGCAAACAGATGTTTGTACATGGGGATGTATGGGGAAAACAGAGGTTCAGGAGGCAAGAGGCCTCCAGCTTGGCTGAGTCGCTGGGAGGTGCCTTCAGGCAGAGTGAATGCGGAGATGTGTTAAGCGGCACTACGTCTGGCCTGCTTGTCCCCGGTAGTCATCATCCTTGATTGAGTTTAGAATGAAACCGTTGCACATGCAACAAGGTGTCTCAAACAACTTCGACGTGCTTTCCGAGCAGCTTCGCAAATGCCTGCTTGCGCTGATGAGCTCGGGAAGTCGGATCAGTTGGCGGCGGATGTGGTGCCAGCCCTGCCTGACAAGTCGACAAGTTCTTATCATCAGATCGCACTTGGCCAAAGACGAGCCGTGAGGTCAAGACTCTAGAAATCTCAAGGGTCTAGAATCTAGAAGAGAAGGACAGATAGAGCTTTATACAAGAGATTACGAGTACAAAGCCCCATAGTGTCCTGAAGGAAGCTGTAGCCGAGTGCGGCATTCGCATCGGGCCGCTGCAGCGGTGATCTCTCCATAAGTGCACCGAGCAAATCTTTCCTCAGAAACTCTCTTGCATGAAAATTGCCACAAGCATGCACCTGTGCACAGCTCTCTCGATAGGGACTCGCCAAGGTTCAAAGCGTGAGAGTCCTGAAGCTCGACGTATTGATCGAGGTTGATCTTCCGCGTCAACGCGCTGTTGACGGCCGTCGCTAAGTCGGGGTCACAGAAGGGTCGCTGCTTCAGAATCATGAAGAAAAGCCTGGGCTTGCTGTTCAAACACATGTTCTGGAAGACTTGAGGGAAGGGAAGAGAGACGCCTGCAGCCTACTGCGTAAGGCCATACAATCTCAGCGGCACACAGCCAGCGCTGAAGACGTCACTCTGGGTTGTGGGCTCCATATTGAGCAATATCTCGGGTGCTGTAAAGCCCGCAGGCCCGCAGTGGATCGGGCGCTTCCGAACTTCGCTGAGGCGTGTTGCGACCCCAAAGTCACACAAGAGGGGACGCGAGTTCGAGAGAAGCACATTCTCGGGCTTCACATCTCGGTGGCAGACTCCCTGAAGATGTATATGTCTTAAAGCGGCCAGCAGACCCTGCATGATGCTGGCCGCAAAGTTTTCCGACACAGTGCCTCCACAATGCACCCAATCGAATAAGTCCCCCTGACCTGCCAGGGACAGGGCCATGGCCCAGCGAGGTCTCCTGTCATCGGCGAACTGCTGGCCGTCGGCCTGCATTCGTGATATGGTATTGTGTGTATGTGCATGTATGCATGCATGGCGGGGTGGATATGTTCTATAGGGATATGTAAATGATATGTCCAGACATACATGTGTATATATATATATGTGTGTATACCTATTGGTTGCCTTATAGCACCATAGAGATGCACTGTATTAGCATCATCTTGTCATATATGCACATAGGCATATATACATGTGTATATATATATATATACAATCATTTATTTATGTATTGTGTATTTGCTTATGTATATAATTGCTATATTTACTAGTATTATTGTCGTCTATGTATATACAGATATGTATATACATAACCTATTTATTTAGTGTATGTTGTTATATATATATACACATATAGAAACACCGTAACAGTGATATGTCTGATATGCGTATTGCATGTGAAAAGTGACATGTGGCAAGTCCTTCTTCAGGACGCGAGCAAGCAATCAGAAAACAACGCAATCCAACACACCAACCTGGAACATGGAGACGAGCTTGACGATGTTTTGGTGCTCATGGCAGAGCAGCTGCAGCTCAACCTCCTTTCTCATCTGTCGTTGAAGAGCTCCACCATCCGCCATTGGAACAACCTCGGACCGCTTGGTATTTTGCTAGAGAAACCAGGAACTGGGCTTGCTGGCTGCCAGAACCTGATCCTCCGATCTGTTGCCAAGGATCCAAAACAGGCCTTTTGCCTAAAACCCGGCGACAGAAGCAGCAAGAAGTCAATATGTTGCATGCCAGCTCACTGCCAACACAAGAGGGAGGCTCCAAATTGTTGCTGGTGACTTCTCGACACGCAAGCGGAACAATGACTCCAATTTTGGAATGTTTAGAGTTCAGAGAAAGCTCTGCAACATAGAATACAGCCCTGATTCGAGATGACGTCTGGGATTTGTCAAATCCATCTGTCAGGATGCTCTCACAAGGCTTCCAGGGAAAGCTGCAAGCGGGAACAAGATGCCCGCAAAGGTCATGCACCACAATCCGTTTTAAAGGGGACCAAAGACTTAGCAAAGCCATTTGTAAGAAGAGGCTGGAAAGCAACATCGCTCCGCACCCCCGTGCTCTGACTTGTTTCCCGGGCTTCGGGGCTTTACTGTGACTTGAAAGAGTCGCCGCTTGCGCATGCAGGCAGCCCTACCTTGGGCACCCCGGACTTTGTTGCTGAACACTGAAGCGTGGCAAAAACCATCTGTCGCCCGTTTTCACACGAATTGGGGTTTCCGGGCTTTGTTCCTGAAGCAATCAGCTTTTCCGAATTAGGCCTGGAAACTTTGAAAGCAACCTTCCCTTGTCCAGCGGAGCTCGGGTCATGTTGCTGAGCTCGGAATACCTCGCATGCTGCATCTCACTGACGTTCGTGCCAGCTTGCAACAGGAGCTCTCAGCCAAAGTCCCCGAAAATCAGAGCCACTGAAACCCTCAAATCCTTTGAACCCAGACTCTGCCGATCAAACCCTAAACCCCAAACCCATGCACGAAAATCAGAGCTTTTCCCTCCACTGCAGAGACAGTGGCCGAGCTAAATCCTCCTTTCGCAAGTAGGGGTCCTGGCAAGTCCGATGGTGCTGTATAGTATACGTAGCGTAAGATACACCAGATTGGTCACCATAGAATGAATATTCTAGAATAGAATCGAACAGATTAGAATGGATCTCACGCTGGCATGTGGCAAGAAGACGCTTTGGTGACTCCCGGTCGGCCTATGACATAGGCGGCAGACAGGTCGTGCCGAATCACTCCGGACTTGCTTAGCAGCCCCATTACCTGCGAGGAGACGTCATTCTGCCATTCCCCGCCTTTTCTGAGCCCAATGTGCCAACACCATTTACAGAATCGGCCAACCGGTCCATGCTGCTTCATGTCTGAGGCAGCTTCAGGAGTAACTTCTTATAATGATCACTTAAGCGGCTATCCGAGAATGGAAACCCTCTCTAGCTTCGTCTACAGTGAGCATGTCGAGCTCATCATCTGCAGTCACCTGTCTTCGGAATCTGCGGCTTTGCAAAAAGATCATTAAGACACGAAGCCGAATCAGGAAAAAAGCCGCGCTTTACATCAGCTCCGGCACTTCCTAGGAGCCACTTGGCCGCCCAGTTGCTGCTTGAAGTTCCGGCTCTCGTCCATAGACACGCATCACCCAGGCCTTCAGAGCAGGTCGGCTTAGAAAGTAGAGCCCCTTCCGAAACTCCGATTTCCAGCCTCCGTGGATGCTGAACTCGACGGTACCACCAACGCAAGCAATGCTGCTGCATCGTCCACGGGCGTGGCACCTGAAATCGGAAAGCTGAGTGGCGCCAAGCCGATGCCAGCTTCAGGCGTTGGGCTTTGCAGTGTCCCATGTCGTCGGTTGACTGTGCCCCTGCGTCCAGACTTGGGACTCCCTGGTTGCCTTGCTTGAAGGCTTTCTTCGAGCATTGCCCCTTTAGGCTAGCTGCGTCTCCACACTTCGGTCTCGGGAAGATTCTGCAAGGATGTAAACGACATAGCATTGGGCCAATTAACGCTCGCTCTTAACTTCGGCTGCAGTAAGACCGTTCATGAACGAGCCCCCTGGCTGCCTTGCTCAGAAAACCATGAACAAAGGTCAAGGCACTGACATGTGCCATGAGCAGAGGGAGTTGCAATAATGGATCTTCGTTCATCTGGCCTGTTCAGACAGGCTCCCGTCGGTTTGATCTTCGTCCTTCTGACAATTGCTGTTGCTTGCCCTGCCTCTGGCTAAAAATGTCAGACGTCCAGTGAACACGGCCGTCACCTGGACACTTTCTGCACCTTGCCGGGAGCAGGATCCCACGTCATTGGTGGCAGCGAAGCATACTCAGTCTGGCCGCATTGCATGGCAGTCTCGACTCTTTCTCACGTGGAAATACAAATGTGTAGTGGCTCATCATGGCTTCCGTGTCAGCACACAAACTCTTGAAAGTGGGAGCTAGAGCAATAAAGTACCGGCCACTCGGATCACGTGCTTGCCACCAGGCCTTCTGGTCTGTCCAGTTCATGAGCAGACTCGGATGCACAGCAACGACCAGCACAGCTATAGCCGAACATCGAGCGGGTAAAACTCCTGACCCTGAGTCTTGGGTCTGTTGCTGCAACACTGCTGCAGCTGCGCTCCCTCTTGCTGAGGCTCTTGCAGCTCTGGCAAGTGCTTCCGAAAGAAGTGCACTTGCGCCTGCTCCTCGTGCTCCGAGACCCATAGTTTTTCCAGAACTCGAAGCTGCTTCCGTCTCCCGCCTCCTGGCGCCAAGTCCTCAGCTCTCAAAGGCACAAGGCCTTGAGAGCCGAAGTGGACCTCAAGAGGGGCGGCTTCTGAAGGCATCGGATCTAAACCCTTTGTCCCCCGATTCAAGACAAGATGCGGCATGCAGCTCCATTAGCGGCATGCTGCCATCGGCAGCAACGGCAGACATTGTTGAAATGAATGAGGTGGCACCTGCAAGAAGAGCATTCTTGGCAGAATAAGCAAGCCCCTACTACTGCACTCTCACCGCCCACGCACTGCTTAGATTCGACAGCGTATGCCGGTCGGGGGCCTCAGTGTGGTGGCACGGTGCCGCCTACCCCGAAGTGCCCATCAAAAAAACCATCGGGAGCCACAGTGGGCTGCGTGCAGCAAGCACTGGAGTCACTTCATCACTTCAACTTCAAGGCTTAGCTGGCCATCAATATCTATCTCATCAATATCTATCTCGTATGATGAACCGTAACCACCGAGCTTAAAGAGAGGATGTCCGTGAATTTCCGTGTATAATTCCTCCGTGGCAGAGAAACCACGATCCCCACACATCTCCTGGGCCACATGTGGCCCCGAAGTGCGCCAGAACGAAGACGTCCTCCACGACCTGACCCTGCAAATCCAAAGACAAGTTTTTGCTTGCTTCGGGGCTCACATGGACTTGCCCGTCGCACAGCCGCAATGCAGCTCTGAAAGTCATCTAACTTGTTAAAGACGCGAGTCAAGTCAAGCTCCCGTTCCCTCACATCCTGCAACACATGTGCAGTGCGGCCTTCACATGGCGCTTTGGCAGCGCAGGTCCGCCAGCTTCGCGATGGACTAAAGGTGCCACAGGGCCTGGCCACCCCGGCAAGATTAGGACTGGTGGCAGGTTGAAGATTTGGCCCGAGTTGCTGAGGTCAACAACAGGGCGCGCAGCAAACCTCGGCAACAGAGCCATGGTCCGGAGCTCGAAATGCTGAGCTGGGAAGCACAGAAAAGTGCAGCACCGTAGTGGATAGCACTTCTCGGGCCGGCCCGACCTGTCCTGAACCCTACAGAATTTAACAGAATAGACAGGGGCAAAGGAAGAGAATGCACCGTTCGCCAGCAAGAAAAGTCACATCCTTCCAAGAGCCTCGAGCGTGAGCCCGGAGAAACGGAGCAAGGGCTTTGCAGCATGGGTACTAAGTACCTGGACCCCAAACGTATGTAGAATAATGGCCCTTTACAGGTTTTGGGCCATTATTTTACCTACTTGTGGGGGGTTTAGGTAATAGCCCATCCAGAACTACCAAACAGTTCTTAGCGGGGGCTTGCAGCAAACGTTGGCTCTGCACGCTTCCGTCCACCAGACGATTGCGAGACGTCTGGGGCTCTGGCGCCGCAAGAATGACAGCCTCATCAGTCAACTTGTGTTCCGTCACAGGGCCGTGGGCTCTCCTGAAACACATAAACGACGAGCCCCGCATGACCTGCCCGACTGGGTCTCCGGGCAGCACAGGAGGGCATCGGTTGACCAGACTCCTTTCGAAACACAGGACGTGACATGCAACCGGCAGCCTCATCTGTTTCGCGCCCCGGCTCCCATGAGTCCTCGTTGCTGAAGACTTCCAGCCGACCCTCATGGTGATCTACTTCTCCGGCAAGCTCCTTGCTGTCGGCGTGGAAGGATGCAACCCCACCCTGATTGCAAAGGCCCTAATCCTAAACCCTCCGACTCCCAACCCCAACCTAATAGACCCTGATCCCTCTTTTTCGCCAGCCCTCATGTTGGCTCCTCTACTGCGGCCCGGCTTTGCCGCAGGAGCGCCACAGACAACGGCCGAGGCAGCTGTGAGGACCAAGGCTCGGGCAGGGTCAGCAGCCTCGGGACCACAGGGAAGGAATCGACTTTCGGGTCTGTAGGGTTTAGGGAGGTCAGGGACTACTTCGCCCCCTACTTCCTTCAGTGCCGCACTGCAGAGCCATCTCCAACCTCAAAACGGACGCGGAGGGCTCCCCTTGAGGTACTCCTTTCTGACACGACTACCGGTAACTGGCTGAATTCCTGCTTAGGCCGGGCACGTGTGCTGTTCATGGCCAAGAAAGCAAACGCGGAAGCCATCCGGAGAAGCTTCGAAGTCACTAAAGAACGCCAACATCTCCTGCAGACACAATCGGGTGCTCAGCAGTAAGTCTGGTGTAAACAGACCACACTGCGGCCAATATGAATGGCCTTCCATGCTACTCCAGTGTTCACCGGCGGTGCCCTCGCAGCAGCCACCAGCCTTTTCGAGACGTGACGGGGCAGGCACACCAACTTGTCTCACGCAGGCACCGTGACTGTTGAGCTGGAGGGGCCACAGATTGAGATTGGTAGTTCAGCTTCTGTGCAAGCAGCTGCAACCTTGCTCCGGATCCATTCGTGCTGGGGACATGGCCGAAGAAGGGCAAAGGCACCGACGAAGCGAGGCATAGGACACCATGCAACTTGAGAGTTTCGCCTTATAAGCCTGACTTCGTTATAAGGGAGCCAGTGAACATGCCGAGTATTGCTCGAGCAATTGCTTTAACCTGACCGTGGCCAGTTTGCGTAGCATGCAGGGAAACCATGGAGTGCGGTAGTGTGCGCCAGCATGCCCACCGACCTGCCTGCATCTCTTCCAAGCTTGGTATGACTGCAGGATACAGCTGAAGCTAAATATGTTCCAACAGCGGTTCCAACGTAGTAGACTTATTGCAGGTATCTGGGGCTTTTGTTGTGCAGTACTGGTGCCTGGAGGAGGATTCAGCGGAACCACACTCGCCCAAGCTGTTTTTCCTCTTCGGCGTTGAAACACTGGCTTATTCGGACATTCCCGGCTTGGCCTCTACACCTTGAGCGCGGCCAAAGTTGTCAAAGTAGTTCTGACTCAGAGCGCTGAGCCTTGCGTAGCTCTGTAATAATCCACCACAAGTTCGCAACAACCTCAATGTCTGTCACCTTTGGTGTTCAGTTGCTGCATCGTGTACAACGTGCCGCTGTGTTCAGTTGCCGCTGGCTTGGCCACCACCAGTACTGGCGCGACCGTTGCTGGAGGGAGCAGCACTTTCCTCGTGACCGTTGGTCGATGCGCGACCGTTGGTCGAGGCACGAGTACCCTCCTCCGCGCTGCTCACATAGACCTTCGATGTACCCGAGCTTCCTGCCATTCTGCCTCTTCTCATCAGCCAAGCCCAGACCAGGGCAAGCAAGAAGGAGATCGGGATGGCAACTAGTACAAAGAGCCAGGCGTGGTCCATCAGGGTCACGGCCGTCCACACCCCATGTGTTGGGTGTGTCCGGGCTTGGGCCAACATCGGCGGGATTCAACGGGTAGCACGGCAGCACGCAAGCATCAGTATGTGTCTGCATGACCCACAGCATATTAGCGTAACATGTGGCACTCCTTCGGTCGATCGTGATTTTACCTGTGGACTGCGGAACTCTTGGCTCTTCAGCCTGCCAACGTCTTGTTGGCGACTTGGAAACGGAACTGGCAGTTGCCAAGCATCGGAACTTTTGCTCAGGTATGCCCCGGAGGCAAAGTTTAAAAATCGCTTGCCTTTTGCTACAGGGGATCAGGCTACATCCCTGCCGCAAGACTCAGGCCCGGTAGCTCTTCAGCAGTTCAGGAGGCGCCTTCTCTGGACAGGAGAAGTAGCGGCGGCCCACCTCAGTTCTATATATCAGCTACACCTACTGGTTGTGCCAAATCCTGCTAAAATCCATAATCTATTAGGAGTGGTTTGTGTCGTGCCTCGCGCGCGGTCGTGAACTCTGCCAAGTCCTGCCAGTGGCAGGCGAGAACGTCTTGGGAGCAATCCATATAAGGCTATTCTGTTGCAAGCCGCCTTGTAGTGGTGCAGCAAGGGGCAGATGCTCTTCCAGAAAGACTCAAAGAGATCTGGAGCATCCACGAGCAGAATTCTAGCCAATCTTCGGGGATAATAGTTGTGTATGACGTCAATCATGAAGCACACGAACTCGAGGTCTGCTTGCAGCGGGGTGAAGCCACTCAGGTCCACAATGGCCAAGGCCTGCTCAACTTTCTCGGCATCGCCTCCCGAGGCCAAAGAAGGCTCCAAGGTAGTTAGCCTCTCCAGCAATTGCTCCATGTACCAAGTGCACATGCTGCAGCTTTCTTTGAAGCGGCGCTCGAGGACGTTGTGACGACGGGCGATAACAACCAAAACCGGTCTTCCCGTAATATCCCGATGAGCGTGGAGATAAGCCTTGCGAGATCTCATTTCTTTGATGAACAATTCAGGGCCTAGACGCTCAACGCTGAATTCTTTACGCCATTCCAGACACTTTCGCAGTTTGGACGCGGCTTCTGCAACGTCCAAATGCCGATCACGCAGGAACCACCAAAGCAAAGCTCGATTTTGCGCAGCAGGCCTTCCCCTAAACTTGAAAACCTCGGGAATGCGTTGCTGCAGCTGTCGTATGTGTTCTTCGGCGGTTTCGGCGTCCACCTCTACTTCATTTTCAATGCGGCACGTGCCAAGGCCCACGGGGGCACCATAAACTGCAGAGTGCGCCTTCTGTGCCGGCAACCGGCGTCGTCTGAGAAGGCCCCACGCCAAGACGACAGCTGACGTCCCCGAGAAAGCGACGGCATGCCTTCCCGGCCCCTTCGGAGCCCCAGCACCAGCGAAGCCTCTGCTGGCCTGCCCTGCACTGCGGAGAACCTGAGCCTGCCCAGTTGCCGCAAATTCGGGGGGCTCCAAGCCGGGCTCGAAGTAGTGCTCACGCAGCTCTTCCACAGACACGAAGTCTGCAAGGCTGGAGTAGCGGCCCAGGAGTGGCTTGATGTTCTCCCAGAAGCTTCGGAAGAGGTCCGGAGCCCCGACAAGAAGGACCTTACCGGTTCGCCCGGGGTAGTAGTTGTATAAGACTTCAATCAAGAAGCCGGCAACCTCCAAATCGGCTTGGAGCGGAGAGAAGTCCCGGAGATCAAAAATCCCAAGCGCCTGCTCTGGCTTTGAAGAAGTTGCCATCGGCGACCCTTTCACAGGAGGTGGCTCAAGGGTATCACACTGCTTCATGGCCGTCTCCAGCATCCAGGTGCACATCCGTGAGCTTTCAAGCAGGCTACGATCGAAGACGTTGTGCCTCCGAGCAATTGCCACGATCACGGGACGACCAACAACGTCTGGATGACGATGGACATACCCCTTCCCAGCTCTCATTTCTTTCAGGAACATGTCTGGGCCGAGGTATTCCACTCCTGAGAAGTTTCTACAGGACGCAAAGTCTTGCACGCGGGTGCGCATATCTGCCGAGGTGTATGCAAGCCCCATGCCCCAATCAGGGCGCAGCGAAACTTCTGCCGCCAGCGCAAGCACTTCACCAGCTTCTCGGTGGCCTGCAGAGGAGGGTCTCAGCTCTCGAGAGGAGGGTCTCAGCTCTCGATGCACACCAGGCTTTTTTGCATCGCCCGCGTTTTGGCCCTGCCTCCTGCACATCCAAGCGTCGGTCCCGCAAAAACCACCAAACCAAGCCAGGATTCTCGACCGCTGGCCGATGCTGGAAATTCCTTGCTTCAAGGGGCTTCCTCGAGCGGGGCTGGCACAAACCGAATCCGGCGCAGTGCAAGCAAGCCACGGCAGGTTCTTGTAGCCCCGCAGGTTTTGGCAGACCTGAGAACTGTCTAGCTGCCAGTCAACCCTCGCGCTGTGCCTCCAGATACTCAAGCCCTTTTGGGCACCCTCTCGAAATCTTGAACACTGGCCTCATCTATTCGAGCCCACGCGATTCTGCCATCCACCTCGCAAGGCTCGATGTAGGTGGAGCCTCTGCAGAAGGAAGCACATGCAGGCAGAGCATGCAGGTGGCCATGCCGAAGACTCATGACTCGTAGCCAAAGACCAAAATCCGAGACTTCCATCCCAAACCCTCAACAACCTCAAGCGTGCAACAACTCTAAACTCTAAACCCTCCCAATCCCCCTAAGCTCCCTAAGCTCCCTAAATCCTAAATCCCTGAGCTCGGACAGACCAGGGGCCGAGGTCAGGAGTCGCCCGCAGCAGCGCTCTGAGGCCTCGATCCGCTGCGGACGCGGGCACCTGCACGGAAGGCTCCCCTGAAAACTCTACAATAGCATAATACGAAACATAACAACATACAAGAAAATATATTCGCTTATAATTATGACGGGGTTCAGGGCGCTTAGGGCTTAGTGGGCCTGGGGGGCTTAGTGGGCTTTGGGTGTTTACGCTCTCACAACTCGGCTTAGGTGATTTTGGGGCTAGGGGGCTCAGGGTTTACAAGAGTTTACGCTCGCGACTCGGACTTTGCCAGACGTCTCGGCACGTGTTGACATTGCAGGGGTGAAATCCTCGGCCAAGCTCTATATGATGGAAGCCCATGATGAACAGAGGGATTATATGAGGGGCGCATGCAAGTCGCTGCAAGGAGCTGGGAAAGCTTCTGAGGGAATCACAACTTTACCTTCCAGAAGTCTAGACATCTGGACTACAAGTAGTCTGAAACATCGGCGACCCTCACAAGCCACATAAGTTACAGGTGTACAGCGTCGGGGATGTGCATTTCCTTGTAGCTGCTGGAACAAGCTAAGAAAACTGGCCATCAGTTCACAACACCCACTGCCCCACCGATCGCTCCCGAATACTGTGTGAAATCTGTAATTTGTTGATGCGCCTTGTTGATGCCTGTACGACGCTTCCTGCAGTTAAAGTCTATTGTACTCCAAACTACACAAAGGGTCCAGCCCAGCACGTAGGTCTGTGATACACCTGCAAAAGCCCTCTGGTGCACTTTTGCTTCCACAGAATATTGGCGCCTTCTTTGTAAAGTTGTGGCTTCCAATAATTGTTTCCCCGACCCTTGCCGTCTGAAATGCGCCTGAGCACCAGCAAATCCAAGCTGCCACCTCGGCAGCCGAGGCTGTTCCAAGTCCAGCGAAAAATTATCCACACAAATGCTCGGATGGTTAACGGAGACACAGGAGCAGGACATCGTGGGCAACCGTTTCGAATTCGACCCCTGTGCTGCCTCCTGCCGGCTCATCTCTTGCTGATAAGACGCCGCAGGCCCTGCGGGAAGAGCGCCACTGCCGCTGCGGGGACTGTGAACTTCAGTACTCGGCCTGGTGATGGCATATTATAGTATATATTAGAGTATATTATAGTATAGATTATAGTATTTTCAGTGTACATTACAGTATATAATAGTATAGTTATAGTCTTACTCAAACAAGTGGCTACAGGACCAGCCTCTCGAGAAATGTCTTCGGCGGTCTTCGGCCATGTGCTCTGGCTGTCTGCCCATCAGTCTCCAGGGTTACGTGCTCTCGCCCATACCATATCAGCATCCTATCAGGCACATCCTTGCTGGAACCTGCTGGAGAATCGTGTGGAATGGTCTACTGATGTTTACTGCAAGCTGCCGGGATCCGATGTGAACACATGCCCCGCATGACAAAAATATACGCCAAAAGGATCAGCTACCAATGCGGCAGAACGTAGATCAGCTTCCAATTACAGCACCCAGAGAGTGCAATAGCCCTCACTTACCGGGCATACCGTATACTTCACACTTTAGATCACTTGTGCACCTCAACCAACCTTGCCGGACTGTTTTCCGCTTCTTCCACACCACCGACTTCCTCTTGTGGAGCGGCATCAGGAACCGCAGCGGCAGATGCAGGACCTCGACGCCCACAGGTTCGTTCGGGCTTCTTGATGGCTTCTGCAAGGGCTCATTATATACCAGACAGTAACGGGGACTATGATGTCTAGCAGCGCACTTTTTTCAGCCTTTTTGCTCAACACCTTTTCCATGCCGTGTGTGCCAACACACCATCACTGCTGCAGTAGGCTTGCATGTTTGCGGAAAGCCAGACCTGTACACTGGCGCAGCAAGGATAACTTGCTGCACGGCCTCTGCTGAGTCAAAGGCTCGAGCGGTAATAAACACACTAGCCGCTAGCCGTCACCAGCCGAGTCGTAAGACCTTATCCCCCAGGGCCCGAGCAGTAGTGCCGTAAGCGCGGAATGCACGGAGGCTGCTCTTGCATTGCCCAGGCCGCGCTCACGACTGCGCGCAGCTTCGCCAGCCCGGGGGCTTCACAGCTTCGATGGAGCCCAGGAGGTGGGAAAGCTTCCTAAGCTCTGCAGGCAAGGAGGATTGTAGTTGTATGGGGGAGCGTTCTTGCACTTACATGAAGGATGTCCCTAAGTACGGCTCCGACTGTTGGTGAATGTTCGGGTCCCTGAACTGGAGCCCTCTCGTCTCAAACGTTGCCGGCCGATGGCTTCAGGCTACTGCCGGAGTCAGCATCCGCCGGCGTGCTGAGGACAGCTCTGGAGATATTTGGCTTGTGTGTGTGTGTGTGTACATATACATATACATATATACAAATCTTATTAAGAAATGTAGGTCTTGCGCAGAGCCAATGGCAGACCTGGAGCAATATATGCAGGTCTTTGTTTATGTGCGTCCGTGTCTGTCTGCCTGCCTGCCCGTCTGCCTGAGTGTATGTATGTGTGTAACTGCGCAGACCTCCCTGATCTTCAAGGCGTTGCCATGCTGCAGCTTTTCGGAGAGAGACAAGAGCACAATGCGGA
This sequence comes from Symbiodinium sp. CCMP2592, assembly GCA_905221615.1. NCBI lineage: Eukaryota > Dinophyceae > Suessiales > Symbiodiniaceae > Symbiodinium > Symbiodinium sp. CCMP2592. The sequence goes on from CAJNDT010000779.1 coordinate 343,589, forward strand.
TTCCTTGAGAACTCAACATCGACAAGTCCCAAGTTCCCCTGGTGGCAGTGATCCTGCTTAAAGGGTCCAGTCACGGTTAGAGCAGAGACCTGAGCAGCCAGGAATCTCCAGTTCTCTGGGGTCTGCACCGGCCTCCATAAGCTGCTGCACCACAGAAGCGTTCCCCTTCATGGCAGCGTAGTAAACGGCCGATTTTTGCGTCGAATCCTTGATGTTGACGTCAGCCCGCGCGGCCAACAACGCTGTGATAACTTCCGGCGTGTTCTTAATGCAGGCCTGTAGGAGGGGCGTTCGGCCCATCTCGTTGCAACTTTCCAGGTCCACACCCTGACTGATCAAATGAAATGCGAGATCGTTGAGCCTCCCCCTCACAGCAACATGCAGCACATTGCTCCCGAAGTCCGACAGCAGGTTTCCCTCGGCGTCGAAGCCGGCGCCCTCGTCGAGCAGCTGTCGCGCCTCTTCGAAGCGACTGTAGTTTGCCGCTTCAACGAACTTGCGCAAGAGCTGGCGGTAGTCGAGCAACTGCCCTGGAATTCGGACGATGACCATGTCGAGGTCCGTGACGTCCTCTCTTAAGAGCTCCTTGAGCAGCGTAGTCTCGTTCGTTAACGTCACCCCTTGGTGCACCAACTGTATGGTGAAATCTGGCACCCGCAGCTCACTGGCCACGCGCCTCTTCACCGTCAACACCGGCTCCTCAGTGCCGATCTGAAAGCACACCTCCCGCCCGCCCAACGTTCGCGAACTCACCGTCACCTCTGGAGCAGGAAGCCTTTCAGGGTTCTTGTTAAGGAATCTAAGTTACCATATCATAGGGGGATCTTAGTAAATCATAGGGTGTCCTTATTATGGTAACTTAAGTCAAATCCCTTAACGAGAACCCAGCCTTTCAGGGGTCTCCTCCCCGTCCCCGTGTGCCATTGCCTTCAATCGGAAAGGAGAGGCGAGGACGCCCGCGGCAGCTTGAGCCACTCAGGGCAAATTACACTCCGGTTTTAGCATATCTTCACCATGAAGCGAGTTATTGTGTGTGTGTGTGTGTCTGTGTGTGTATGTATATATATATATATATATATATATATATATATATATATATATATTAGATTAGATAAGATTGAATTGGATTATATGATAACAGGTTCCTTCGGGCTTCTCCCTGGCTTCAGGAAAGGGCTCACCATATACCATAACGGGGACCACGATTTCTGGCAGCGCACGAATTCAAGCCTTCTTGCTCAACACCTTTTCCATGCCGTGTGTGCCAACACACCATCATTGCCGCAGTAGGCTTGCATGTTTGCGGAAAGCCAGACCTGTACACTGGCGCAGCAAGGATGACCTGCTGCACGGCCTCTGCTGAGTCAAAGGCTCGGGCGGAAATAAACACACTAGCCGCTAGCCGTCACCAGCCGAGAGTCGTAAGACCTCATCCCCTAGGGCCTGAGCAGTAGTGCTGCAAGCACGGAATGCACGGTGTTATGACAACGCGCACGACTGCGAACATCTTCTCTCTGGAATGATGCCACAGGCACCACTTCCAATGTTCTGTTCGCCGTTGTATCGCCGATTGTATCCGTGCCCATTCGTGCGCGTAGTGCCGGTGCTTCTCAGCTTCAATGGAGCCCAGGAGGTGGGAAAGCTTCCTAAGCTCTGCAGGTAAGGAGGATTGTAGTTGGCGATGCTGCCACGGGCTTGTAGAACTAACTCTCATAGCAAAACTGGCTCCCTGTATGGGAGCGTTCTTTCACTTACATTAAGGATGTCCGTAAGTACGGCTCCGACTGTTGGTCCATGTTCGGGTCCCTTTACTAGAGCTCTTTTGTCTCAAACGTTGCCGGCCGATGGCTTCAGGCTACTTTCGGAGTCAGCATCCGCCGGCGTGCAAAGGACAGCTCTGGAGATTCTTTACAAATGTGGATCTTTGTGTGTTTGTGTGTGTGTGTGTGTGTGTCCATGTCTGTCTGCCTGCCTGCCTGAGTGCGTGTATGTGTGTAACTGCGTAGACCTCCCTGATCTTCAAGGCTATGCTGCAGCTCCAGGTGAGAGACAAGAGGACAATGCGGACTCCTTGAGAACTCAACATCGACCCCCGTCCCCCTGGCAAAGTGATCCTGCTTAAAGGGTCCTGTCACGGTTAGAGCAGAGACCTGAGCAGCCAGGAATCTCCAGTTCTCTGGGGTCTGCACCGGCCTCCATAAGCTGCTGCACCACAGAAGCGTTCCCCTTCATGGCAGCGTAGTAAACGGCCGAATTTTCCGCCGAATCCTTGATGTTGACGTCAGCCCGCGCGGCCAACAACGCTGTGATGACTTCCGGCGTGTTCTTGATGCAGGCCTGTACGAGGGGCGTTCGGCCGTTCTCGTTGCAACTTTCCAGGTCCACACCCTGACTGATCAAATGCAGTGCGAGATCGTTGAGCCTCCCCCTCACAGCAACATGCAGCACATTGCTCCCGAAGTCCGACAGCAGGTTTCCCTCGGCGTCGAAGCCGGCGCCCTCGTCGAGCAGCTGTCGCGCCTCTTCGAAGCGACTGTAGTTTGCCGCTTCAACGAACTTGCGCAAGAGCTGGCGGTAGTCGAGCAACTGCCCTGGAATTCGGACGATGACCATGTCGAGGTCCGTGACGTCCTCTCTTAAGAGCTCCTTGAGCAGCGTAGTCTCGTTCGTTAACGTCACCCCTTGGTGCACCAACTGTATGGTGAAATCTGGCACCCGCAGCTCACTGGCCACGCGCCTCTTCACAGTCAACACCGGCTCCTCAGTGCCGATCTGAAAGCACACCTCCCGCCCGCCCAACGTTCGCGAACTCACCGTCACCTCTGGAGCAGGAAGCCTTTCAGGGTTCTTGTTAAGGAATCTAAGTTACCATATCATAGGGGGATCTTAGTAAATCATAGGGTGTCCTTATTATGGTAACTTAAGTCAAATCCCTTAACGAGAACCCAGCCTTTCAGGGGTCTCCTCCCCGTCCCCGTGTGCCATTGCCGTCAATCGGAAAGGAGAGGCGAGGACGCCCGCGGCAGCTTGAGCCCCTCAGGGCAAATTACACTCCGGTTTTAGCATATCTTCGAGTTATTGTGTTTTTGATAAGATAAGATTGGATTGGATTTTGGTATAATCTAACTTATCGTAGAGTTTCGTATAGCATAGTACATTCTATGAGTACATAGTATGCAAGCGTGCCCGGCGCCCTGCTTTCGAAGACGCCCCCTGGGCTCATGTCTACTGAGAGCCGGGCCTTCCAAATCAGGCCTTGCAGAGGTAAAGAGCTCAGTTTTGCGCCCAGATGTTACTTACCTTTGGTTAGTAGGGAATGGAAGAATGGGGCTAGTAGTAGTTATAATTGTACCCCTTTCCTCCGTTCCCTACTAACCACAGGTAAGTCTATCCAAATCTTGGGGCATGACAAGGACTCCGAGGATGAGGTCTGGGCACCTGGATGCAATGCCCGCTCTGCGAGGCTTCCGAGACAGAGCTCATAGCAGCGAAACTCGGAACCTGCGTAGCTCTCGCGGCTTTCTGGCGCCGGTGTCCTGCGTGTACAACTAGTTATCATGGCAATACGACTTGGCCGGCTCGCATCGCGTCCACACAAACTGAGAAATGCTGACCACCCTTCCGCTCCCCGATTTCAAGGCGGCAGAGATGGGCTGCCACATCATGGCACCTGGCGTGTCTGCACATGTCTGCAGCATGCCATGCCTGCACTGCCCAAGCTTCCCCGGCCTGGTGGAAGTGCCGACCTCTCGCTTTCAGTCTCGTGTTCATTCACATGGCACCTGAGCCGTGCAAGGGCAAAAGTCTCGCTCCATTGAGGCCAGAGCATGTCCGAACCTTGTTTTGAGATTAGATCGAGGCTGGGCATGTGGGGCGTGGGGAGCGAGGGAGAGAGAGAGCCGTCGAGGCACTGCTGGTGGCCACCACTCTCTCCTGATGGCGGCACGGTGTGACTTCAGGCCGAGTGTACAAGCAGCCGCGGAGCAGAAAGTGGTGCCTTGCACCTCCTCATCTAGACCGGGGCTGTCTTCGGCCTGCCAGGAGTCATGCTGCAGGGAGGCAGAGAGACGCTGGTTCGCAGGAGAAGCACCGGACAGTATCGAATGCGGAATCATTCAAGCCTGTTGAGATGCAGCTCCATCAACCGGGAACTGGAGCCACAGCACAACCTGACCAGGTGGAAGATGCACCAAGCAGTGAAGAGCGGTGGAGGCCTCCACCCCATTTCGTTGCACGACTACTCGCTTCCGGCTGTCGCCGGCCAAACATGCCTGGACAAGCTCCTGGGCTCTTGACACAAGACTTCGAAGAATTGACTGGCTGTAGAAGACGATGATTCCATCAGTGGTCCTCCTGAAACATGATCTCCGAATCATCCATCTTGCAGAATCTGTCCCCAGCAAGCAGACCAGCCTGCAACCAGAATAACCAGAAGAAGTCACCATCACTTGAAGTAAGGTTGCAAACTTCGAACCTGGACATACTTCGAAAGCTCTTGCTTGCTCCGTTCTGAAGTTATATATTAAATACTCGAAGTCACATATTTCCTGATCTCAACGCCCTCTCAGCTCGAGAGATCCTCCAAACTTCTGACCTCGCCTCCGCAGCGACAGATCCTGGGCGGTCGCTTTAAGGGCTGCTATAATTACATTAAGGAACCCCGCAAAATAGTGCAAAAGTTCATTTCTGGCTCCAAGAGCTTCCGATGCCAAGCTTCCAGGGCAAACGAAGGTCACCTGAAGGCCGTCCAGGAAAACGCCCATTTGCCGTCCTCCTCAAAGGCGCCAACTTCGGGGCTTGCGAAGTAGGCACTGCGCAGGAAGAGGAACCTGCCCGTAGCCTTTCGACATCGCGAAGATGGGGTCCTGCAAGCACTGCTTCATTTGAAACCTGCCCCTGATCTGGGAATCTAGGCATGGCTTGCGGAGTCCCAGTGGTCCTAGCAACTCACGGAGCTCCGCGACGGCAGCGATGGCAGCAGCCTCCTTGAACTCAAGCAAAGCATCACGGCAGCCGAGGTGCCATGTTCCGTCTCGAGCTCCTCTGGACTTGCTTCGTCCTCTCTGTCATTGCTTCGTTCTGTTGTCTCGGAACATCGCATCCTTCGTGCACGCACCAGAGACATACCAGAACTGTTACTTAACTCTCGGTGCGAATGTAAAAAAGAACATGGTCTCCTCCAACTGGCTCAAGCAACCAGCTGATGCCATGTTGCTGCTTATCGTGCCATGCCCTTCTGCAGGCAAGCAGCTGTTCACCCAGCCTCTCCAAATACCGCATCATGATTTCTTTCGCCTGCTCGGACTGCACTTCGCGGCAACGTCCGAAAAAGGTCTGGTTTTTCAATCGAAGGCGGCAGCTGCACAAGCAGCTTCTCTACAACACCCGCCCGTGAAGGTCGGTCGCAGCTCGGCCTGCTCTTCGGTCATTGTCACGTGCTCCTGGCTGCAGTTCATGGCAGAATTTGGGAACTGAGATTGTTGGACCACGTGTGTCATAAATGAGTCGCACCTTGGCAAAGGAGACTACTCAGTACTGGTTACTACCTGTTTTTTCCCTGAGAGACGCAATTCCTGGATTCCTAAAGCTCCTCTGAATTACTCATTGCTTTGCAGCATCGATTTTCCTCTCCGTAGTGCGGCATAGAAACCCGACTGCATCCTTGCCACTCCCAGCCAGGTCCTCCGGTGGAGCATGCCCTCCTAGCAATGCGGGGCACTGCAGATTCAAGCAGACCTGGCACAGCAAAGACCTCCCGGAAGCGTCTGCGTGATCGCCGCCTGTCGCACTGACAACTGCAACACAGGCCATGACACCCATGAGCTTCGCCTCCTCCCCAGTGTCCGGTTCCTGACAGCTGAAGGGAACTCGGAAGTCTTAGGATCCAGCTTCGAGGTTCCGCAGTAGCGTGGGCCTTGGTCTCCGGGTAGTCCGTGAGGTCGAGGGTTTCGAGAAGCTCGGCGGCGGCCTCCTGAACAACCTAAGCGCTGTTTCTGGGGCCTTCTTTGGCTTTCAGCTCCTCTGTCTGACGAAACCTGGGCGCCTCTTCAGTAAGGTTTCGGCATCGTCTTCGTCTAGAACAAGATGTATTGCCTCAGAGTCGTCTCCTTCAGAGGCTCTGGTTCACCTTGGGCCGCCTTGGGCTCGGGCAGCTTCCTTCAGGCGGCGACTTCCTTGAAGCAGGCGGGCTCAGACGCTTTCACGCTTTCGGCTTTCGCAGCTTCACACCGGGCCCCGCTCCTTCTCCTGCAACTGTCCGGAGGGCATCCAAAGCTGCCAGGCGGACCTCCACCCCAAAGTGCCCAAAGCTCTGACAAGGTTGGATCTGTGGAGCAGCTGGTGCAGCCAGCCGAGGCAAGCTTAGAGAGGTGGTCGTGCTTCGGTGAGGCAGAGGCTTCGATGCAATCTGCAGTCTGGAAAGTCCGAGCGCTCGGCGCTGGGATCGACATCCTGCTTGGCTACCCTCACCAACCTCAGAAGCCGATCTGCTTAACTGAGCGCTCTCCCTTTTCTGCTCCCTGCAAGTCCTGCGGTGCCCTACTCTGGCAAGCTCCCATTCAAGCGCCTTTAGAGCCACATTGGAAATCGTATCAACCATCCCTCGGAATCTTCGCGTTTGTTAATTTTTTGCCGAAAAGTTATCAGAACACTGAAGCCCAATCTCGGACGGGTACCTCACGAGCCGTCGGACATTCGGACATTTCTCCGCGGTCCGGGCCCTCTTTGGCATCCGGTCGGTGCTCGGCGAAGCAGAAGTAGGAGGCTTCTCGGAATCCGCGTCCAGGCCTTCCAGCTGCTTCAGAGCCTCCACGCAAGGTTGACATACTAACTAACCGTGAATTACTAACATTTCTGTGCTTATTATTATGACGATTAAGCCATGAAGCATTATTACTATTGTTGATCTCCAGGGCCTGCTGTCTTTGCTCTTGCAGGTCCAGCTGCTGCCGCCGGAGCCGTGGGGCACAGGACCGGAGCAGCTCCCAATGCTCTAGGGCAAACGGGAGATACCTTCAAACAACAGCGAAGACTTAGACTTAGGCTTAGAGTCTCTAAGTTCGGACTGCGAGGCAAAGGTCCACGAGTCGGCAGGGTTCAGGGTTTCAGTTGCCCGCAACCACTGTAGGCACAACGCATGACAGAATGCGCAACAACTCGATCAAGCGGCCGTAGTGCCCTCGAAAGCCCAAGCCCGATCTGCCAGGGAACCCTGCTTTACGCAGAAAACAAGGGGTTCCATGCACTGCTCGCTCAAGCTTCGTGGAAAGAGTCCCAAAACGGTTCCCCAAATTTGTCGGTGAATCATGAACTTACAGTTAAGGTTCAACGTTCATCAGAACACCCATAGTTATCTTACATCGATACCTGTAACCCTACATCCCCTCCACGCCAAACCGACTCAAGACCCTTCCCCGAAGCCCCTGAAGTTGTGAGATTCCAGGATTTCAGACCAATGACCAACTAGTTTTGGACAAGATGCACATGCACGTTGTCGGATGTGATCATGTGGCCCCACGGCAGATGCATCATTACAGAAAGTATGAGGTCCTTCATCTCCTGACGGCTCGCTGCTGGCGGTGTCATTTAACACCTAGGCCCTAACAGCGCCCCCAACATGCTTAATTAGCCAAACAGATGCACCATGCGAAGAAGCACGACCGTGCAGCATGCCGCAGGCACTCCTGCATGCGCGTCTTCACCGTCCCAACCCCAATGTAAAGGAAGTCGGCCACCTCAATGATGCTCAGGGCGTGCAGAGCTTGCCACGTCCAAAGCACACTACACTACTTTAAAGCGAGCAGCATCTTCGGCGTCCAATTCGTAGAAGTATGCCCGTGCGGCCAAGACGAAGGCTGCCGCAAGCACAAAGGCCCACTTACGGCCAGTGCAAATCCAGCCTGTCCATGGTCAAAAAGGATTCTAGGGTCCAGGTGTTCAAACTGCTCACAGCTGCTTGCGAATAGGGCATGCCAGTCAAGACAGACGCGGCCTTGACTTGAGATGGCAACAAGCTTGACGCCAAAAGCGCTAACGCCTCCTGCAAAGCAGGCGACGAGGTTGATCAAGCGACTGTCGCAAGCCGCAGCCTCAAACAGCTGTTAACTTCCCGATCTCGCGAAAGGCAACCCTTTTCGGCACGGGCTTTGGGTGTGTGCCGGCAAGCTGGAATCTTATGGTCTTCATAAGACGCCAGCAAAGTTGAAGGCAACCCTAAACCCTAAACCTCAAACCTCTTCTTGCAACAGGCTTCGCCCAGCCCTCAACTCCTAACCCTCCCGGTAGTGCATCCTTTCTGCTTGACATTGAAGTGATCGCAGATGCGAGATAGAGCCGCTTCTGCGTTCTGCTCTGTCCTCGACAAGCAAGAAAAACCACCTGCATCATAAACTATGACAGGTTATATTATTTTGTGTCATACTAGAATACACTACACTATGACAGAGTTTAAACCATATTATGCTATATTACTATCTTATATTGTACCATGTTATGCTGGAGGCATCAGTGACGTGCTCCTCGGGATTCGAGCGCCTGTGGTCTTGCAAACTTTCCAGACCATCTTCTGCAGCTTTCCTGCCTTCAGGCAGGGCTTCGGCGCTCACCCTCGGACAATCCAGGCAGGGTTTAAGGTTTTTGTCCCTCCCACCTAGCATGGGCTTCGAGGGTTTAGGGTTTAGGGTGCAGGAGCATCTCAACACGCAGTCGCGCCTCCAGGTTGGCATGACGCGCGACTTCGCCCAAGGTCACCCCTCAGAAGTGATGCAAGGATGTCTCTTGCTCCCGTTTACAAGGATGTGCGGATCACATCCTTGCAAGCACAAAGCTCCCATCTTCCGCATGGCAGAATGAACCTGCCTAGGCCTTGTCTGCTTGCTGCGATGAGCAGGCATGCAGCGCCGAACAGCTTGTGCCGCGCCTTGAGCAGTGAAGATTACTGGACCGGCCACCCTGCCCATGCCTACTCCCGGTTGCACCCGCGGCCTTGCTGCCAGTGAAGCCATGGACACTGTACTGGTTAATGAGGACCAGCCTTTGCAAGCCACCATGCAAGACATGTAGAAGGACCTTGAAGGAACCTTACCCTTGTGCTGCCTGCTGGGTGGAGTTCCATCAATTTCCATGAGATCGGCTACTGCTCTTTCTGCTTGCCAAGTACGACACGAAAATGTGACAAGCAGATGTCGAACCATCATGATGACTCTCAGTGGGCATGACATCTGTCCTGCGATTCATGTGCATTCACCATGCCAAGCGGCGCCGCTTCCTGCACCGTGGTCTGCAAGCACAGACCCCCTCCCAGGTTTGCCAATGCCTTCCTCCAGTGCGATTGCTTCTGAAAGTCCTGGTGCACCTTCAAGGGGAGCAAAGCCAACGGCAGATGTTGCTTACAGCCGTACTGCTTGCTTGCATCTTGCAATTCCCAACCTTCGCACTGATTTGCTTCATCTTCCTCAGGCTGGCAACACTTCGATGCAGATTCCAGCGACGTCCCTGACAGAGCAGCCAGGCAGACCGGTCTGCGAAGTGCTGCGAAGCTGCATCAAATGATACGGATGATGCACCACCTGCAACGGCATCCCAGCAATCAGACGTTGCGCGACTCAAATAGACTCCCGACACCATCTTCTCTCGTCAACTATGCATGCTACGTGCGGCACCACTTCTTTCACAAAGGCTGAGTGTCGAACAGACAACTTCTGACTGCCATCTGAGCCTGCAGCCAGTGTCACAGTGAACATGTTCGACAAACGACCCCAGTCCAAGAATCTGCGAGAAAGGATCCCTGCATCCGTTGGCCTGGCCTCCTTTTTTGTCGAGGTACCAGTCTGAACGGCAGAGCTCTGCCAGCAAGACTCCGCCACAGTTGGGGCAATACTTTTCGCCGTGGACATCCTGACTCGGGATGCTGCGCTCGTCGCCTCCCGCCCCTCTGCGCATACCACTCAACCCGAACTGAAACCAGTCAAGGCCTGTGCATCCACCAACTCCTGACAGCCCGGGCACTGCTGCAAGTTCGAGTCCATGGCAAGGAGGAGTGATGAGTAACAGTAAATACATACATACATACATACATGCATACATACATACATACATATATATATATATATATATATATTGTCACTCGCTCTCGGCAAGCAGGCGAGGTTTATATATATATATATATATATATGTATATATATAAATATATACATATGTATATATATATATATACATATGTATACACGTATTGTTGTGTGTGTATGTGTGTATGTGTGTATATATATATATATACATACATGTATATCTGTCTGTGTGTGAGCATACTTTTTGTATATATAGATAGATAGATAGATAGATGGAGAGACAGGGAGAGATATATGCATTATATAGATGGATAAATCGATGGATGGATAGATAGGTAGATAGCGGATATGTAGGTATACATATATACATATACACATAATTTTAGAATATCGTGATAATATGTTCTCTGCAGATTGAACATGGGGTGATCTCAGCAAAAAATCGTGGCTTGAGTTTGAGTTTGCTTCTCGGAGCGTTCACTGTTCGAGTTGCTTGTAGCGTCGGCAAACTCCTTCGTATGTTTGCACATGTCTGGCTGATGCGATTTGCATGTGTTTCTGACCGGCCGCGGCGAGCGCCAACTGCGGGAGGGAGCCGAGGTGCTGCAGCGGCATGCATAGACAGGTTGCTACATACCCTAAACCCTTTTGCAACTGGCTTGCGACTTCACGCCAGGAAGCCCTTAACCCGAACCCCTGAACCCTTAACCCTGCTAGTTGTAAAACCTGCAGAAAAAGCACCATGATCTTCGTGCCCAGCCCGGCTTCCACAGCTGCGTGCCCTCTGGGAGCTGCCTGTGCCAAGATGGACCTCGGAGTTCAGGGTGGATCAGAGCACCTTTGTGCATTCTGCATACATGCACAAATCCCCGTATCTGTACCTTCAAACATCCGTGCATGCATGCATTGGTTTAAACTAATCACACGCACATGTATGTATGTATGCATGTATGTACGTAAATGCAGAAATGGAATCATGTCTATGTGCGTGCAATGAACTATATGCCTAGCTAATCTATACTATACTCATATATGCATAAAAAGAAGGACAAGATTGAGCCTCAGGCAGGATGGTGTTCTTGGCATCGGTCCCAGAGACGTCGCCCCTGACTTTGCCCGAAATCTTCAGCCAAGCTTCTACATGTATGGATATGTTTGGTGACAATTCATAGAATCCACCAAAACTTCTGCAAGTGTATGTGCCGCTCTGAGCGGCAGGCGCCAGGAGTGCCCGCACCAGCAACCCAGAGAATATCATGGCCTGGCATGTCAGACTCTGACAACCTGGGCTACCTCTGCTCGAAGATGTGCTGGGCTATAGGGACTGCAGGCTCTCGAATCAAAGGCAGATCATCAGACCCCACCACACCGCGTCATCCGAACCGCGGCATGCAAAGAGCACCGATGAGATGCCCGGCAAAGGCTTACGCCGAACCTACCTGCAGAGCATCACGTCTACACGCTGCAGGCCTGTTTTCGCCCTTGCACATCCTCGTGTCGGAGTCTTTTCGAAACCGCGCGTCTGATTGGCTCTTGGCTGTTGAAGATGGGGTGCTCCACATCGTGCCGATTCAGGCGTCGGGTGCCACTCAGGCGCAGATTCCTCAAACGGGCCAGCAGCCTCTATATGCAGCCTTACCCAACCGATTTACAACTCCGCTATCAAGCACGACCTACTTGTAGCATCTCGCACACCACATGACCGCTACGACCACCGCCCCTCACCGGCACGCCTGCAAGGGATCTGGGACCTCACAGGATGTCTTAACAGACAACTTGCAGAGAGATTCGCACGTCCGTGCGAATGCCAAGCAGCCTCAGTACGGAGAGTAGCGCGATCCTTGTCCACCTCCGTCCCCTGCAACGGGGTGACAGGGTCAGAGAGGTCGGCAGCTCTTGAAGGGCATGTGTCAACATGGCTTCATAGTGCTTCAACACCAGACCTGCCGCATGCGCATTGCCAGGAGGTGGCACGAACTCTGTGGGACATTCCTCAGCCACGGAAGCTTCGCGAGCGGAATCTCCAAGCAAGTGCTGCCTGCGTGGGCATGTACTAGGCCGACAGGTCTCCCACACAGTCTGCCCTGTCTGCGTATTGTGGTAATACGGCAGTCCGGACTGTGTCTTGTAGGTCCTCGCAGCACTTTTGCAGTAGTTCAAGCCATCTGGGCTCGTGCTAAACCCCTCCGCGCAACACAGTCATTTAGCAGGCGCTCTGCGCCTCCAAGGCGTCATGTGAGGCGGCGGCGGTGATCGGGGTGGCGGTGGTTGCGCAGGGCTAGGGCTGTTCATGTTCTGGCCGAACGAGCTGAGCGGTGCCTGGCCGGTTTTGGAGTGCTTGCCCCGAACATGGCTTGATTCTCTCTTGGGAGCATGCTGCAGTCATCAAAAGTCACATGACCATGGCTGCCTGACCGAAAAGGCCTTGATGCTTTGCCATCATGACCTGCGCAGATGAGCTAGCTGGCATGCTGCACACTCAACATGCACCGTTGAGCATTCACACCTCACGAATCCCGACACTCATCGAAACATCCTGTCCTTTGTAACGTGTTCGTTAGTTCGGAAATGTCGCATGGCCACCTCGCAGGCTTTATCGGCGCCAGGAAGGGTCAGCTGCCGATCGGTCGCCTCTTTGGCCTGCTGTGCCTCAGATGGTTTTGAGTTTTTGCACAAGGGGAGGCGGGGGAGGTGAGGAGCTCTCACCCTTATGTCGATTCCAATACTGCCCGGACCCTCCGCTTGCCTCGCCGGCAGAAGCAAACGTCACGAAGGCCCATTGCCTGCCTGTCATCGGGGGTCGAAACGAGAACTGATCGATTGACATCTCTTCCGAACTCGCTGAGTGAACTGAAACACTACGGCAGCAGCCAACCTGGTTCGCAGCCAGGCTTTATGAAGACATCGGTAACCTCGCCATACCTTCCGAACCTGAGGTCTCACGGTCCGACATCAAACCAAACCAGCACTCCCATATACTATGCACCGCTACGCAGTACTATAGATTAGAATGTATGCATTTCTATTTTTAGTCATTATAAGATGGCTTGCTCAACTTGAACCACAGCTAAGGAATCCAAGCGGCTCTCTACGCAGGGTTCTATCGGAGATGCCATCGGGCAAAGAACCGACGAAGACCTTGCAAGGACCGCCGGCGGCGAGTCCACCTCCCGGCGGAGCAAAGCCGGAGCCTGCGCCTGGCAAAGGAACTCGAGGAGGCCCTCCATGCTACATGAGGTGCTAGCGTATTGTCTTACATGTTGATATACATGACTACATACGTCTTAACTAAAGTTATAGATTCATATACGTATATGTATATATAAACACATACACATATACATGCCAGCTGTTATATGTGTTGTTTCTTACATTGTTAGACACCCCGAAAGCAGTGTTTTATATAGTTAAAAGTTGCTGTGTATTCCTGTCAGTTATGATACGTAGAATATTGTATACCATTATGCATTATTATTGCTTCGAATATATGTGGAATTTCTTAGTGGCTATTTCGCAATTTGTAACTTCAATTTTTTCATCTTGCTAATTAGTACGGTATGCCGTTCCACTGAACCGAATTCTCTCATATCATACTTCTACTATTATATTGCAGTATACTGCGTTATGTACATTATACACTGTGTAGTATATTATATCGAGAGAGATAGATAGATAGATAGATACATAGATATGATGCTCCATGTTTCTTCGGTTGCCGGCCTCCGATGGGAGGTGCGGTGGCTCTTCTGAAAGGAGTGCTGCTGTGGCTTCCGCCGCCACTGTAGCCGCCCCCCGTGCTGAAACTCCTGTGATTGCCCAAGCTGCTACCTCCAGTGGGCCCACCAAAGCTACCCCCATAAGGGGTGCTGCCATGAGCATTGTAGGAACTGCCAAAGCCACCACTGTTGTAGTTGCCGCCGCCGATGTACGGGGCACCTCCTGAAACCGAGACAAGCGGTTTAGCATATAAACATCGCTGCAAACTTGTAGAATCTGGGGGCGCCTCCGTCCAGTGAATCCTGGCCGTACATTCCCTGATGCTTGGCCATGGTCACCTCGCACGGCCTCTCGGCGCCTGTGATGGAAATGCAATGCAGGTGGAGCGCCGGCAGGGACTGGCAAATATTCCGTGATGATCCTCCGTGCCTGGGAGCATCAGCACGCGGTCGCAGCTTGCCTTTCAGCACACGAGTTTTCGGCGCGATTGACAGTCTTCAGCCTCCTCTACTTCTCAGCCCTCTCGAGGTCGCCGGGGCCAGACGAGGTACATCTTCTAGCTTGGACCCATGCAATATACACATATATATATATATATATATATATATATATATATATATTCCATATACTATATACCGCACTACATACTATATACTATATGATCCTAGAGCCATCTTGTCAACTCCGGCCCTGCCTTGGCATGCTTCGCCTCCTCTGAGGTTGAAAATGTAATGAAACCCCACTTGCCTCAGCCAGGACAGGTGTAAACTGGAAGTGCTGGCGCTGAGAAGCTCAATCAAGCTCACGGTTGAAACTCTCAGCTTAAGGCTTCTTCACCAACATGGTCCAAGGTACCGTTGACAGCAAAAGCCTAACGCCTTCCCACAGCAGCCAGAACCCAAGATAAAGTAGATCGGTATAGCTAAAAATGAGTCTTCAATGGCCCGGAGTCTGCACGGTCCCGTAATTCGAGAAACATCTGGAGCCCAAGGGATGCTTTGCAAGCTCGGCCAATTGGCCTATTAGAGGAGGCAACAAGCCTATGTCAACTGAACGGCTGTGGCTTCGTAGCTTCGAGTCTTCCAGCAACACTACCTCTGGTTCCATATTTACCGAGATATCATTCAATTCTTCAATGCGCTTCCAGCCTCGCCTGCTGCACCTATCTTCTTTAGAGTTCATCTCTTCCCTTGAAACGTTCCACAAGGCTCGAGTTCGGCCAGGGTTCGACCTGGCTCGCATCCTGGCTTCAGGAACACGTCCGTGACAACGCCGTAGTTGGAGAACTCTTCGGTGAGGATGTTTCTGGGTGGCCAGCTTTTTGCGGCAGGAATGTTGGAGCCAGAAACAAGTCCCCTTCAAGCGGCTCACAGACCCGAGGTCAAAGTCAAGGCTGTCTGAAACAGTCGCCGCCAGATGTGTGCTAGCAGGACTTGCATCACTTCAGCATTCCGCTGATGCTTCGTATCCGCCCAATGCTTCTTGGCTTTACTAGGGGTTGTCGAGGTTCAGATACTGGCTACAGACAGTCCTTCCCATGCACCCCGCTTGAACTCCACAGTTGATTGCCACACCCTTTCCTATGCCCGGAAATGGTTCAGCCTGCTGGTGCTTATGCTTGGAATATCCCAATCGCAAACACTCCAAGCAGGAGATCTGCCTCTTGTAGCACAGACTGAAGCGTGGGATAACCTGAGGTGCTTCCCAGCAGCTCGTCGACAGAGTCAGGCAAAGTGCCGACAAAAACCTGACAAGATTGCTCGGGTCAGGTCGGCTCACATGCATGCCCCGGAAAAAACGACCCCATTCTCAAGGCCCTACAGTAGTTAGAATCGGCTGCTCATCTGTATACATCTTCCCTCCTTCAAAGCCCGGAGTCTCGCATCGAACTGCCAAGGTCTTTAATAATAGTACTAGAAATTATGGTAATCATAATTCAAACAATGGTAATAAGAGTAAGCAGAGTAAATACAGTACTTATGGTAATCGTCATAATACCGAACTGCAAGGAGAAGCCCGACAAACTCGGTCGGGCAGCCTTCTTTGGGCCCGTGTCTATCGGCATCTTCGCCGCTGGTGCCGCTTGCTGCAGAGCGCCGGCGCCGAACATGCCCTTGCGAAGTCAAACGATCAAGAGACAAGCAAGTCTCGACTAGTCGTTTAAGGGACACCAAGCTCAAGCTCCGCTTTGCGGCAGCCAACCAAGTAAACGAGTCTGCGTTTAGGGGTTTCGACTCAGACTCGTTTAGGGGTTTTTTGGCAGCACGATCACTCTGAGCTCGTTTAGGGCTTTAGGGCTTAGGTTTTTCTATGACTGCCGACACATGGACACATGCCCGCGCCCTCCCCAGGACACGACAGATCCATCACCCAGGATTGCTGAACATGTCTCCTGCGAAACTTGGATCTGCTGCGCATCTCGCAGCTGATCCTGTACCACGCTGCTGTCGCCACCATAGTTGGCGTTACCCCTGGTGAGCACAGATCCATCGCCCCGGATTGCAGTCAATGCCTGGTCGCAGGCTTGGATCTGCTGCACATCTCGCAACTGATGCTGTACCGCACCGCTGTCGCCACCGCCCACTGCCCAACCCCTAGGTGATCACAGATCCACCACCCAGGATTGCAGCAAATGCATGATGAAGAAGCCTGGATCTGCTGCACATCTCGCAGCTGATCTTGTACCGCGCTGCTGTCGCCACCAAAGTTGGCATTGCCCCAGGTGACGACAGATCCATCACCCGGAATTGCAGCAAATGCTCCTTGTGAAGCTTGGATCTGCTGCACATTCTTCACCTGGTGCTGGACGGCACTGCTGTCGCCACCACGGGTGGCCTCACCCCAAGTGACCGCAGATCTATCAGTATCACCCAGGAGCGCGGCGAACGTAGAGACTCACTGCCTCGCTTCGTGGCTTCAGCAGCCTCCCCCTACCACTCTGGGCACGTTTCTTCTTCAATAACTCAACAGATGCATCCGCCTCCGCTTCCAAAGACACCCTGTTGAAGCTCAGCAGATGCTTATCCGCGAAAATCGACACGTCTCTTTCAAAGCTTATTTCCCAGGGTGTCTGCTCCAGTGTGGTCCACAGTGTCAAAGTGATCTGAGTAATCACAAGGGTGAGCAAGCTCGAGACCACGTTCACCCACGAAGATGAAGTCCGCTGCAGATGGATACTGCGTCTGCTGGCTGCTGCAGACGACTTCGGCCATCACACACCGTGTTGAGAACGAACATGCATGTTGAAGTCGTGAGAAAGAACCACGAGTAATCTTGCAATTCATGATGGTCAGTAGTAATTGTTGCTACAAGCCCGAAACCCTAAACCCCTAAACCCGTACACTGCCAGCAGTGGCAAGAGGCATGGTTTGCAAGAAGCGCCCTGGAGCGTGTTCATCTCAACATCGCCAGTGTTACTGAAAGGTGCTCTCCATGCGGCATGACATGAAATCGCCCGGGCCTGGTTCCGAGCCAGCGTTACCTGACAGGATCGAGGCCCACGACATGCAATCCATTTTCTATAATGAACAACACGCAAACAAAAAAGGCATATATACATGTATGTAAATAAGTCTATACCTACATACATACATGCATGCATACGTACATACATACATACATACATTTACATACGTACAGGCATACATACATACACATACACATACATATATATATATATATATATGCGTATACACAAACATACATACACATATACATATGTTCGTATACCTGTATGTGTGCATATAATCTGAAAGATGCGTATTTACACATATGTAATGCAGCTGGCCTCGCACGGTCGTGCGGCACCTTCGAAATGGAGCCTGCCATTGCTCGCCTCCTGGCTGAGACATCCGAGCAACGTCGCCCAAACAGTGCGGAAAACTAAACAGCAGTTCAGGCGCAAGATGTAATCTGCATTAGTTGTACACGTGCGCCAACACTCTGACTCCTGGGCATGCGCGGCAGCATTGGGCGAATCAAAGGTTACAAACGCCCACTGTCGCCCGGGTTCGCATCCAGGCTTCAGAAAAAGGTCCTGAAGTTGCAAATGCGAAGAAGAAATTGCGTCAACTTGGCGTCACTCGCAAAGCTCTCCTCGATGTTGCCATACTTTGAAAACTCGAGCCTCAGGGCTTCCTCCTGTCGGGCTTGCGGCTCTGAAAGATTCTCGGAAGCATCTTCGGTAATGTGGGAGCCTGATTAAGAAACCCTGGGCCTATAACCCCCAAAATAGTAGGGCTCAATCAGGTTCCTACATCACTCAGTTCCAAGGTTCCAATGTTCCAAGGTCTCACACTACCGCACTGTCCGTTGCGGGGCGCATGGGGTCGGGGCATCGGACAGCCAAATGGGACAAATGAAGTCCTTTGCAGAGCCTATGTGGTCGCGTAGCATCTCGCAACGAATAAAGGACAAGCGAAGTCCGTTGCGCTCCAAATGGTGAGGTGGTAGCATCCGGTCGTTTGAAGTCCCCAAAATACTAGGTTATTAGATAAGAAGGACCCTAATTTAGAGAACTGTCATGTATTAAAGGCGGCGAGCGGGACTTAGGCATCCGAAGACGACACCAATGCACGCCAACCGTGGCAGGCATCCTGGATCCCATCGGGAAGAGATCCCACAAAGATCTTCCGCGGAGCCTCTGATGCAAAAACAAGCGAAACTTAGAAGAGACTGTCACAACATCTCCACAACAGCATAAGACGGCGCAAGATTGGCCAAGCTAGGCTATACAGTAGAATCACCGCACTGGGGCACGGTAGAAACTGCTCAGCCAGAGCCAGGGAGCTGAAGAGCCAGCATCAGCAGCCCCGGTGCTGCCTTGACAGAAGTAGCTCGCATGGAAACTTGAGCCAAGCAGTGTGGCAGCCATGTCGGCCTTGATTCTTTGCCAGCATCACGTCGCATGCACCTTACTGCCGTTTCAATGAAAGCCCGGCTGACTTGACACACAGCGTGAACAAGACGGTCTGATTGCGTGTGAGTGGCGCTCCGCACCTGGTAATCTCAGCAGTCGGTCACATGCCTCCTTCGCAGCTGCCGCTGCGTCCGCGGAGGCAAAGGTGACGAAGGCCTCGGGCGGTCCAAGGCACAGACACCGAGGTTTAAGCGAACCGTCACATCTTGCTTTCTGAGTCATGCACCCACTGCTTGCCCACAGGGCAGCCCTCCTGCGAGACACAACCACGCAATACTTGATACTATACTCCGGCATTTGAAGTCACACCTCCCCGGCATGGCATGTAATGCGCAGGATTCTACAGAGCAAGGATATCCTTGATGAACACCTCATCGATTCGTCCAAATCGATCGAACTCCGATCTGAGCAGATCTTCAGTGACGGCGGATGGAAGCGAGCCCACAAAGATCTTCCGGGCCATCTCGACCCGACTCCCGCTTCACCCCCGCTCGAGCAAATGAGGCGACAGGGGCACCATATTACACCATCACCTATGTTAAGCTGCACCTCATCCAGCCTTCATTTGACAGCCTAGCGACCTCGGCGTTGAGTCAGCCGACAAGCGTGAGCTTCTCCAATCTTCCAGTCGCTGAGACCCTATTCCAGGACTTAGGCCCGAGAAATAGTATCTGTTTCGGGAGTGCGACTATGGCGATGGTGTCTATGGCGCACTCATGTAATGTCAGGGCTGGCGAGCAGAAAAGAAGCACCCATCTAGCCGCTTGTCTTAAGAAAAGTGCTGCTGGCGCCCATCGCCAGCTTGAAACAGCAGATGCACTTAGCTGCAAGCAAAAACCCGCTGTAGTACCCTCATGGTACCCCAACCATGCAAGGTCGTCCATCTGCTGGGCCTTTTCGACCTCGTTGCACATCCCTGAAGCTCATGGCTCAGGACGTGGGGCCCGGGCCTTCGATGCCTCTCCATGGTCCTGAGGGCAGAGTTTAATACAGTATGGGAGCAGTACAGCTTAGTTTACAATAGTATGGCATGGTATGGTGTTGTGTTGTACTGTGGCGTAGGATATATAGTGTGGCATGGTGCTCAGACCACCAGCCATGTGTCGTTGTTGCAGCCACAGGCCTCAGAGATGCTCAGCAGCACCTGCGCGGCCGCACGCCTCGCCTGTGAATACGCTGCGTTGGTCGTTGATCTAGGGTTTCGGCACTCACACTCGGACAATCCACGGGGGTATATGGTGCGAGGTCTGCTGAGAAACTGCAACTCTATGGGAGCGAGTCCACAACAAATGAGCCCAATAGTACTCCAGCTAAACCCAAGGCCCAGCGCAATTGCCTCTTCCCATCCAAGGGCCCATCACATCATGTAGCTAGTTCCAACTAGTTATGGGCCCTTAGGCACTACCAGCTGGGTTCAGGGTTTCTGCGCTCACACTAGGGTTTAGGGTACCTTGCATTGGGGGAGCTTGGGCCCTGCAACTTCCGCATGCCGTGTGGACGTAGGAAGGGCCTCGTTGGTGCCGAGAGCCACCGTACGTGTCACCACGTCCAGCCCTGGGGTGTCCAAGCCACCTGGGTTCACAGTCTCTGACGCTGAATATGACACTTTGATCCATTTGCAAACGGTGCAAATCCGGCTTCGGGCTCCGGCCGGAAAAAGCCATGAAGCTAAATGCTTTGCTGGCCTCAGCATTGCAGATGCAAGGCCTGGTCATTTCTCGCAGAACCCGATGGAGCATAAGCCCTTCCAGCCCGGGTGTGCCTGCTTTTGCTCCGCGGAGTAAGACATCCCACGCAACCGAATTAAAGCCGTGATGAGCCACGCATCCATGCGAAGCCTCACAGCGCAGTAGCGGGCCAGCGCCAGCCCTTGTGGGTCCTGGATGGTTCGGGCCCGCTCGGCTTTTTTCTGAAAAATTGGCCCACTTCTCAGCCTGGTTCTGGGCCTCAGA
Organism: Symbiodinium sp. CCMP2592; assembly: GCA_905221615.1. Classification (NCBI taxonomy): domain Eukaryota; class Dinophyceae; order Suessiales; family Symbiodiniaceae; genus Symbiodinium; species Symbiodinium sp. CCMP2592. The sequence continues at coordinate 364,240 of CAJNDT010000779.1, forward strand.
CAGGCACCAGCCAGGCCGAAGTGAGACTGACATTGGTGACTCACAGTGGGTCTTAAAGCCTCACAGCCACGAGCAGTTAACAGCCTTTCGGAGTCTGCCTTATCATGCGAAAACGAAAGCTAAACAACGCATTTCCACATGTACACGCCGCCTGGCTGTGACAGCATGGGGGATTAGGAAGCAACGCAGGGATTTCGCATTCTTCCGGCTGGAAAATAACAGTATGAAGGCGAGCAACATTTACGCATATCTTTTTCGCAAGAGCACAGTGACTGTCCCTGCAGGCGGGATCACCAATCCTTCATGATCTTTTTCCTTAGTTGGTGCAATACACCGGAAATGCCCAAGCTCTGGATTCAGCTCGCCAGTCTGGCCAGTGACGAGTGACCATACCAGTACTGCATGGGATGTTGCTGGATGCTGCCAAGTCTGCAACAAAGAAACAGTAGAGAATTTGGGAAACCCTTTTTGGCCCAGGTGCAGCTGCTCAACGGTGACCCAGGTGATCACGACCTCAATGTCAGGCGTTAACACCGTGGCGAAGCTTCGTGCACACGCGGCAAGCTAGAACAAGTTCACAACGATCACGCTACCCAGCCAAGCTGCGTAAGGGCATTGCCGAGCAAAGGTGGCTGGAAAACCCTTGTACAAGGCTAGAGGTCCCTCCTGCAAACCGATTGAGGCATGTCAGCATGTCCAAGGTTGCGCGTTCTACAAAAGTGTCGCTGGCTAAAAAAGCTTTCCCACCTGTTGCGCAATCGTGCTCATCGTCTGCACCGTACTTCTGTAAAGCCTTAGACGCTTAGAGTAACACCCGGAAGACTCCGATGCAGTCCACGAACAGAACGTGGCGCATGTCGGACCGTCCAAGCAGCAAAGGCTTTCCTTCTTCGGCTTTCTGATTCATCAGCCGGGTCTTCGCCACATCGACGGGATTGGACATCACCTGGCACAGAAACCACAGAAACACGCGAGAGACTTCGCATTTTCAGTGCGGCCACAGGGGTTAAGCCAGGCCAGACACTGATGCGATGAAGGCAGCACCGAAGCTGGAAGAAAGATGGAGCCCGACCTGGGCAGCGGTGCAGACAACCATGCAAGGCACGCAGGTTCGCGCTTCCGCCAAGTCGTATTGGTGTGCGAGTTGCACAGTGCAGAACATCCTGGTTTCATCCAGATTCGAAAACTATGTCCAGGCTATTATAACTAGAGTTGCTCTGAATACTGTGATGATTGTCTTTACTATTATTGTAACTATTGCCCTACTATCCCCAGATGTGGACTGAGGCTTTGACACCCTCCTTCATCTTGAACGATTCCTAGGATGCTCCCAGCATCTTTCGGTTCCACAGCTCAGACAGGACTTACAAAAAATGTTCCACGAGCCCTTTCAGTCCACAGCACGTTTTGCTATTCTGGCGAAGGTGTGCGAGGAGCTCAAGATGTTACCAAGATTTGCAGCAACCAACTACTCTCTGCATTCATCATTTATCCCTTGAGTTCGCCCGTGCGGTTTGCCGACGTTCATGCGTTGGCTGGTCGGCAGAGCCACAAAAGCGTCTCGAAAGATGTTGGCCTAAGCCGCCCCACCCACCCCCCACTTCACCTCCCAGCGTGCTCAGGTGGTCACACATGCCATGGCCTGGCAGATCATCCCTGCTGCGAAAGCTCCCTGCATTGCAGCACTTGCTCGAGCCGGTTCAGATGACAAGACCAAGCAGACTAGAGACTCAGTACTTGTACATGTTATATACAGTCTGAAGACGTGTGATTGTTGCTTGCCCAGCATCAACGAAAACCTCCTTGCAGGTGTCGTATGCCGCCAGCTGCCCCACGGTAATTATCGTTGCCTCAGGTACAGACTAATATGCAGATGCCACCAAAGCAACATACTAGGTTCTCGCCCAGTCGCGCGATTCATGTTAGGCACAACTCCTGTACGCCACATGGATAGAACTCCTTCTGAACGCGCGATCTTGCCAACCTGCACCAGCACAAGCCTCCCGAATCATTCTGAAGCATGTGCTTTCCGAGGATAGAGCCGCATCAAAGATGTTTTTGTAGCCCCGACCTTGTGAAAACACTGACCATAGGTCTCCCGAAAGTTCAGGCATGGCGCCAACGTGTGCATAAATGGTCTCCGTGTGCCAACCACATCCAGGGCCCCAGCGTTCTGCTTCTGGCAGCTTTCCATCCGCCTAGCTTAGTTCAGATTGCAGAGGAAAAGGGTCAACTACCGGATGCGCCATTGCCCTGTTGCTCCAGTGAGTTTTGTGTAGCAGGGTCATGTTATTCGAGTTGAGCTCACGAACTGACAAGCCGCACGTCAGGCCACGAAGTTCTGACAGCGATGCCAGCGGACAACGCGCCTGCATCCGTACCATCGCCAGATCGCCCGGGTTTCCAGCGAAAGCTCCGGTTGCACCAGCCACGGCAGCACAAATGACCTGACGTAATGTTTTGTTTCCGAGGCGGACCCCGTCTTTCGGCGCTCACACAACGACCAATCCAGGGGGTCCGTCTTTGGGGACCGCGGACCGTCAAGGGCAAACTGCGAGATGCTCCTACACATTCATCCCGAAGATAAGATGGCTGCGGGATCGGGCCTTCTCTGCCGTGCTGAGAGGTCTCTGGGACTCGCCGCAGAAGCCCTGGACAGAGTCTCAATATCTTCTAGCAGCTTTCCAGGAAGGGGCGGTGAAAAAACGAGGCTGCATACCGCAGGTCTGCTGGCCTTAAGCATGTCATACATCCCGAACCGGACCTGAAATCGGCCGCGCACATCAGCCGCCGAAACCATCCACGCGAGCCCCTCCCGGTCCCTTAGATCTGCCGCGCGGCCCCACTGTAGACCTCAGCTCACGAAAAAAAACGGTGTACTATACTCTGCTCTACTCCACGACACTACGGTATACCATATACGACTATGCTACACCATACTCAACTTAGTTTCGTTGCCAAGCTGCCAACTGCCGAGCTGCTGAGGCATCGACACCTGCGAGACTCCAGTCTCCGGATTTGAGCTTAAAGGGGTCTGGTCACGCAGCTCATCAAAGAACTTGCAGGTGGAATGCAATGCAAAGATCTTGTGGCAGGCGCCGAGCCTTTGAAAAGGCCAAGGACACCCTCATTCTTGACAATATGAGGGCCCATCCTGACACTGAGAAGTCTCTGGTGTTCTGTAACTTCCAAAGCTTCCATCAGCACCCAAAGGCCATATCTTCCCGAGTCGCTGCAACATGCTGAGCTTGGGAACTTCAGTCTGCAGCTGCATCCGCACCTGCACTCTCAACTGTGTTGACTGTGCTTCCAGCTTCTGGGTGCCTTCGCCGGCCTTGATCAAATCCAAGGGATGCGCACAGGATCCGCCGATCGCTGCGCCAACGGAGCCCTGCACAAAGCCCTGGCACAGCGGAGTCTCTGCAGTCTGGCAGTGCCTGCCAGACTCACAGGTGCAAGTGAGAGCCGGGTGCGGCCTTCCAGATCTGGGCATTCTTCGATTTCGTTTCACCAGCAGGTGTCCGGGGCAGGCGGGCTTCCATGCCCATGTGCTTTTCCTCCAAGGAGCTGATACTGATACTGTCTACTCTGCCAACAAATGCTCTGGTTAGATCAGGGCCGATGAATACAAAACCTTCAGCACCCCCATCACCGCATGCGGCCTGTTTGCCATCAGAGGCCATGTCGCCTGCAGGTCGCAGAGTCATGTCAGTTGCAAAGGAAATTAGATTTGTAAGCGGGCCTCTGCTGCCTGGCTAGCCAATCTGGGATTTGCAGCTCGGAACCGAAACTTGAGCACAAAGTGCTGCGATATGGCAGATCGTTCCGCACCGCACCGGGTGATAGACTGGCCGCACTGGCGCAGGGATGTGCGGGGTATCCGTGCTCCTTCTCAACTGGGACAGCCACCGCAGCACGAACCTCCGCTACTGGATCGTGGAGACCTTTACATCTCAGACATGAATGGCATATGACAGTGAGAGGTGGTGCTAGACATGTTGCTTTCTGCCTCTGCAGGCAGGCACGTCTAAAATTACCGCGAGAGCTCTCTTTGCAGGGGCAGATGCTTCAGTGCAGTAGCAAAGCATTCACTGGGGTTCGAGCGGTCCAGCAGGCTCTGGATGGCTTTGACAGAAAGCTCCTCACAGAAGAGAGGTGGAAGAGATGAGCACCCTGATCCTGAACCGAATCCATTCCCTCAACCCTGCATCCTGCACGTCCTACAGACCCTGGAATTCGAACCCTCAACCCCCTAGATTCCTAGATTCCTGAGTGCGGGCCTGGAAGGAGGCAGAGCTCATGTTCGACAGGATCTCGATAGCTGCAAGGCCTGGGATCAAGGAAGGCCCGCAGAAAAGCTGTGCCCTTGAGGGCCTGACGTATTCCAGAGCTGGCATTCGTCAGCTTCTTGATGACCTTAGCTGCTCGGCCGGACGGGCTCTACGGTTTGCAAAGAAGAGATATTATCTCACGACTGTCTCGATGCGGGTTGCCAGGCGCGACTAACAAGCTGGATGCAATAGCGAGGCCAGTCACTGTCGCACGGCAAATCAGTGATCTTCCTTTTGACGCTCTAAAGCTACTGAGCTTGCACGCTCGAACCTGCACAGCCACTTTAGACTGCAGGCATCAGCGCGCTAAGCCGCTAGTCCAGCGGTCGGCCGATGTTACGCAGATGCTGGAGTGCAGCTTTCATTACATGTTCAACGGTTTTGGGGTCAAGGGACGCCAATGCCTTTTCGCCTTCGGGTGTTTGTGCCCTGCCCATGGTCATGACCTCCATGAGGGCCTGGGCAGCCATTGTCCCTCCGGGCCCTCCAGCTCCAGTTTCAATACGCTCTGGTGGAGGTACATTCAGGCAGCCATTGCTGTAGAGCTCCTCCCAGACTTCCGATACAGAAGGGCCTGGCAGGCGGTCGAAATCGCGCTTCAGCGGATATGCCTCTACTCCGACCAGCGTCACCAAGCACCCCAGGGTGGGATGCCACACAGGTAACCAACCTCCGTCTTCGGAGACTACGCGTCGCCACTGTTGCGTAGCATCCCATTCTCCAAGGTTCACGTGCTGACCGGGCCGTAAGTGGGCGATGACAGGACTCTGCATCCAGGGCTGGCTTCGAACCGCCACCATTGGCGAATGCTCAATGACGTGCAGAGACGACAACGGCTTGGGTGCGGGCTCTGCCGAACCGGACTTGACTGACTCATCGAGACGGGCTTCGGGCTTTTCCTCGGGAGGGGGAGGCTCTTGCTCAGCGGATTGGTCGGGTAGCGCCGGATCGGTCGAGTCCATGGCATTGCCAACCTGCATGGGGCGAGAGTTGGAGGCAAGATAAATGCTAAAAATTATACAGGTAGTTATGTGTATATCTAGGCAATCATGTGTGTAGACATACAGATGGTCTTGTGTTGTAATATATTGCATTATATGTTATCATATGATACTCTAACATCGTATCTTACATGGTGTTCTGCTACAATATCATGTCACCTTAATAACGTATAATATACTATATTACATTGTGCGACAGTATATCGCACTATACTGAACCATCGTATCATTTTGTAGTGTTGCGCATCGTATATTTGCATTGATTGAGATGAAAACACGTGTATGTATACAGAAATCAACACATGTAACTGTATTGTATATTCAGTTGACAATACTCAATAACAGTATAGGATGAACAGTATAAACCTATGCAATAGATGTCATCTCTCACAATTGATAACCGATATCCAACAGTTATCTGATATCGAATAGGTTCTTCTTTCCGGCTCCACCCGAACAGTGCCGATTATAAGTAGGGCTATAAACCCCTTAATGTGGGTTATAATTATATACTTATACTTATCTTACTTATCTTACGAAAAAGTGGGACCCATGCCTGCTCGGCTTCTTCGCGCTGCGCGCGCGGAGTGCTTGGGGAGGTCGGCTCGGGCACGGCGGCTGCGGACTCCGCCGCCTTCGGCCCCGAAACCTCCTCCGCCTCAGCTTCGCCTCCGGTGCTCGGAGGATCCTCCGAGGCCTCCCGTCGCTTGGGCTCCGAAGAGTCTGCTCCCTGGGGTTTGGACTCCTGCTCGTCTTCTGGTGTTGTTCGCTCTGTTGGCGAGAGCGCGTCGGATCTCGAATCCGAGGGGGGTTGACTTCGAGCTATGTGGTCCAGGACCTGCGATTGCAGTGAGGCCGACAAGGTGGAAATCGCAGCCTCCCTCTCCTTGGGATCCACTTCTCGACCAGAGAACCTTGCACCCAATATCAGTCAGTTCTTAATGCTCGGCTGATATCCCTGCAAGTCCCTGCCCGAATGGCCATCAGATTTCACATGATGCGTGACTCTCGGAAACGATGGAAACGATGGCAAAGCCCCGTCTGTGCCCCGGGCAAATCAAGGATGATCTGAGTAGTATGGTCCGCCGCCAGCTGCCTCGCGGTGAATCTCGGGGCAGAGCAATCGGATATTTACCTCGCACCTCAATGACCACGGTGTGGTCACGGCTGGTTGCGGCTGCTGAACCTCAAACCCTATCTAAACAGCACAGGTGGCGAAGCCTTGCGACCATCTCCTGGTGCGAGATGTGGTTTGGATTCGCAGAGTTCAGCAGCAGCAGCGATACGATCTCGGAGTTGCCCACCGCTGCGGCCTGCCAGCGAGAGCAGTCTCTTCTTCGCCACCACAATCGCATCAAAACCGTTTTGCATAGCACCGCCACAAGGACTGGCAAGGCGAGAAATCCACAAGACGCTCCTACAAGCCTCCAAGACTCGCGACACAAAACTCGCGGAGCCCTTCGAAGGCCTCGAACAGCGGGGTCTCGCCCACCTCATCCTGCGCATTGGGGTCTGCCTCGTACAGTGTACGAGAAGCGCCCTTGCTCAACGCAACAGGAAACTTCAAAACCCACAGGCAAGGCCCCTGGCCCTTGCAGCAATCAGTCGGGAGATCTCCTGGAAACGGCGAAGCAGTCTGCAAGTAATCGTCCTTTCGAAGACGCACACCCCGCGCCTCAAAATTGCCTTCCTGGGTCGCCTCCAGCAGCTTGCTTGCCAGGCCATCGCGACTCTCCAGCGACATGTTCGCCAGTGTTCGCAGAAGTTGTATCAGCTAGTGCTGGCTTAGTTCCTTCTGCTGCAACTGAGCGTTGCGACACTGCTCGTGGCCATGTTCACGTTGGATACCCCGGCAGGCGCAGCTGTGACTTCTTCCGCTACTCCCGACATGTCAAATCCGTGCAACACCTGCTTCATCTGCACTTGTTTTGCTGAGTTGATGATAAGGGACAGCGGCAACGGAAAGCCGCCCAGCACTCTGAGGTGCGCAAATGCTGCTATGGGCATGTCTAGACAATCAGAAGAAAGCATTCCAGGCAGCAGGAATTCCAAGAGCGGCGCTCCTGCCGCAGCCTCATGACCTGCAGCTCTGGCAGGTTCGCAGTTCAGGAGCGTGCGACACTCATGCGGCCTATCTTGCATTCCCGTTCTCTCGTTGCGTCCTGCGGGCCATCCTACCGTTCCTGGGCACGCCGGTTCTCCTCACTTGCATCCTAAAACCTTTTTGCCACTGGACTCACGGCACCCGTCATTTAGGGTGCCCAAAAAGGGACCCTAATTTTGACAACCTCCCCTCTGAGGATCCACAAATGAATGAAATATCCGAAGACCGAGGTCCACTCTGCCGCTCTTCACAGCAACCGTCAGCTGCTCCACCGCCTGCTTCCGAAGCCTCCCAGAACTCAGTTGACAACTGTTGGTGATAGTGCTCTGGTATGTAGTTCATTATAAGGCTTATTATAGGGGTATTTTGCGGCTTACAAGCACACTCGCAAAGCAGGCATAGATCTGGGCGATAGGTTCGAACTGATGCTTAGGGTTACTGTTGCAAAAATGCTGCCGCAGAGACCCGTTCGACACGGTTTCTCGATGGATAGTTGCTGGGCTCTTTCTGCCTTTTTCCCATCCACTTGGGCTTTTCGTTTGGCTTTTCGGGCTTATGCTCTTGCAACTCGGACTCAGCCAGACGAGGCCTTTTTTTTTTTTACTACCCTCTTTTCCAACTGCCTGAAAGTTAGTTGAAATGCCAGATCTGGCTGAGGGGTGGTGTGGGGAGCCTGCCGAAGGGGATGACCACCGTACCACATCTTCCCCCAATACTACCAAACACTGACGAGGCCTTTTCGGGCTTAGGACTTTTCTGTGCAGTCCTTTTGGGAGGTAAGCATTCAAGACAACACCTTGCCAACCGCACAACCAAGTGGAACCTCTTGACTCGTCGCAGCGGGCAAATAACACCCGTCGGCCTCCACCAACTGCTTTCCATTTGTTTCAGCCTCTGCCCCATGCCAAGCAGATGAGTTCACCCTAATGGTGCTGGGCAACATGTCAAGATGAATGTTGCACAGACAAGTCGTGTTGTGGGGTTACTCAGTTGATCTAGAGCTGCATTCTGTTGCGGATGGACCCTCTGCACCCCATGTCTCAAATCGAAGGTCAAACCTGCAAGACTCACTGAGCATCGGAACGCATCGTCTGTGCGCTCTTGCTCCACGAGGGCCGGGTGCGGCCTCGCACATCCACTGGATGCGGCACAATGTCATATTGCACTTGCCAGTTACGGAAAGCTCGTCGATGTAATGGCGCTGTTCAGCCCCCATCGGTTTACAGGACTTGCCGGCTTGTCACCTTCCGGACGGGTTTGCTCTTAAATCCACTAATGGCTGCGTTTATCATCCAGTGTTGAACTGCAGCGCCGGCCTCAGAGTAAGCAAGAGTTGTGCCATGCGACTCTGCACACAGCGAGCATCGACTGAATCTCGCGGCATCTGTTCGAGTTTTGAGCTCTACCAAGGCGCTGCATCTCTATGCCAGGTGCACCAATGCGTACCTGACAGGTTGACTCCACCCTTCAGTAGGGCCGAGCATCTTGGGTTCTCCAAGACTGTTCTCAGTCACTGAATTTGCCGCCGTTGCTGCACACTGCCTGGGTTTTACGGATCCACCACTGGTCTCTCTTCCAACAGGAAAAGCTCGTCATGACTCGAGCCACAATGATGAATGCCTTTGGCTAGCCCAGTGTGAGGGATTCGTCGTCTTCCTGGCAGGGTGCAAATCCTGTACAAGCGACACCCGTGCATGACGCTTCGCATGTCCTGCAGGCGTTGCTTTGCATCTGCTTCTAGCTTGGTAGCTGCTGTGACGGCTCGGAAATCTCTTCAGGATGAATTGCTTGTATCATAGTACGTCAATCGGCCAATCGAGCCCCGGAATTTCGTCACAGCCGTTCCTAGAAGCAGATACACTTCGGCAACAAGAGTGTGTCCAGGCCCTTCGGGCATTGCCCCGCAAAGGGCCTCGAGCTGAATGGTTCATCAAAGAATTGAACAATCTGTACTGCGGCTCCGTGGGATGCTGTGAGACGAACCCATCTTTTTTCCAGAGATCCTTCTCACGTAAACTGAAGGCCCCTAGTTTTGGGCCTGTGCAGGAACCCTACCGCACCGCAAAAGGGAAACGTTGCAGATCTTTCGTACTCATGCCATGCGGCACGCAGAGCAAGACGGACCACTGTCTTCCTCTATGACAATTTGGGGAAACCGGGCATCTACCTGGGCTCCGCGCAAGCAAACTTGGTACGAGTAGCACGGCTAGCCTGACACCAAACCTTAGGCCTCAGGCCCTATGTGCTGTGCCGCATGAAATGGTTGCACCCGCATATTTGGCTTCATAATGTCACGCCAAAGAAGGAACGAATAGCAACAACAACAACAACCACCGCGAAAAAACACAACAACCACAACCACAACCACAACCACAACCACAACCACAACCACAACCACAACCACAACCACAACCACCACAACCAAAACCACAACCAGCACAACTACAACCACCATAACCACCACAACCACAACCGATACCACAGCCACAACAGGCGCAACCACAACCGATACCACAGCCACAACAACCACAACAACCACAACAACAACCGACACCACAGCCACAACACTTCTCAGTTGGACGCTGCGCGAGCGGACTCCACGCATGGCGGGCGATTGTCGCACGATGCACTCGCAAAAGTGTGAAACTGACCTGATGACCAATCTATGTCTAGCTGTGGCATATTTGCCTCGTACCACTTACGGCCGACTTGCACCTGAGACTTTGTCCCCATCCCCACCGAGCCGGGTTGCCTGCACGGCTGCCCCGTATCCCAGGACCGTCGAGCACTTGAGAGTTTTCAAAGATCTCCACGCAACAGGACCACGGTCGAGCCGGTCAGGATCTTGCACGTACCTGTGAGGCATTCAGCCAGTGTGTGACAGACAAGGCGACTCGTAGAGATGCAGTGCGCTGCAACCATCAAAAGCATTTTTTCCTGCAGTCCGCTGACTTCGGCAGTTGGCAAAAAGGGTCAGCAGTCTGCCGTACGCTCGCCTGAGGAATGCAGATGAGGCAGTGCCTCCGCGAGAAATGAGGAAGAAAAGCTGGCGGCCGGTGGCCGTTGGAGCCAAATCCGGAGCTTTGCTGCCACCAATTGCGGCCACACCATGGTTGCTGCTCCGTCCACTCGTCGCCATCTCGGGGCCGTTTGTCCGTTTGAGAGGGGAGAGCATCGACTTGACGTTTGTCCCGGCTGAGTTGGGACTGCTCTTTCTCCCTTAGTCGATTCCACAGGTTCGCGGGAGTGTCGCCTTTGCTGTGCTCGACCCGGACTTTGCGAATCACCCGTTCTCCGCGAGGCTGGTGGGGGATCACTCGGTTGAGACCGCAACATTTGCGAACAGGTCTGATCATAGATGCACTTGATGGTAGAGGTGACGACCTCGAAGTTCTCATCCGTTTCGAGGATGTCGTTCATCTCCTCCGGGTCCCACATGTGCTGGAAAAGTGAATGAATGATGCCGAGGCAAGCTGTGAGGGCCTTCATCAACTCCACATACCTGTCCCTTCCCCTATGGAGACGGTGAACTGGGCCACATGCCCTGATCATTTACATCAACCTGGAGTGATGGTGCATCCGTGATCAGTGGCTGCTGTAGTCAATGGAGAGTCTGCGGAGGTGCTCGTGGCCTGCGCGGCGTGCAGGCGTGGCTGTGCCCGGGGTGAGCTCTGGGTTCTGAGCGTCCGTGATGGACTGGTCCTGTGGTGGCAGGTGGTCCGTTTGCGCCGGGGCACCACCAGACTCGTAGATGTTGTTGCCTCTGAGTTGGGCAGTGACAGCCACAACAACCACAACGACAGCCACAACCACAACCACCACAATTTCAACCGCACCCGCAACTATCACCACACCTACAGTGGACCTACAGTTCGCTACCGACAGCCACCACCAGCAGCAGCAGCAGCAGCACCACCACCACCACCACCACCACCACCACCACCACCACGACAACAACGAAGGAAACGAAAAGCACGGTTAGACAGCAACATGATACCTACCGGAGCCTTCAGCAGAAGAGGGATAGTGAAGGAAGGAAAACTTGTACTTTGGCACGGCAAAGCGGACGAAGAAGCGCAACAGCCATGGTCAGAACCATGAACAAGTGCAAATCTATACAGCCACCAAAAGCATGGACGCATCTTTCTTATTCTGTCCCTGCTTGCCCAGATGCGGGCTCCCACCTCTTTGCAGCCAGCTCTGCACTCACAGCCTGCTCACAGACGCATCATGATGCAGGACATGGGGTCTTGCGATTCTCCGTCTGTTGCGCCTCCGCTGTGTCTCCCAGCTTCTTCTGGGCAAGTCCAGCCTCGATGACAGCTCTACGACGAGTCCGATGCCAATGAAGAGTCTTTTCCCGGCCTCCTGTGCCGCCAAGACGACCCTCAAAGCGACGTTGTGGCCCACTTCACGGATCCGGCCGGTGCTGGGCAGCACGGAGTCCAGCTCCATGTCTGCCTTGTCCAGGGAGTTGGCCACGGCCTCGGCAGCCTCCATGAAGAGCCGGTCCGGGATGTGGCTCGCTTCGCAGCACATGGCGCCGAAGGAGACACCGGGGAAGATGAAGAAGTTGTTGACCTGACCTGGCCAAGGGGGCAGATGCAGAGAAACTAAACCCTAAACCCTAAGCCCTAAACCCTAAATCCCAAAAACTAACCCAGCTCTACTCCATCCGACTTTCTGAGAGCCTGGTGCACGGATCTTGCCCTGCACCGTCACGGGCTCGAACTTGGTCCCAGAACCGAAGATCGCCCTGCCACCCGAGAATTTGTAGCAGTCTTCGGCCGTCACTTCGGCCTGTGTACTTGGGTTGGAGAGCGAGAAGATGATTGGCCGGAATGCTCCGCCCTTCGCTGCTTGCACTGCCACCATTTCTTTAATCACTTCCTGGCCCCAGACAGAAGAGGCTCGTCCCACCCCACCCTGAACTCTTGGAGCAAAGACAGAAGGGCTGTCCTCTGTAAAGCATCCCGGTGCGCGGCCGACGGCACCGACAAGAACGTCTGGCTTGTGATGCTTGATGATGGAAACCAGGTTGGTTGGGTCGTAACCTTGTACAAGGATGTACAAGTATCAGCTCGAAGCTGCATGCACATCAAGTCCACGTGCCGAAGTAACAGTATATCTAAAGTATTCCAGTATCATGTAGTGATTGAAGTATAACAGCCGGAAGATGCACACACAGAAAACATGGGCAAACCAACTTGCGCCGAGAGACCCTTCGGCTCACCCACGCTGGCAACTGATTTCTGTTCATCGTTCTTGAAGGTGCCCTTCCTGGGTTCTTGTTAAGGAATCTCGTGTAAGTCACCATATTAAGGAAACCGTGATATTTACTCTTCATATGGGAACGTAAATTAAGTTCCTTCAGAGCCTAGCTTCTTGCCATCCGGAGATTTCCAAATGACACCTGCAGGGCTCATCGGCGAAAGACGTAACAACATCATGTACATGCCAGAGCTTGCTCCATTAGAATACCATCATCGAAAATACATCTGGATAATCGTGTTGTAATTGGCATATTTTGGTAGTCTTATAACTAAATTATTGCTTCGGCATCTTGTGTAATACACACATTCCGACAGCGGAGGACCCTTGGAGTTCGTGACCAGGATCGAGGACGCAGGCACACCGGCTTCCTTCCTGAGAGGGCAGATGGAGTGGGGGCCTCGGGGTGATTATGGCTTACTACTACTACTACTACTACTACTACTACTACTACTACTACTACTACTACTACTACTACTACTACTACTACTAAGTTAAATACTTCGTTCATGCAAGTATTATCATTACTGGGTGAGGACTGTTATTCATGTTTTTGTTCAGTATTTGATCCCTGGGCTCCCTTTACAGCTCTTGACAAGCATCAGCATCAAGCTGGCGCTGCCGAGATTGGCTGAACCAGCGCCATGGAATAATAAGCGCAGGCCTGGAAGCCACGGCCAAGATTTGGGGAATTTGGGCATTCTTCCGGGCATGTGCAGCAGACCCCTGCCTTTTAGGTCGGTCAAAAGATCAGTGCTCTGGGGCCGGTTCAGCCTTAGCTTATTCTATGCTAAAATCTTGAGTGCATGCCGCAAGCTTGGCATGCATCCTGGGGACTTGATCCCTCCCAAGACTGCAGCTATCGCCACAGAAGCTGTGCCCTGAATGTCATCGTTGTAGGTCAAGAACTTGGAACCTCAACAGCTTAGCAGTCGCAAGAAGCGTCGGAGCACGCCTGTTGAGACTTGCAAAAGCAAACTCTACCGCCAAAACACGGTACTCTTCGAGCAAAGGAAAGGCATCATTCGAATTGAAGTCCTGCCGTCATCAAGTCTGCAAGTTGACTTACACTGCATCGACAAAGCCATCTTCACTTCCAGCCTCGAACTGCAAGAGGCAGCTTCGCCCGAAGAGCTCGGATGCAGCTGTCATAAACTCCTGAAGCAGCCACGAAGGACCTCGCAGCTCTCCCTCTCCGAGTGTGCACAGGCAGTGTCCCCGATGAAGGAGTCGGGGCCATAGTACGCAGTGTTCACCTCCCCAGTGATTCGGGTGTGCACACGAAGACATGGGGGCAACGCACCCAACTCGCCTCTGTTCCCTGGGCTGAGACATGCTTTACACGGTCTTGTTTCAGCCCGGTGTAGAGGGCGTGGTCTCGGATTGTGAGCCTGTCCACATCAGTTGCATGCCAAACCCTACAGGGTATCGCAATCGACGCCTAGAGGCTGCGTTCTAATCTCGATGAATCTGGGCCCGAGGCTTTGCAGAGTTTCCGCTTGCATCACTGCAGCCAGCATCGATAATGACGGGGATTACTCTGAACGGATCAAAACCGCCGCCTGCCAAAGTCCATTCGATCACTTCGACCGGCACGGCTGACAAAGCAGTGTCAATAGCGATCTGAGTCGTCGACACACGGTGTATAGATCCTTATCAGCAATGACGTGGGCGGGCCAACGGTCTTTGCTGTCTCTATTTCAAGCGCTTCTTCCAGGTTCGGAGGGATGTGGGAACGCAAACAGCTTCAGATTCGGAAATTCGGCTGCAAGCATCCATGTCCTGTCGCAGCGACCAAAGAGTTCGGCATCTCCGCACCTCTCCGGTTTCCTCCCTGTTGGCGCACGGCCCATGTGAAAAGTCTGACAGGAAGCATGCGGAGCACTATTCTAACTCTTCCAATGTTGACTTTGATCCGCGAGATCAGCCCCCTCACCAGCTCTCTGGCTTCCCTTGCTCATGCCCGTTGCATCCTGGAGTCCAATTTGCCGATTGGGATTCCCATCCCCCAGGCGCCCAAATCACCGAGGCCAAGAATGCGACCGCCGTCCGAGAAGACCTGGGACACATCCACAAGACATCTAACTACAGATAACAGCTGGGTGGTTGTCAAAATCATGGTGCCTTGTTGCGTACCCTAAATATTAGGTGCCGTATTATAACAGGGACCCAAAAAGGTACCATAATTTTGACAACCACCCAGCTGGGTGCACAGTAGGGTGTAGGGTCTCTTGCTCAGAGTTTACGGTTTAAAGACCCCTTTTGCAACTGGGCTTGGGGACTCGCCAAATGCTTGCATCACGGCCTTGCGTGTCTGTGCAGGTGCATTACTTGGCCCGAGAATGATCAACTGAAGAATTGCCGGTGTCTGAATTGAGTTCGTGAATCATGTGGCTCTGTCTGCGTTCTTGTTTCTGCCTGAAAGATCGTGCTCGTTCTTGAGGGACCGTAAACCCCTACACCCCACGAAGCTAGGCCCTCTGAGCCAGGGACAATGCACTGACACTGCGGCTTGCCGCTCGAGTCTTTGGGCAAATGTGCCTCTGCATACCTCCAGTCTCAAGTGCACGCGGGCCCTTGAAACCAGATGAAAAACGGCATTTGATAATCCTTTGGAGTTCATATTTCCTCAGAACACTGACGTAGCAAAAGGCCCTTTGCCCGTTGCGCTGCACTGCCCCGCCAAGCTGCTCTCGAAGGACTGCCTTGACATTTCCGCGGTCAGACAGGGACACATAGCCTTGGCACTGCAACGGTTTAAGGTTGCTCGTCGAGAGCAGAGAGAAACAGCATGATTCCCAGATCGGTTGTATTCTCTGGTTCTGCAAAGCCCAAGCCACAGCCGCGAGGCAGAAAGGGAAGGGTCCCGAATTTTTGGCAGGCCTGCACGACAAGCAAAGATGGTTCGCTTTTCTGCACACTCAGGGCCCTTTTTCGCCTCGCCAACTGTGGGGGTGTAGACCATTGGCATGAGGAAGGCTGGCTCGGCAAGCAGGGTCTGGTAGAACAAGTTGGGATCCTTGTACCAAGACCCATGACTCGTCTTCAACTCGGAAACATCGGTGTCCTTGTGGTGCAGCATACGAAGGTATGCGTAAGACCAGAGATTGTGCCCGAGGCTTGCAAAACCTCGGACCTCCGTCAGAGCCTGGCACCAATGCATAACCATTCCCAAACGAGCCATTCAAGGGTGGGGGAGTGGCCGGAGTGGCCTCCTGCACCGTGCGGGCGTTGCAGCTGCGGTCCAAGATGTGTCTCACTTGAGACAAGCTGGCCTTCTCAAGCGCTGCCGTGCAAAGCATGAGCAACAGAGAGGTCCAGCACCTGGTCGTTCCAAGCTGCTGCGCCCAGTTTCGCCACCGATTTGGGAAGTGAAAGCATGCGGCCTGTGCACCCAAGCCCTCGGACAAAGAAACAAAGAACTGCAATGCTGGTCCTGATAAATCGATAGGGGTTGTTGGTGTTCCCGCCATCGCTGTCAAAGACCTTGCAACGGAGCGAGCTGCCCGATACCGTCACAGGACACAAAGACACTGAAATGCTTCTCCCGCCTCTTGTGCTTCACAGTGGTAGATCTAGCAAGTTCTCGAGCCAAATGCTGGCCGATGCAGGGCATAGGTGGTCATACCGCATCTCACACCTCTACTTGGTAACACGGCCGACACGAGTGGCTGTTGAGGGTCTCACACGGCGAGGCGCACAGACTCGGCGAAGAAGTGCAGGCGCTTTGAAAAAGAGGCTAAAAACCCGGCATCTTCTGAGTTCAGGGCTACTGCCGATCGCAGATCGTCGTTGATCTGCCCCACACCTCCATCAAACTGTGACGTGGGTTGATGCAATTCCGCCTCTCTGCGTCGCCCGACGGAGCAATCTGGCATTCGACCCACCAGCACTACCGCATTTAACAACGCGCATCCGTGACCGGTCTTCGCGTCGTCAAGAGTCAAGAGACGTGCTCGAAGTCTCGACGGTCGCTTGCTTGGCAAGGCCAGATCGAGAGCAGAGCCGTGAGGCATGTACACAACGACGTCACAGACCACTGGATTTGATCATCCTCTGCACCAGGCGGAGTGCTTGCTGGTGGGGCAACTCCTGGCAAGGGCCAGATCAGGGTTCATCATCGCTGGCTGCAAGCAGTCAGAGTGACGCGCCTCCAACTCTGGGAAGGACGCTTCCGCCAACCGGAGGAGAAGAGCTTCCAGGCTTGGGCTGCCTTCACAAAAAAACAAGAATCATAATACGAATAGTTGTAACAGTAACAAACAGGAGAGTATATAGTAGCAAAGACTAGACTCGCGCTCCAAAGTGGCCCCATCAAGCGAAGTCTACGAAGCAATGGAATGTCATGCGGTGCCTTCCGCCATCCGACAGCCCATGATCTCAATTCTTCGTATACCGTAGCCTCATGGCCGAGGACCGCACACTTTGCTGGGCTCAAGCGCATCACGTTTGAGCCGACCCCGTAACAACTGCTTTCGGGCGTCTTTTCTTCAGTCCAAAGCAGTCAGGGCAGGGGTTGCCCACCTCGAAACGCAAGATTCCTCGGGTGCGAAGTGCTGGAAAGCCGTAGCCGTAGCACTGCTCCGAAATACATCCGAGAGTCTGGTGGGATCTTCCCAACCAGGCAGCTCTGTCCAGCCGTTGAAGTCGGCTTTGTGCTGTCTGCGCCCTCGCTCCACAAGAACACCTGCATCATCCTCGGTGTGTGCGTCTCTCTTGTCTCTCGAACAGGCAGACCACGATGCTTACATCTACATCCTGCTGATGATGCTACTGTCGGTAGAGTGACTCGTGCCTCGAACCACTGCCAGCAAGGTACTGTGCCCTCGAGGCCCTCGTCTTGAAGCAAGGACAGGATGCGCAAGCTGTTCCGGGAGCCATAGTCTCCTTGAGTTGAGAATGATGGGTTCGAGCTCACCAGACGTTTTGTAGAACAGGCACGCCTCGTTTCTCACCAAGTGGCCCCACCACTTCACCCGAACCTCGTGAACCACGCTGGCCTCAAGACGGGAGCCGTGCCAGAAGCACAAGTTAACGGTTTCCGAACCTCAGAACTGGGACAGATTGGGACAATCCGGGCGAGGCTTTAGGAAAGTTTGGTGGTGAAGGCAAGCTGCCGCAATGCACACAGTGTGAGCACTCACACGCAACCGGGCCTGTTCCAGATCAATTTCCAACCACTGAGGCTCTGCAGCGTCGGCTGGAAACCTCTCAACACAGAACATTACAGCAACCGAGTGCAAATGCAGGTCGGGTGCGCGAAAACACCCACCAAGAACAACATGTGCACGCGAGCCTGTCTGCAGATGCACATGTATATTTCACACCTTTCTATATGTGTAGACATAGACATCGATACAGATATCGATATAGATATAAATCCAGATACTGTACAAGTTTACATGTAAATATACCGTCGTCGTGATTAGTGGGAATTTTTTGGCGAGCTGCCACTCCGAGTCGGTTCCATCGACCACGAAGTGCGCACGGTCTTCGTCCACGCTTGCCCGGACAGGTCGGGAACGGGACAAGTTTCGCACTCCACCTGGCTGCACTGAGTCTTAGCTGCAACTGCTCTCAAAGGGTCTGGGAGACTGCGAGGGCTTGGGGTCTTGAGGCTGCGCCTGGCCAAGCCGCAGCTGCTTCGGCAGCCTCGAAGTGCAAGGCTCAGGCCGTGCGTTCTCGCTGATTGTCGGAGTCACCGTGCCCGGCCTCCGTGCGCTTCTGCAGCGCTGCCAGGGGGAACGGCCGCGTCTCAGGCGCCGAGCAATGCTCAGTCTGATACGAACATGAGTACTCACTCGACAACTACCAATACTAATATACCAAGTCTATCAGACCACACCCGGGTTAGTGCCTTGAGCCAGGCTGCCCAGGCCTTGGGAAGCAAAAACACATCAAACTTTCCGCTGCCCTCTTGTCGCTCTCTTGTGCAGCTGTGCAGCACTCAAATCCCAGGGGCACTGCGCCACTGCCTCCCGAACGACAAAGGCATGGAATAGATATAATGCTCAAAGCGATATACACTTCACTATGCAATCAATGACCTATAATCTATCACCTATATCCTCTAATCGACAATCTATAACCCCTAAACCATAACCTGCAATCTTTAGCCTACTGATGCGCCAAAAGTAGGGAAAGTTAGAGAAGCTCCGGGCTCCTCGGCTCGAAGTTCGAACGCTTCGCTCCCGAGCTCGGGCGCCAGGAGCCTGGGCTTTGAGGGTCGTTTGGGGCCCTCTCGGGACCCCCCGGGCGGGCTTTTCCCTGCTTCTATAGAGGTCTGTAGACGATGCAAGCAAGACTCATTAGTCAGTCAGGTTTTGATTTGTTTTTGTGCGGTTTCAGGTTTAGGGTTTAGGGGTCCTTCGCCGAAAAAGGCGCATGGGATTAACATCAGCGCTGCCAGGCAGCTGGGACGCCAGCTGCAGGGCCTCATCAGTGAGCCACGTGCTTGAAAAAATCTCTGACTGCAATATATCAAACACAAAAAAAACATTAAAAAAAAAAATATATTTTTTATATTTTTTATATATGTTTGGCTCCCGCTTGGCTGATCCGAAGGCCGCATTGCAGGTCACATGTGGGACACGCGATAGAAGGCTACTCAGCTCTCACCTTCCCCTGCAGCCGGATATATATATATATATATATATATGTATATATATGTATATATATATATATATATAAGTCGATATGCATAGGTGATTATACATTTCTGCTGTTTTTCTGCTGTTTCGGGCGTTGGGTCGGGTTGACGCGGCCCCTTGTGGGATGCACTCAATTAGGTGAAACAGTGAGAACAGTCTACCAGTTCCCAATCACGACACAACCTGAAGACTGGCGCACAAGAAGTCCAGGAGTTCGGAGGAGTGGCTGTGCTGCGGAAGGAACTGTAGCGGGCAGGAAAAGCCTGGAAGGGATGCCTTGGGTCCAGTGGTCAACAGACGCTCGGACGATGTCCCAGGACAAGACTGCACTGGGCAGCATTGTCACACAGGACATGGTGTCCTCAGGCAGGTCTGATCCAATTGGCAGGCCGATTGTCGACAAACAATAGCAACATTCAGGATCGGTGTTGTCAAGGTAGTCGACAGCGGTATCGGCAGCCCTGTCGGCAAGTGCCTCCCGATGTTGGTAGCGGAGCCATCGATCCTCTGGTACGGGAGGAAGGAATTCTGAAGGGACAGGCCCGACCTGAACCCAAATCGTCTCAGGGGAAGTAGCAGAGGGTGCTGGCCACACGACACCGGTGAAAGTGAGGGAGGCAAGGTAAAGTCCGCTGAGCCGAAAGGTATCGGTAGCAGGGAAGCCGTCATCGACCTCTGGCACAAGCCACGAAACAAGATTATTGCTGCAAAGCCAGTGAGCAGCCCCCCGTAAAATGCCCAAAGTGCATTCGGAGACCGAGTGGTGCGGATCCGAGAGGAGACGCTGCCAACACTGGGCTGTGACACTTAATCTTGTGGCCTGCAGGCACACACACGAGAAGGCTATGCGTAAGCGATCCCATAATTCGGTCTCGCCGGCGGTGGCGATGGTCCCATCATGGTCGATGTGCAGAAGACAATCCAAGACTTCCGCACAAGGCCTAGCTGACTCCTCCTCGACAAAGAACTGCAAGGGCTCCTGATGGGGCCCGGAGGCTTGTAGCACGGGCATCAAGGCAACCCCATCATCAGGAGCCTTCCGGCTCCCAACTCCAGGCTCAGGGGTATGGCGGTCGTTGGTGGAGAGCAGCCGACCACGACACAGACGGCTGTACCCTAAATGACGACTGAGTTTGGTCGCGGAGGTGAAATGCTTCAGGCACACAGGGCACTGTGTGCCGGGTGCCAGGCGCCTCATTTCATCCGTGCGCGCATGGGTCGAGAAAGCGTGAACGGACCACGCTCGGTAGTCCCGGAAGCGCTTGCGGCATACAGCACAACATTCCTTGGACTCCTCCTCATAGTCGGATTGTGCCGAGACGCTGGCTCCAACCTGTTGGAGTTGGCGTAGCAGCAGACCCTGATGCCGCTGGAGCTCGGCCTGCCAGTACTCCTGTGCTAAGGCACAGCGCTGTGCCTTGCGTATGCGTGCCTTCCACCGGCCCGGATGTTGTTGAGCCTCATCTCTCCAGGCCGCCCATGCAGCGGTCCAGTCCGGGTACTGTCGATCGGGATCCGCCCTTTCCCAAAGCCACCGGACAGACTCTGCGGCGCCACGCATCCAGGTTTGTTCCCAGTGGGCAAGGGCCCACAGCTCCGGGACTGACAGCACGATGCAAGATAGCATGTAACGGAGACGGTGGACGTGTAAATACGTCACGGCTGTCGGGATCCTGGCTAGAGCAAGGGTACGCGCGGTGCCGAGCTTCCACGCCTGTGCACAGTCATAGGCAGGTCGAAGCATTTGGCTGGCCATCCCTCGCAGTGTTCCTGTAAGTTTGCGTATGCATTCGGGCGACGGATCCGGCCAGGTACCAGACCCATAAAAGAGTGTCGAAGCAACTAAGCTATCGAACAAGAGGGCCTTGTCCTTCGAGCTGACCTTCGGCGAAGAGAAGATCTTCTGCTTTCGGGAGTTGAAAGCGACCCATGCTTGTGCAGCTCTGGCTTTGACCTCCCTCAGGAGGCAACCACGGTGGTGAAGCACACCTCCGAGGTGCTTGTAGGTCGCAGTCAAGCGGAGTTTGGCATCAGTCCATAGTCGGCAGCGTAGAGGCACGGTGCCTTCCTGCTCAACAAAAAGCTGTTGTCGCATCTGCCTGGCATGGCGAGCTCGAAGGTGAACGAGTGCTTCAGTCTTGCCTCTCTTGAGATTCGGGAGGAGAGCGTGCTCAAGGCACGTATCAAGGAGTGTGGACGCTCCAGCCGTTAGCCGCTCCACAAGTTCGCTGGAATTCGTCGCCTGCAAGAGCATGGACAGGTCGTCCATCCATGTGGCATCGAGCAGGCTGATGGTTTGAGTGGGAGGCGGGTCAAGCGGTGTCAGGCGACCGATCATGTCTGCATGCCATGGGATGCTTGGCACATGTCCTGCCTCCGAGAGGGCGGTACGGACCTGCTTCAGAACCCGCGCGAACAACAGACTGAAAACTAGGTCGGAGAGGGAATCCCCCGGTCGGGATCCAATCGCTGTGGTGACTAGTTCATCCTCCCCGGCGAAGCAAAACCACGTATTCTGAAGCGTCTCCTCTAAGGCTCGAGTGACCCAAGGACTAGCCCCGGCGGCAGACGACAGTGGCAACTGTTGCAAACGTCGCTGTATGTCGTGGTACACGCCGCTGGGCATATGCACTGCTCGGCATGCGGCAGCAATAGCCTCCTCGGTGAGGGGGCCTCCCGTCACCAAAGGTCTGACTATTCGATAGAACGCTTCCTGTAGGTCCAAGAAAAGGACTCCATGACAGGAGCCCTTTTGTAGGCAGGCGGATTGGTACATTCGCGTGACATGGGCTGGGACGGTGACCGGGTAGCCCGGCAAGCCTCCTACTTGGAGAGGCGATGCCACATTGTGAAGTGCTGGGACGCACTTTTTGCGAAGCAGTTTGTGCAAGGACTTGCTCACGACAGAAGACACGAGTATCCCCCGGTAGGAAGAGCAGAGTTGTCTCGAGCCCTTGTGTTTGTAAACACAGTGTAAAATACCGCCCTTGTGTTGCACAGGCTCGGCGAGCGTGAGGAGGGACTTAAGCTGGAGTTGGTAAATGGGCTTCGCTAGAAGCGGGGCGCAAAAATGCAAAAGCTCTCCTGGTAGGCCGTCGAGCCCATATGCACGGTCTGTGGAAGTATCCCTCAAGGCCCATTCGAGATGGCCGAGGGTTGGGGCGTCGCCGTGTGAGACATGGTAGTCTTCAATATCCTTTGCCTGCTGTCGGGAAATGCAGGCACGCACAAGCTCGGTGGGGGAGGAAAGGGAGCCAGCCTCGATTGAAGAGAAATGTTCTAGCCAACATTGCTTGGCTTCCTCATGGGTGGCTGCTAACGTCCCATCAGCCCTTTCGACGGCCGGCAGTGGGGACCGATCGCGCTGCTTGCGTTTGGGGCCCCCTGTTAACGTTCTAAGCCGCTGGACAATGGCTTGGGTCGAGGAGGATTCTGACGCAGCAGCTGCATTGCGAATGTGCTCAAGGTGATCCTGGCGTATCGCACTGCGAAGGGCCTTACTGGAGGACCGCAGGTCCTCTAAGTAGACCGGCAAGTCGCGTAGTGACCAAAGAACAGGGGCCCAGCAGGCGAGTAGGGTATCGGCAAGCCGGCGCCGACAGTGCCACGAGTGGAAAGCAGCCTGTAGATGCCATCCATTGATGGTGCGGGAGGCTCCCTTGACGCGTTTGCGCAGCCACTCCCGCTTACTGCGGAGCTGCCAGGTAGATGCCTGAAAGTATTCATGTCGGCAGGAAGATTTGCCTACTGGAAAAGCCCTGGCAAGGTGGTCCCGGAAATAGGTATCTAGTGCTTGGGCGTGGCGGTGCACGTCAAGATCCCAGGGCTGCAAGGGGACGTTCCGACATATGTGCTCGAGGGTGAGTCGGCCCTCCGGCGTACGCATAGCAGCTGTGTTGAGTCGGCTGTGCTTGCGACCTGCGGCCTTACCAATGGTGACAGTCCCCCTAACCCACAACTGGACGGCAACATGGTCGGCCCGGCTCTGTCCCCAGTCTAGGCGCGGATTAGTAGCGCTGCCGCCGCGAGGTGTCTTCCATGAGACGGGAACAGCAATATAGTCAAGGCGGGCAGATCCAGCGCCTGCTGGTGAATGCCAGGTGGCAGTATCCCCAGTGTGACAGGCGTCAAACGTACTGGGGATCCACAATGCAAAGTGGTCAAGTAGTCGGTAGAAGGCGGCAGGCGGATCCGGGTTAGGCGTGCCCCAAACTAGATCCCCAATGGCAGCCGAGTGGCTGTGGTGCATGTGCAAGTTGTAGCCCCCTAATAGAACTAGATGGGCATCTTGTGCGATGCGCCGGAGAAGTTGGAAAAGTGCGTCCCACCAAACATCCCGTCCTGGGCTGGCACTGTGGGGCGCATGAATACAGACAAAGAGGACCCTGAGAGTAGTATGGGTATACCTCACAGCAAGAATGCGCGGTGTCCAGTGGACCGCAAGAAAGTCACCAGGCTGGAAGTGGATAGGCCGGCCCTCATGGTCAGAGAAGAGAGCATGTTGCCGGTCAAACCAAAGCTCAACACCACAAGTGCCATCAGTCTCCTTCGCGCTGGTGAACCTGATGTGGCTAGCCGAGACATAGGTGGCACTATTGACGGTGCGTGTCTCCTGAAGAGCTGCAACACTGATGTGGTCGGCCTGCAATTGGTCACGCAAAAAGCGGGCCCTCCCGACAAAACTTCCCTCACCTGTTGTAGCATCGGGGGGGGCATCTTGTGGCGAGAGGGTTTGGACATTGACTGTGAGCAGCAATGCGTCAAGGTTGCCCCTTCGGGGTCCTACGGCGACGGGTCTGTCTCCAGAATTCTGCAATCCAAAGAAGGCAGAGCATTCAGCTGGGGAGGGCTCAGGTACGTTTTGCGCACAAGAGGCAACTAAGGACTGTCCTGAAAGCGTAGGCCAAGCAGAAGGACGGAGCGCGGCCTCAACAGTAAGCCAAAGCCAGGGGAACGAGCTGCACTGTGCAAGTTGAGCAATGTGTGGGACAGCGACAGAGTGGTATACCCCTTGTCGGCCGCAGGCTAGCTTAGCAAGGCGGTCGGCGACTTCATTGCCGGGGTTACCAACATGCGAGCGGGTGTAATGCGTACATCTGTGCCCACCGGTTACTGTAGAAAGGAGCTGCGATGCAGCTCTGCACTTGCCAGAAAGGGTATCCTGTGGATAGTCCCCGCCAGTACCGTCGAAAACGGCAATGGCTGACGTACAGTCGGAAAATATGTCTATGCAGGCATATTGGGGCAGCTGGAGGCACCAACAAGCAGTCCAAAAGAGTGCAGCGACCTCGGCCGGGAAAGCTCCAGCTTCGTACTGGCCGAGATAATCTGTACCGTCAGGATCCTGTGTGAGGCGGGCTCCCTGCCATCCGAGGTGGAAGCTTCCAGAATCGGTGTGGGCACAAACATGGAAAGCCCAGGCGGCATGCTCTCCATCGAAGGAGCCATCTGTATAGACCTGTACACTGCGAATATCAGCATAGGGGAAAGCAGCCCCAACTGGTTGCCAGAATTCTAACCAGGTTTGAACGGCTTGCGGGACCTTAAGCCTTGGCAACTGAGGAAGGCTCCAATGGCCAGGCCGCAAAAGCGGCGCAACGTCATCGAAGGAGCATGCAATGGGCATGCTGATCGCAGTGAGATCGAAGACTCGATGTGAGGGGACATGTTCAGCAATCCGCAAAACACCTGCATGTGGCAGTGTGGGCGAACCAAGTGGCTGGAGTGGGACTCCGGCAGTGCCAATAGACGACACGACAGTAGCACCTTCAGATGAATGTTCAAATAAAGTGGCAAGAAGTGTGCTGGCAAGGTAAAAGGCATGGTACCTAGTCTGCTGTAGAGATTGTTCCAGCAGCGTGGGCCCCAACCAGTGTGCAGGAGCAGTTGCGGAGCAGAGCTGGGTGGGAGACAGGGGCTGAGTGTCAAACGAGGTATCAACGCGAGCAGGTTCTCCGTCATCAGTAATGTAAGGCAGTCGGACTCTAGCGGTGGTGCCTCTACATGGAGTGGCAACGGGTCTGCCAAAAGGCGGAGCAGGGGGGGCAGTACCATGGGTATCACATGCATCATCCCATCGGGTCGAGAATGCAGAGGTGTCACGCAGGGGCCCACTAGGATGGGCATCAGGCAAACTACCGGCGATCCACATGTTATCTCCATCGGTCCGATGGTTGTTCGTATGAGGTGTCTGTGATACACCTGGATGTGCAAAGCTTGGCATGGCAGCATTCGGTCGACAGAGGAGGCCAGCAATGAGGCAAAGGATGCTCCTCCGGTGAACAGGCCCAGTGCATCGGCCACTTGTGGGGGCCCGTCGAGCATGGTGGCCACAGTGCTGGCCAGTGGTTGCTTGTCTCCCGCGGGACAGATCAGCATCTGGTCGGAAGGCTGTCCCTGTTGCGGCAGTTGTGTCCGAACTGCCCCGGTGATCGGCCTGGCCGTTGTCAGCCCCCCCGGGGTTCGTCGGGGTGTGCGATGTGGCCTCAGTGGGCACAGTAGCAGCGCCAAACCCGGTATCATCCCAGAGGCGTGAAGGAGCAGGCTCAAAGGAAACAGTGAAAACCTCTCCTGGACTAAAATGGATGAAATGTTGAAAAGGCGGGGCTTCGGGCCATCCGCCTGTGACGGATATGCGCGAGCCGGGGGGGCACCTCGCTTGAAATCTGCGTTCTACCGAGCGGAGATTGAGCACCCCCTCAGCGTTTGCTGCCCAGTCAACACCAAGAAGCACAGGTCGTGCGTCAAGAATGTACGGAAAGAGACCATTGCCGGTAGCTTCAAGCCGGATGTCGCTGGAGGTAGCGATGATTGCAGTGCTGACCCAAACACCCTGAACACAAAGGTCGCCAAGGGTAGGTCGGGCTGGGCGAATGCGAAGATCACTCTCGGAGACGTGTAGCTGGCCCGCAAGGTCCCGTCGGAGAAGCGCACGCCGGCGGCGATCAAAGGTGAAATGTCTGGGGTGGTCATCTGTAAGGATCCATAGGCGGTCGCCTAGGGGGGAGGCAGCATGGCTGGTATGAGTCCAGCACCCTGGGTCACGAAGCATATCAGCAAACCCAGTGAGTACAAGAACACCGTGATTCCGCGGCTGCACAGAAACTAAATCCCCATTCTCAAGTACAGTGGCAGACTCGACAGGTAGAGGCCAGGGGACGTCCCTGACATAGACATGTGAGTCCCGTGTGACAGTTGGCCCAGCTAGCCTGAGTAATTGTTGACAGCTGGGGTGAGGCGGTGCAGTCACAGCGAAGAATCGATTAGGAACGAAACCATTATCGATTAGGGCAAAGACATACGGCCCGTCCCAGGGGGGCATTGCAATCAAGATAGCCTTGTCAGGGTACGGCTGCTGACTGGCAGGAAGAAGACGCGGGAACCATTGCCGACGCGTCTCGTTTCTGGCACAGGTAACAAGCTGGAGGGCCTGCTGCGGAGTGCAGGGAATCGGAATACGCACAGTGAGAATCTCAGGAGCAAAATCCGGTACACAGATAAAGAAGGTCGCAAGGACCGTGACAGCATCAGAGGTGTCAGCTGTCTGGTGGTGTCCTAGGGTCTCGTCACTGCCAGCTTCCTGTCCAGGAATGGGCTCTTGTCGGCCGTGGTAGCCCTGGGTGTCTGGTCCGGATGGTGTGGAACCGGTGTCTGCATGTCGATGCTGGGACGAGCTTCCTGTTGCAGCGGAAGTCCCGTCGGGGCTGCCGTCGGGTGTGGAGCTGGGCTCAACAGGGTTAGTACCCTGATGTGCGCTGTTGTCACTGATGGCTGCAGTCACAATGACAACCTGGCCAGGTGCAATCCAAAGCACGCCGGGTCCCTCAGGACGGCCATCAAGACGGAGTGAGTACCCGGGGGGTACATACTCTTGTAGGGACGCAAACAAGGCCCTCTGGCTTACAAACCCGTTATGGACGTGAATCAGACGAAAGGAGGCCTCAATGGGTCTGCAGTCTAAAAGCGCACAGTGCCAAACCGCACCTCTGACTCCCGGGGGGGGGGTGGCCAACAGCAAGAACAGATGTACATGTGATGCCTTCAAGGGCAACATCGGTCGGCCCGGGTCTGGCAGCAAACAGTCGCATACGATCTGGGTTTGCCCCAGTGACCCCAGCGATAGCGGCCCTGTAGCGCATGGGGTATCGCGTTGCTTCAATGCAGAGTCGGGCAGGGCCCTTATGCACGAGACAGTGGGCTTCGGTATGGGCAGGCACGGGTAACGTAGCTTGGCTATCCCAGAAGTAACGAGACTGTAACTGCTCCCCAAGAGTGTAATGGACTGGGTGATCAGTCCCAGAGTGCACGAAAGTGACAAGTGCTCCAGGGAACAGATGGACTAGGTCCTCCCCAACAGGGATCTGATCGACACCGAACAGGACTTCATAGTCGAGACCGGGGAGGAGACCAGCACTCCTAATCAACCCAATCTTAGAGCAATATTGGGGCATTTGTGCAAGGAAAAGGCGTCCATCAATGGTTGTCGTGTCAAAACAGACAATGTCGGAGCCACTGGACCACGGTGGCAGTGCTGCGAAAACCGCGACTCCTAAGGCAGGCTGGGGCAAAACAGAGAGGAGGGTAGGAAAGGCAAGGCTGGAATCCCGCCGGCGTACAGCCTGGATGGCCTCGATTACCTCCTCCTGTGTTGTTGGAACCGGGACGGCAACTGAAAGGTGTGCTGGCACATATTCAACGCGAAGGATGGCACACGGCACTGTAGTAAGTTCAGCCTCAGATTCAGAGTCTGAAGTGATCCAGTCATCAAGCATCGTCGGATCAAACCCCGGATGCCTGAATGGGAAATCGGTGATCCAGTGTCCACCAAGGGTACGCGTTGCATGGCGCAGGCGACGAAGGTCCCTTCGTTCGGCTCTGCTGTGGCAGGCAGGTTCCTTAAGAAGCTTGGCTTTGCGGCTGAAGGCAAAAGCCCGACGGGCTATCCAAAGGGAAAGACCGCAGATGACGCTGGCCCCGACAATGAGCAAAGGCGGCCCAAGTGCGTTGGCAAGCAATTCACAATGACGCCAAACGACAGGGTCTGTAACGGCAAAGGCTCCGGGGGGCCTGAAACTTTGGTCGGTGCAGCCGTCGACAGCACCTGGCTGTGCCAATCCCAGGACAGCGCCAAGGACAGAGCCTGCTAGCGCACTACTGGAACCTGGAATGTCAGTAGTCCTGGCTATAGTCCTACTGGGTGATCGTGCTCTGGACCTCGACCTGGACCTCGAGCCAGGGTCAGAAGGCGGTGAATACCTGACAGGTATGGGAGGAGGAGCGCCAGCAGGTGGTAGAGAGGGATCAGGCACAACAGCTGGTTGCTCAGAGTCGGAAGCGCAGTCTGATTCCTCAACGGATTCAGCCTCATCAGACGAGCTACTCTCATCAGTGCTCCATGGATGATCGGGCTTAAATCCAAAAACAACAACGGCACCCTCAGTTAGACGTAGAACACCAGTCCTATCAGGTCTAGGGCAAACCGCTATCCTATAGCAGGGTGGCGGGCGGAGGTGGAGATATCGGACCAGCACATGAGGGTCTGCATTCGCTGACTGTAGGTAGGTGTGGGTCACATCAAGGCCAGCCTGCCTTGCATCAAGGAAGATTAGAATGCCCTGCCTGTCGGTAGAAGGTGTTAACGGGTACACCGCCAGGGCGTCCCTACACGGGGTGCCTCGATAAACGACATCGGTAAGCTCGTCACCAGCTGGTGCAACGAACAAGACTCTGTCAGGAGTCCGATCAACCAGGTCTGCTAGAAAAGGGAGCACTTGGACGTTGGAAAACCGCCGAGCGCTGTAGGTCAGGCAGCGGTCATGATACAGAGTCAGGACAGGTCTGTCAGTGATGTCCTCAGGCAAAGAAGGGTGCGCGAGCCACCATTGTGGTCTATCAAAGCGGGCATTCAACGTGGAGCACCACTGGGCCGCCGTGCCAATCGGTTGAAACTGTATCACACAGCCGAGAGTAGCAAGGATCGTATCTCCTGGTTCTAGTGCTCGGGAGCCTCCCTGTGCATAAATGCTACACTCAAGGAAGCCATGGTGAGAGGCTTCTCGCAGGCACTCAAAGTGTGATAGGTTCTCGTGTGTGATGTCGGCATAGACAGGCCCACCGAGTGCACGGAAGTCGTACACAACGACTTGCTTATTGACCTGCGGAATCCACTTCGGCGCGACCGCAATAGATGCAAAGTCTGGACCAAGTTGTGGGACTGTCGGGGCAGTGACAGTACAAAAAGGTAGTAGACTTAGCTTATGTAAACGATCGCGAACAGCATTGTGGAAAGTGGCGAGGTCAAATGGGGGGGCGAAGTGTAAGTTGCAAAACCTCAGTCTGGTGTTTGGGTGCTAACACAAGACAAACACCCTCAAAGGATGGCCTCTCGACGTCTCCTACCTCAGGCGGAGAATGGAGAGGAGGGATTGGAAGCTCGTCATTGTTTGCAAGAGGACGTCCCAGGTCATGTCGCTGGGCTGCCTCGAGGAGACGGATTCTGCCATCGAGTTCCTCAAGATCTGGTCGAGCAGTTCCGGTTGTAGCACCACCGTTAAACCCCTCGGGTTGCAGTCTAACATACTGCTCGGCCCCGTGGATGACATCATGCCACTGTTGTGGTGCAGCCCAGATTTGTTGAGGAAGACAGCCGAATACTAACCAGCCTAGTGGGCTCCAGAAGCGACGGGGGGAGCTGGGAATAAGGGCAGGGCGGTAACGACCAGTCTGTGCCTTCCCATTGCATCCCAGTCTGAGGTGCCGGCAGATACTTTGGCGGCCGGAGAACGCAGAGACCGGCAGTAAGAAGCTCCTTGGAAGGCCCGCGGAAGGCATGGCTATGACTTGACCAAGAGGAGTGTGCTGGGCACGGAAGGGCCATGCTAAAAGGCGCAGAAGCGCGCACGAGACGAGCAGCGCAAAGTGGGTGCAAAACGCGCAAGTGAGTTGCGCAATCCACTGAAAGAGCGAAACCCAAGACGGATCGGCAATCCGGGTATCTAGGGCATCGGTCAAAATGGGGACTAAACCGAAAGAAAAGGGAAAACCAGATCTATCAGGTAAGTCATCAGGCCATGCCACAGCAAGTGCATTGAAGGGGCATTGCCAGGGAGGATTATGCCCGGAGGTCCCGGTAGTGGAGGGAATTCCTGACCAACGAACACCTGCGCAGCGAAAGCCATTAAAGTGTCCGTTGCCACAGCATGTCCCCAGGGAGGAAGGCGAAAGTGCAGACGCCACGGGGCGAGACTGCGGGGAAGGGCCCCAAGGCACGGAGGTGCCGCAAAACTGACCTGAACCGATGGGCCTGCTGCAAGGAAACTGCGTGGAGGAGTGCGAGTCGCAGGTGAACGTCCCTGAGCCACCGATACGTTTCTTTGGCACCCTGCATATCTCACATCTCCACATTAGTGTGCGAGCCTTAACCACTAGGGAGGCAGGCGAAGGAGGGCAACCAAGCACAAAAATACAATGTGCCGGTTGTCCTCGCGAGGAAGAAAGCTGGCAAGGAACCGCCCGTTCAGACAAACCCAGTAAGAACGGAACGATCCTTGTCAGAGGGGCAAACACACGGCAGGGTGAATGGCACAACCAACAAGAAGGACAGAGATGAACCAAGTCTCCAGGTCGTGACAGGTAAGTGCCAATGTACAGGCAACCCCGGGAACTCTTTTCACACCGAACTGTACAGGCGTGAAACCATATGGCTCGCAGATTTATCCCTGCCACCGCGCCAAGGGCAAGGCGAGCACCAATCCGGAACGGGTACACAGGAGCTTTCCCCAATGAAAGCTCGAGTGTTCCAGGCCGGTCTGGTGCGCCCAGCCGATCGCTCAGTGGCCGCGATGCTCTGGAGCCATATCTAATGGGGAGTGTCACTCCAACTTCGCAAGACCTGGTGAGTTCACAGTCATGCGTCTTCCAGGGTCGTCGTCGTCCGAGATCTCCTGTTGGTGGGCGGTCCGGTTGCCCTCGGTATCGCACCTTGGGACGTCCTTCTCCATATTCTCGGTCTGGAGTCGGAAGGGATGCAAGGCAGTCCCCACCCGCTCTGCTTCGCGTCTCTGTTCGAGCTTCTCGTGGAGGGAGAGGCCAGCAGGCTGTGACTTTGCCGGCTGGTGCTTTGTGGCAGCTTTGATGTCCTCCCTCTGAACTGTCCGGGATGGCCTCTGGTCGCCCATAGAAGGTGAAGGTACATGATGCTCGGTGCCATGTGAGGCATCCCCAACCTTGGTCAGAACAGGAGAAGTCGCCGGGTATGGTGCCGATCGAAGTAGTCCACTCGAAGGGGAGGCAGCACCATACGTAGGTGCTGGCCCTGCTGGGCCATGTGTGCCCGGTTCCATACAAGGCGGCCGGTTCTCTCCAACAGCGGGCGGTACAAGGCCTGGCGGAGCCGCATGTCCAGCAGTTGTCTGTGCCCCGTTGTCCATCGGTGGCACCGGCTGGGGCGCCTGAACCGGGACAAGCTTCCCGCTCCTGTAAAGGCGGAGGATCTCCGCCATGTCCGGGTCCATGACATGCGATTCCTGGGTCTCCGGGACCTCTGAGTACTTCATGATCATGGCGGCCCAGTCCTCGGCTGTAGTGTCTAGTACTTCCATCTGCGCCTTCCCCATAAGTCCCTGTGCAGTTTGTGCCATGTTCTCCCTGGCCACAAACAAGAGCTTCTGGGCTTCCTCCAGCTCGTTGACCAGCTGTGACTGTCTTTCGGTATGTCGCTTTCTCTCCTCCATGAAGGCTGTCATGAGTTGCTGTTCGTAGTCCGAGAAACGCGCTGCTTTCTCTTTCTGTTCCTTCTGGATGCGTGTCACTCTGGACTCCGCTTTCCTGAGGATATTCACAGCTTGTTGTGCTCTTTTGGCCGTGATAGCATCTGGCCTCTCCGGTGCTTCCACACGCTCCTCTCGAATGACACGGAGGTGTGGTTCCGCCCCCCACTGTTGATCGTAGGAGGGGAACCGCACACTCGGCCGCGGCTCCTTGGGCTCCTGTGGCGAGCCAGCAGACCGCCAAGCTCCATGCCACAGTGAGTAGCCTTGCCCGGCCTGGCCGTATTGGCCGTATCCATGGTCCTTGGCATTGCGCTTCCATGGTGCTTCGGCCTTGGGCTTCTTGCCCATATGCACGATGACTTTCTTGAAGAAGGAAGGGCAGGTGCTGTGATGCCTCAGAAGGGCCCAGAGTCGTGGGCGAGGGGCAATCCGACCCTCTTGAAGAGCGGCTCTGGTTTTCGACCTGGCTTTGCGAAGCCTCCGATGCCACGATGGCGATGGCGTGGAGGGAAGAAGTTCGCACCCACTATTGGGGTGCTGGGGCCAACAATTTTCTCCCGCAGGAGCGATTTGGGCCCTAGGTGATTATACATATATACATACATCATCATCTGGAAAATTTGCATGAGACAGTATATCCATTCCTTGCAAGGGCCTGGCTGCGCCGGAAGCCCTCCCAGTGAGACAGCGCTCGCTCGAAGACCTGAGGCTCCACAACAGGACGCAGCCGCCCTGGCCGCTTCCTATACAGAATTCTTTTTTTAACAATAATAAAGGCTGTCATATATGAAGATGATATAGGGTATCCTTTACACAAACCTAGTATGTGGCATCATGAACGAGATGTAGCCTATACCACCTATATTGCAAAGCTGAGGTGCTGGAATGACGCCAGCTTCCCGGGCGAGCTCGCCTAGGTGCGCCAGTCTTACGCTGATGTGCCAGCGATTGCGTGAGGATGTTTCGGCAGAGGCAAGCCGAGAGGCCGAGCTCTGCCTGCCAGGTGCGCTGTATTCGGTCCTGGGATTCGGATAGGCACGGGATGCTTCAAGGACGGGGGGAGGCTTTCCTAATGTAACCGCGGGTTTCGCTCTCGGTCTCAACAATCAGGCTACGACGGCTCATGACTTGATGCATTATGCTAGTAGGAAATCGCTTGCCCAACACCGTCAAGCGGCATGCATGTACGATTGGTTCCACCCTCCTCGGCTGCTCGCGATACTGCGCTTCCAGGACCCTCCGCTCACCCGCAATGCTTCCGACATGAAAACAACTGGCTAACCTGCGCCAAGCAGCCACAATCGTTTTCCAGCTCCCACCTCTGGTTCGGA
This sequence comes from Symbiodinium sp. CCMP2592, assembly GCA_905221615.1. Classification (NCBI taxonomy): domain Eukaryota; class Dinophyceae; order Suessiales; family Symbiodiniaceae; genus Symbiodinium; species Symbiodinium sp. CCMP2592. The sequence continues at coordinate 397,698 of CAJNDT010000779.1, forward strand.
CGCTGAGCCAACTTGTAGGCTGCCTCTCTCTCTTCCTCAACATGCTCCAATCCGGGCTCGGCGGCCCGCCTGCCAGATGGGCCCCGCCAAATCAGGGCACAGTGGCCCGGCTGGGCCACAGGCATCGCCGGCACCCCGAAAGCCTCACCGGCTCAATCCATGCGACCAAGGCCTATCCTCGACTCAGGGTCGGCCTGGCAGCAACTGGCACCGAATTTGGAGACTGCCCCGCAAACGCCTGCGGTCGAATCTGGCATGAATCAAATCACAGACAGGGTGCAGAAAGCAATGGCCGATTCTCGAAACAAAGCCGCTTAACCTGTTCACCAACCCTCAACGCAAGCAGAGCAAGAGAGGAGAGCGTCCCGTTCAGAACCTCCGTACTCCAGGATGACAGGCATCGTGGCAATCTGCCCATCGTAGAATCGTAGGCCGTCGTGGACGCTTACTCCGTTGTCCTGGGAAAAAGGAGAAAAGTTCGAAATGCAGGCCCGCCGCCATTTCTTGACCAAGTTGCATTCTGGAGCTTGTACTTGACCATTCGGGCTGATCTCCCAATCGCATCGGGCTGCCGATACTGACGCTCGACATGATCACGCGACCTGCACTGCGCACATCTGCACACCGGAAGTCCGGGGAGGTTCTCCCCCTGGAAGCTCTGGGATCCCTGCCATGCTAAGTCGGCATCGGAGTGCCAGCTGCCAAGGATGTACCGGAAGTGCCAGGCGCGTAGCTTCTGGAACTCCGAGAAGAGCTTCTTGGTCGCCACATCGCGCCGAAAATTCTGGTATCGCTGCTCCATGTCCTCAATTGGGTCGACGGCAGCGGCCCGTCACATGTGTTAGAACTCGCCTTGTGCCCACAGATCAGATGTCCTGAGGCTTGAACTATTCCTTCTCTGTGGAAGTTCTGGTCTGTCCTTGAAATGGCGTGTCCCGCCACTCTCAGAGTTTCTCGAAGACTGGCTTTCGTGGACAGCTCTGGGCGTTGATGCTTGTGCAATGAAGCCTTTCACCATAGCAGCCATGCGGCTCGCCCTCTGCATCACACAGCGATGCTGCGACGGCAAGTTGCAGCGGCCAGCCACCAGAAAGAAGTGTTGGATCTGAGGCCAACAGCCTCTGGGAAAGAGATTTGCTGGGCCAAGTGAGCAATTGCTGAACCTATCTTGCAGGCCCCAGAAAGACATCTCTGACATCTTCCGGCCAGGAAGGCCTGCAAAGCATCCGCACGGCGCGCCGCAAGTCTCGCGTTCCCCCGGAAAGGAGGAGAGCCTCGATAGCCTGGAACGGAAGTTTCCGTCTGGAGTCGGAATGCTTGCTCGGCTTGGCTGCGTACTGCCTCTATTAGGGTATATAGTAGTCTATCATGGTCCACTGTAGTATACTACAGTGTTCATAATAGTTTACAATTTTTTAGACAGGTTTATAGGATAGTACTGATCCTGAGTGATCCTGGCCCCTGGCCTCATCGCACTGCAGCAGCGGACCTGAAGACGGCCAGCTCACCACGAGAAAGAAAGCAAACGTACTATGATGGAATAGAGTATGGTATACGAGACTACAGTATACTATAAGAGTAACCTGTAAGAAACTAGAGTAAACTATGACAAACTATTATGTGCTATATTGTACTATTCAACTTCCCTCGGCTCTTTCGGCAGCTCAGCAACTGAGGCTTGGCAGCTCGGCTGGCGCGAGTGCGGGCAGGGGCCGGCCTCGAAGTCGGCGATTTGAAAAGCCAGGGGAGGCACTCGACATGTACAAAAGAAGCAAAAAAAACGAATTGGAAAACTATAGTGTAATATATAGTAGACGAAAAAATACTACAGCAGACTATAAGGGACTCTAAGATGCTATAGCATATTCAATCATATATACAGAGCATGCCATATATGTAACCTATGATGCCAAGATGCCCATACCTCCCAAACATGGCATCCTTAGCAACTCGGCGAGTGCGGATGCGAGGCTTAGGACCTTCGACAGCTTTCCCAACCATATTCATCATTTCTCGATGATACAAGGGCTGCAACAATTATCATGACAATGCTACTCACTACCATACAAAGATTGGTAACAGCTAACAATGCGAATCATGACAGCACGAATATTTTTAAATGATGTCCAACATGACTAGATTTTGACACTCACTCTCGGACCAGCCCATGATTGGATTAAGGTTCTGGGCTTTATGGTGTAATATCGTGTATTTATACGATGCGTAGTAAACCCGAAGTCCTTGCACTTTTGTTGTGCTTTGTGCAGGCAAGCGGCACCTGCAGAAACTCAAGCCACGTGCCTCCACCTTGGCCCTCATTGGCAGCTGGAGTGCCCCATTCCTGGAAAAGGCTCCCACAAACAAGCCTAAACCCTAAACGGCCATAAACCGTTGGCAGCCCCCCCCACCCCCACCTCGGAGCCAAGCTGAGACAGCAGCGACCACCGCAAGACCGCGGCTTGCCTTGGCGCGCTGGCAAGCCGAGGGTGCACCGACCCAAAGCCCCCGACGTTACACCTTGAATATTGTGCTATATAGTTTGTACTATGCCATGTGTATGTGTATATACATCTATACACAAGATGCATGAATATAAGTAGAGAGAGACATATATATATATATATATATATACATATACATATGTTTATATACATATCTGTTTGTAGACATATACATACACATATACATATCTTTATATGTGCATATATGTGTGTGTAGGTGCGTATGCACGTGTACATGCATGCATCACATATATATATATATATATATATATATACATATATATATATATATACATATATATGTACAAATGTAAGTTTATATATATATACACACACACTAGTGTTTCGTTATATCTTGTTTTATTAGGGTTCTATTGCTTGTTACATTACCTCACGTTATCTTATCTTCAAGCCTGATGTTCAGTTTATCTTGCTTTATGTTATGTAATACATTGTCTTGTGTCCGATTGGCTCATCTTGTTCTAATGCCTTATCTTATACAGTTTGTCCTATCGCATATTATGTTACCGTGTCTTGACTTATACTGTTCTGTATTGCATTACATTGTGCCATGCTATACTTTCAACTATCCTATCAAGCACACACACACATGTGTATATATGTATACACGTACATACAGGTGTGTATATGTATATATGTATATACACATATGTTGCAGCTTTGTGCTTTGCATCTTGTGCCCCTGGTCTGAGGCGCGAACAGCTGGCGATCGCAAGGCAGATCGCTGTGCCTCGAGCACGCCAAATTCACGGGCAGGCAGACTGATGGCCACTTCTATTGTACTAGTATTATATGACAAAGTTATATATACATATACGCACACAGTATAATATGTGTGTATATATATATATATATATATACGTATATATATATATATATATACATATATACAGTATACATAAATTAATAAATACGTAAATACATATATACATAAGTCAATATGTATGTCGGTATCCTGACTCCGACTGACCCTCTGCCTGGCGCGCAACTGGCGGGCCAAGGCCTCGGAATTGATCTCGCAGGCTCTGGCAAGTTGCACAGTGCCGCTTTCTAATATAGGGGCCTTAAACATTAGAATGCATTTCGGGGCGCATGATACTGTGTTTCGTAGTGGTGTACCCCCAAAATAGTATAGGTAATTATAAATGCCCCATATTGGCACAATCTCTGCCGGACCTCCGCACATGTGGAAGGTCTCAACGGTCCGCTGTCCTGCGTCCTTTCCAGGAGCAGCCAAAGCAGTCCGTGCGACCGAAAAGACAGTGCAGCGGCTCGCCTGCGCTGCAGCTCTGCCTTGGCCTCCTGCGATAATCTTTACACTGAAAACGCCCGTTTCAGCCAGCAAACGCAACTTCTTGTCCCCACTCTTCGACACAAGTTGGTGTTGGAAGCTTGAAAGCACGTGGCCGATAAGAGTGCCGCAAGTATTTAAGACATGATCCATCGGCTCCGGAGTTGCGACAGGATGCACAAAACGTACAGAACAACGATAGTTTCATCATGTCTTAACCCTGGGACCGTGTCGGTGGGGCGATCCCACTAGCTACGACAGCAAACAGAAGTTGAACGATCTGTTTGCAGTGCCACTGTCACCCGCCGAGCCCCATGAGAGAGCGTAGGCGTAAACAATTTGTTGCTTTCGTCCTCCTCTGTTCTTGCATGTTCTATCAAGAGTTGAAAAAAAACGTTCTAAAGGATCCTACCCACCTGTAAGACCGTCCCACACATTACGCACCTCAAAGCGTGCTTGCTGCAGAGCACGGTAATCTTGCAGCTGCGGATCCATGGCGACAGATGGCAAGTGGTCGGCTACATCGCTACTATTATATAACTGGCACGGCTGTTGTAGTGGTCGGCATGGACTAGCTTCCGTGGTTGAGCAGACGTTGGCAGTCGAAGCTTCGTTGTCTATCCGCAACACGAGCCATCGCAGTGGCTGGCAACTGTGGCAAGCAGCTTCTCGTGTCGCCAAGCATCCTCGCACCGCCAGCAAAACAGCGGATGTGCCTCGAACAACCGAGGCCCAAGATGCAAATCCGAGCCTGTCCTGCATGGCTCAAGCGTAAGAAACAACGGCCACTGGCCAAGGCAACTTCGTGTGGAGCGTGCTTACCAGTGGCTCGTCTGATTTTCCGGCGAAGAGACCGTGTCGCTGCTTTGCAATATGCTCTCTGCAAGAGACGTAGCTCTTGAGCTCATCAGAATGCCTCGGCTGGGAACTCAAGCCGGCACCAGCCCTTGACCCTACCAGTGCAGCAATGCCACTCTCCGTGTATGCCTCCATCGCAGAGGCCCACATTGTAGATGCCTTTACAACTTGAGATGCACAACACCCCAGACAGCCCTGTCTGAAACCATCCTTCGTGCGATGCCCGACCTTGCCATTCTGAGCTCCCTGCTGCCGCCGCAATGGTTGGCTCGTGGGGATTCTGTGGAATCGCACCCTGTAGCTCCGGAACCCTGCCAGGACTTCTCAACAAGTACGAAGCGCCGGCAAGCCACGAAGGCATGTACTGCGTGAAACCAAGGTGCGCATCCAGGACGGCCCGAATCAGCGCGCTGTTCAGGCTGTCTTCCGTCTTCACCGGGGTCGTGGCGGGGCCCTGACCCTCAACGGAGGCGGGCTGACCTCACGCTTTGCTTGCCACTGCAGGAGATTCGGCTGGTTGCGATTACATCAGACACGTCTCATTTCTGTTGCTGTCTAGGCGCCCACGAGTTCCTCCAGCGTTGAAGCATGCCGGCTGCTGTTTGCAGCAGCTGTCCACTCATGCGGACCCGGTGACACTGGGACGACCCGAGGATCTGCCGCGGCCGCGGCCCAAACGGTTGCAGGTCCCGGCTCCTGGGGATCCGGTGGGGCCTCCAGAGGTGACGAGGAGGCGAGAAGATTTGCCAGAAGAGGTGCCAAATGCGCCACAGACTCTGGGCTCTCATGCAGCGGAGGAGTGCGAGGAGCACCAAGCTCCGTGGTCTCTTCCAAAGGTGGAGTAGAAGGGCTAGTGAGGAGGTGTTGGGAACTCCCGTAACGTTGGATCAACTGCCGGATATCCTTCCGGAGCTTCGGGTCTTGCTTCGGAAGGCTCAGCTTCCTCTTCAAAGGCCGCTCCACCTCAGCCGCCTCCGTGTCCGTCTCCGGCTCCGTGTCACTGTCACTTTCTGCCAGCAACTGCCGCTCCAGCTCTTGGACCCTCCCTTCTTCCGCAGAGATTTGTGCCTCCAGCGCATCCAGGCTCTCTGAAATCTCAGACTCAGGCTCCGTCTCTTCAAACGCCATCTCTTGGTCTTGGTCGGTGTTCCTTGGCTCCTCCGTCTCCGTGGGCGCATCTGTTTCTTCTGCTGCCGCTTCCATCTCACGCTCCGGAACGGGTGCGACAGCCTCGGCGAAGCTTTGCTGTTGCTGCCACCACCACCATTCCTCCTGTTGCTCGTCGGTTTCCCCTTGGACGCCGAGGCCCTCCGATCCTTCCCCTTCGGCCGCTTCGGTCGTCTCCGGCCTCGCTTCCCTTTCCAGCTCGACCCCTTGTGCGAATCCGAAGGCCTCTTCTTCGAATATCTCTTTGGCCTCGAGGTCCGCTCCCTCCTCTCCCGGGTGTTCAAAGGCCTCTTGTGGTTTGGACGGGACGAACTTCGGTTTGGCTTGCAAAAGAGTGGAGGGGCGTCTCTTCACCTGGCGCTCCGGCTTCTCATTCTCTTGCAGGGGCTCGGCCTCATCTATGCAAAAGCCCTGCCAGTCTGTAGCAAAGGGTCTCGGCTCGATGCTGGGTGGCCGTGCCTTCATAGAAGCATTGGCGTCACCTTGCGGTTCCTGCACATGTCAAAGCACTGAAAGCCAAAATCTACTCACAACAGACTTTTCCCATGGACGTGGTACTAACGCACCCCCCTGACCGATTATGCTCCGGCCCCCTTCGCAATCACTGGCCAGCGGGTGGTGCTGGTTCGTGCAGTCGTTACTTCGTGTGCTGGCGTGCATTTGAGCACAAACGACTTTGCCGTTTCGACTCGAGGTGAAAAAAATCCTCCTTCCACGTGTCCTTCCATTTTTGTCCTCGAAAAACTGCGGCAAGATGATTCAACTTATACTACAGTAGCACATGCTCGGTGGATGTCTCCGGTCGCAGCCTCCCGACACATGCAGCTGCCACTGCACTGCCATGCACTGCTCGTATTAAGTTCGCATCTTCTTCAAGCCCGGTTCACGGCATGCTCAGCATGCGTTCGTATCTCTTTTGATCTCTCGTGCATGACCAGTTGTTTCCAGCAATACGTCAACATGTTTTCGACTTCAGGGTGGGGCCACTCCCCACAGAGCACTGCAACTGAAGATGCCCACGGGGTCGTGCCTTTGCCTGGGTTGCTGCAGGCCCTGGCGCTGGCGGCTCGGCGGAGCTCTTTGGCACCTGGGAGGGCTGGACTCGCGCTGCAAGCGAAGGAACAAGAGTCCGGGCCCCGCTCCTTCCGTTTCAACGCGCTTTTGCGCTCAGCCTTGACCGGCGGCCCACCACTGGCGGTCGGAGTTTCAGGCGGCGGAGACGGCAAAACCTCAAGTTTTCAGACATCCAAGCCATTCATTGCCACTCCTGTCCTTGACTGAGGCCGGAGCCTTTGGCCGAGCTGTTCGCAGTGAGACCGCTGCTGTGAGTTCAGGCTTCGGAGCACTCGTGGAAGCCTCAACCCGAGCCCACGAATCGAATTCGAGGGCTCCCATCCTCCTGCGAGTCCTGGCTGTGCCGGCCTTGGCCTTGGCCTTGGGCGGCACGGTCATCGGGCGCACCTGTGTGCTTGGCTCACACCCCCTACCTCCTGCCGCTTCGTGGCACATCCTGGTGGTCAAGCTGGCCTTCGGCATCTCACCGAATTTTGGAGCGGCGCCGACCTCTGGATTGGAGAATCTCGGGGGGACAACCTGCACAAGATCTCACGAGTTGGCAACGACACAGACGGGCATACTGGCAGTTTCTGCTGCTTCAACGACTATCGGGAGCTGTACTGGACGTGGACCGTCGACCCTTCCTCGGCATGGATTGAATCCAGCAGAGGTGGCGTGGAAGGGGCGGCGTGCAGATTGGCGAAGCCTCGCGCTGCCTGACAGGCTCAACAGACGTCGCAGTCCTCGCTGTACTAGTAGCTTGGGCTTTTGCCAATGCCAGGCCTGCCAGGCCTTCAAGTAGTCAAAGGGCTCCGCATCGGGGACTCTCGGGGCTACGACCTGCAAATCCCTTTGCGGATCCGTATCCGGCAGCGCATCTCTTCATCCACGCACGGCCTGGGGTTGATTGCGCGCCGTTGTGGGTACCGCCGCAAACGCCGCCTGCGAACCGGAGCAACGCAGGCTGCATACTGACCGAAAATTCAACCGTTTGACGGATGCCATGCCTCGGGACGGACAGAATCCGGCAGAGGCGGCGTGGACGGGGCTGCACTCGGTTTGGAGGCGAAACCAGCAGCAGCCTGAAGATCAAAGCAAGATGTAACATCCCAATGGTGAGCCATTCTTCGCTTTTAGGATTTATTCGGGCCTGCAATGGTGTGCTAGTAGCCTCGGTAGGTGCCGCAGCAGCTGCCACCTCCGAATGTAATAAACGTTGGACAGCCCAGCATGCTGACCGACAACTCCCAGCTTCACTGCCCACTCCTCGGGATGGAATGAATCCAGCAGCGGCGGCGTAGAAGGGGCTGCAGTCGGCCTGGCGGCCTGAAGATCAATGCCAGATGCATAAGCCCAATGGATGAGCCGCCATTCTGTCACCTTTACTTCAGGTCCCGCCGCACTTCGCTTGGGCCTGGAAAGGTGTCCTCGCCACCGTCCTCGCCACCGTGGGTCCCACCAGAACTGCAGGACGCATTGAAGGCGGTGTCGAAGGGGCCGCACTCGGCTGGGCAACCTGACGATCAATGCCAGAGAGAACAGTCCGCTAAGTCCTGCTGCACAGGTCACATCACGCGTCACTTAAGAATGGTTTGCTCGCTACTGTAGGCACCTCCGCAGATGCCACCTCCGAACAGGAGAAACCCAGCATGCTGACCGACAACTCTGACCCCAGCCACTCAACATGGCGAGCATACCGCTCCTCGGGACGGACGGAATCCGGCAGAGGCGCCGTGGAAGGGGCGGCACTCGGTTTGGGGGCGAAACCAGCAGCTGCCTCAAGATCAATGCGAGATGTGACATCCCAATGATGAGCCACTCCCTGGATCGATTTTAGTCGGACTTGTTTGGGCCTGCGATTGCGTGCTAATAGCCTCGGTAGGTGCCGCAGCAGCTGCCACCTCCCAACAGGAGAAACACAGGCTGCATGCTGACCACGACTCCAAGCTCAACCGGTTACCAGTCCTCTGGTTGGATTAAATCCGGCAGAGGCGGCGTAGACGGAGCTGCGATCAGTTTGGCCGAGGCGACGAAACCGGTGGCCTGACAATGGCGGGGCAAGAGCTTGTAGACTTTGCGTGGAGCCTCTGGAGTCACTCCTGACCTGCAGGGGCGGAGTTCGAGGGGCCTGGGTCGGCTCGGGCGCAGTGACCTGGACATACGTTCGCTCGCTTGAAAGGGCACCGCCAAGCTTTTTGAGGCCTTGCTCTGCGCAGCGACAGGGCCGTCGGTTGACTTCGTTCGGCGGCGCTGGCGCAGTTTTGGCGGGGTGTGGGGGGCCGTCGTGGGCGGCCGTGGAGCGGGCTCCTGCTTGAAAGGACAAAAATGCCACTTGCTTCCGGAGATTTCTCTCCCCAAGGACTCGTAGCCTGGAGCCGCTGCCGAAGCTTCCGTATCAAATCGACGAGGCACTGGGCGGCGCTCTTCTCCTAAACTGCCACGGGACGTCGAAAGCAGTCGACAGGGACCGCGAAGGTCGAGGGCAAGAATTGCTCCCCTAGTTTACGTCAGTGCTTTTCTCTGCCTATTTCTCTATCTTGCAAGGCAGATTGCTGTGCTTGTCTCTCCCTCTTGCTTCCAAGATGCCATGGCCCTCAGCGGCAAGACTCGAAGCGACCTTTTCAACTTCCCGGGCACAAGCATTGGTGCATCCGTCTGGTTCTGATCTGGCTAGAGTTTCCGAGCAGGCGTTGGTGTAAGCTTCATGCAGGACGCATACCGTCGAAGGGAGAGAGAGAGAGAGAGAGGGCGAGAGGGCGAGAGGGCGAGAGGGCGAGAGGGCGAGAGGGCGAGAGGGCGAGAGGGCGAGAGGGCGAGAGGGAGAGGCAGAGGCAGAGGCAGAGGCAGAGGGAGAGGGAGAGAGATACGCAGAGAAAGCTCGCCGGTCGCCATCCGGCATTCGGCCCAGCAGCTTCAGTGAGTGATCGATAAAGAGGTTCACTGTTGAGCTCGGCTCCCGAAGCGCCCGCTCCAGCCACATGACCTTAGGGTTTACGGCCAAGACTCATGTTATTCATGACCACCATAGTCATACACACAATGATAATAATCATAATCATGATACAGACTGCAATAACCACGTTAGCAAACGTGTTGATAAGAAGAAGAACAAGCATAGTGAGAATACTAGTTCTGATCATCATCACAGTAATCGCAAGAACAACCACACTGACCGTATTGATATTAACGAGACATATGCTGAGGACCAGGATTGAATGCCCTGGGACTCTGGCTATCTTGGTGACGCCGCCACTCTTCACAAACCGCAGTAGGCGGCTGTCCTTCCCCTCTGTGAGGCGTATGGCTTCCATGCACTGCGTCTTGGTCGCGAGATCAAGATCCGAGCGCATGAAGTTCACAAAGCCGCTCACTTGACCCTTGCCGATGCCTTGGCTGCCGCGTGGGGCTGTGCACAGGAGCCTCTCCGTGCTAGCCCTCGTTCTCATCCCTCCGTGTCCATCTTTCATTGCAAGGCGCAGCCGGAGCGATCCAAGAACGAACTGAGGACCGTCTGTGGCTTGCCTTAGCGAAGGCACTCCTTGGCAGGAGCCTTCTCACACGAGTCTGCGTACACTACGGCTGCTGGTTGATCTAGAACCCCTTGGCCCGTCTCAGTCCGATTGAAAGAGTTACAACACCTGGACGATTTCATCAAGCTGAGTGTTGTCACCTAGAAGACCACCACTGTTCCGCTCCACTTTGCAGCAGTGTCGGGTTCCGCTACTCAGCGTAATGCCCTGGCTTCCCAAGCTTGCCGTGCTCTGCTCGACGGTATAAGCCCCAGGCTGTTCCGCGACATTGCCCCAGGCTCCAGATGACGATCTTGTCATGCCCGTCTCGCCTGCATCTCCATCAAGCCCTCGAAACCGAAGGCGTTGCTGGCGTTGCCATGCACGATGAGCCTTCCCTGTTGGCCCGATTGATCGTGATGTTAGAAATGGCTACAAGGGTCGGATGCGTAGTTGCCTCTGCAAGAAAGACGGTGCTTGACTGGCTGTGCAGGAGGCGACTAGGAAGGCGGGAGGCGGGCTCCTTGTCTCGCACTTGCCTCTGCAGAATTCCTGCTCGTGGTGTGGCTTGCTTTGCATTGCTCGCGGAATCGATGGCATGAGCCAAATCGCGGCACAAGAACAATATGCCGCATAGTGGAGTAGATGCACACAGCAGGAACTCATGCTCATGCGCAGGGCAGCAGCCCAGCTCGGGTCCAGCAGAACATCCCACACCTTGGCATCCTTTGACTTGCTGCTGCCTGGTTCCGACATTCAGGCGAAAGCAGAACCAATCATGCAACGCCCGCCGTGCGAGAGTGATGGCATTTCGATACGACATCGCCTGAGAGTGCCAAAGACAGGGCGACAGCCTTGGAAAGGAAGCCGGGACTGCGGCGCGTTTTGGCACTTGAGCACTCGAGAAGCTCACTGTGTCGGGCTCTCCGGGGGCCCCAGCAGACTTGAAGCACCAGAAGTCGACACCTCCAAAACTTGGCTGTGGTGTCAGATTCTGCAGACTTTTTGTACAGGGCTCGGCCGCGCGCTGTTCTGCAAGACTTCCGACAGCAAGGCATCTACCTGTAGCTTGTGAACGAGAAGAGTTCAAGGAGTAGTTGCGAAGTCTCCTGTGAGCCTGCTGCTGTGCCTCATCGCCACCGGCAGTCCGCAGTGCAGGAAACCGACCAGCATCCTGACCCCAACCGTGCCTGAGCACTCGAGACACGCGTCATGTCATGTTCCTCGCACGTGCTGCGCGATGGTGGCGATGCTTCCACCAGGCTGCAGGCGTCAGCAGTATCGGCAGCTTCGTCAGCTCTGCTGCCTTCGGCACGCTGTCGCCATCTTGACATCCACAGAGATCCCACTAGAGCAAGAAAACGCCTTCTCGCTCAGAGCTTCAGCGGCAGCACGCCGCGTTTGAGGATCCTCCGCAAGGTCAGTGCAAGACTACGCAAGTCGCTAAATGCAGGGACAGCGAGTGAGATCCTATACAACCTCACAAATCAAATGCCAACTTGGCCTCATGAGCTAGCACATGGAAAATCTCAAGAGTGAGTCTTGCCGACCGCCTTGTCTGACAAAGCCCGCAACAGTGGCAAGAGCAGGGCGCGCCGAGGAAACTTAGCACCCGGTCAACATGTCAGTGATCGGCCGGGATGCCATGCTGAATGACTCAACTTCCGAGAACCCAGCCTGCAAGCGCCGCATGTCTATCTCTGCCAGGCCTGGCTGGTCCAACTTAGTCTTAACCTCTTCAGCTTCTTCTCTCAAAGTACCGGCAGACGGTCTGCATTTTCCAGCACGGTATCCATCAATACAGCTCATCCCGTATCTCCAAAAGCCCCATGTCGCTGCCGCTGACGGCAAGATCAGGCGCATCCTTGGACGAGACATTGCTGTTTCGTCCGATAGCCCAACTTGTTGACATCCGAGCAGCAGCTTTCAGCACCGCTGCTGCTTGCTCCGCACTGTTCAACGAGGAGCCCTTCCTCAGAAGAAAGATTGGATCAAGTTGCCTGCTCCAAGTCTAACTAAAGCTGCATCCAAGGTCGGCCAAGCTTCAGCGCTATGACAGGAGAACCCTCCGTCTTCATCAACAGCTCCTCATGCGGGAAGTGTGCAGCAATGAACCCAGGAACTTGCAAGCTGTGGCGGCCGAGCTTCAGCCACGCGTGCATTCGCCGGTGGCGACACACGTCTCTGCAGCATCGCGCTGTACTCCTCCATCCCGGAGTTCAGGGTCGACAACCATTTCTCCGCCGGAAGCTCCGGATGCCAGAAACGGATGAGCAGGACAATCCTGAAGCTAAGCGGCTTGCCACGGCTTGCCAAGGCTTGCCGCAAGCTAAATGGCTGACACACTGGGACAGGGAAGCCGACATCTTAGCTCCCGGCCTGACACTCTTCCCATCGTTGACCACCTGAAGTCAGTGAAGAGTGCGTGAAGTTCAGAATCATCTCGGTGAAACATGTGCATTCTACATTGCACACCCTTTTTCTGCATAAACCCTTATACATCCATCAGCAGGAAGGATTCTGTATTCCAACTGTCGGCCTCATGCTCGTAGCTGTCATCGAAGAAGATGCATCGTCCCTCCTTGCTTCGGTCAGGCTTGGAGCATTTGCATGCTGAACCAGGGTTTAAAGTTCAGGGTGTGTAGGATTTATAGGGTTTAGGGTCATCTCCCACCTCCCAAGTGCCCCAGTCTGGTCCCACGCGTACCCGGGCCCCTTCCGGGCACACGAGCCCCAGATGGCATGTCAAGCGGACGTTGCTCGAAGCACCTCGGGAAGAAACACTGAACACACAAGGATAGTTTATGGTTTCGGGTTTAGGGTTTCTTTCCCTCAGGGTTTTTTGACACTCACACTCGGACAAAGCCTGGCAAGGTCTAACTGAGGGTTTCGGCGCTCACACTCGGACAATCCAGGCGAGGCTTTTCCCGGTTTAGGGTTTAGGGGTTTAGGGCTTTAGGGTTTAGGGTACTATGTTATCCGCCCTAAGAGGCTTCAGCGGATTTCAGATGCTTCCAAGCAGAAAGAACTTATTGTATTGCTTTGTGGAAGCGGCAATGCGGCGTCAGCTTTGTTCCCGGGGAGATGGCAGACAGGATGATCTCACCGACCTCGGATTTTCAAAACCCTACAAGTTTAGCGTCTTAGGCACTTGTTTGCCAACAGGCCTCCAAACAGCTGTGCCAATGACACTCTTAACTATGTTGGGAGGTGGGGAAGCCTTTTTTGGGCCAGGGAACCCCGATCTTCGCCATGGCCACCGCCCCGGGCAGAAGGGACTCCAAGAGTTCGCAGGTCTTTGGAAAAAGCTTCAGCACCTGGCCAGAACAGCTGCCACCACCAGCTCAAAGCTCTCTTTGGACAGGACTAATATACGGATCTACACAGTACAGCGCACTGCCTCGGGGTTTGCCGTGGATTTGCTCTGGTCCTGCGCGGAGTACAGCAGGAACTCCCTCCACTCGCCGCCCGGAGCCACAATGTCTCCTAGGCTTCCGCAATCCACACGACGCGCGAAGCCGCAGCGATCGGAGCTAGAGAGCTGGAATCGAAGATGCAGCCGGAGCACCATCTTGCGAGGCCCTCTCCTCAGAGTTGTCTCTCGGGGTTGCGGGGTTTCCTTTCTGTGCGGATCCCCTTCTCTCTCTGTTTCAAACGGCCAGGGCTTTCCTTGGATACAAACCTCTGCCATGCTTTTGTAGACAGGCCTCATCCCCAACTCGTACCCAGCTCCGCGGCATCCCACCGTGGTCGCCTCGCTCACCGAAGAGCTCCAGCATCTCGGCCTGCGCCAAAAAAGAGTACGAAAGCCCTTCTAAACCCCTGGCAGGGAAGTTTTTTCGTATGATATTGATATCAATAAAGACTCAGTACTACTTCATAGGACCCTCATGCTTATGCTTCCCTACCTTTACAAGCCCGACTCTAGGGCGCAGGGCCTTAATGGAAGGGTAGGCACTCTCCAGGTCAGCTGTCCAGGGAAAGTCCTCCCGCGTCCACCAGGGCTGGGAAGTCAAGCCTGCCATGGAGCCGCGATGATGCGGAGTAGAGCGGAACTTTGGAGATGAAATTTGTGGATTCTTGACACTGGCACTCGGACTAGCCAGGCAAGGTAACGTCTGTACGGGCTACAGTTAGGAGCCCTACGGAATACAGCGTTTTGCAGTTGTGTTTTGGGACTTCTCTTTTGTAATTGTGTTGGCCCTCCCTCCTCGTACAAAGATTGGCGGTCGCTGCCACTCATCTGCCCAGATCGCTCCGGCTTTTACAGCCTGGCATGCCACTCGCCGGGCCTCCTCGCGCCTGGCGTGAGCAAGCATGAGCAAAGCTGTCGTGAATGCTGTGGCGCTGTGGCTTGCCCCATACGGACTGTCCAGCACTCGCATATTTACGCCACGTGAATCGAAAAACAGACCCTGTAATTGCAGCATCTTACCGCTGTTTAGCCACCTAGTTTCAAGTTGCAGCTTCCGGGCTCTCGTTCTGTCGGCTTGGGACTTGGAAAACTCCGCGAAGCCTGCCGGCAGACTCCAGGAAAAGGACCAGCTCCAAGTAGCCGTGGCCGCTCGCAGGTTCAGCCTCGATCACCTCCACAGGCGCAAAGCAGCTTGCGGCTCCTTTAAAGGGATCTATAAGGGTACTATACGGGATCTATAGGGGGTACTATAAGGGATCTATATGCGGGCCACTACCAGGTAATGCAATCGAGAATGGCCCGGAGCGAATGCAGCTGGCCTGTCGGTAGAACTGCTCAGCTTCTGCATGCCGCCCTGCATGATAAAGCAGCGTCGCCAGGAAGAAAAGCCGCTTGGGATCACTGGGGTCAGCCTGCCTCATGTTGTGGAAAATACGAGAGAAAGAGAGGTCTCTCTAAGTTCAGCCAGGGCACACAGATGTCTCAAAGGCCCAAAGCCCTGCCACTGTCTGTGGATTGACTTTCACCTCACAGGGTTTCTGGCGTCGCATGGCCACTGACATGTTATCCCTTGCGGCCTCGAGCAAGTACTGTGCAACACCTTGGGCCCAAAGCTCGTCCGCTGCGTCCATGGCCACTGTGAGCTTGCTGTCTATCTGTTCGGATCTCTGGAGTAGTGGTGCTACTGTGCACCAAGAATGTTTCAGCTAGGGGTAGGCTATGACTGCAATCGCGGCTTCTCCTCGCCATTGCCAAGGCTTTTTCTCTCTGGCCAAGCTGCGACATTCCACAGGCCTGCCCTCTAGCACAGTACATAGCACGCAGCCAAACTCCAGCTGTGCCTGCTGTGGCCTTTCTGCGAACGCTGGGGTCCTTCAGGCAAAGAAGCTTCAACGATGTCTGCCATTTTTGAACCCCGAGTCCATCTGACGGAAAGATGGCAAGATGCGACAAGCGATGCGCCTACCCCGACTCTCATAATCTCTCGTGTGCCTCGTCAGCCATGAGATCTGCTAGGGCTTTGGCCGCCATCTCAACCTTAGGCAATCATGCAATTTTGACCGCACCGCTCAGAACAACTTCTAGACCAAGGCTGGGACACTGCCAGGATACCTGCCTTGAGCAGACACCATGTCTTGCCACACAACATGCCATCTTGACAGAGAAAGACAGAGAGAGACACAGAGAGAGGGAGGGAGGCAGGGAGGGAGGGAGAGTGAGAGAGTGAGAGAGTGTGAGAGAGAGAGAGATCTGGCGTTTACTATCTGACTATCTGAGCATCGCGCGCGAGATGCTCACGACGGCAAAGACGAGGGAAAGACGTACCTGGCACTATGCGGATCATGCAAGGCCCCGACACTAGCTTGCCCACAGGTGGGGCTCCATCAAAGCAACGTTCCTCGCGTGGCATCGCATAGGACGAGACGGTTGCTGGATCACACCCTTTTGTATCCGAACGCTCTGGCTGTGTGATAGGCATGCCTTAGCTAGTGGTCTGCTACATTGGACATGGTGAAATTTTTACGGCTACAAAACTGCATAGATGAGCGCACAAGCGCCAGGTGCGTGCTGGCCACTGCAGCATTGCAACGCCGAGGGGGTTGCTAGAGCTTGCTAGAGCTAGAGTAGCTAGAGCTAGAAGACTCGTTGCAGATATTTACAAGGGACTCGATGTAAGCGTTTGACTTCACAGGAGCCTCCACATGACGCCTCCATTGTTGGAGCCCTTTTCAAGGCTTCAGGAGCTGCTAAAGTACTGCTACGTAAAGCTACGAGGAAGGCCTTTCTTCGAGCCTCGCCTCACTTTGCCTCCAAGAAGACCGTGCCTTGGTTGCCCACGACCTGGGCAGTCGAGCTCTGGAAGAACGTCCGAAATAGCAGTGCCAGCATCCGAACCTAGAGGACGCCAAGTCCGCCGCCGTGGCCCAACCAACAGCGCCGTCGGAGGTCGCACGGCATCGGATTCGAGTCAGCCCAGACCTCATCAACGAATTTGCAATTGGCAATGACATGGCGCCGTGCCTGCTCGGCAGCATGCAGAGAGCAACAGGACAAGGTCCATCGGACAAGCATGCATAAGCGTGCGTGTGACACACGGCACATTCGTGCTTGAAGGAAGGTTCCACAGCACAAACAACCCAGTCTGTTGCTGCAGCACCTATCCACCACCAGGCCCATCCAGGCCCCAGGCTCCTCGTGCTTCTTCATCCAAGACCGAGCCTCCACAATCTCCCCGAGCTTTAGTCGCCGGTCCTCCTGTCGCCAACGCGCTCGGATTCAAGGCTCTCTTCCTGGTGCTAGTGGGACCCTCACAAAACTGAGAAGCTCTTTTTGGGGCCCGGTGGGGGGCGCTGCGTCTTGCAAGCGAAGGTGTCTTAACAGACGGAGGGCCATCGCGAAGAGTTGGCTGCACGTCCGGTTGTCGGTCGTGGGTGGGCTTCCCGAGCCCCTGCAGGCCTCACCGCCGAACTGCTGATTACAGAATGCGATCACCTCCAAATTCAAGATCTCCGACGCCCCGTCGCTCGGAAGGTAGGACAGGTACGGGCCAGCCTCGTAATCCCTCCACCTTCCTCCCGTTCTGCGCCCTCGACTACTCGGTCAGGAAGGGCGAGACAAGGCCTTGGCCTGGCAAGCGACTCAGATGGCCGGCAGCGAAGGCTCGCGCGAGGCGCCAGGAGACGGGCCAAAGATCGAGGGCAAACGTGCCCATGTAGGTCAGCTCACCGATACGAGGGCCCCAGAGCTTGTCCCCAAGGAGCCAATCCACCCTCAACTCATCAAGCCCCACTCGCTGAGCCAGGATCTCGGAGTCGCGTCGAATAGCTTCCCAGCTCTCAGACAGGGACCTAAGCAGGACCTCCAAAGCATCATCCGGAAGAGGCTCCCAGAGGCCGTGGCCTTTCTTCAGCAGGCCAGGCAAGTTCGGATCCCAGAGCTGCACCGCTCCACGGCTCGAAACCCACAATGCCATGGGATGCGAGTTCAAGCAACCCCCGACCACCACTCCGAAGAGGACCTGCACCTCAGACCGGGACTTAGAGTAGCCTTCCTCTCGTCACGAATGCAGTCCAGGACTCCCTCTTACTACTCTTCCAGTATTACCAGTGTTACTGTTACCATGACTATGGTGTTACTATCCACGTCCCCTGTGAATGAGCTTTCCAAGCGGCCTTGAGTTCCAGTGGCTTCATGAGCTTCTTCCTTACACCCGGCACGAAGTCGGCCATGAGGGTGTAGAGAGGCTGAAGCAATGCTCCCCTGGGGACTGCATTTTGGTTCCAGGACTCTTTCTTCCACGAAGGATCATCCCCATCCAATGCCAAGTCGATGCTGTCCAGGACAGCTTCCAGTCCGTCCTGTGTCTGCGGATCTTGCACACCCAGCGCAATTCCGAAAGCAACGAGTGTTCCTCTGTTCTACCCGCCTCCATGGGACTCGGAAACATCGACACAAACTTGGAATTCGATCCGTGGCGCGGCTTTATCACCTGTCCAGCATGCCAACCACTCACAAGTCGAACCTGCAAGGGCCTGACCGTTGAAAGCTCAGCCAAGAAACCAGCGGGGTGTTCAGCTCCACCTGGGTGCGGTGGGTGGCTCAACAAAAGAGCTCACGCTCACGCTCACACTAGCTTGCAGCTTGCCTCGCGCATGGCCGCCATGTGAAGCGCCTGCCGAAGAACCCCACATTTGACGAGTTGCGCCGACAGACATGTGAAAGTGCTTTCGAGCCTGGCGGCCTCCACGAGTCTGCTCGCCGTGGCCTGATCTGGAAACTGTGGGTCCTTTGATGCTGGGAGTCTTCGTGCAAGCCAGGTTGCTCAGAATCGGCAGATGCCGCTCATCTCCCAACACATCGGATGTCATGGCCACCTCCCGTCACTACCACAATCTCCACTCTCATCTTCTGCCCCCCCATAGTAGGAAGATCGGCGAAAACAGCAGACCGAAGGTAGCTTGAAAACTTCCCCACCTGCAGGACCTTGTCGTCGAGCCAGACCAAGCCTTGATCCTTTGCCTCACAGTTGGGGGGGAGGAACGCCGGAATGGCCACATAGCGTGCAACATCCAGTCGCGTCCTTGTAGGACAGGCCAATGCGCTTGTTCATGATGCACCGCCAATCTTTGAAGTTCTTTCCTTGCGCCAGAATAAGAGAATGCAGCATCAAGTCAAGAAAAGAAAGGCGGCCCCAACCCTGGCCTCGTTCACTCCTAAAAACTCTCCTGGGCCACGCAGATGCCAGGAAAAAGCCCCCAAACAGAAAGGCCCCAAAGCGTGCGAGCAAGGAGCCTCGGCCGGGCTCCATCACCTGCAAAGCTCGGAAGAGCTTGGACTCTGCAGGCGACTTCGGTTCGTGGCCGAGGGAGGATGCTTAAGGCTACCGACCTCATGCAAGTAGTCCACAAGGTCAGGCACCGGTTCCTCAAGCAGCATTCGCACTGTGATGCAAATGCAAATAGCATGCATACCTGTACTAATGTTTCGAGGCCAGGTTGCACATGCCACATGCAACTTCCGGTGAACAGCAGCGCGGGCGGCACGGGAGAAGTCCTGCACTGTCGGCCAGTGTTTCAAGGTGCCTGAAGCCTCCGAAGCACGAAGATTTTCGGGAGGGGAGTGTTCCCCACTCCTGCTCCATGGACAACAAAAGATCTGCATACACCAGCTGCAGGAGCTTGCCTGCAAAGCCATTCACTCTCATCGTGGCTACATTGTCGCTGGTTCGCTGCTACCCTCTGCATCGCCCGGCACCATATTCAAGCAAAGCCAGTCTCAACAGCTAACGCTTCGATGCAGGATTTTGCAGGCCTGCCGCTCCACATGTGTCGGGCAGCATTGCTTCATTGCTTGCCAGGTTGGCAAGGTCTTGGTCCGCGCCCTGTTGGAATAATTCGTCGCTCATGCTCGACGAGCAGTCTGCGTCCTTTGTCGGTGCCGGGGTCGAAATCAGTAAGCACCAGTTCAAGCTTACAGTACTTAATTGGATTCCACAACCTTTCCCAAAGATAAATTCTAGTATTCTAGTTACTTCGGGCCTGCATGTTCAAAACGGTACATACCACTCAAGGTAGATTTCCTCACCGGGCCTCTGGTTCAGAGGTAGGTGAGCAGCCACCACAACCACGGCCACGACTCTTTGACGGTCCTCATCACGTCCTTACTCTCGCGCTTTCGGCGCTTGCGCTCCCACAAGAACTCGAGGAGCAAAAGTCGGTCCCTGGCAAGGCTTGGCACTTTTCGACGTCGACACGAAACCCTGACCCTCTAAACCCTAAACCCTTTTGCATCCAGGCTTATTGCGACAAACCCTAAACCCGAAACCCTTATATAAACCTCCAGGCTTTTTTGAACTCAAGCCCGGCCTTTCGGACATGGCTTCGAACTGCTCACGTGTGACGAGACGTGAGATCTTCATGGCTCTTAGGCGGAGTCTGCGCCGGATTAAAGACTGCGGGGCGTCTGCCAGCCGACACATCCACGGACCGGAAGTCTTATACAAAGAAACACAAGACATGCGGGATGCCGGTAGGACAGGAAGGCTCGAAAGCACCGAGGCTCCTTTGGTGTCTCTTTGGCAGCACCGATCTCGAAGTCATCCGTCAGAAGCGTTTCCTGCGTGAAGTTGTAGGCTACGACTGGTTCCGCTCATCATCCCCTTAAGGAATTCAGGAAGAATGTCCATGAACATGAAAGCGTTTCGTGGCCTTGACTACCTTGAAGGTGCCTCCACCGTCCTGGGCTCGATCAGGCGTGCACCGATGCGTTCATTTTCTTCGGCACTTTCAAGCTCTCCTGAAGATAGTCTGTCCCCTGGTTGCCCGAGATGGTGGCCCAACCTGCATCGAAGATCATCGAAGCAGATGTTCAGGCAGTCTGAGCAAACTGGTCGTTGACACGCCTTCGGTCCCATCTGCAAGGAGACGGACCTGCCTGGAGAGAAAGAAGCAAAGATCCGAAGGCAGATAGCAATCGGTAACGATACCATTACTCTGTGAAATCACAAGTTAAGCTGTCGGCACTCGCATCACGTCCACCTCGGGCTCCTGCCGCTGAGAGTTCACACCATGTGGCACCACAGATGACCGTAGTTGTCCGTACACTCCTTCTGTTCCTACCTGTTGCGGCAGACGACATGCTGTTCAAGACCTACGCTACCGCACCTTCGTCGGAGGGCCGAGAACTTCGACCACGTCACCAACCTCCAATTTGCGGAGGCTGTTGGCCTTGATGCTGACCTCGTGCGATGCCGACATGAAGCCGGCAATCTCATGCTTATGCCGCAGCCGTGGTATGGCAAGCAGGTGGGGCAGCATGGAGCTTGGAACGACATGCATTTCACAGGCAACCTGAAGGAGCACACAGCTTCTGCTAATAGTATCAGGCTCTCATGGTCTAGGCTTGCCACGCCATCGGTGATTGCAGTCTTGCCGACGACCTTCATGAATCTTCGCCTCGGTTCCGAGGACGCTTGCGCCTCGTCTTGCCTACATCCCCGGCAGCTGTGATTTTGCTTCAAGGCCCAGAGAAATTGAGAATCCCGATTCACTTGTGTCCCTGAGAACAGGTTCGTGAACGAGAAAGTCTAGGTCTCAGTTCTGGGGTCGGCGATTACGCTGGATGACGCCGCACACAGTGAGATCACACGTCCTGAAGACTGCCGCTCTCTTTCGGGCATGATGGAGCTGGGGTGTGCAACAGTGTTCCGTATGGTCCGCCGAACTGATGCGAATCTTATCATCTCAGTCTGACTTCTGCTCAGGAAGCTCCTCCACATGCTCGCACGTTGCGCCAGCCGAATTACATGTTGCGTGGGGCTAACAGACACCATATAGCGACTGTGATGATCTCAATGCACTTTGCGAAACTGAAACCACATGTAAGGCAACTGAAGTCTGAGGAAAAGCAAGCTCGCCCCGAAGTCTTCCAGCGCAAAACTCCGAGAGCAGGGCAGAATCTCAGATACCCGTTCCTGCCGAAGGCCGGCTGACAGTCAAAAGAACAATCGCAACCTGGCAGCCCTCGTAAAAAGAAAAAACATAATCTTGGCATCCTCATGCATGCAACTGTCCGGGCAACCTCATATCCACTAACAGTGCTGGCATGCTCCTCATTCAGCGATCCATTGCCAGCTTCGTCCCAAAATGTGAAGAGCCTCTGAAGGTCCTTGCGCTTGGAACGGCACGAGCACCAATGCTGAAGTGCTGTCATCACGTCAAGGCACGGGTGAAAGGGGCTTTTGCCTAGGGCTCGTCATCACGAAGTCTAGGGGCGGCTCGTGGTTGAATTAGACGGTCGAGGCTGTGCGGTGCCGACCCCTGACAACGCCTCTTTGCTGGGGAAGTCTGCCGCTTCGCCATTTGTCGACTCCTGCACAGCACTGAAGATTTAAAGCACGTGCCCGTGCATACTCGAACTCTCGATCTCTAGCCCTAGCATCTCCCTGCTCGACTCCTTCTCACACTCCCCGAAGAAACTAAGGAAGGAGGACTCGTCCACAGACTCCTGGCACAGCGACAGAAGTTCAAAGAATTCACCTTGTCCTGTCCCAGTGCCTTCAGATGCCTCTCCCACACAAGATGCATCGAGCACGCTGTGAGAGCTGTCACACGCAAGGAGGCATAAGTCTCATGACATGCACGCGGCGAGCGGCCTCACCAGAAGTTGCCCTCGGCTGCGCTCATTGGAGCGGAGACAAGGTTCCCAACATACGAACAAGGAGTGAATCCTCGGGCTGGTGCATTTTAGCGAAAACATCGTCATTGTTGACGTCTTTGGCCTCAGCATAGACTGTCCCACTTCTACAGCAGATGGCTCTGTCCTGGGCTTCTCTGCTTCTGTTCTGCAAAAAGTCCTGCCTTCATGAGTCTGCAGAGCCGGCATACCCTCCCCGACATTTTTCAGTCGACCTCTGTGAGAAGTCGTGCAGCCGAGGCGGCTGCCGGGTCTGCAATTAGCGCTAACGGGCTCAACCTTCCGAAAACATCGTTGCACACGTTACTCTCTCATGTTATCGGAGCCCTTCTGCCCCTATCAGCGACGGCCTTCGGCCAGAGGACGCCTTCAAAAGGGTCACAGCTCTCTGACAGCCGGTGGTCTGCCATCAGCTTGTGGACACACACCAGGGTTCGTCTCAGACCAACATGGCCATAACAGGCTGTGTACAAGGGGCACACGAAGAGTCAGGAGACTCTCTTTGGATAGTTCTCATACTTCTCTGAATCTTGTGGCCTCTGACGGCTCCGTGACCCCTGCTTGGCATCGGCTGGGAGATTTTACAGAATCTCTGCCCGATGCGGAAAATAGACTTTCTACTTCGCAAGGGTCTCTGGCAAGCTGCAAAATCTGACCTTGCAATGTCGCTGCGGAACACCACACAAGAGCAGAAACACTGCTTGCAGTCAAGCAGCCAGAGCCAGAAGATCACCAAACACCTGCATATTGTGAACGAACGCACAGCATGTACACGACGTGGGTCATCATGTTCCCCGTTAACTTTCATAGCCTACGGTCCGTTGCTGCTACGAGGCTCTACAGGATCCTCGGCGTGACAGAGCATACATAGTCCGTATCTTGCACCATATACCGAAGACGCTCACTGATGGGCTTTTCTCCCGCCTCCCAGCTTGCTCTTGGCTTCGGCGTTCATGCGGCCGGTGGTCAGCAGCCAGTTCTGGGCCTCCAAATAATTCGTCGGGGCAATGCCTCAGCGAAAACAAAAAACGGCGCAGGTTGCCTCCCTCCCTGGGCCGCAACACTCGCTGCCGAGGTGCGGAGGGCCTGGTTCCAGTATAGGGCCGCCTTGTCCTCAGCGCTTTGAAGGCTTTTTTGCGGCTTTTTGTTGGCGTTTCTTAGCCTTTCGATGCGGTCGCGATCATGCCCAGGCTCGTAAAGGACGGTGGACTTGTCCAAGGCACCCTTCTTCTCAGCTCGCACCGCCTGATCGTGGTAGATCACCTAGGTGGCAACTCGGCACAATTTAAGATCCAAGGCGGCCGTCAAAGTGTATGGGGAGAAGAAAACAAAGAGCGCGACAGTCGGGCAAGTTCTCAGAAGGCACTTTAAATCTCGAGGGTGAGGAGCAGCGCAGCCAAGGAGCCGCGATGTTGTTGTACGCCTCCCAAACTACGGCCATATCTAGCAAGCATACTAACAATCTCAAGACTTCACTACTCATACTACTACGAAAAATAACAACAATACTTAACTTACTACCACTAAATGATTCCGCCCCTCCATTGGCACACCCGTAGGCCTGGCAAAGCTCCTTGTTCTGGTCCAAAGAAAGATGGTAGTACTTCACTGCCTCGCAGGTGGGTGGCAACTGGCTTTCGCCGGAGGTTCGCAGCAACAGTCGCCAAAAACTGCAACACATAGTTCGGCCTTCACGTATTCTCCGTTGGAGCCGAAGATAATACCCAGGTTGTAGAAAATGTAGCTCCTGTCGATCCTGGATGCTTGCGGACCATTCAGCTAAAGCTCGAACCATGAGCGTCGCTGCACTGCGAAACAAGAATGCATCAATAATTCATGCTCTCGAACAGCGCTGGCTGATCACGCTTGACTGCCAGTGCATGCTGAGAGACGGGTCTTCCTCCAACTTCAGCGCCTGCCACAGCTATACTCGCTGAGACCACATACGCAAGATTGCGCAAGTACTACTTACTCCACCTCCGCATAACTTCGGAGCGCCATGGAATAGTCACCAGACACCTGCCACTTCGAAGGGAGCGGCTTCAACAGGAAAGGGTTCTTACTTCGACCCGGGCTTCGTCTGCAGCGGGCCTGAGCTGCCATGCCATCACCTCGGCTCGACTGCGAAAGCTTCTCCTTCAATACACACCACACTTGACACTGCTAAGTGCAAGTGGGCGGCGATAGAACTGATAGGCATCCTTCTCTTGCTGGGAGAGCGGAATCAAGCCAATCACAACATCCGTCCTCAGTCTTGCTCCTTTGGCTTGACTCTATGAACGGACCGTGATGTGTAGGTAAGTGGGCGAGTGGGTGGGTGGGTTCCTGAATTGAAGCAGGCCTGCACTCTGTCACTTCACTCCCACCCCTCGTTGTCCACATGTCGTGGATGCTCTGTCGTCTGGGTTTCGAGCATCTGCTTTTCGGATACCTTCATGTCTTGAGAACTACTTCACCTTCAAGCGCCCTTGGCAAATCTTCAGTTTTTCCCAGCAAAGGCTCATGGTGGTGAAGGCCTTGTCAATGAAGTTGTCACCTCAAGTGGTACAGATCCCAAACGGCTCACAATTGGAGCACCCCCTAGACATCAGCTTTCGCTGGCTTTCCATCCTTCATAAACCAAGCAAACTAAGTGCAGAGAAAGCGCTCTTGTCATTCACGCTGACGGCTTGCATCTGCCTGCGGGTAGCAGGCACAGAAAGCCAAAGTGCGTCCACTACCTCCACGTTTTGGCCGTTCACTCCGATCTGGGCTTCCCGACACACGCGGCTGGGCAGCAGGTCGGCCGCCGGCAGACACGAAGCTGCGCACAGCTGAGAGACTGAAGATGCCTGCAGCAAAGGAGGGGCCACACACGGCCGTGCAGCACGCATCGGTTTGGGTCGATAGTCGTGAGTGGGCACCAACTACTTGGCAACTGGGCTGCAGGTGGCTTATCGTTGCTAGGGACGAACTAACCAAACACAATGGCACGGCAGCGAGGAGCCAAAATTTAAAGGCCAACAGAAAAGAGCAGGCGCAGCTGCCGAAGCTTGTAGGCAATATGCCAGTGGCTCTAGGACTTTAGGACTACCGGGCTTGTCTGCAACCCGAATTGCACGGTGGGGTTGTCACCTATTTGCAGAGCAGAAGGTCTTTCCTTCCACCGGGTGCTTGCAGACTGTTCAATGATCCTGTTGCTCTGATGACGGGTGTGCTGTGCAGCCACGATTGCCCGCGGCGACAGCTGCCAGGCACAGGGCTCTTCGCAGCGGTGCAGCCATGAGTCCTGCTGAATCCCCGTCACGGTTTCGATGATAAGACAACGCCACGTTCCCTCCCTACACGGCCTGCTGTGAAGTGAACGCCGGCCAGGATAACAGTGCCTTCTTTCGAGGCTGGCTGCTAAGTCTCGAGCAGAAATTTCCAGAGCGACCGCGGCTAGTCCAACGCCACTCCTCACTATTCGATCACGCAAGGGCATGAATCTTGCACAGCCCAGCTTCATGTTATGGCTGTTCTGATTCTGCCAGGCTACTCCGGCCCCTCCCCACGCCCCACACCACAGGCGAGGTCATTGAAAGCACGTTCGGGTCCACCGAAAGAGCTCCTAGTTCACTGGGCGAACTTTTGCTGCCTGCTGGGCTACTGGCTTTCTGGAACTGTCGGATGATGGCAAGGGCTTTCCTGCAGCAAAGGTGCCGAACTAGGTCAAACTTGGGTGCGATGTGGTCGCGCGTCAGCCTATCAGCCTCGAGTTTCCCGGCCCCTTCCCCGACAGGCCTGGCGAGCTTCTCCAACTCCTCGCGGTTGCGCTGGTCCGCCGTCATGCGCTGCCGCTTCGTGAATTGGCCTCAGGGAGGTCGCTTTCAATCGCTTGCCCAAACGTGGTGATCGTGGGGGAGGCGTGGCGGCGTTTCAATCAGGGCGTCGGCTGCTCTGCGCCGTCGCTCGTTCTGCTGTCTTCAGCTTCGAATACCTTACCAAAGCACATGTGCGCATCATGCACTCCCTGCAGAACATGCTGTGTTGACGTTAGCTGCTCCGGCCGAGCTGCAACGGCCTGAAGACCTCCTCCAGCCAATGCACGACCTCCGCGTCGGCTTCTTCCTTTGGAAGATTTGTGCAAGCAGTCAAGATCAGTCAAGCATAGAGCCAAGGTCACTGAGCGCCAGCAAGCAAAGCAGCAAACCCTTACGGGTCCTTCGCATCGAACATTGCTTTTCTGGAGCTTGCAATCTTCTGATTGGCTTCCTCCGACCTCCAGTTTGGCTGTCTTTGAAAGCTCTCTCTCAGTGCAAACATGGGTGGCCGGCGTGGCTTCTATCGAATCGAGCTTCGCGATCCTAGGCAGGACAAGAAGTACCACGCGCACAGCCTTCAACACGAAGGGCAAGCAGATGGTGCAAAGACCTTACATGTGCAACTTCTGTCGTATGCAATGCCAAGCATCAGCTCGCTAGGTTTCTGGTCTGTTGCTTTCAATGCTTCAGCAGCCTCCTGCGTGGGGCGATGCAGCGATGCAGGGCTTCGACTTGCGCTGACTACGCAAGCCAAAGGAACTCCAACGATCCGAGCGAGTCAGCGCATTTTTTATTCTTTGTGACGCTTTCGGCGCTTGCCTTCTGGAGTTCCGTCCTGAGGCCGTACAGGCCATGGTCGTTATATCGGCTATGGCACACGCAAGCAGGAAAGCAAGCAAACCAGTCACCACACGCAACTTGAACTGGAGACCAGAGCACACCTTCCCCTGAGCGTCATTACGGGTTGTTCGATTGAACAGCACAGTACGTTGATGTAAAGACAAAGGGGAGAGGCACGGAGTTTCCCCACTGCAGCCAAAGTGCCTCTGGTGGAGGCAGTTGAGGCACCTGACGTGGAGCTAAGCCCTTCGAGGTCTCCAGCTACGTGTTTGTCGGAAGGCCTCGTCCCAGAGTTCCTCTTTGCCTTTTGCTTCCTTTTTGGCTTTCCTCTTGATGTCCCTGATGAACGAGGGACACGCAGGCCTTGGCTGGAAGAAGGCACCACCCCTTCAGCCGCTCTCCACTTCCCATTACCCCAGAGAGCATGGCCCAACGCGCAGCCAGGCAACACCTCGAACTCCGTGGCATCCGAATGCCAGTTCGCGGGTGGCGGTGCATCCTTTGCAGCCTCGATGGAAGGAAACCGGCGCAGAACCTAAGCTTTGCAATCAGCACAGCACATCAAAAGCTGCTGTCAACATTGGGAGCTTCACAGAAATCTGCAGCTGTCTTGTCGGATCCTTCTAAGATGCCTGGGGCCTCCGCGGCTCAATTGCTCGAAAATACTTAACTACAAACAAAAAACCGAGCTTCTTCCGCAGCATGAATCTACCGCACAGCACAGGCAAGTCCCGGCCTACATGTCTCAAGTCGGTGCCATTCTTAGCAAAGTGGGGTGAACAAGCTCCTACAAGCCACGAGTTCGGGCAACTCGCTCACGTCCATGTCAGCAGCATTCAATGCAAACTGTTTGAATGCCGGGGTACTAGTTACTAGTCTTAAGTGATTGAACCACGCCACGAAGACGCACTTTCGGCCCGGTGGCATAGGTAGGTACATCTGCCAGGCGCAGGATGTCCCCCTCTCTGAGCTGCAAGACAGCGTCTTTGGCTATGCGCTGCCCGTTGACATATGTGCCATTTTTGGACTTGTCTGTGACGAACACAGAGAGGTGTGCAGCAGCGTGCTGCTTCCATGGAACCATCAAAGAAAGCTCCGCATGCTCCTTTGATATGCCATCATGGAAGATATGAAGGTCACATTGCATTGAACTCCCAAGCACAAAGTGGGAAGCTCCCCACGGTGCTATGAGAAGACGCTTCTTTGCAGCAGCGGCAGAGAAGGACTGGAGCGGGAACAACTCGAAGATCGGGCCAGCAGATGCGCTTTCTGGCCGCGGTGGCAGTTCTGATGTGATCCCATCAAGCCAAAATTTTGACTTTTTACCCGCCTGCTCTGTGACACGCTTGAGTAGATTTCCGTAAGTTCCGTAGACTGCACGCACCAAGAATAGATCCCTCTTGCCTGGCTTTCCTGACAGGGGGTTGTGCAAGCAGCGCCCTGTGAGCTTCAAGTATGCAGACTTTGGCCCACCCTTCACATAGCGCACCACCAGCTGCACTGTCTCAGTGGCCTCCCCATACCACGCAAAGCTAGCCTCCATGACCTCGCCAAAGACTTGAGCAAAGTCATGCCAGTGGCTGCCAGCGGCACAAGCAACAGGTGGCTTGTCTGGCAGCTTCCCTTTCTCAAAGGCCCAGTGCGCGGGTAACGTAAGGCTGACGGAATCGACTGGAAGCTTTTTGGGATTCCAGCTCTCTCTCAGGTAAGGGACATGGTTGTGAGAGGCAGTGTCGAGGGTATCCCGCCAGCTCACCGTCACACCATCCAAAAGCTTCAGGCTTCTCCATGTGCTACGCAGCTCAGTACACTCTTCTGCCTTCGCGAGGAGGCAAACGAAGAGCCGCCGGGTGCTGTCGAAGTCCTCCGCCAGGATGGACACCACAGCTTCAGCGCCCAAAGCTTCAGTCAGCTTCGTGGTGACCTCCCTTTTCAGCTTAGAGACCGAAGCTTCGCCCTCAACCCTTATGTCAGCCCAGATGCAGGCGCCGACTTCAACTGCCTTTTTTCGCCAGGATGCCCAGCGCCGCTCCCACTGGAGAGATGCTCGCTGAGATGGCATCTCACTGCCCAGCTGTCCGTGAGGCTTTGACTCTGACGCGGTCTCCGGCCCTGGCCCAGATGTCTTTACTGCGGCGGAGGCCGGAGGGGCCTTCGGCTGCACCTTCGGCGCTGCGGTCGGGGTCGGCTGCAGCTTCGCCTGCGCTGCCGCCGGAGGCTTTGCAGGTTGAACTCGCGCAGAAGGCGGTGGAGCTTGAGACACCTTGCTCCTCGCTGGCGGCGTGAAGGGCTCTGCACGGCCCGGACGCATTGCACGAAACCGAACAACTGTTTTCTATCCTGTCTTCACGCCCGAACATCTCAGAGCCATGAGTGTATGGTCTGCGGTTGGGCGTCACTCATGAAGCAGTCTTGGCCTATGGTGCTTCCCTGCTTGTGTTCTGAGCTTGCGCTGCCCTGGTGCCGAAAACAAAATCCAGGCGGCAGTGGCATGGGAACGAATTCACAGCTCAAGTTCAAGTTCGACGCGCCGGGTGCTTGCACAGCACTGCTGCACGCAATGCAGGCAGAATCTCAGAAGCAGCGGTGGCCATCAGACGCTCAAAATCCCTCGGCGGGGAGAGGCCTTGAGCTGCGTGCAAGACAGCTCAATCTCGTCAATCGCCTTTGTGATCTCCTGCGGTCTTGTTCGCCGGGGCCATGCAAACCCCAACTCGTAACAAGCTGCCACACGGTTTCACTCACCTCAATTCGCCCCTTGAGCTTGTCCTCAGCTCAAGAGGGCGGACAAAAGAAAGAGTTGAAACACTGCAGCATGGCAAGGCAGAGCGAACGGGAGCAATTGCTCCCTCCTCGCCGGGGCCCGGGCTTTCAGTTTCTCCAACTCCTTCTCACGCTCTTCCCGCTGCTTCTTCCGCTCCAGATCGATCTTCTTCTCACGGAAGATGCCAATCTGAACCTCTGACCGGCGTGTCGGAGGCAGAGATGATGCACCTCCCCCTATGGACAACGCTCCTACAGCTCAGAAGCCTAGAGAGGTTTCAAAGGTCGCGTTTGATATTGTTTTGGCTCCTCGTGGCCTCGGGTGTAGATTTTCGTTGCTCTTGCCCGGAAAGCAGGCGAGCATCCCATGCGGAAACGAAGCGTTGCTGAGATAGGTGACCATTTGCAACAGCCGTTGGAAGACTGATGAGGAATGTTGGAGGAATCCTGCGGTGTTGACTTCAACGAGAATCGGCATTATTGCCACCGGAGGGCTGGAGGGGCACATTTGTGGTACGCTCCCTGATCATGTGCTTGAACAGCATGGGGCTGTTTTCCCCAACCCAATTTCACGAAGCAACGGCAGTTCACATGCACCAAGGGTTACAGAGTTAGAGCGGCAGCGGGGGCACACAGACGGAGCGTTGCAGAGGGATAAAGAGAAAAGAAAGTTGAAGGCAAAGGAGACACATAGTATCATAGGGTGTAGCTAGTGGCCTTGGCTCGCTGGAAATCCTCGGTGCGGACGCCCTTGGCACCCTCAGCGGTGAGCAACCTCAACGGTTCGCAGATGCAGAATCAAAAGCAATACTAGTCGACCAATGATCGGCGTTCTTCTGAGTCTGCAACCGGAAGATCCCGTCCACCTTGACGCACCAGTGTGCCAAAAAGCGAGAGCAGCAACGGCTTCACTCCGGGTTTCCAGCGGAGGCCGCTGTTAAGGTGCACTTGTGCTCCGCCTGTGCGTACCTGTACTGCGACCGATTGCGACCGTGCAGCTGTGGTATACCATAGTATACCAACCTCTGGGCTGACTTAGACATAAGCTATAGACACAAGAGGCTCAATAATTGCAGCCAGCACTGTCTCGCTCTCTAGCAAAAAGTTGCTTTCCTATGACATTCACCATTCACCCAACAGAACGGCTGCAGGGACCTAGAAGTTTGGCTTGGTCTTGCCTCGAGAGTAACAGCATGCCTCGTTTCGTTGTTTCAAGTGTGACAACAAGCCACATCCTTCACGTGGACACGACTAGACATGCGGAGCTTTCATGGAACCACACCTGCTGCTGCCACAATGTCTTTGGACAGGCCGGGGTGTCATGGTTCCACAGGGACGCCAGCCTTTGGAAGGCCTGGGCTTGAGCCGTAGCCGTAGCACTTGGTGTGGCAGCAAACAAACTGCCCACAATTTGCTGGATGAAGGCCCTCAAGCCCCTCCGGGGCACTTCTTCAATTCTGCCTTCTCCAGCATGCCGTCCTGCAACTTACATCTCACGGAATTTGTTGGGTTCTCTTTTACGCTCTCGCAACTCGGACACAATCTAACGAGGTCTCCCGGGTTCTCTTGCAGAGTTTAGACCTTTTTTCCCTCTCCACAAAGTTTAGACTTGAAGCTGAAGGTTGAGGGGATGTGGCACAATGAAGCCGTTTGCTTGCGCGCGCCGCTTTTTGCCGCTCGTCAACAGGCCTTGTCGCTGGTCGCGGCAGCTGAGCTGAGGAAGGAAAGTGGAAGACTCGCAGCATCAAGATTTCCTCATAAAGCACCGTAGTTGCCAACAATACAGTATACTATAACACATCGCAACGTAACGGAATACCAAGAGCACTCAATAGGAGAGAATGCAATACAGCGCGGTAACAATGTATCATGTTCTTGGCTTCAACTTTCCTCTTTGCATCACGCGGGTGCCCTCAGCTCGAGGCTAGATCCTGAAACTACACAGAGGCTCGACTTGAAGAGGCACGGAGCGAAGACAGCAAAACCTCTCCTTGCCTGCATCTGTCAGGCGGCTGTAGCGGCAGAACGTTCTGCCTGTAAGACTTTGCATGGAAGGACTTGGTGCAGCCAGCGTGGGCCATGCTATCAGCTGCACGAATCGAAACCGCAGCAGCTTTGCACGGCCTGCTTCTGGAACACGGAAATCATCTCGCGCAGCTCCTTCGAAGGTTGAATACTTCAAAGGCATGCTCATGTCCTGCAAGCATGGGCCCCGCATACCTTCTCAGCGTCGTCTTTGCGCTTCTCCAACTCCTGACTGGCCTTCTGCATCTTTGGCAGCTCCTCCCACCCAGAGACTTCCAGACTTTGCACTTCACATGCGTCGGGCTTTGGGAATTTGACCCAGGTCCTCATCTATGCTGTCCATTGTCTGCTTCATCTCGTCCTTGGCATTGTTCTCGAAGAATCCCCGGCTTCGGCTATGGACACAGCTACCCCTTCACCACAATTCGGCCTAGGTCGTATATCTATCCATCTATCCGTCTAGGCCGGCACATGCCAGTTTCGCAAACAACCCAACAAAGACATGCGACCATGAACCCACTGCAAGCTTCGCTAGCACAGGTGATGACGCCAGGCTGATGCCGACCCCGCTGCCGACACACAGACTCCGAGCCTATGCCTGCACTCTACACCTGCACAGATGCCCCGCACACACGAGGGAACGTCTTTCAAGCAACGGCTCTAGAATTGGCTGCCGGTCACCCAGCAGAAAGCAGCGGCCCACCCCACGGTAGAGATTGGTATCCTCCGGCGTGGAAGTGACTGTCCTTGGTTTACGGCTCGTCTACCAGTCCAACGGGTTTCTCGCTGGACTCGTCCAGGTGGCTGCTGCGTGAGCTCCAGCCGAACTCGCTGACGCTGCTTGCTCGCGAAGGACGCCTCTGCACTCGCGAGTCGATATTCTACGGCTACGGCGTTGCCGCTAACACCGATGCTTGCAGCCATATCGAATCCCATCAACACACAGACGACCGGAGCCTGAAGTCTGGCCAGCTGTTCGCTCAATCCGGAGACCTGCCACGGACAGGGCCAAAGGGCAAGCTCTGAAGTCTACAGTAGTCCGGCAGACCTTCTCCTGGACAGCCATGGCTTCGTCTGCGTTGAAATCACGGTTGGCAACCGAACGGGCCTCAGCTCGCCTTGGGCAGCAGAGAGTCGCAGCAATCCAAGGGAAGTCTTCGACTCTGCGGCGCCTCTGCTGCTGCCCCGCCAACTTCTCGGCGCAGGAGTCCCGGAGCTTCACGAGATCCGAGTCTCCGGGCCTAAAAGGAGCAAGAAGCACCGACACCCCCTGGACCCCGAACCTCGCATCGATCCCTATCATACCTGGGTGGTGGTCAAAATTATGGTCCCTTTTTGGGCACCCTAAATAGTTGGTGCCGTATTATAACAAGGACCCAAAAAGGGGCCATAATTTTGACAACCACGCACCTGAGGACTGAGGGCGCGACGCCTGCTTCAGCCCCGCCTCGCAGAAGTCGATGCCATTCCGGCAGAGGTCCAAGTGAAGCGACGCCCTGGCCGCGCGCCAGTACGCCTCACAGTCTCTCCCCCTTTCGGACTTGAGGTTTGGGTGGTTGTCAAAATTAGGGCCCCTTTTTGGGTACCCTAAATATTAGGTGCCGCATTATAATAGGGACCCAAACAGGGACCCTGATTTTGGCAACCACCCATTTGGGGATCAGGAGATGACGTCCGCCGCCTTGATGTTCTTCGGATCCTGCTCTATGGCTCTTCGGCAATCGTCCACCTGCGATGGCTGATAGCTCAAGTCTCACTGCGCCAGTCTCCAAGAGCAGAAACGCGCGAAGGGCGCACCGCTTCCACGAACTGCCGCAGGAGCAGCCGCACGTGGGCACGATTGCCTGTGGATGTTCCCCCTGACTTGTTAGAGATGCAAATCCTTTGCTGTGCTGTGGTTTATTGGGCCTCTGCGTACTACATGATGTGGGCTCCACATCGGCTCCAAGCTTTGCTTGAAATCTGCCCTGTCGAGGGAGTGATGCTCAAGGGTCACGGCTTCATGAAACAGAAAATGTAGCCCCGAAGCCAGCAAGTGAATAAGCCTCTCGAGGCTAAGCCTTTTACCTCCTGATCTGTTCATCCCAGATCTGGGATGTTTCTGACATCACCAAATGTAGTGTACATGCCCGCATGTCGTGATGCGTGCTGGAACTTTGCCTGTCAGTGCTGCAGTGTTCTCTCGACACCTTTCGCTGTTCGGGGAACCTATATGTTTGTAGGACCCCTGATTACATGTTCGCACCCTGCTATATTCGACGGACAAACCTTTTTGCCTGCTGTTGCACACGGCATCATCAGATCTTGCATCCTGGGTCCTTGTCAAAAGACGCATGGCGTTCTACCTGTTCGTCTCATCGCGTCGCATCGCTGTAGATGGTTGGACACAGGCATCTTTTGATTTGCAGCTATGCACTTCTGTATAGCCTTATACCGCCTCATACTGTTGCACAACCCTTTTTTGCTCTGGACGCAAGTCTAGCAACCCTACAACCCTTCTGCAGCAGCAGCTGGGCCAGGCATCTAAACCCTAAATGGCCCCTTTTTGACACTGGGCTTGCTGGCTGCCAGAATATGTTTAGGGCCCTAAATCCTAAACCCCGTGTCGCGCTACAGCCTGGAGGCCGAAGCGGACGACAAGAGAAGCTCGAGTTGAGCATCTCCAGTTTCCTACGAGCCCCAAAGCAGGCTATCATGGGGCATCATCTACCAAAATACGCTTGTATATGCTATCACAGGTTTTATAGTCCAGCATCAGGAAAAACGCAAATTCGGATCTAGTAATGCTGTCGGGGTACTGAAAAGCTGCGCATTCAGCTTCGGGTCGCTGCAGCGCACTTCCAAGCCTCAGTCAGAAGTGGCATCAACTACGACATGCTTGAGTCATGTACCACGCTTTACCCATGCCTTCTCTTGGCTCAACCGCTTCCTGTCTCTTCCTACGCATGGCTTCCGTCTTTTCGCAGTGTTGCTGCGCCAGGTCGGTCTTTGGGAGCAGCCGCGGCGCACAGTGGCCCCACGGCAGAATAGCTGTCATCCTCTGCTTTCTGTGGGAAAGCTGAAGGAGGGTCCATCCTTGCCCCGGGCACCACGTGCTTGTCGGCTCAGCTACAGCCATCGGGTCGTTTCGCACTCGCCGTCTCCTCGCCACTGCATTCTGTCTCCAGGTGAGCCATCTGCACAGCATGGCCGCCGTATGCTCCGGCTTGTGAAGCTTCGCCAAACGCGGAGAATTGGCATCAATACCGCCAAGCAAGTGTGCGATTTGTGATGCTGTCGCTCCAGGTTGGCATGTGAAGACCAAATGCCACATAGTCCTACCAGGGTCAATGCTGCATGCTGCACCGCACTGCTGCCAGTATCGACTGCAGGACCACCCCTCCCAAACAACCCATCCGAAACCCAGCATGACAAACCACTGCTTGAAATCACACACGCATCAAAGGGGCCGGAAAATATGAAGAAAAGAGTGACAGTCATGGAAGGCTTGATGTCCTTGGCCACATGCCGCAGAACTCGCTCCAAGGCCTCCTGCAAGTCGGCACGACCCGCAAAGACGTCCGACATGCAATGACACAATGCAGCACACGGTTGCACGAGTTTGTCAACTTGCATAGACTATATATAGACATGAACCTATCTATTCATGCATGTTGTTCCTTCTTCTTGCTGGTCATTGTGTCCATGATAACACGCCTGTTAAAGAACAGCTCTGAAGGAACACATTCGTGGGACGCGTTCACCCTTTCACGATTCCACTCTGCACTGGGGCCAGCTCGTCTCGTGGCTCCTCGAAATCCAAACGGTCAGTCTCCCTTTCCCCCTAAGCATTGGCGGATGCATGCTGGAAGCAACATGAACACGTGTCACGTGCGGGTGGGCAAAGAGACCTCGGTACTGCCTTTCCCCGCACAGCAGGAGCTTCTTACAGGACACGCACGCATGTACCCGTTTTGCTGAGCCGATTCCTGGTCGTAGAACTGAACAAACATGCTGCTGTCGTCTTCACGGTAGGTGGTTGTGCGCTGGGCCGCCAACTTCGTTGCATGACCGGCTGCTGGGAAATATGCATCTGCAAGGGCTTCCGATAGCTCGAACGACAAGCCAAGAACGGCGTGCAGCATCTCGAAGATCTGCCAGTTGACTGCAGAGCGGTCGGATGTCAGCAGGCCAGCAAAATCGATGCGCTGCCAGGTGAGCTTACAGCCATGGTTCAAGTAGAGAGATTGCGGGATCCAGTGATCATTCACTGACATTCCAGGCGTGGGCAGCTGTGATGCGAAAGCACGAAATGCACGCACTTGCTCTCCCACGGGACTTTTTGAAGTAACCGTCTCCCAGCCCTGTCGATGAGTCTCGGAGCAGAGATTACTGAATCGCATGCACTTGTCCATGAATGCAGAGAGGAACCGCTCCAGTGGATCACGCAAGAAAACTGCGAGCTTCCACTCGGGCCGCTTCCAGTAAAGCTGGTTCACGCGAAACCGAGTGCCGACTTCACGTGTACGGAACTCCGTCTGCACGATGTCACTGTAGGTCATATTGTTGCCATCCAACCGGTGATTCAGGAGAAAAAACTGCATGAGACCCACCTTAGGAATAGAGCACAGCGCATACCGATAACGCTGGTTGACGTGCATCCGATAGATATAGGCGCCCCATAGATCGCGGAAGAAGTCCTGGGTGACCTTCCGTGCAGCAGAAGTCCAGGAAGCCGACAGGGCCGGCCAGGCAGCGGGATCCAAATACCAGGCAGGCATCCGGGAATCGTTCCTCAAACGCTCGAGGAGGCTCCCCAGCTGCCGCGCCCGTGCTGCATCCTTGGAGCGACTGATCCGAAGACGCACGCGGCTTCGAATCGGAGCTCTCACACCAACTTTGCTTGAGTGCCCGTGCATCAGAAGCAGAAGGTGCCACCCAAGCGATAGCTCACTGGCTCGCGAGCAGTGGCTTGGCACGCAAAGGCCCATCAACCGCAGACTGGAGCTGTTTGGAAGAAGCTCAGCCTGTCGCCCAACGGCCCAATAGCCCACCAGCAGCTTGCCTGCTATGCCGGTAGAAGATATGTCCCGAGTCCATTGCTGACTGGCCTCCAGTCCATGTGA
Source organism: Symbiodinium sp. CCMP2592 (assembly GCA_905221615.1). Classification (NCBI taxonomy): domain Eukaryota; class Dinophyceae; order Suessiales; family Symbiodiniaceae; genus Symbiodinium; species Symbiodinium sp. CCMP2592. The sequence continues at coordinate 434,725 of CAJNDT010000779.1, forward strand.
GTACAGAATGTATCGTGCCCCCAAATGTATGCACTCCTGCAGCTGTAGCCACCAACCCTCCGATAAGAAAGACTGGCCACTCGCCTTCGCGAAGCGAGGGTCCGAGTTGAAGGAAGCCAAGCACCGCTCATGTTGCCTTCCGGCGGCTTTAGCGCGGATCCCACTCCTCTCCACCAACAGCTCGTTGGAAATCCATTTCTTCAGTCTTGACCGCACGGATGTCCCACGCACTTCTGCAGCGGCACAACAGATCAGGGCTCCCCAACCGGCCACGACAAAGACTGGCTGCATACAGGACGGTACATGCAAACTGTTTGTAGCCGGATGTGGTTCAATTCTTTGCCGGGCATCCGCATGACTCCTTGAGCCGTCTGGCACAGGACCAGGACTTTCACAAATCAAAAATGCATCGAACGAGGCATCGCGAAGAAATCGAGATCTGCAAGATCAAAGGCTACTCTTCACGTTCCGGGCGCCCCTGCCGCTGGTAAACAATTCCAAGGCTTCCCTCGCCGCGGACTTCGTGTTGTCCTGCAAAGGCTTGCGACGTGAGACGAAACTACCCCACATCCCCGAAACCTCCCTGCTAGGTCGTCCTTCAAGCGATCGTTGCCCTTCTTCTTAAAAGCTTCTGCCTTTTGGCCTCGAGAACTTTGAAGGAGCATTGACCGATCATCAACTAGCAGCATCTGCCTGAGAAAATACTGTGACGGGTAATCTGAGCAGGGCACAAAGCTCCAGTATCGCACTGGGGTCCTCTGCGGCAGTTTCGCTGTCCACCTTTCGGCGAGAGCAGCACTTAAAACCCCAACCCTTTTTGCCAACCCTCCCGGCCCCAGACCCTAAACCCCTAAACCCTAAACTCCTTTTTGCAGCAGGCCTCGTTGTCCAGCAGCCCGGTTACAGCATGAACCCCCCTTTCCCCCCGCTTCTTCAAAGCAAGGAGAGGAGTCGCCGAAACCCTAAACCCGAAGCCAACAGAAGAGCGCACAGGGGGTATCACGGATCCTTCTGACTTTGTCTGTAAAAATCTTTTTCCTGTAAGGTACTACAGGGTATGCTAACCTTTGCAAATACAATCCTTTAAAACGATAGGTTCCCACAGCGTCCTCCTCCCAACCCTAAACCTCTGCACCCTAAACTCGAAGCCCGACATCCGAAAAGCGCACTCCCTTCCTCCGTCTTCACTCTCTGCAGCTCGGCCATCGCACGATCGACCTGTGCCTGAGCCCAGTTGTGAAGTCATCACAAGGCCAAAAATCATTAGACTAGGGCTTTAGGAAATAATCAAAACAGGGTTTTGGGATGTAATAGCTGGAATAGGGTTGTGGGCTTGGGGTAGTATCGCATACTTCTAAAGAGGATCCAACCTTAAGGAATACTGTATGGGAATGTAGGCAATGACACAGGGCAGTCCGGCTGCTGCATCCGCACCCGCATCCTTCGCCTCTTGCAAGGCGGCGCGAATCTTCTCGGGATCTCCCGTCTCCTAGAGCTCTCTCTTTGGACGGTTTTTCTCCCTCTCGCATTGCTATGGCAGTCTTAGACGGTTTAGGGTCCAGGCTTTGGGCGTGGGGTTTTCGGGCTTTCCTCGCTCGTTGCCTCACAGCTGCCATAGGCTCTCGCGCATGCACCTAATTAAAAGCCTTGGCCGGACGCCGGCCAGCAGGCTCCTACGGAGCCGCCTCAGGTCCAGCCCGTGAAGGGCATTGTTTACGGGTAGACGCCTTCCGCTTCAAGCTGGATGATCCCCATGTCTGACATCACCATGCGCCCGTTTTGCCTCCTGGCAATCTTTTTGTGCACAAGGTGCTTGACAAAAGGCCCAGCTTCCTGCACGAAAACCTCAAACAGTCTCACTGGCGAGCGTTCCCGTTGGTGTTGAATCGTCTCGAGCACTGCTGGGCATCGTCCACTAAGGTACCGTTCGAACCCAGATCCAGAGCTCCACTTGGCCACCCCCGTGACCTTCCAGGTCGCCAGGTCGAACAGCTGGAGATGTCCCAGGCGAGGGTATTGCTGCGCTGAGGTGAAACACTTCCAAGAACGTCCTGACGCTTATGCACACCGCAACCTTTGACATCATGGAAAGGCGCATACTTCAGAGGATCCTCGGCGTTTTTTTTTTTTGGACGTCCCTTTTTCAAGTCTTTGCAGCTTGACGTCTATAACTCGAAAAAAGCGACCCAGGGATCGGTCCTGCGCCTTCGCAAGGCGCTCCCCAACCGTCCTGGGCTAGGGCTTAGGGTTTTTTTGGGCTTAGGGTTTAGAGTTCAAGGTTTTTTGCTTAGGGTTTCATGAAGGGAATGTCTAAACACAAAAGCAGCGAAGTTGCGGCGATTCACGGTGGCGCTGCAGAAATCTGCAGAAAAGCCGCTCATTGGAAGTCTATGGAATACTCATTTGGAAAAGCAGGAAGCACATCAACTCAGGATGTCTGACAACAACTGACAATGAAAATTCTATGGCGGGACGGTGTTTCCGTTTATTCAGGTGTCACGCAACACTGGATGAAACTGCATACCGCAAACCGAAAGTCGTCGCAAACTACCAATGCTGCCAAATGCGGTTGGCCACTAACTAGTGTCTAGACAGTCTAAACGCTTTGCACACTCATCACAATAAATGCAGCACCCCGTCCCAACTGAAATGCAGCATGCCACACTAAGTGAGAGAACCCGACTTCGCACAGGTCTTTTAGTCTTCCGTGTCGCTGAGGTCTACCTGGTTGTTTGCCAACATGATCAAGCGATTCGTCTTCGCCCTGGTGGCGGCATAGACCCCCAGCAGGGTGATGGCGATTACCGTAGCTGCCAGGCTGAAGCGCATCCCATACGGTCCGTGGGCGACCACACCGAGCCAAACCAGGTCCCCTGCCCACATCAAAGCTCCAACGATGAAACTCACTAAAGGCATCTCCACTGTTATGGGCATTCCGGCCACCCAGTCTCCCAGCTTCTCGTCTGGAACGAAGCCCACTTGCATTATGAGGATAGTCGTGAGGATCACGGCAATGACGTTGAAGGCCAGACCCATGCTGCAGAGAAACGGATGAATGGTGTCACAGAACTCCTTGCTCGGCATGATGGACAAAAGGAACTCCCCTTGACACTCGGCCACTTTGGAGTAGTCCAACATCGTCAAGAACAAGGCCCCTACCACACCGATGGTGGTCCAAGATGCCATCATCCGATCTCGGAAAGTCGCGGCATCCAGCGTCTTGCCCAGCATCGGCAACGTCTCCAGGAAAGGTGACTTGCAAAGCGCTTTGCAAAAGGCCCGCATGGCTGTCTATGGACCTAACTTAAAGAGGGGATGCACCCAGGCCCTAGGCTTGATCCAAGCAGCTCGCATCGCAGATGAACTGCAGAAAGCAACGCCTGCCCCCTGCACCCAAGGCCAGGTCTCATTTCGGCGAGAAATCTCGAGGACTCGAGGCCAGCCGATTGCTTTCTGCAGCCAAGCCACTCTGGCATGAAAGGTGCAACCTACCACTCACACGCAACAATCCACAACAACCCTAAGTGTTCGAAGGCAGATTGGGCATGCATGTAAGTCTTAGGCCTTTCCAACCGGGGACTGCCGACACGAAGGGAGAGGAAGACACTTCTTGAACCAAAACGGAGACTGCGGTCATCTCGGGTAAAAAAACTCCGTGAAGGACTTGCCTTGCCTCTCCGTGGGACAGGACATGAACGCCGTGTTCCTAACATGCCTCTGCCACCACAGGTACAAATTACAAGCTGCGGCATGAAAGACTTAGACCTACCTTTAACAGCTACGAACTTCAAGTCTGACAGCTACCAGCTACCACCGACTAGTTGACAGCATCAAACCACTTCTGGATCATCCTTGTTCGCGTCGTACTTCGCCATTTGGGCCTCAGGTGCAACAGTGTGCTTGCCGATCTAAACCCTAAACCCGAAACATCCCTAACCCTGCTATGCCGCTATGCCTTTGCCCTCAGCATCCGGCGACACCTGCCTCCACTTTCTTCTTGCTCTGAGACTTTCTCAGAGCCTTCTTGCCTCAGCGGATCTACCCCCGCAGGAAGCTCAAGAAAGCAAGTGTTGAGTCCCGAAGCCAGCCCTTGTCCACGTGCCAAGGCCCCCGGCACTCTTGGAGGCGCTTGAGCTTTTCCTGGAAGCCCTGGCACGGTATTTGCGCAGAGCATTGCAGAGAGGTGGCCAAAAACAACGACTGCATCGGCTTTCTTTCGCTTTATCCACTTCAAATGCCGGGCCGAATCTGCAGAGTTCATGCTGCGCTGCAGAAGAGGAGTGATCTTCACAGTGGGCTTACACCGAAAGCATGTCTTAGGACTGGCATGAAGGAGACGGCTAAGTTAGCAGCAAACTCGAAGATCGCAGAACCAGGATCTTCAGTCGGCAAGGTTCGACTCGTAGTTGGCGGGTTTCTTCTGTCCCCGACGGGAATCAACATTGCTTCGCTTCTCTTCGCTTCTCGCTGCACTGCGTTCTGGAGCCCGACCCAGCTGGGTCCGACGTACTCTCCCCTCCTGGACGTCTCCGCACATTTACTTTCCAAGTTTCCGCGCGTTACCCTGGTGCACACACTTGCGCCGCTCAGCCTCCGTGCACCAAGGACAGCAGCGGTCCGGAGCGTCTGCATACTCTTGGATCACAAGTCGCAGCCGCAGCGCGAAGAAGAAAAGCAGATCGTCCAGTCTCTGTGGCGCGTCTTGGTCTTGTGGCTCACGAGATCTCAGTAAGCAATGGAGGCATTCAGCGGTCGAGAGAAGCCCCTGCATGTCCGCCAGCTTCTCAGTGGCGGATCGCCAGAAGCAGGAGTGCGTCGAAGATTCCAGGCCCAGCTTCATGGCGGGGAGACCGCGAAGATTCAGCTCCCTGTCTTCCAAGACGGCCCTGCAGCTCGCAGGATGCTGGGGACAGCCCTGATCCCGAAAGCCAAAGGGCCTAGGATTGCTTGAAGATGTGGGACAGCCTACCCAATAAACAGCGGGCCTTGTAAAGTAAGGCCTCGAAGAGTAAACATGAGAGATACAACTTCAGAGCCCTCAGCCCTGTCCTGGCATGCTTCCAGCGGCTGTCTACCAAGACCAGACGCTGCACACCCTCCCAGGGCACGCTGTGGGCGTCCACCGCATCCTCGCTTGGGTAGACCAGCCAGGTCCCGGGTTTCAGAAGCTCGAGGTCCTCGAGGTCCAGGCTCGGCTTCCACTCCACAACGCGCACATCCTCGGAGAGGAGTGGAAGTGGCGTCGCAGAAGACTTGGCAGCCGGCTCCTTCGGGTGCCGCAGAATCAGCACTTGCAAGCCCAGGCGGAGGGGCTCCGGAAGCGGCACCACGCTTCGAACACATTCGGAGCAGTAGAGCCGCACCCACTTGGAGCAACCTGGACAAAGGCCCTTCCCCAAGAACTCCTCGAAGCTGCCGTCGATGCTGAATCTCAAATCCGATAGAAATCTCATAGCCGTCTGGACTGCCTCACATTTGGCCACCTGGACTGGTCCGGGGGCGGGCCCTTCAGCGAAATCAGCACCGGCATCCATTCGAAAAAAGCCAAACCATGCTCGAAACAAAATGGCGGCGGACTACAAAAAAGAGCGTGCACGAAGTCAAACTGCGGGTTGATGGAAAGTCGTGCGCAGTAGCCTCACCCATGGTCAGCACGGCTCCGCCCTCGACCAGGCAGGAAGCACAGGCCTTAACTCGCGGCGAGCATCAAGACAACTGCCTTTTGTAAGCTCGCTCCAAAAAAGAGGAGCTTCACGCTTGGACAGGTTGGACATGGCCATTTAAGGAACTTCCTGCCTCGACGGCCTCGTCTGCTTCTTTCAGAAGCCTGTCGGTCACCTCACAGCTCGGATGTCAAATCCCTCTCTTTCCTTTCTCGTTCGAAAAACATCGGAGAACAGCTCAATGCTCCCCCCAAAGCATCACGACACAATGGCATGTGCTCCCCTCAATGCTTTTCGTGGGCGGTCACACGACTCTAGCCCATCAGTCTGGCTTCTTGTGTGCCGCCTGTCGCCTGCACCGATTCATCAGCACACGTCCGAAGGCGCAGCAAAGCCTCCAGTTCACCCAATGTAAGAACAGACGCAGCGTGTTGACGGCCATAGAGGCCACAGGAAAATCCCGTTCGAAGATCCAAGTGTTGATGGCCCTGCCGGGCTTGCCCTTTTTTGGGCAAGGTCTGATCTCCATGAACTCGCAGAGCTCTTCCATCGTATTCCGACGGGGGTCCCACTCGAACAAACGGTCTTTGGGAACGGCCTGGCGAACTTTCTCGAAGAATTGATTGTAGTCCTCTTCGTTTTCAGGTATCCATGTCGTTGTAGGTGGGCTCCACGCCTCGTACTGCCTCCGATGGTTCCTCGGATTTCCAAAGCCCTGCACATCCCTGGTCTCGTCCACTAATTTCGGATCTGATTTCGCACTGGTCTCTCCAAGGTGCAAGGTTTGGTGGTAGAGCCACACCTGAGTGGGAGCAGCACTTGCTACCCATGCACATGCAGAAGCCCTCTGATGCCCTGTCAACTGCCACGTGCTGCCCCAGACTCCATTGGACCCGAGACCTGGTTGTGGTCTCAAAGTGCTCTGAGAAAGCAAAGGCCCCCCCTATGCCCGATTCCGCACCTCCGTAATGGGCGGCGCGCCCTGCCGGATGACGCGCTCCACGGGTCGGCCCAGCAACTGGTCCTGGGCCCCGGGTGCAAGGTTTTTTGCAGAAGGGGCTCCGAAGATAATGAGGGCAATCAAGGCTCCAAGGGCCGCAGTAGCCACATCCAAGGCAGCAAGCCGAGGGAGGCTCCGGCAAACCAGTTGTGAAAGCACATTACCTTAAGAGGAGAAGAGGGATCCAAGCACGAGGCCTAGGATTTGGCTGTCACAGTACCCCTACCGCAAATATAAGACCAGGTCGAAACGCCACGAGCTTGGGAATGAACTTGTCGAAAGATGCTTTCCAGGCGCTATAGCTTCGCCAGCTCAGTAGGACCACCTCAGGGTTTCGTGTCTCAGTCTCGCACACGGCAGGCAAGGCTCCACATGAGGTTTAGGGCCTTATGGGCTTTTGCAGAGCATACAGATCTGGCACAAGAAAGTAAGCTGCCGGAGGCTCTGCATGCTTCTCAGTATCTCTGAGGCTCACGACTTCGGCTACAGGTCGGTTCGGCGATGTTCTTTTCAATCGAAGCTTGGGAGTTTGGGAGGCTCACCGGCAAGCTCCCCAGAAAGGAAAAGACAGTAGTGAAGACAGCTAAGGAGAGCCTGCTCGTTTGGGTGAGTCGCCACGCGCCGCCTTACCAGCAGCCGAATTAGCAAAACAGCAAAACGCGTCTGGCACTGTTTCGTGCCAGTGCATCTAGCCGGGAATCGATCGTAGAGGCCTTTGGGGCCTCAGTCGACTTAAAGCTGAATTAAGGAAAAATTTGACTATAGCGCGATGATAGCCGCAATGGCCACAGCCGTCGCCCTTATCAGGCTGTATACAGCGGCTGTGCCCGAAAATTAATTCTCACTCCCCTCGACATGGTTTCTTTTTAAGGGTGCTTTTTAACGAAGTCGACGGAAGCAAGTGCGCAAAACCCTTCCTGCAAAAGCAATGCAGGCCTCAAGCCTTAGGCCTTGAGGCTGGAGAGAAGGCCTCCCTTCTCGCCGGCTGGAAGCTGGCTGAACAGCGACTGAATCTGGCTCTTGAGGAAGGCGGTTCGGATGGTCTCCGCCCTCGCCTCGATGTTCTGGGATTCCAGCCAGCTGACCATCTTCATGTCGCTGCTGAAGTCCACGTTGCTCTCCGCGGCCCACTTTTGGATCAGTGCCTCGCCGCCCTTGTGGCTAAAGGTCTGGTCCGCCTTCTGCAGCTGCTTGATCATGTGATCCTGCAAGACCCTCCTCTTCACACGCCAGAAGAAGTAACGGCGGGAGTCCTTCCAGGAAATGCTGTCGCGGATGACATTCTTGGCCTTCATTCGGCCAGCTCGGTCGTGGAGGTCCGCGAAGGTCGTTGCGACCGAGGTGTACAGCGGAAGCAGCTGCTTCTCACGCGCCTTAATCTCCTTCTCCACCTCGAGCTTCTGAGGGCCCTGGCTCCCTTCCAGCTTCGAGTCCAGCTCTTTGAGCTTTGCATCAATGCGATGCATGGCCTCGATCTGCTGCGGCGCGCGGTACTTGACCTCCACGATGCCAGGGGGCTCAAGGATTCCGCCGCGGGCATCCTCGTCCGCGTACATCTCCATCTTGTCTGGGTTGATGGCGGGGTCGATGACCACCCAGGCTCCACCCCGGAGCTCGCCGTGCTTGGGGATGTAAATGAAAATCGGGTGCTCGTAGTCCACCAAGGCATCCACGATCATCGCGCCGAACTTCAGGATCTCGTTGAACATGTCGCGGGTGCCGCCGGAGAAGCCTCGCCAGTTGGCGAAGATGATCGCCGGCAAATTCTCGCCACGATTGAAATCCCTGAGAGCCTGGGCTGTCTTGAAGGCGCTGTCGGGGAACCAGACCTTGCCGCCGTTCAGCTCCTTCACCTCAGCGCTGGCCGGGTTCGAGGGGTCGGCGGGCACCAGGCGCTCCACGCTCCGAGTCTCCACAGCGATGACGCCCATGGGCATGCCGCCCAGCCGAGCCCGGCCCACGATGACGGTCTTCCCCCAGCCCTCAAGATATTCGGTCCAGGAGCCCGCATCGAAGAAGCCGCGCTTCCGGTTCCCTTCGTAGTCGATGACGCCGCGGAGGAAGTCACGGGGGTCGTAGGGAAGCTGGGTCGGCTCGAACTCCACGTCTCGGTCCCAGGGGTCCGCCCCAGCGGGCTGACACACCGGTGGCAGGCGGGAGACGTCCTTGGGCACGTAGGAGAGCCAGTCCAAGATGGCGGACATGCCCTCCTGATCATCCCGGACCACCTGGTGCGTGACTCCGTTCGGGACCATGATCTGAGGTCCACCCAGCTGATCTTGAGAGGAGTAGACGTTCTTGCCCAGAAGCTTGTTCAGAGCAGAGTAGCCTGTGAGGATCATGGGGCTGCTGACCATCTGAATGTTTCGCTGGCCCAGGCGGTTCAAGTAAGCACCGATTCCCACGGAGCGACCGGTGATGTAGGACAGGGTGAAAGTCTCCTGGTAGGCACGGCTGGTCTCGCCGGCGATGAGGCCACTGCCCTGCAAATTCTCCACACCGATACCTCCTTGGGTGCTCTTTTGGCCCTCGCCGATAATGGCATCCAGTATGTAGCGCTCCTGGCCGCCTTCGGAAACTTTTCGAGCCTCGACGGTGCCGGGAGGCAGCTTCTCATAGTCCTCCTTGGTCAGGTAGAGGTACTCGAAGCCCTTGCTGCAGTCCTTCTCATCCCACCACTGGATCTTGTAGAGGGGCTTCAGCTCCTCAACGAGCCCCACGCGCGCCCCGCTGTTGCAGGACACGTAGACGCGAGGGAGTCCCAGCTTCCTGGCGAGCTCCGAAGCTTTCTGGAAGAACTGATCCTCCCGGACGCCGAAGGACCCGGCCTGGAAAGTCACATCGTTGGCAATCAAGATCACCACACGGCCCTCGGGGCACTCTGGCGTCTTCATGGTCAGCTTCCAAGCCAACATCCCCAGGTCGTTCGCGCCCTCGGGCCGCTCCGTCTCGACCAACTCCATCTTGGACCAGTCCATCACCAGCTCCACAGCGCTCAGCAGCTCCTTGGGCATACTCTCCGGAACCTTCGCTGGCACGGAGACGACCCCACCACGGCCCCGCGGCGACGGGCTGCGCCTCCGCGAGCCTCGGGTGGCCTCGCCGCGAGGCGACGTGTTGCTGTTCGTGGTGCCCGTGAAAGCAATCCACTTCATGGTCAGCGCGAGCTGGAGCATGCCGGGAAGGTCGTATGCGTAGGTGGAGCCTGCGCGGCGGGCAGCCACCCGCTTGGCCTGGTAGCGGCTCAGGGCCGCTGGGTCCGTGACGTGCGGGTGGTCCAAGGACGTCAAAGCGGCTGCGCCACCAGCGGCGGCCTCCCAGCGGAGAGGGAAGCCGGTGACAGGGTCCGGGAACTCCCTCAGCATCTTGGGCTTCAGGAAGCCTCCGTTGAGGGAGGACAGAGACAGGCGCAAAGTCTCTGTGGCGCCTCCGACGCGGCGGTGCACTTTCACCTCGATCTCGTCGATGCAGAGCTTGATGACCTCCGAACCTCGGTGCCCAACATGGCTGCTGATCGTGTCGGTGAAGCGCTGCTCAAGCTCTGCCAAGTCCATGTCGAGCTCGCTGACGAAATGCACGAAGATCCGGCTGGTAACTGAGGGCCCCAGCTTGGCCACGCGCGGATCCAACATGGCATGCTCCACTTCCTCGAATGCTACGTCCAAGCTGTCCGTCAGGCTCTGGCTGAAGGACTCCTTGCTCACGCCAGACAGGAAGAGAGCCCTCATCAAGAGCTCCGATGTCGATGTGGAGGCCTTGCCTCCCATCATGGGCGTGGCGAGGTAGATGTGGGAGGTGGGCCGCACCTCCTTGTGGATGCGCTGGAGCGTGTAGAGGCGCTGGAGCATGCTCAGCTCCAGCAGGCCGGTGAAGGAAGGCCAAAGGTCGCGGCCCATCTCATTCTCGGACCACTCCTCGGTGGTTGGGTCGATGCTGAACTTCACGAAGCGGGGGTGTCGTGGCGGCTGCGGCAGCGCCACGCAAATCTCTCCGACGCCGGCTGCTTTCAGGAGCTCCGCCTGCCTTGCGAAGATGCCCTTGCAGCGCTTCAGCACCTGCTGCAACTCGGAGTCGGTGTTGTAGAAGAGGGTGCGGTCAGCGATGCCTGGGAAGGCGTCACGTCCCACGACGATGTGGAGGAAGTTGATAGGAACCCCCTGCACACCGCTCTGCAGCTTGACCAAAGGAGCCAGCAGCTTCTCATCCAACTCCAGCCCGTTGAGGTCTGCCACGACGGCGAGAAGGCCATGGCGGTTGTGCTCCTGCTCCGCAGTCGGGAAGAACTGCGTCCACACCGCAGTCTTCGTGGGAAGCACCTCGACCTTGGTGAGGCGGCTTGGTGCTGCCAGCCAGGAAAGGTAGGCGTGCATGGCCCGCTCCTGGATCTTCGCATCTGAGTCGCTGAGCGCCTCCACCAGGAGCTCCATCTCCAGGCTGCCCTCCACGGCGCCGGGAAGCTCCTCTTTCATCGCCTTCACCGTGTCCTCCTTCAAAGCCGCAAGCTGCTCGCGGAACTGCTTGCTGCGCTCCTCGTAGGACTCCTGGGGAACGGTATCCAGCAGCTGCTGCGCCAAGTAACGGACGTTGCCGTAGTCTCCGGCCACAGCGGCGGAGCTGGGAAGCTGCGAAATCTCCACGATCTTCTCCTGCACAGCGCTGTCCATGTCATCCTCCAGGCGCAAATCGGGGACGTACATGCAGGACATGCCGGAGCCCTCGGCCGCCAGCATCTCGCGGATCAGCGCCATCACGGCGTTGGATCGCTCCGCGAGCTTGTTGTGTGCCGCCACCATGAAGAGGACCTTCTCCATGGAATCCTTGCCCTCGTTGATCAGGTCCAGCAAGAGCTTGTCGTACGGCTGCTTCTTCTCGATGGATGCGGCGAAGGGCCGCTCGTTGGAGAGGTACTTCTCCAGCACGCCGCGCACGGTTTCGGAGGCTGCCTCGCGATTGGCGAAGCTCGCGAACATCTGCTGCACGAGCTCAGGCCCCTTTTGCTCCGAGTGGTAGCCGTCCAAAAAAGCCTGCAAGTCCTCGCGAGGGGCGGACACATCCGGCTCGGGCTTGGCACTCATCTCGAAGTCTCCCTCGAAGAGGGCAATCTTCTTTACCTTCGAGGGGTCCTTCAGTTCCAGCTTTGCCAAGACCTCCCCGGCAGAGACGATGGCGCCTGGGCTCAGGGAATGGGAGATCTTGCCGGCCTCACCGGACTTCAGCGACATGATCATCTTCATCGCCTCCAGCTCGATGTAGGCCTCGCCCTTGCCGATCTCGGTGCCCTCGTCGTGGAGATAGCGCACCACCTTGCCATTCACGTCCGAGCGAAGCTCCGAGGGGTCGTAGACCGTCGGGACCATGATGGTCTGAGCGCCGATGATCAGACGAAGGCCAAGAGCCTCCTCCTGGCCTTTCACTTGCTGGCTGATGCTGCCGATGCTCACATAGAGGGATCCGTCCGGCTGCTCGCGCACCTTGGCCTTCAGCGTCTTGCTGTTGATGGTGAAGGCGTAAACATCTCTTCGCATCCTGGAGACCTGGAAGCAAAACTTCTTGCCGTCATAGGTGATCTCCACCGGGAAGTTCACAAGGGCATCCGTGTCGCTCTTGCCAAGCAAGACCAGCTGACCCTTCTGCATGGCCTCAAGCGCATCCTGTGTGCGGGACTTGACCATGCTGAAGGCGCGGTAGACTGCCGCATAGAAGACCACGTCCATGACGCCAGTACTTGGGGAGATTGCCTTGCTGGCGATCAGGCCATCGAGCCACATGGTGTCGATGGTGTTGTCCTTGTAGGCCTGCGTCTCGATCAAATCGACCAAGTAGTCGACCGGGTGGCGGATGTCTCCGGAGATGTCCAGGTTCATGAGCGCGAAGCGGAGACTCTTCCTCGCCGCCTCTCGGTTCGGACCCTTCGCGAAGATGTGACCGAACTGGGAATCCGCGAACTCGTGGATCCCGCCCTTCAAGCCGACGCTGAAGTAGCCCCAGCAGTCGCCCGCAGACTGGAAGCGAACACTGTTGATCTTGCCACTGGTGGGCTTGAACCCCTCGTCGGGGTTCTCGGCGGTGATGCGGGAGGCGCAGCAGTGCGAAGTGATCGGCGGGTAGTCCACGGCGAAGAAGTCGATCTTGGAGCAGACCGCTGGGTCCATGCCGTAGAACCTTCGGATGTCGGGGACGTTGTAGAGCGGGATGCCCATGGCAATCTGCAACTGAGTTGCGGGCATGTTCACTCCGGTGATAGCCTCGGTCACGGGATGCTCCACCTGGAGACGTGGGTTCAACTCCAGGAAGCAGAAGGTGTCAGTCTCCGGGCTGTAGAGATACTCCACAGTGCCGGCCCCGCGGTAGCTGACCAGCGCGGTTAAGCGCATGGCCGCCCGTTCCATCTCGTGGAAGACGTCCGGCTTCGCGATGGTCGGAGGGCCTTCCTCGAAGATCTTCTGGAAGCGTCGCTGAGTGGAGCAGTCGCGGCCGTTCAGCGCCAGGGTGTTGCCGTACTCGTCGCCCAAAATCTGGATCTCCAAGTGGCGTGCCTTCGAGACCATCCGCATCAGGAAGATGGGCGAGCCTGGCACCTCCGTGCTCACGTTCGTGAAGGCCACCTTCAGCTCCTCCATGTTCGTGGCTTTTCGGATACCTTTGCCACCACCACCCTCGGAGGCCTTCACCATGATGGGAAACCCAACCTTCTCGGCGCGCTCCACGGCTTCCTCGACCGTACGGACCATCGCCTTGTTGAAGACCTCGTCCGGCACGGTGCCCTCGTCCGTGAGGGTGCAGGTGAGGCCATCACCACTCCATGGGATGCTCGGAACCTTAGCGGTCTGCGCGAGGATGTTGGCCGCGATCTTATCTCCCAGGGCTGCCATCACTCCTGAGGGTGGTCCGATGAAGGTGATGCCAATCTCCTTGAGCTTGGCGGGGAGCTTTGGGTTCTCACTGGCGTGGCCCCAACCGGGCCAGACGGCATCCACCTGCTGCTCCTGTGCGATCCTGCAAATCAGGTCGACATTTGCATAGTTGTTGACGTTCTTCCCGGAGGGGACCTCGACAAAGGAGTCGGCAAGGCGGATGAACTCGGCATTCGCGTTCAGGTCGTCTGGCGTCGCCATGGCCACAAAAGTAATAAGCTGCTCTGACCCGAACTCGGTGAAGGTCCACCTCCTCATGGACAAAATCGCCTTGACCGCTGCCATACCATTGTTCGAGATGAGGATTTTGCGGATCACCCGCTTGCCCTCTCTCTCCTTGACGTAGGTAGCCAAAGGATTCAGGTCCATGGCGGCTCCGGGAGCTCTGCAAAAAAAGAACACGCAACAGTCTGGGAGAATGTCTCGAGCCAAACGGCTCCAGTTTGTTTCGGGATGAGGGTTCCCACAGACCGACCCCGGAACCTTTCAAAGAGCTGGGGTTTCGACTCTTACACTAGGACTACCCAGGCGAGCCTGTAAAGCCAGGGTCGTTTGGGTCGTGTAGGCGAACAAGACAGAGGGTTTAGAAGTAAGGGCCGAACAATATTAAGAAGCATTTCGTTGCAAACAACTGCCTTTGCATCACTGCTGCTTTCCCAGATCGTGTCAATCAGCACCTCGCCAGACAGGTGGGAGAAATTGGGAGAACTGCTGCGGAGCCCTTTCCTCGAAGATTCCCTGTGACCGTCTCGCCGGCGGGCCTCGAGGCCATCGAAGGCAATGGCCTCCATGCGGCAGCTCGAAATCCTTTGCAAGCCAAAGGCCCATGTCACTGTGCGTCGTCCGTGACACCGGCAGGCTGTGCTGAATCGTTGTTGGCCTAGGGTCTTGCGCATCAGCTGTGCTGTCAAATCTTTGTCTGACTTCATGGCCCAGGCGAGCTCGGCTGCAGCAACCCTGAGATGCTCAACCAGGAACTGCCGCAAACTCAAAGCTGCAACACTTGCCAACCTGCAGCTTTACCGGGGCCTAGAAACGACGAGTACTGCGACTTCTGCGCCCGCACCTGTCCATGCCCACTGTGCACAGCTGAAGCGAAAGCCTAGCGGCAAGTGCACATTTCTCCCAAGGCCTCGCTCACGAAGTCCCACCAGGGCAGGAAGTGGAAATCCTGCGCAGAGCTTTGGATCCCAGAAGCGGTTGACGGTCCTCAGCATGCCGTTAACGGCGTCCTCGCTGTGATAAGCATTGACGCCGATCTCGTTCAATGCATGGCAAATGGTGCGAGTGCCGCACTTGGCGAGCCCTGCCACCAAGACTTTCACGCCGGACTGGTTTCCTGCTTTTGATGGGTCAGAGAAGCACGACAGATTGAAGTGCGCACTTCGACAAAGGCTCTGGGCCGTGTCCTGGCAGCGGCTCGTGCGCACAGCCAGGAGGCTGCTCAATCAGGAAATGCCATACATCCAGCCCTTTCACGACGCCAGACACGAAAACGAAGAGCACCTGCTCATCACTGCAGGTGCTAGTGTCTTCTTGCGGAGACGCCTCCTGCAAGAACTCCTATTTAGACATTACTGCAGGACAAGAGACCAGCGACACAGCGAGGCCACAAGCTCGAAAGCAAGACATGGCTACGAAAGGAGCCTATGTCGCGTGGGTGTCACGTGTGTCTTGCTGGATTCCGGGTCGGTCAAGGCTTCTGCTTCTGTCTCTGTCAAAGCACAAGCTGATGCAAGACCGGACCGGTTAGTGGTTGTTGTTCAGCTAAGTTCTCAGATGCGGCTCTGAGGCTTATGCTTCGCTCCAAGCTTTGGAGGTGTTGAATCTTGACAAACAGCTGCAGAAAACCAGCCAAGAAGATGTCACGACCAAGCAAGACTTCGGGGACTCTCGGTTGACAGCCTTCGCTTCGATCTTCTTCAAAGCCGCCTGCAGGCTTCAATCAGTCCTCACCCTGTGCAGCTCCGCTAGCCTGTTGAAGTCCCACCTCGGCTGTGGTGAGCCGGCCGTCCAACTCCTGCAACAGGCAATCAGCTTCGGAGAGCGTGCAGCATGCAGCCACGCACACTCTCTAGCAATCTGCACCCATGGTTCAGGTAAGCACCAGCCTCCAGCATTGGTGCCGCCTTGACCTTACAAACGCGCACGCCACATGGAAGCCAGCACTGAATCTGGCACTATTCTCAGCACTGGTATTTCCAACGGCCGCTGTGGGCTCTCAGAACGGCGGGCAGCTTGCTGTGATGCTGCTAGCAACATGCAAGTCTGACGAATAGAAGCCAGAATGTCTGCCTTCGCTTCCTTCTGCTGCGCCACTCTGGACCTCGCCTGGCGATTTAGGACTTCAGCACAAGATGCATCGTCGCATCGCGCGATTCTGATTGCATCTTGCTTGCAGCCGCCTGCTCCAGCGCCCTGTCACACTCCTCGCATTCCACAGCAATGAAACCACACACACACACACACACACACACACACACACACACACGTGTTCGGTGCACTTGCAAAATGAAAGCCTCTCCTCTTTCACCTTAGCTTTCTCGTCACCGCAGGCCTCCAGCTCCTGCCAGTGGCCCCACGGACCCAGGAGCCAACTAACAGCAGACACAGAGGCGGACACTTCTTTTCTTCCAAGGCAGGGTGGTGTCCTTGTCCAGCACAGCTGTCAGTTCTTCCTCCAGGGACTCCAAGGTCTCGATCCTGACGCTTAGGCCAAGAGTTAGGGAGCACACTTTCGGTGACACTCCAAGGCTACCTAAGGCAGAACCCACGAGCTGGGTGGCGCACTTTACTGTCGCCAGCTTCTGCGCGACGAGGCGGATTTGCTTGGCCGCTCTGGTGACCTGGCCGCTTCGACTCTGGTGCGAATGCTTAGGATGCAGGGTTGAGACGCTTTTTTGCAGATGGGTTCGGAAACTCGCAAGGGTTTGGGATAGGAAACTTCGCCGTTTACATGGGCTCAGGGTGTTTGTTTAACGACCCCTTTCCATGGTTCTAAACAGAAGCGATGTATAAGCGCACCTCAGACTACTGTGACGATGGGTTAGCTCCGACTCGCACACTCAAAGCAGTCATGGACTCAGGGCGATGGGCATCAGCTTGGGCTGGCTTCGGCTTCTAGAGGTCCGGGACCGGCTCTGCAAAGTCCACAGCTGTCCAGAAAGCGACAGAAGTTACTAAGACGTCCGCCTCTGCCTGGATCTTTGCCGCGGCCTCTGCGCATGCCGAGTGTTTTGTTCGTTCGGAGCATGTCCTCCCTGGTCGTGGACGTCAGGACAGCCGCTGCCAACAACGGCCAATGCCTCCTTCTTTAGACGGCGATCCTCATCGGAGGCTTTCCTCGTGATGACATCTACTCTCCGCAGCACTCCCACAAGAATCTCCAACTGAAAACGCATGTGCCTGTCCACACTGATCGTGAAGTTGGTGTCGACCGGGCCGTCGTAGGGGACTTTCCACCCCCCGAGCGGCGCTGTACCCAGCATTCGGCCTTGGCTGACTGCAAAAAACGCAACAAACCGCCATCAACTCTTACACCACATCCCTTCTGCTGGCATCCTCTACGTAGTAAACCCCAATACCCCAAACTCCAAACACCCATGGCAGATGTCCGAATCTTCGAGGCCGGGCCCCGGGCCTGGATTGTAAGCCCAGACCTCCTCGGCACCCACGCGAGGGCCGAACCTCAGAGCCGCCGTTTGCCACCGGAGGGGGGGAGGGGGAGGGGGTTTTGGAGTGTAGATTATCCTGTAGATGCTAGCATCTAGTACAGGAAGAGCTTGAATTCTGTGTTGCAGTAGTACTGTATTACAGTGTATACGTACATGCACATGTAGATATACATATACATACATATATGTATATATATATATATATAAAGTCACGCGCTCCGCAGCCCCCCCCCCCCTCCCCCCCCAAAGGTCAATGGTCCGGATATAGGGTGGGGCCCCCCCTCCCCTATGGTGTGGGGTGTGGAGTTCCTGTGGTTGTGGGGTTTGGGGGTTTAGGGTTTTGCTTAATTAAGCTTTTGAGTTTTGGGTTTACGGTTACAAGGTATAAGGCTTCGAGTCGACAAGGGCTTAGGGAAGATTTGCGGTGTATGCTCTGCTTTAGGCTTAGAGCCTGCAGTTAGGTGGGGTTTAGGGTTGGGTGTAGCGTTTTAAGTACAAGTTAAGGTTGCTCAAAACAGGGGCACGCGCTGCGTTATAGGGTTTACGGCTTGCTTGCGAAGGGCTTGCACGTGAGCCCTGGCCGCCAGCACCACCCCACCATCCAGTGGCAGCTCCCACGACCGCCAACCCCCTTTCCGCACACACCAGGCCCCCCACCCCTATCAGACACCATTGGGGGGGGGGGGGGGGGCTGGGAACGCCAGACGCCTGACCATCCATATATATATATATATATATATGTATGTATGTATAGCATAGTGTGTTACACTGTATATTAATACGTATTCGCATGAAAGCCGATTGAAAGAAGCCTTCAACAGAAGGAGCTCAGCTGGGCTTCCTGCCACCAGCCGCAGAAGGTCGGGTTCTGCTTGTCGTCCCAGAAGTAGATGTGCACATCCACTCCGTCTTTGGTCTGAATGCAAGACTGAGACTTTCTATGGGACACTTAGATTGTCAGCCCGACTTGCGACACGAGAACGTCCGATCCCGGTTCTGTCTGATCGCATGTGAACCCCAGCCTGCTCCGTCTTTTTGTAAACGGGCTTGCCTCATCAAAGCTCTGACAATCTCTGCCGTCACAAGATGGGATCGATCGTCTCAGCCCTTCTGAGGCCGAAGGCCATGATTCTCAGCGGTTCGAACGTAGCTGCCGTTCACGATGTTGCCGACAACTGCATGACTACAGCCACTGACCTCGAGCCGCCAGGATAGTAAAAGGACGGAACGATAGAAACATCTTCTGCTCTGTTCCTTATGGTATGCTGTGTTAAATCAAACTATATGGCAAGGTATGCTGCACTAAATCAAACTATATGGCAATAAATGAATGATGATCATACGGCCGGGGCACCACAATGCATGTGTCCCCACCAACTTCTTTGGGTGGCGGTGCTGCCGGAAGGGCGCGGGCTGCAGGCCTGAGTGCGTCCAAGCTGCTTTGCTTGCACGAGCCCTTGAGTACCAGGTTTCCCCTGCAACGATTCCTTTTCTCCGCGATCCAGCTCTGCCAGAGCAGGGCAACAGAGGTGAAGGAAGCACCTCCTCGGCGGCAGGTAAGCTCCATGCCACCCATGCACTCAACCGGTTCGCTATCGCCAAGGCTCCAAAGGAGCTGCTGCAGAACGCCGTCGTCGGCCTCCCCTTGCAAGGATATGAGGCTCTCTGCCAGGCACCTACCGAGCTGAGCGCAAAGAACAGCGGGCTTAACAGGCTGCACAAAGCCTGACCACATAGAAGTCTTAGACACTGCGGGCCAACCACAGTCACTACCAACACTACGTAACACTAGTTGCTTCCAAGGCGCTCCAGCTCCTCCTCGCTCGGCCACTCGATCGCGTGAAGGATGCGGGACACCTTCCACAACACGGCACCCGACACCCAGCGGCCGAAGACAACGCTGCCTTCTCGCCGAACTCCCGGTCGCTGGCATCTGGGCGAAGCCCACCTCTGCAGAAGCACAAAGAGACCTCTCCGAGCCATACAAAAGCGTGCCATGAAAAGAAATCACCTCCTGCCACCAGGCGCTCGTGCTCGGGGGTTTCCTTAGCAGGGACGGGTAAGGCCCCTGGCCCGACCCCCGCCCGGTATCTTTCTTCCGATCACCTCTGCGCCTCGTTTGAAGTTTCCCTTCCGTGCGGGATGCACTACTAATTCCCTAATGCACTACGCCGACACCCCAGCCCAACTCATCGGTGCCTCACATGAGGTGGGACGCAAATTGTTGCACATGTGCTTCGACGTTGCGGTCACAGCAACTGAGTAGCTCCTTGCAGTGGGCCTTCCTGGAGTGCTAGGCCGAAAAGCTCAAAGCCGTCGCCGTAAGCGAAACAGCGAAACTGTCGTGGTGTTGAAAGGCACAATGACGCTGGCCCTGGAATTCCTGCTTGCTTGCCTTCCTTGCTTCCTTTGGGGAAGAAGCATTAGTATGTGCCCTCGGTTGTCGCTCACCCCACGACGACACTTCCGTTCTTCCAGCGGCTTACCCTGCTATGCAGCTTTGTGCTGCTACTCGCACCCACGGTGTAAGCCTGCAAGGACCCCCTTCTACAAAGCGAAGTAACACCAAAACAAAGGTTTGAAGAAACCCCTGCAAAACTCTGGCTGTTCCGTGGTGCGTCTTGCAGTGCACCCTCCGGGTGTACTTCTTGCTCTGAGCTTGCGTGCTCTCCCTTCTTTTGCAGCAGTCAAAGGACGCGCGCAGCTTGGCACCCACCGAAACCACATCTCACTGTCTCCCTCTCTCTCTTGGTCGAGTCTCTGCGGATTCCGCACGCCGCCGGATGCGGCAGACCAACTCATCCAGATCGTCGCACCTTCCGCCCAAAGCAGGAAGTCGTCAGCCGATTTGAAGCATGCTCTTGACACAGAAGCGTCGGCAAGCTTGCTGGTCTAATCTTCCAGCACTGGCAGATTCTGGTAGAATGGAGCCTGGATCCTAGTATGGCGACCCCTGCACTGCGTCTGTGCCTGATGGCAACGCAGATCAGCCTCGCGGGCTCGTAGGCTTCGCAGTAAGCCTTTCCTTGCCATTCACGCTGGCACCATGAAATAAGCTGTTTGCAAGGAACATGGTGCAAGCGTGGCCAGCTACCACTTACCGAACAAGTGGGGGCTTCTCACAAGAGCCTTGCCAACCTGTGAAGCCCCGCATTAGGACAGAATAGAGGTTTCGAGCCGGCGTCGCGCTGACTGAGCGCCGTTGGTCGAGTCGAGGAGGATTGAAGATGGCAGCTGCCCCTGTCAGATTCACCGAACATCGCTTTCCTTGCTGCGACCGTCACAGCTTGTCTATCTGACTTTCTTCCTCTATGCATCCTCAACGTCACAAGTATGGCGTTTTTGGCTGAACTTCCGAGCCTGATGTCCACGGGCAGCATGCAAAGAGTCCAAGAGACGCTGGTGGGTCCTCTCGTCGGAAGCGTGTGGTCCTCGTCTCTTGCTGTTTTATCTTCTGGCGCTCCTGCGCTTCGCTTCCGCAAAGCCAACCTCCGATCGCAGGCGCTCCTCCGGCCGAGCCCAGCGAGCAAACAGAGCAAAAGAGCCGAGGGCGCCAGCGGGGGCGCCAGAAGGACTCCGAGCCTCGAAGAAGGCGAGGTCGCGCTCGAAGACCGTGCAAGCCGCCGTGGCGGCCAGCTGCCTCGCAGCCGGACACTTTCGGCTCGGAGCTCTCCCGACCGCCCTGCGCCGCCTCGCTATCCAGGACTTCCCGACTCCCGGCGGACCCACCGGCAAGATCAGCGTTGCGGGGCGCCGCACCAGAAGGAAATACCTCGGAAAGACACGACTAGAGATCTACTCCAGAATACTATTTGTAGAGGGGATGTTGAAATCACATCACGTACGAATCGAGACATGAGCAGATCGCTCTCTGTAGCCCACATATAGCTCAAGATTGTTATCGCCATCGGATCGCGACGACAAGAACTCCGTGCCCGCAAGGAGGTCGAAGGACCGAAACTTCCGGATCTCCTTGGCTCGGGCTGACCTTTCCCTGCCCGAAGACCCTGAGACTCGTCCTCCAACACGAAAATCCTAAAAAACTGAAATACCATAGTATTACTATGACACCATAACACTATAGTACTCATTCTTGTAACTTGTAATACTGTAACCTTGATACCCCCACATCTACACCCCTTTTCAAGTTGCAGCCTGCTGTCAAATGCGCCAGGCCCAGAGCAAAGCTCCGTCCACTCAGCTGGGAGGGGCAGATGGCTACCTCAAATCACCATGGACTCATATGGGAGTTTCCGAAAACTAGGGGTACTTTATTTTGGGGTCCTTATAACATAAGGATCCTGCTATTTAGGGTGCCCTCTTTTCGGAAACTCCCTGGATCCAACTCAGGGGTCGGGTTCTTTTTAAGCCGCACGTGTCCATCCAGACCGAGTCGCAGGAGTTGTAGGCCACTGCATAGACGTCACGCCGCCCTCAGAATAATCCGAATCATGACAGAACACACAAAGTTGCCAACACCGCAACCTCAACGACTTACCTCCCCAAAAGTCCCGGCAAGCTGCTCTTCAGCGCCGGGATGACGCCCTCCGCTAGGCCGTGGCGGCTATTGGTCACGTGAACGAGCAGTGGACCTCAGAGGGCGAGAAGCTGCTCAGCTACTCCTTGGAACTTCGCCCGCCGAACCCAAAAAACAAGTGGCAGAGAAGGCATGTCTGTTTCCGAAAGGCCTTCTCCTTCAGGGATCTTCGCCAGCACACCGCCGAAGTCGTACTTCTCGCAGCGTCCGAGAATCCAGCCAGGAGCCGAATTCATGGCCACGCTAGCTTCTGCATCTGCAAGGGTGACCGGGCAATGCGTGTGCGCATAGACGCGATTGAAGCCTCGAGTAGCTCACACGAATTCTCCGCTGATTCGCGTGGACTTATGTCCGCAAGGACCCGGGACGCCTCAAGCCTCAGGCGCTGGCCAAAGCGGTGCTGCAGCGCCAAGCCGATGAAGCCGCTGTTTCGCCCAAACATGCAGAGGGTCTTCGCTTGACCCGTCTGCACAAGTTCCTCCACCCAGCCACAGAGCACCTGGATCATGGCCTCTTCCGCCTTGCCGTTCACCTCCGAGAAGGAATCGGGAGAAAGCCGGTAAGGGAGATACTGCCCAGGGAGGCCCACCGGCGCATCCTCGATCACCTGAAAGACAAAAGGCCAAGCCCACGTCCTTTCGACAGCCACGCCAGCCCCATGCAGCCCAGGTGCGAAGGGATCCCCATAGAGAGCCTGTTTGAGAGTTCGGACACATGTCCCTCTGCTTCGTTCGAGCAAGTCTTCGGCAATCTGCGTCGCCCCTGCCTTGAACATGGGGTATCGAGGATGCCAAGGGCTTTTCGGCGGCTTCTCGTCTGAACCAGCTGGGGCCACCTGGCAGGCGAGAGGCGCAGTTTGCAAAGGGAATAAGCTTCGGAAAGCCAGCCGGCCTGGTACGTCACAGATTGCACTGCTGGCACAATGGCCCGGAGATCCGCAGCAAAGCTGGCACCCCGGCCCTTCAGCCAGCTGTCCACGGCTTCCTCACCACGGAGGACCAGCCTGGGTGCCATCGAGTCGAGGCGGGAAAGCCTGGCCTTTCCTTCCGAGTCCGAGTCGCTTCACGCCGAGCCGGCCGCTGCGGGTCAGCTTCAACGCCGCCTCTACGAAGAACTCGGAGTCGGAGTCCCTTTTCGCGAGCTCCTCTCAAAATCTCTTGAGGAGACCCCTTGCCGCTCTTCCAAATTCGCTGCTGCTCCTGCAGCTTCCCCGCCAGCTCGTTCAGCTCTCCAGCGCAGCTCTCCTCCAGATTCTGTGGCCAGCAGCTGGGCGCATGCGCTTTTGGGCTCCGTCCTGTTCGCCAACGAACTGCTTTCCCAGCGAGAAGGAGGCTTTGTTTCGATAGCCGGAGCTGTTCGTGGCCGTGTGCAACTCTGGTCGTCCATCATGCAGCTCGTGCATCAGACGCACATAGAGCCTGGGAGGCAGGGCACGAGTAGCACTACCGCCGTGCTGCTGCGGAGTGGACATGCACTCTCCAGCTCAGTCCAGGCGCGAAGATACTCCTGAACTGCCACCTGCCTCGCCTTCCTCTTCTTGCCTCGAATCGAAGCGCAAACACAGTGCATCACGAAAGCCCAAGCTACACAAGTATCTCTGCCGAGCTACCCTTTGTGAGGCCGACCGGACTCACCATAGCTAGAGTTGCTTGCCGGCCGTGCGTAGTAGAATCTCGGGGCCAAGAATCTCAAAAACTCTATGCTCGATGAGATTTGGAGAACGGATGAGATTTGGAGATGTCAAGTCGAAGCGTATCATCCCTGGCCTTCCGCCGTCGAAGCGCAGGCCACGGGCCTCCTGCGGTCCAGCACGAAGAAGATCGCAAACTATGGGCAGGCGCTGCGGAATGTAGCGCTCGCTGCAGATCGCCTCGAGCGTACTTGCAACGGTCGCCGGCTAATCTCGACAGGGATGCCGGGCCACGATGTGGTAAGTGGTTTCTGCCACGATCTGCTACGTAACACGTCGCACGAGCTTTTGCTGCTGAGGCACGGAATTGACGAAGTAGGTCGAAGCATTTGCCCGTACGCCATAGCCTTCGTGAATGTGGCCGAAGGCGTGCAAGACTGGCTTCTGCTTCAGAACTGCCTGGAAGAGTCACCAGCCACGGCAGAGACAACAGAAAGCTTCCAGCGTGCGAGACGATGCTCGCGCCTTCAGAAGTGCCTTACTTCCAGCAAAGGCCGCCCTCCCATCTTGCCTGGGCCCGGGCTCCGAGTGAGCTGCGTAAGTACGTTCCGCCGCGTGCAGCCCCGTCGCTCATGTTCGCTGCTCAGGTCACAGATGCCATAAGCCTCGGATGCAGCAGAGGCCTGTGAGTGCGGACCTCAGGAAGCTGCTGGCTGCTGGCAAACAGCTGGCCCATGTGTCACCAGAATATCGATGCTCTCGACAGGGGTGCTCTTGCAGCAATCTCCTATCCGGCCGAACAATCGAAACATGTTGGCGAGTGGAGTTCAGCAACTCCCTTGCATGACCTGCCGTCGGCCATCCAGCGCCGGCCTCCACCAAAGGACAATGCAGGGGCCGGGGGGAAACTGGTCTGGAGCAGGCACAAAGAAATCGGCCTCAACGGCCGCCTGTGCCTTGGCCTGGCCAAGGCGAAAGGTCTCTGAGACTCTGAGCATACTTGGTATGTGGGATGACCGAGTCCAGCCTCCTGCTCGAAGGATCGCCCAAAGGCAGCCATCGAATGATCCGAGAAGAAAGGGCCTGAAGTCTTTGCCACAGAGCCTCTGCCCCTCCCTGGCCCTGCCATGCCCTGCCTTGACTTGGACTCCCGAAGATCCGGATTGGAGAGAACTCCTCTCCGATCCTCGGCTGCAATCGCCGACCATTGCCAATTCCAAACCGCTTCCAGCCTCCCGGGTCTGCTGCCGCGGGTCCGTAGCTCGAGGAGCTCATCCTCCAGGTAGTGTAATCCTTACCAGGAGAAGCTGCGGGAGGCATCTCATGTGCAGAACGCCTTCACCCTTCCATCGAGAGTCCTGCACGCCCTGCTATGATTTCTTTGATCTGGGCAGGGTTGATGGGTTCCAGCGAGTCTTTGTGGTAGACGTGGCCCTTCGAGTTGTAGTAGCCGTGATCAAAAGTGATCTCGTGATTTCCGGCCACCACCACCTTCGCCGTGTACGGAAGCGAGTCCAACCAGGCAGCGAAGTCTTCGACTTCCTCCCGCAGCCCGCTTTTGGTGAAGTCTCCACAGACCAGCAGGAGGTCTCCGGGAGGCATGGAAAGCTGTCGATGCCGGCAGTGCGTGTCTGCCACCATGACGATGCGCAGAGTCCCAGGAGGCTGTTCAGAGATCGTAGCAGGTGCCAGGCCCTTGAGACCTTCCCAAGCTCCGACGGCACGCGCAGTGACATCCAGAACACCGGCCTCCAAGGCATCAGCAGCTCCAACGACCAAAACGTTCTTGTTGGTGACGCTTCGTGGGATGCAGCACAGATGGGCCCATCCACCCCGCTGCCGCACCCAGCAGCATCTATCGGAGTTGAGCAGGCGCATTGCCTGAGCCGACTCTTTCTCCACCGGGGCATCGGCTAGCCTGCAAAGCTCAAAAAAGTCCTCTCGCCCACGTATCAAGGCACTGCCAGCTCGAGGGTAGCTCAGCTCGAAATCATCGCAGCGCTTGGGAATCTTCCCGAAGCAGCAGGTCAAGAGCACGAACTCTGCCCTCGAGGCGAAGCAGTGAAGCAACACTGCATCCACAAGGGGTCCACAAGCATGGAGCCCAACAGCCAGTTCGAAGGGTTCCTGAAAGTGCCGAAGGTCTGTGCAGACGAAGTTGACCCTCGCGGCTTCCGGGCAAACCTTTGCTAGAGCTGCACTACGCTTGCGGCCTTGCTCGCAGTAGGCTGCCTCCAGCTCCAACACCACGATCTCCGGAATTCGTCCCATCTCGCTTCGTCCCAGCAGCCAGGCCAAGGCCAAGGCGAAATCCCCCCGGCCTCCGCCGAAGTCCACGATGCGGCGAATCGGGCGCTTTGCCACCCGGAGCCGCTCCAGCACTTGCTTCGCCAGGTAGGCGATTTGCTGCCGCTTCTCCCGGAGCTTCCGAAGCTCGCGACCAAGCAGGGAACTCTGGCGAAGGGCAAAGTACCGCCGTGCCGGTAGGCAGTTCAGCTCGGGCACCACAGCGCGTGGCGCAGAGAGCCAGTCGACCTCCAAGGCTTCCACCTCCGGGACGGGCAAGGCCAAGAGAGCGTACTTCTGCAGCAGCACCTGCCGAAAGAAGCCCAAAGCCGGGCATTCAGAATCAAGGCCCTTGGCTATTAAAGCCGCGCCTGCTCTCTAGACTTCTTCTGCAACTGTCGTCCCTGCCGCTTTTCCTCGCGGAAGCCTTGCCGGACCTGCAGGGAGTCGAAGAGCACCACGTTAGACTCGCATTCCCATCCCAACAAGTTCTGAAATCACAGCCTTGCCTACCCCAAGTCACGTCCTGCAAGCTGACACAAGCCTTGTTCGTGAAGCGTTTCGCTGCTCTTTGCATCTCCTCCTTGTCCTCAAACTCACGAATGCAGTCCCAAAGTCCTTGGAGCAGAGATCCGGGCACTGAGCAGAGTGTTACCGGGAGGCTGGGTTGCAAGCCCTCGGGGAGCCGGGCATCCATGTCATTTGCAGCCAGCCTGAAGTCCGACTCTCGAGATGCGCGGCACTGCTCCGCACTGCTCCAGCTTGCGCAGGCACTTTGTCTCGGGCTCCGGCTTCCCATCCCAGAAGCGGTCAATCAGCTTGGCAATGGTGCCTCGGAACAAGCGGGGCCCCTTGCAGCGGGTGAGCCTCTATCGGCTCTGTCCTTGATTCCTTGATGCTGCCCAAAAGACTTTGCTTCGTAGCAGAAATCCGCGTGAGCGAGGAAGTTCCCCCCGCGTAGCCAGACATGACCTGCCAGCGGTCAGAAGCGACGTTCTTCAGCATGGCCGCTCTAGGAGCAAAGAGGCACACACCTCCGGAAGCTCTCTCCATTCAGGCAATGGATGAGGCTACGCTTGCGTCAGCCCATGCGGGCGCGATTACAAACAATGTCTGTGCTCTCCTCCCTTCAATGTTCAATGCTAACTAAGCGCACGGTGCACCCAGCTGTGATGATGTCTCTGAAATCACCTATTGTCCTTGAATCAATAGCAGAGCTAGCATTGAGCTGGTCAAACACGCGCCGGGTCGAGGCCGCCGAGTCATCTGCAGCACTAGGAGCTCCAAAGAACAAGGGACCCCCAACAAAGAAGCTAAAACATGCTTTACAGATATTGTCCTGAACCGGAACCCGCAGTTTTCCGAACCCAGCAAAATCGCTGCCTAAATCCTAAACCCTTTTGCTGCAGGCTTGCTTGCAAGGACGCCTGGTAGTTTGCCGCTCTTCCGCCAGTTAAATCCTAAACCCTAAATCCGCAACTGCGTGCGGCTGCAACGCTGGGATCTCGGCGCCGGAGGCGCCTGGCCATTTCGGGGTTGCAGCGCGTTCACGGCCAAGGTCGGATCCACCTGAAGGAGGTTGACAAACTATGATGAGATGAAGCTTGCGACTTTATCATAATTGTTGTCTTTATCCGTGCTTTCCTATTCGTATTACTGTTGCAATGCTGTTTGCGATTTCTATGACTATTCCGATTTCCATGCCCCGACCATTAGTAGTTCTATTCGCAGTTCTATTACGCTTCTCCTGTCTCAATATGATTGTTACTACGTGTGCTTCTTATGGTTCGTCATCATGATTCTCCGGCTACTACAAGTACGAGTATCAAACATCGCATCAAGGTATTGTTCTTGCTATCACTACATCTATGATTCTGACGAATGTGCACAGCAACATGTCGACCAAGAGCAAGACCTGGCCCTCGAAAGGTACTTTCCAGCCGCTCCTTCCGAGGAGTCGCAATCTCTTGCAGGAAAAACGCGACGTTCCGCTGCATTTCTTTTTCTCAACAGCCTTCGCCTTCTAGGCCTAGCACTGCTGGATGTCTTGAAGCATGCTACAAACGATGCCTATGTACAAGATGGCCATCTAACAGTTGCCGGCTAGATAATTATGGCGCTGCCTGGGCCACATCCGATGCTACAGTTGAATCCGTCGCAGCGGTCGATCGCATCGCCATGGCCTCTCCAAAGAGCTTCGAGCGCTTCGGACTCAGTGAATCCAGAGCTCGTCGAAGAGGTAAAGAAGATCCCCTTCTCGGAGATGTGATGGTTGTAACATGCAGCGGAATACGAAAACGAGGCATGTGGCATGGCTTTTGCCAGCTCGTCAAGCCCAGATCGAGTCTGAGCCGCAAACTTCTCCGTGTAGGCGATTTCGGTCGGCGTGAAGGTAGGCTGATCTTGGATCCCGCTGTAGCCGTGAACGAGGTGTGAGAGCTGCCACGAATCAAATTGGGAGGCGACCAACAGGTACGGGGTCCTCTCAAAACGGACAGGGAAGAGAGGCAACTTGTAACAGCGAGCACCCAACCGACAAGATGGAGGATGTCCTCACGAAGGCCATGCGGTACTGCCCGAACAAGCATTTCCACGCCTCTTCTGACCTGAACCTGTGTCACACCCTGGCCACTAGCGGACACGGAATACTTAGCCGAAGATCAATTGCTGAACAAGCCAAGCCGCTGTGCATGGCATGGCTGCGAGACAACTGACCAGGCATTGAAATTGGTCAGCACATCACGGGTCTGATGCTGGAATCCTGAGAAATTGGCAGCAAACGATGGGATGTCCTTGGCCGGCCGACGCATGTGCAAAGCAAGCATGCGTCTGTTGTCTGCGTGCGGGTGTCCGCCAATTAAAATGAGCGAAGCATCTACCCAGTACGGAGAATCCAGAAATCCATGTACTTGAATCCCAGGAAGCATGTGCGTGACTTCATCTAGAAGCACCATCGCACCTCTGGAACCTGCCGATCCTCCTCCGAAGATCAGCCTTTCCATGACATGGAAGCTTCACTTGCAACCACATGCAGGGAGCGCGCCCTCGAAGACTACTCAAGAAAGCTCCACTGCCTGCTGCCTGGACGAAGACCTCTGTTGCGAAGGTCCTCCAACAGTGCAAAGCTTGCCCAGGGATGTAGTTTTGCTGCTCACAAGCGATCCTTCAGAACAGCACGAACAACACGTGCACCGCGGAATTGCCAAGGGCCGAAAGCTCCATCACCTTCGAAGAGCGGCTGCAAACTACGATGCGACGAATGCGGGAAGTCAAAATGAGTTTCAAGACTCTAAGCTACAGTAAATAGCCTACACCCCTTGACCACAATCACGCAAATCCATCTCGTCGAGCCAGGCGTCCCATGTATGCATCCGACGTGCAGTACGGGACCTTGCGGAAACTGAGAGGCCAAGAGCGAACTGCCGGAGGCAGAACGCAACACGTTGGACCGATGCCGCCGGGTCGCATAGACCTTACTGGCCTGCTGCAGTGGCGAGCCGCTGCGATCAAATACGCCAGTCCTTGGCTTCTTGGAGCTCCAGAAACTTGCACGTTCTCCGTGGCATACCATGATCATGACGGTTCATGCGGTTCGGTCTGGCGCCCAGCGATGCACATTTTGCCGCAAGAAGCCGTTTTGGCTCGAGAAGTCCCCACACAAACAACAAGGACCGGCTGCACAGGTCCCCATAGGTCCCAAGTTGGCCCCAAGAGATCACATGTGTGCGATCATGTCCGTTAACCGCCCCATAGAAAAGCCGAAGATGGTCCTCAGCACGTCCTCAGAAAACCGGACAGAGCCGCTGCGAAGGGCTTTCCTCGGTTCTCCCTAAGAGATTGCATGGTAAATACTACAATAAGGATCTATAGTCTATGGTAGACAATACGCTTTCCCTTGCTATGGCAACTGGACTTGAATTCAGAACCCAGTGTCTGTAGAGTGAGTAGCAAAAGCTTGGAAGGCCGCGCCGCCAAGTCGATCGACCACAAACCGCCCTCACACAGCGGGGTGCCGGTGCCAGCAACAGCTGAAGATCCCATGCGCTCGCCGCCAAGAACCAGGAGGACATTCCCGGCACCGCCTGCGGTTGGGCAAGTGATCAATGTTATAAGGTATGCCAACACAACTGGCGAGCGTTGCTAAGGCTGCTTCTGACACTTCTCAGTCGCTCTGCCTTCGTGGAAGGAAGCAGCGAAATTGCCAGCCCAAGCCGGGGGCATCTCTACAGGTACCCGTCGCCAGCGTCGTCTCTGCAGGCTCAAGGCCCACAAGGAAAGGTCGCCAGGATGGTCCTCCTCTCCCAGGCTCTTATAGTAGATCGGGCAACGGTTTATGGGGGACTACATGGGACTACTAGAAGGGTCTATCGTACGGATCCATTCCCCCCGACCACGAGTCCTTCGGCGGCTTCCCTCGGCCGAGCACCAAAATCCCATCGCCCGAAGCCAAAAAGGGCCGGCAAGGGGCGATCTGGTAGGGCACCGCCTTCTGTTTCTTCCCAACCCACAATGAGGGGCCTTGGATCTTCACTTCGGACCAGTGAGGTGTGCTCGCGTCCAGCTTCAAAGTCCAGACATCTCGCAAGAGTTTGTATCGATTGCTGCCCCCATGAAGCACTAGCACACGGTTGGAGATGGCACAGGCATGCTGTCCGCGTTCAGGTGGCCGGGCTCCGCGAGTGTGCACGATGAGCCAAGAGCCACAGTTCAGTCCGCACTTGATAAGGGTATCGTAAAACTCGTACTTTCCTTGGACGCACTTTTGGCCTCCGAAGAGATACGCCTCGTCTGTGGCGATATCGTACGCTAAGGAGTGGTATGCACCGAGTACAGGGACACAGTCCATGCCCACGCGGGGTTGGAAGAACTGGCCGTTTTGAGGGCAGAAATACCACACATCGTTCATGTTTGTTTCTTTGTCGAAGCCTCCACACAGTAACAACAAGTTCTCTCTCGTGCCAGGCTGTGGAGGATATTGCGCAGGCACAACGACGGAGGAATGGCCCCACCTCCAGCTTGGGGCAGACTCCGACGGCTTAGGAGTCATGTCACTCCAGCAGCGTCTGTGCAGGTCGAAGAGCAAGAGCGAAATCTGAGGGCTCGCAGCATCCGGCCGAGCACCGCCGATGCACCAGAGCCGGGCATCATGGCTCACAACACAATGCCCCTGTATCCCTTTCGGTGCACCGACAGCTTCTGCAGGATCTGCGGGCAGGTGTCGCCAGTCATCCACACGAAAGTCGGTGAAACTCTCCTCCTGAACGCACTTGCCCTTGCCACTCTTGCCTTTGCCTCCACCCTTTGCTTTGGCTTTGGCCTTCGCCTGCGCCTGTGCTGCTCGCAAGTTTGGCCTCAATAGCGCACGAAGGAAGGGCGAAGGAGGCAGGTCGAGCGGGGGGCCGTGACCCATGACTCGGCTGGCAAAGCCGCCGTTCTCATGACTCAAGACTCTGCTGGGCTGGTGGCCACTCTGTGAGCCAAGCAGGCAAATATCAAAACACGGGATGATGTATGCAATTGCACCGGCTCGGAACGCTAATTGGACAAAGCTGCTTCCCACAAGTTTCCGGGAAGTCCTGGCGAAGCTGCACCCGACTTAAGAAGTTTGCGATCCATACTGACGCGGCAAAGCCAGGTCCTTGTTCGACATGAAGCAAGGGGAGCTCAGCGTGGAGGTGTTGCAGCTCTGGTGAGGGAAGGCAGTCCCTGCCTGAGAAGGACAATCCCATCCCACCTTTGGAGACGGCTCTTTCCCTATCCCTATTTCCCTAACGGCCCTTTCAACACCTCCCCCAGCCACTGAATTGGGGAGGATTCCTTGCGAATGTTTTTATATCTTCCCTTGCCTGATCGTACGGCGTCCCTGCAGCCTAAACGCCTAAACAACATGCCTTCTTGCGACATACATCTAGGCGTTTGCCACTTGACATCCACTTGACGCTCCGACAGATGGTGCCGTAGCGTCTTCCTTTGCGTCCGACTGGGAACACCCCATAGCCAACAAGGCCATCTTCGAATGCTCAACCCTCGCGCCTCGCGAGCAGCGCAGCTTTCAAGGTCGTGGCACCAGCCGCCGCCAGCCAAATAGACGAGCCAGTCTCTGCTTGAGGTCTTCACCTTATCTTACAACCCCTATGCCCTATGCATCAACATTGACAGCTTATGGGAATGCCGAGAGTCCTCCAAGTAGTAGGAGGCTTCGCTGCCATCGTTGCAAACGGCCAACTGATCTACCTGCCAGCCACGCTTGCAAAGCCTAGGATTCCGATTCCGGCGCCCGATCGCCCCTCCCCCTCCTTGCCGAGTTTGACCTGCGCAAGCACCGTGGTCGCCCCCGCATCGTTGCAGCTCCAGGCCTAGCGGTGGTGGCCCCTGACTACAACTCTGGCTCGCTTCTACTTCCCACTTGCCACCGGAAGGCGTTCGCTCCAAGGATGACTGCAAAAAAATGCCTTGGGGCCACAGATGGGTGCAGTACTCTGGAGCATGCGCATGGACGTCTCAACTACCTGCCAGATCACGGTAGTCTACCTCCAAGGTCTCTTTGGAGCATTCCTCAGCCGCAGCCAGTCTGCATTCTCTCGTCGCACTCCCACCCCTCCAAACTGAGTGGAGCTGGCTCCCTCCAAGGTTCTGAGCATCCAATCTAGCCAGAATCGGCCAGAGCTGCCGAAGCAACTCCGCAAAAAAAGCGAGTGAGGAGAAGCTCAGGGCCGCAAGGACACAGCAGCCCACATCGACAAGCAGCATTACCAAAGGGCCAAGGACCTATCACTTCTTGCTGTGGGTGTTCTGCTAGGAAATTCTATTTACACGGAAGACTCGCCTGGCGATCTTTGGTCAACCTTAATTACTTTAGTCATTGGTTGATGGGCTGTTGGCCATTGAAGCCAGTGAGTAGTGACGAGCCGGACACTGACAGGCATGCAGTCATCAGCTCAAGGCTACGGCTGCGGTGCCTCAGAAGCTGCGAAAGCCACTCTGCACACATCCAATTGACAGAGCCACTTTTCCATTGCCCACATGGCTTCTGAGTTGTGCGTATCAAGACATAAGGATCAGGGGAAGCACCAAGAAGAAAGCTGCTGCTGCCAGGTGAACGAAGGCCTTTCCCACTTTGTAGGGGAAGAAGACGGTGCTGATGATGGCACTGGTGATCGCCAGCGACATGCAAGCGCTGACAACAAACCTTGGAACAGTCCCGGGAGTGTCCGTCATGCTTCGCGAGATGGGCAGCATGTGCATTATAGCCTCGGAGAAGGAGATGTGAATGCCGGCGGTCATCACAGAGAGCACCACAAGTCGGAACGACCAGGAGCCCAGGCCAACATCAACGCTGGAAGACTTCCGCAGCTTTGAGAAACAGGAATCTAGAGTTTGGTGTCCTTCATACAGGCGAAAGATCTCCGGGGTGGCAACTCCCGTACAGCAGCCAGCCACGAAGTTGCAGCTGAAGCACAGACGGCTTTGAGGACACACCTGATCCTCCTGGGCTAAGCCGACTCGCGACTTCCGAGCTTCCTGCACAACCAGCCTCTTGTGCTCTCCTTCCTCATAGACTTGCGGCACAAGCCTGTATGGAAGGAGGGTGGCAGAACCATCACCAGCATCATCTGCTGCTTGCAATGCCAGCACGGTTGCCCGACCGGTGGCAGCCATCTCGAAGGTAACACGCAAGTCACCCAGCATAGGTTCTGATGCTATTTTCTCCGCTGCAAAGTCACCGCCTGCCCGCCAATAGTAGCGTCCATCCGAATGAAGGAGAAATCTCTCCTTGCCACTGTGCGTGAAAACTTCCGAACCCAGCAGCGGCGAAGCAGACTTGAATGAGGAGCATTGGTCTAGCAGCCCACGAGGCAAGACAAATCCCATACCGAACTTGACTGACGTGGAATTGGTGATAGTTGTCCCACTTGCCAGGGGTAGCGGCGGTGTCTTCTTCGAGGGGTCTCGCCGAGAGAGCGAAAAGCTCTGCGGATCCTCTGACCACTGTTGCTGCAACTGGGAGTTTCGACCGTCAACCCATTGGTAGACTTGAACCTGTGTTCGAAGACGGCCGCAGCCTGTACTAAGCTTTTGACACGCAAAGCGTGGATCTTGAATCGGCAATTCCGGCTTCAGATCGCCAGACAAGTGCACAAGGCAGCCAGAATTTTCTGGAGCTGCCTTCGCATCCTGAATACTTCTGCACATGCTACGGCCAATTGACATCAAGCACTCCAACCGCGCAAGCTGCCGTTCGAAGTACCACGAAGCAGTCACTGCTACCAAGGTGAGCAAGATGCCCAAGCAGAACTTGCCCGTGTTCTTCACCCACAAAATGCCGTGTTCTTGTGCATCAGAGTCTTCCTCGCTTGAAACATTCGCCTTGACTCTTTCAACTTCACGTGTCAAGGCGACTTCTGGACTATGTCCAGGTTTCACCAAGCTTAGACTGTGTGTTGAAAGGCAGGTGAAAGCAACAAGAAGAGCCTTCCTGATCATACCCATTTGAGAGAGGCTCCGTGCCACATGCACGTTCACAGCTGTATGGTGGTGTAGTCGTCAAGTCCAAGCACCACGCAGGTCCTTTGCTTATGGAGGTTCGATCTCGGGAGGATTGGAAGGTGAACCACCTCCTTCACTGTCACTTGAGCCGAATAGATGGCTGGCAGTCCAAACGCGCAGTCTCAAGTCTGCATCTCTGCATGCTCTCCATTCACACCATGGTACATGTGTACTGCCACGTGAGCCCTTCGTGGCACAATTCAGTCCTCGGTGGCGTCTGACTGTCGGCGCCGGGGCGAAACGACCAGACCATGTCCCCGCCGACAGAGGCACCAAACCACCTGGGAGGCATCAACAAGGCGACAAGAGGTGGGTGAACCGTGCTGAGCGGCAGACCATCCGCACATATTGGGGCCATCTCGGCTATCCCAGAAGTAAATCTGGACCTCCTGGCGGTTTGCCACAATGACAACTAACCAAGGCAATGCCCTGAGGCCGTCAGTCCTGCCCGGCTCCCAGCTTTTTATACACGGGTCCTTGGCTTTCTCAACGCCATGGGCCATGATTGGTTCGAAGTGTGTTCGAACAGTGAATAATGACGGCCTTTTGGTGCTTTGCTCCAACCTCGGACTAATAAGTACCCGCAAGTGGGCCCTGATTTTGCGGCTGCGCGACTGCCGTGATTCGATCCGGACCGGAAGTACTCCCCGCCTGAGGCGGCAGCGGCGTTTTTCAGACGCCAGCATCACAAGACTGCCACATGTCTGCGATCCCCGCGGATGATCGATCCAACGGTCTCATGCCAGCATCCTGACACGGCCTGACAGCAGAGGATGGAGGAGATCTCACGGGAGCTGTTGGAGCATCGAGTGCCAGGCGAGCTCCGCAGACTGGCCCTTGGCTTTGCCGCCGTCCTTCCCGAGACCCTCCTTGCCCATAGATGGGCCCTTCAGGCCGAAGCCCTGCAACAAGGCAGGGCGAAGCTTCGAGGCATTCAAAGCACTTGACCCAAAGGGGGGAGCCTTGCCGGCCTTTCCGTCACCAAAAGGACTCTTGGCTTTGCCCTGACGAGCTCTGAAGCATCACGGCGTCATGCACAGACTGGCACAAGGCCTTCATGGACATCTGCCCCATCTGCCACGCGTCCGGCTCGCCCTTGCCTCCTGACCTGAGGCTCGGAAGGATGCAGATGCAACCACTCCAAGTCTTCCTGGGCAGGCAGCTTCCCATAGCCCTTCGTGGGGAAGCCGCCAGGGCTACCAGGGTAGCCCTTGGCATCTTTGCCTCCAGCGATCACACTTCTGGATGCTCCCCTGGGGCTCAAATTTATCTCTCCCCGAGCCTTTCTTCCCTCCCTTGGCAAAGCCCTTCATGGCTGCTAGGTGGCGTGGGTTGAAGACTTATAGACTGTTAACTGAAGTAGGAGTAAACCGACAAGGCGAATCCGCGGGCTGAAAGCGCAAGTTAATGAGATGTGGTGCGTCGGAAATACTATGTCACGTCGAGGTCTGAACATGCAACTCCTCGTAGTTGGTGTGCTTGCTTACATGTCATACCCCTCATTTCCTGTGTTGGAGCCAAGGCGAGTGACGCCGATGCCATGAGCTCTGCAGAACCAGACTTCCCGTGACTCCTTCGGTAACCAACAGTACCCGGAACTGTCGTAACCTGGTCTCTGGACACCTCGAGGACCTGGTCTCTGGCCACGCCCAACCTCTCGCAGTGCGGGCAGAAAAATGGATGCCTGTTCTACCCTGGCTCTGGCATGCTCTGACATGCTCTGGCTGCCCGGCCGACGGAATTCGGCCAAGTCCCCACTGCCGCCGAAGTCCTGCACAGGGTCGCAGAACCTCGGAAGAATCCGATTGCAAGAAGGAGAACTCGGCTCGTCGTTACCTGTCGCTGCCTCAACCAATCGTCGGTTGGTCAGCAAGCCGAGCCTCCCCCAAATTAGTTACTTCATAGCTCACGGCGGTCCCCCAATACGCTCACCGCAGCTGCCCGAGGTTGTCCACCTGACTGACAGGCAAAAGCTTTTTCCAAGTCCTGTTGCCCAAAGCACACCCGACGCTTCAAATCCCCACCTGCTTGCTTACTTGGGCCCCCCCTGCTTATGCATATACTCCCTTGATCGATGCCTGCCGAGTTCGCGAGCAACCGTCGGGCCTTGTCATGCTTTGATGGCAGTCAAAGCTCAGGAAGCTATGTTGCGTTTACTGGGGCAGCTGCTGTGCGCACTGCCCGAAGCTGCAAGGTTACCGGCACTGACGAGCCAGGCCTAAGACAGCTCGTGCTATGTCTATGACGATCACGACTATTCTGCCTTCGCTCGCTTGCCTCGATTCGATGGGTGCAAATTTCGCTTGTGCCAGGTCCGACTTTGGGATCTTTCGTCTGGCTACTTGAAATATCCGTGCCCTGTTGGGGAGCACGGGCAGACTGGCGACAGAGCTGCTGACACATCTCCGCGAGCAGCGATGATATGCACGGCTCGCAGGGCGGAGATCGGCAAGTCATCAAGCCTCAGCGATGCGGGGCGACGCCTTCACGAAAGAGTTGAAGCACCCCGCGATCGCTCACGTCCTCACTCCGAGTGATGGGCGGCGGGTGCTCACAAGTGGACCTCAGATGCATCTTCACCAGACCGAACCAACGCGGAAAGCTTGCAAGATGCTGTGCTGAGCCTAAGTAGGCTTGTGAGGCGAAGTTATTTATGCAGCGTAGGTACCAGCTGTTTCCTGGCAAGCAGCAATCAAACAGCTACACCCTGTACGACCCTAGACCAGCCGAGCGAATGTCAGTGCATCACTTACTGTTGTTCTTTCCTGGCATGCTTGGCCATACACGGGTGCGGCTCTTCCGGCTGAGAGGTGTCCGATTCCTCGATAGCACTGATCGAGTGTGCCTGCCGCAGCCGTGGCTCCGTTTGGCTTGACAGGATCGATAAACGTTCTGCTGATTCAAGCAGAAGCCCCACTGTCGCCCTGCCTTGTATGAAGAGTCGTCCTCGGAGCTGCGGCGGCTCAAGGCACAGAAATCCTCTGAGGATGGAGACCTTCCAAGAGGCTCATATTGCAACAAAACAGGCCCAGCGAACCCTGGCAGCCTCCAGGTGCTGAAAGCATCGCGGGGTTGTGGCATCGGCTTTGGCCTGATATCAACACAAGCTCTACGCTCTGCCATGAACTTGAAGCATGCACCCTCCAAGTCCCTCAGCTTCCGTAACCCAGAAGAGGCTCGACCGAACAAACACGCGACAAACACAGAGGCTGCAGAGCTTCATCCCTGTTACCTGCGTGCCTGGTGATTTGAGCTGGAATGGCAACGTCAGCCACAACACCTGGGCTTCGGCACCGCTTTTGCCGTCACGGCTACGGCTGGTGTAGGAGTACTCAAGACCACCGCACTTCGAAGCAAAACAAGCCTTGCTCACATGCGGCCAATCTTTCGCGTTCAGCGGATGTCTGAGCCATCCCATTTCAGATGCTTCATCCTTCGTGAGTCTACGACTCTGCACGCTAAGCCTTTTCAGGATTCTCGGCTGCATTCTTCTCCTGCGCAAACACTATTTCTCGCACTCCCGAGCTCGCAGCGACCCCAAGCCACAACGACTTAACGAAACACACTCACGACCTCGGGACAATCAATCTGATGTGGGGTTAGGAACGTAGCAAGATACAGTAC
Organism: Symbiodinium sp. CCMP2592; assembly: GCA_905221615.1. Classification (NCBI taxonomy): domain Eukaryota; class Dinophyceae; order Suessiales; family Symbiodiniaceae; genus Symbiodinium; species Symbiodinium sp. CCMP2592. Next base: position 472,600 of record CAJNDT010000779.1, read on the forward strand.
CGTCCTTCTTCTCCTTCTTCTCTTTTTTGTCCTTCTTCACGCCCAGTTTCAGATGCTTCTTCTCAAGGACGCGTTTGAGCTTGGTGGCGACATTGAAGGCACCCTTCTCTTTCAGCGTGCTGTACTTCTTCAGGAGCTTCCTGCTTGCAAGAATGGGCTGCCCGCGTGGACGATGCTGCATAAACAGCGATACAAGTAGCCGGGGCGCTTGTGCTCTTCGAGTGGCTTCACGCCGTGCTCCACACCTGGAGATCTTCTCCAACTACTCGGACATGGAATGCAACATGAACAAACACCTCGCTTCTGAGAGACCGGCAAAAGCGAACTGCTATTGCACTGTCGGGCTTCTCCTCCAGCAGCGACTCGTAGAATGCACGAGTAGGATCTGCCACTGGCGGAGTCAGCTGCTTCCTTGCCGAGAATCCGTGAAAAAACATGAGAATTTCAGCTTAGAGACTTTAGAGACTTTAGAGACTTTAGCAGGCTCTTCATTGCTGCTGGAGGCTCTGGCCCTCCTTGAAGAGCTTGCGATGGTCATGGAGCCTCTTCTTCTTGTTGGGGCTCGCCTCAGGAACAGCGTGGGTAACCCAGGGGAAAGGGGACGTGTGGCTGTTCCGAGGCCTTGCCTCCATGCCAAACCCCGGCGGCAAAAGGCGAGTTTTGGGCTGGCCCCTCTTGAGCCAAGATGAGCACCGGCAAGTGAACCAACAATCGAACCGGAAGCCTGTGGCGGTGAGGCTTGCCATCGATTCTGCGGCTGCAAACAATGCTCTGCAACGAGCAACAAGCGTCTCAATGCGGTCTGTGAGTCTATGCGGAAGCTTCGCCTGTCTCCTGAGCTTGAGGCGGTCGCTCAGATCCTCGCTTCCGGCATCAAGCTCTGCATGCTCCGCATGCTCCGCTTCGACCTCCCTCTCCGAAGCTTGCGCGGGCTCCTCCGCCTTTGCAGAGATCACGCGCGCAGTGCTCTCTGAGACTCTGTCAGAGACGCCGTTCGCGCCTCCACATCACGAGCACAGGGACCGAGGAGCTGGCAGTAGCAATGCAAGAATCAAAGAGACCCAGAAATTGTGGACTGGGGCAGGCCTCAAGTGCCCCAGCCACAGCATTCGCGGAAGCCTCCTTCAACAATTTTGCAAATTATTACAAGTTCCGGCTGCTGAACGTTTGCAACTCTTGGCGGTGATGTGTTCTTGGCAATTGGCTCCGACGCAGCAGCCTGCGCATGCACACTTCTGAAGGGCACCTTCGATCTTGAGATCGCTTGCTTCGTCCCTGCAAGGCTTGAGGTCACGGGGGTTGGCACTTTCCCTCAGGGTCCTCTCCGATGCGTCGGAGTGCCACTTTGGCCAACGCACCTAGTGGTGCACAAGGCGCAGGACAGCATCTGGAAAAAGCCAAGTCCTTAAGCAACAAGGTCGCAGACTGCGAAACACCGGCATTTTACTCACCCTCGCTTCCCTGCTCTTTGGGTCAGAGAGGCAACATCTCTAACTGGAGGCACGGTTCAAAGAGTCTAAACGGCAGTTTCGGTTCAGGATTGTCCTTTGAAGGTTCTCGAGGTTGTCCAGCTGCACAGGGACACCTTCTCTAGAGAAGCTGCCACTCCTCAGCTTCGTCACCTTCATTCTCCCCTCCAGGCTCTGTTTTCAGCTCCGTGATGGGGGCGGAGACCTTGAAGTCTGGGCGGGTGGCAAACCAGGTCGTTGCCGCCACAAAGCCACACTCTTGTGCTCCCCGGCTCAGGTCGTAATCTGGCTGGAAGCTGCACTCGTAGAGGAAGCCGTTGAAATGCAGTACATAGAGCCGCGGCTCTGTCTTGTGGAATGCCAGGATGGGGCCTACAATCTTGGACTGCTTGCTGCGGGTGTCAACTGCTGGCTGGCCACCATCCATGTCAGGCAAACGGAACTGCCCAAAGCTCCTCAAATCAGCGAGGTAAGTCAGGCCTCGCACCGCTTCAGCGGCCTTCGACTGCAAGGTCTGCAAAGCAGAGATCGTGCCGGAGAGACTGGGCCGCGGTCTTAGATCTTGGGGGCCCAGGGCGGGAGACGAGTTCTCTTTGTCCTTCTCCCCCCTGTCGGTGTCTACCTCTGCCGTGGAGCTGTCCAGCTTGAAGATATGCACAGTAGCAGAGGACGACCTCAAGCCGCAAGGGCCCACAGGCATTTCTCGAAGTTTCAGGAAGAGACCTGACCGATGTTCTGTAGAGTTAAACGAATGGACTGAGGCAAGCGGCGCCATAGCAAGGAAGTTGTCATCCGAGCGGAACGCAAGACTTGAAATCACTGCAGAACGTGTACTTCTGCGCAACCTGCAGCGAAGCGAGATCAGAACAAGATTTGATCTGACTTGAAGTAACATGCTCGCTTCGCCGCCAACACCAACTCAGACCCGCCCTGTGAATTGGACTCCGCTTCCGCGCTTCTGGATGGCCTGTAGAGTGCTTGACCGTCGGACGTGCGGAAGACCTTTGCGACCTGAGCTGGTCCACGAATCAGATCTTGTGCGGCACAGGAGTCCCTCGACGACTCTGATCTTTTCGAGGGACGGTGCCCGATTCTGATGCTGTAGCCAACAGCGAGCCAGACGCATTCAAGGCCAAAGCTGCCAAGCCCGACTGGTGCGCCTTCAGGAAGTGGGATGAACAGGCCCTATAGATGCCCAACCCAGAGCAGCCTGGAAGACGTGAGTGGCGCCAGCATCCTGGCCCACTTGGATGCGGACGGCACCCTTGTTCCTCAGAGGGACAAGCATGGGCCGGTCTCGCTAGCGCACCGATGCACCGACGCCGAGGCAACCTCTGCAGGCCTAGTTGCTGAGCAGGGCAGCAAAGAAGCCAGGGATCGCTGGAGACGGCGACCACACAAAGGCCCAGCTTGTTGGAGCCTGTGTCCTCCGCACACGCGACGCCGCTGAAGGTCTGCACTCGACCATTGCATGATACCCTGAAGTTGAAATCTTCCGGCTTGAATCTGGCTTAAGGTGTAGGGATAAGGTTAAACCGTTAAACCCACCTGAAGTGGAAAGCATGCAAGCTGCATGGAATTCTTACTGGGTTTGGGATGGGTTTGGGGTACACCGTCCAGATGAAGAATGACTTTCAAGTGCTCACCCGAGGTGTAAACGTAGATCACGTATTCGCACACCATGACAATGACCTGACATCGAAAGGCGAACCGTCGCAGATCCACCAAGAATCCTACACATTCCAAGCACTCTGAGGTGCAAACACTGCAGAGACGTGCCAAGGCGCAGAGTTGTGGAGACAGACGCCTTTCACCTCGTTACGGCAACGGAGCTCCGCTACGACCTTCTGCTTGCGCTCATCCCAGATCTGAACCTGGCAGACCCACCGATCCGGCCCACAGCCACAGGCTCCCAAGTTACCGGCACAGGCCAAGCCCGCCTTGTTCATGCAGCCCGGAGCCGGCTCGCCCTGCGGCTCGAGGGTTTGGTTGACCATGGCAAAGTTGGCGCTCTTGAAAAGCATAGAGATCAGCATCACCGAGCTGTGTCGAAATCCAGGTGAATGTTCTCGTCTGAGCTTCTCAGAGATCGCAGAGGACTTGGCATTGTCTTCCAGCGCAAAGACCCGGAATCCCGCGGTGGTGCCACAGACGAAGCAGGAGAAGTCCTGATTGAAGGAGTACGTCAACAAGTAGACGTTCTCACGGGAACCTGCATCAGCTTCAAGTTCCCTTGCATACACCAATGCACCTAATGGGATGACATGGCTCAACAGCCATGTCCAGCTGATGCCTGCGAGGCCCACAGCAGCTTTTGCTGCTGCTTCCTCGGCCATAGCCTCGCCACAGGAGTGTTGACACAGGGCGCGAAAGCCTTGCTTACGGCTTCCCTATTCCTAACACAACCGTCATGCACTGGCTACCTCACCGACGGGCGAACCCCCTGGAAGCAACTCCTCCTGCCTCTGCGAAAAGGCTATGGCACGGACTTTGTACAGACGGACTTCTACTCACTTCCCGTGACACTCTCTGACTCTACCTGAACTGCAAGGCCTTTTGGGTCATAGCGCCCCTAAAACTGCTGATTGTCACTACAGCGAATTCAACCATGAATGGATCCTGTTCTGCTCTGGGCAACGATGTGCGTGTGTGTACAAGCAGTCGAAGCCTCCCCTCCCCGGCTCTAATCAAGCGTTCGAACCAGAACGGATGAAGACTTTCCAAATGGCTCCGAAAGCACTGCGAAGCTTCCAGGGCTCGCAGAAAACAACTGTGAAACATGAAGCCATATATCTTGAGTCTGCCAAGCCAGCAAAGGACGGTGCGTGTGCGCCAGCGCTGGTGTTCCAAGAGGGGCACCAAAGCCTGCAACGTGCCAGTCTATCAAATCCCTTTTGGGTCATCAGGTACAGCGACAAGTTCGCTGTTGGAGTCACGTTCGATGTAAACGCGACAGCGCAGGCAAGCGGACTCGTGTGTCACATTATGTCACAACCCAGATGATCGATACTTGCAGCGACGGCTATCAAACGAATTCGAAGTTCGTTCCCTGGCTGTGGGGTGATAGGTCTTGCGGCACCATGAGGGAAGTTGACAGGCCTGCACCGTCTGGAAGCAGAAATCGAAGTCCGCCTGCTCAGGTGCAAGTTCAACACACACACACTCATCAAACACCACGTCTCTGCAGGTGCAACGAAGGATACGTTATGGATTCAGTGGGACATAATGCATACGGGTCCTTATGACAAGCCTTATGACTATAACATGCTGTAGCAAACAGTTCTCCGGAATATTATCGATACTCTACTATAACCTGCTATCATCTACTAGCATCTCATATCTTCTATGACCTGGTAGTGAAACCTAGTTCATGCCATCATGGTATACGATGAGTAACTACTCTCTACTATATACTGTAAACCATATACTACATACCACCTACTACGTCGTACATACTGTATATTACATACTATACAGTATATATACCATGTACTGTATACTATACACTATGTACTAATATACCATATTCTGTGTACTAATATACTATAGACTATAATGCCATGGCCCTCTTGGCCTCGCCTCGCTCTGCTGCGCAAGGGATGCTATGGCTGCCCGGCGATCACGCCAGGGACCTGCGAGCACAGCATAGCATAGTCGAGCGTCTTATGGTAGGTTGCGGCATATTGCAGCATGTTACAATGCAGTATGACATGTTATACTGTATTATTGCATGTGATGGTGAAAGGACAAACCGAAGTGCCGGCAAAGAAAAGACCGAACGGAAAAGAGACCAGTTCCAGGAAGCGGCGGCAAGCACCTCCAGTCAGCACTGATGGCTCAGCTTGAGCTGCGGCCATTTCGAGGAATCACATCCTGGCTGCTTCCATCTTCCTCACATGAACATGATCTGGCACTGAGAAAGGTTCCTCCACTGGCCTCCCACGACGGCCCCATCAGCTCAAGGCTCAAGCTGTCTGGTCTTCACTCACTTACTGAAACTGACTGTATGCCATCTGTCTATCCGTCTAGCACTCTCTCTCGCTCCGTCGTGCCATCATCAAGATTCTATGTGTGATAAATAGACATACGGAAATACGTACACAGACATGGATCCAAAGGGTTCTAGATCGTAAATGCCAAACATCTGGAGGCAAGCGTCGCAAGGCTTCGCAAGGATCCTGCAAGGCGCCCTCCATGTGTCAGAGACATCTACCCGACCGAACAAAAGGACTTTCTTGAGGAACACCTTCGCTTGCAGCATCTGTCTTGCAGCGATTTTGCTGCACCTGCATCCGACACGATTTTCGCGGTCAAATGCTGCACAACTTTGACAACATTTCACTGCGACAGTCGACTGTGCAGCGGTTTTGACTCGACTGCGCAGCACACCGGGCACGAAAGTGTGAAGATTGATGCCGAAACCAACTGTACAAAACCATGGACCCTTCGTTCTCACCTAATTTCGCCCGGTGACTGCACTGTCGAACACGAGCAGTCCTTAACGGCATGCCCCTGGGCAGCCCAAAGGCTTTCTCTGCTCTGCTTCAGGCTTTCGGCCTGTTACTTCAAATGCCAATAACAGAGGCTCTGTAATCTTGGGAAGCATTGCCACAAGGCGAACTGGCTTGCAGGCCAACTGGTCGCCTGCACTACACGTTTCGAAAATTGACCAGCGAGAAACTTGGAAGGCCTTCAAAGGCCGAAGATTTGGGCTTGTCGGGTGGTTACAAAAAATTATGGTCCCTTTTTGGGTCCTTCTTATAATACGGCACCTAATATTTAGGGTACCCCAAAAGGGACCCTATTTTTGACAACCACCCTTGTGAACTTGAGAATCCTTTCCACCTGCGGCGACACAGGTCTCTACGTCCCTTGCAGGGCTCGTTCTAGTTACTGGACTTCCTTCGTCGACGTCGGGGCAACGTCTCATCGCTTAGTGGAAAGAAGACCCCCGATGAAGATACAAGTTGCAGATCTGCCTGCCTGTACAATGCGACGACGCCCTGATGCATGAAGGTGAAGGTGTGAAGCCGCTTTCAACTTCCGCTTCACGCCAAGCCAGGGCCTAAAGCCAATAATCGGACCCGGGTTTCTGGATCCCCGTCCCGAGATGTCCCGAGCTCGGCTCAAGATCGGAACATCCTAGAGGAGGAGCCTCTCGACTTATAGCCGACTAGCTGATGAGTTGAGCTTGGGGGTGGGTGCCAAGCAAAGCTCAAAGAACCGCAAACTTAAACCCTGGAGCCCTTGTCGTCTGGGTCTGCTCTCAAGCACCGTGCAGCGACTCCTTGGTTGCAGCAGCCCAGGGTCGTGGTGGACAATTCTACATACATCGCTGAGCCAACGGCGGGCGCCCCCTCTTCATCGTGCGATTCCGGCATCTGCGGTTGGATCGAGCAATACAACATTGAGATCTAGACGGACTCTCTGTGGGCCTTCTTGTCCACCGTTAGGCTCGCACAACCCACGCAAAGAGCCGCCAACATGTGGCACCTCATACACAGTACAGCAAACAAAGGTCAACGTGTTTCATCTGGCCCCGAGTATCCCACAATGCGCCGGCATAGAGCGGAGATCCAAGAGGGAGGAACCTGCAGAATCAATTTGCCTATGCAAGCTTTGACAAAAGTTGAAAGTCGCTCATTCAAGCTGACTGCTTCACCAAGCGGCCCCCGCAGTGACAGGGCAAGAAGCCTGGATCCAGTCAACGCACCTTTGGCAGAGAGAGAATACGATCTTAGAAGCAGATAAGCGCAAAACTGGGTTGCACCCCACTAGTTATGCCAGTTAGAAAGGCAATGTGTCCCATGCAGAGCGAAGGTGGGCATTCCAAACTGTGTTGGGGCAGTGGGAAAAACTGAAGAGCATCTTCCTTCCCCTCTTGGAGCTGCAATGCATCGGCATCCGCATGTGTCAGTGGAAGAAAGGGGAACTGGGGCGGGGGGAGGCATCCCTTCAAAGGCGCGCCTACGACATTGGCGGCGGTGTTCAGTGCCGACATGCTCCCCGACCTGGTCCGCCGGTCCACGTCAGCTCGTGCTGTCGGGCGATGCTCGGAGAGTCTCTGAGTGAAGGGCCACAGCCCTTGCTGCGTTGCGGGAACATGCCGTGTGCACAAGCCTTGGATCATTGACCATGGAGATCAGTGCAGATCAAAACCTACGAGTACCCATGGCTCTGCTGGCCGGCGGCTCGAGAGAACCGGTGCCGCGCAGAAAGTTGGAGTTGACAGGGCCTCAAAGTCATCAGACATCGGCCCAGTACTCGCGCCCAAGTCTCGGCAAGATCACTGCAACCGTGCTGCGAGCACCACGTAGACCCACTTTCCGCTCGGAGCCCAAGCATAGCCGATGAACTTGAAGGCATGGACCATCATAGCTCCTTTGACACTGTCAATGCATCTGTTCATGCCGGGTTCTGGACTTCCCGCGCCTTGCACCACCAAGGACTCTCGGCCCTTTGAGACTCGGAGAACACCGGGCAAGACCAGCACCTGCCACTGATTCCATTCGTCTTATGCCCAACTCCTCAGATTGCAAGCGCCTGAAGTGTTCGGAATCCAGTCGAATCATGCACTTACGGCACGTACGTGGCTGAAGAAAGTTGCGTGGAGGCCTGTGACGTGATGACTGCGGCGCCCACTGCCGACAAAAAGTGGCCTCAGTATGGGATTGTCACATGATCGGCACAGCCTCGCACTTGATGCAAGTACACCGATCATCAACAAGCTTTAACCGACCCAAACCAAGGGGCTAAGTAGAAAATCCAGACAGCACCCGAAAAAAGTAGAGAAGCCGAATAATCGACAAGATCAGGCTTCCAGTCGTAACATTGGAGATCCCAGAAAGACCACAAGTCGAAACGTTCAAGAAAAAGCCGCGAAACGGAGAAATTGCGAAACCCGACAGGCTGCAAAATACAAAGGCAAAACTGAAAAAGCCGCCAAAAGCCCAAAATCTCCTGAAAAGCACAGCAGTGCATGAAAAGTCTGAAAGCTCTCGACTTCTTGACATTTCAACCCTTCGTGCGTTTGGTTAGGTTCTCCGGCTAGCGAAATCAACGGCAGCACCGGTACTTAGGGACGTTGCTCTTGGTATCATGACGGCTGGAGCTTGACCTCTGAGGTCCAAACCGACATCCTGCCCGTCCCAGCCGAAAGCCTGCCAAAACATCAGACGCAACCAGAAGCCAGCTAACATGGCACACCCTGATATTTCCCCTGCATGCCTCACACGCAAACATGCCTGAGCAAGCACGCCTTTTTCCAGAAATTCTTTGCATGCGCGACTCCAAGCCAGAACAGATTCGGTTTTGCATCGGCCTCCTTGAGCCAGAGGACGTTCACCGTCCCGTAAAGCGCCATGCCCAGACTGAAGAGTCCTGATAAAATAAAACAATTAAAACATCGCCACAGACAGTGGGTGCAACAGAAACATGACGCCGAGGCAAGAAAAGTTAGGATGAGCAAGCGGCAGCTCAGATTGCACTGCCGTGCCACGGAGACACTCCCTCACAGGTTTCGCAGCTTCACGAACTCAATTTCAGACCCGGAAACACAGAACTCGGCCCTGACTGTTGCGATCCAGAAGCTAAGGATTATCTCAGGGCCCTGGCAGTCCTGATGCGGCCACGTACCACCGGAGAGGCGGGGTCTGAGACAACAAGCGATAAACCTGCAGTCCAGATGTGTGGAGCTCCTGACGAGGGTGCATTCTCGCCCTTCCCTTCAGCCAAGATGCACCAGCTGCAGGGAGCATCGTCGTTGACTCCTTCGGAGCTCTTCGCGAAGGCGGCAAGTACTCCTCGCGCCAGTGCTCGAGTATCAAGCGCAAGAACCCTTCCGAATCCCTCCAGATTGCGGGAAAGGAGCAGGAAGGGCCACGGCAGTCGCAAGAAACGCAGTCAGGCCCAGGCAAGCCGCACAAGCAAAGGGTGCGGAGCCTGCACGGCACAAAATGCGACAAACCGTTAGCCGCCGCATCGGAGCTCAGGGAGAACCCACCACGGGGCGGGCCTCCAACCCGAGCGAGCAACGCCCCGCCCAAGGCCGGGCCGAGCACCAGCGCCGCGCCGATGACCTCGGCGAGAGACGGAGGGAGGCAAGAAAAAGAGAGGGAGACATCGGAGAATATCGGAGACGAGCCGGAAGAATCGAATTTTCAAGTCGGGCTTCCGTGAAGAATCGCCCAACAGCCACCGCCCGCTTCGGCCCGGCAGGCGTGGCATCCTCGGTTTCTGCAGTTTCACAGAACTTTCCTGTCAAGCAGAAGGCTTGTGTGCCTTAGCCCTGCACCGCGATGCAGCTCGTCTCGACAGCCCCGCCCGATGCAAAGCAGCCGAAGGTAGCATGCACTGCACCAAGCATCACAAGCCCGGTGGAAACCTGGATGCACTTGGATGCAGACTCAAACGCTCCAACAACAGAGCCATGACCTCTGTGCATCTCCTATCAGAACATCAGCGAGGCACTGCCATCAGCGTTGCTTCGAGCGTGAACGCCAGAGCAGATGCCAAGATGACCTCCAGCCCAGACATCTTCCCACGCAAATCATCGCGCTGTGACAACTGAACCACCGGAAGTGTGATCAGATCACAGCTACTGGCACAAGTAGGAAACATCAGCGAAACCTGAACCACTTGCAGTCTCGTTCTCGCCCTCTTCGTTTGTTCGTTCGTTTTCTTCAGCTCTTGCTTGCTTGTAGTGTGTGGAAGCCCAGAACTCTTTGTGCAAGTGCCTACGGTCCGCTTCAACCCTTGCTGGCGTGGGTTTGGGGCCGAAATTTCTGGCATAAACTTTTTGCTTTGGTGTGGGCACAGAGTGCAGCAGTCCCTGCACCCCGCTCGGTCGAGCGGCCCCATCCACCACTCTGGAAGGACGGGCTTGACTGTGCACGGGCTGCTGCCCCGGAACAGGAGTGGTGCCCCAGTCTGGCAGAAACACGGGAAGCTTGAAGACTTGAAAAAGAAACGTAACAGACTGGTGCCTGGCATAAACTAACTAAACCCTCAGCCTCTCTTCCTTGTTAGCTCTTGCCCTTTCCTTTTCGCCAAGGCGCCCGCCGCCGCCCAAGGCGGTCGGACCAAGATGCAAGTAGCGGCGCTGCTGTGAACTCTGTGAAGCTCCGAAACGCTGAGATTAGACCTCGATTCGGTGGGTATCGGTCGAAGGCCCCCTGGCTTTCTAGCCTCCCTCCAGCACAGCCTTAGAAGGCTCGCACAAACGAACAGCTTGATTGCTAAGCCATGCGGCCCATTGCATTCGCCACAGCTGCGGTGTCGTAGCCTGCTGCTTCACCCAAAGAAACCACCTTAGCTTCCGCTCCTTTCACATGAGTCTTCCTCGGTCCACCGGGGACTGCATGCTGCAAGCCTCACGATGCATTTCCCAACATTCCCCCCAAAGCCACGGTGCTCTTAGGTTGAACGCTGGCATCATAGCAATTGCCGTCGCGGTCCTCGGATCCAAGGGGTTTCCAGCATGTCGGGCAACGTAGCAGGACGGATCACAGCCCGTCAAGCAGAGAGTCGTTCGCAGCAGGCTTACCTCGGTCTTCGCCCGTGTTGTCACGATGAACTATGAACCAAAACAGAGCACCAAACAAAGTCCCTTCTCTGTCAAAGCACAGCATAGAGTGGTGTGAGCGGTGGTGGTTTAGACCGCCGCAAGAGCGGCGTGGCCAGGGGGTCCTGGTAAGCCGACCCGGAAAGCGTGCAGCAAAAAAAAGATCCGAGTCGATCCTTGCCCTCCATGGCTCCCAAGCCGATGGGGGAAGGCTCCGGGGGGCCCGAAGACTCTCAAGAGCTCGTAGCCAACAGCACAGCAGCACCCTAACGCCCCTAACTATCCCTAACTGGTAATTCCCCAAGACGACCTGAATGCTGCAATGCACACTGAAATCGAAGCCGCTGCTTTCTCCAAACTGCAAATATCTCGGTGTGGTCGTGTACCGCACCAGGAACTGGTCTGTACAGGCAGTCGGGACTGGAACAAGCAGTTCAGTACAGGTCACTTGGCATGCCAAGTCCAGCTGCCAAAGTCCAGCTGCCGCGCCTAACTACAAACTAATTACCGCACTTGAAATAATTTGTCGGCTCAGTCGCAAGCAACCCAAACGACGAGTTTTATCGTCGACTGAGTCCTGTATACGCGACGAAGGAACGGAGACATTCTTGGTTTGCAAAGCGGGATCGCATTCCCCATTACACGTGAGGCTCAGCCTCTGCATCTGCGTGTGGTAAGCTTTTCCAACTGAGGCTGCTCCTCGGCACACATTTACAATCGTCCACAGGGAAAAGCGCAACTCTGGCCTCCCTTGCGTGTCCCTCTCGCAGCGCTAAGCTCTGGGCCGAGCCGAGGCGGCCAGCGCAGCTCCAAGTAGCACAGTGATAATTTGGAAGATCGCTCCTCTGTCACACAATGATTGCGCCGATTACGCTGTGTCTACACACCCGGCACGCAGTTCACCTGAGCTGCTACCAAGGGTCCGTAAACACCGGCACCCATCGCATAGCTCAAGGTGCCAAAGTCGCCCAAGCCCATGCCATGTCCCGCAACTGCCCCCATGATCATTGCAGCAATCATTAGCCCAGCTGCAGCAGTGGCAAGACCACTGCACGGCAGCAAGAGCCTGACAGTCGCGAGTGCGAATCGATGTTGGCGTTGGGGCGCTCTCAGTCGGGCCTTGCTCCAAGTGAGGGGTCAAGAGCACCACCGCAGTTCAACAGCGCCAGGACCGAGATCAAGCCAGCCAGCGCTGCGACGATTGAAAAGCAAACAGCCGCATTCACCTAAAAAGGAAAACTGGCAAAGCTTCGCCACAGGTGCGGTTCTGTGCTTCGACTCCCAGGCGCCGGGCAAACGCGCGTGTTGTATGAATACCGGAGCAGACCTCCTCCTGCGCACCACCAAGTCTTAAGTCTTCCGACGCAGAGACCCGCAGAACTGGCCGGGCAGTCGGGAATCGGGAAGTCCTGGATCTGCACTTGGAAGTCGCCACCACACAACACGGACGAGTCCAAGCTGATGGATGCGGAGGGCAGGCTGACACCAAGGACGTGGGAGCGCCCAACGAATTTCCACAGGCTTAAACCACCTGAGGACATCACCCTCCCTGGCTCTACGAGTAGTCCAGTGCTTCTTCCGATGGCTGAAGCCCAGTGGCCCTGCGCAGAAGCCAAATCGGCAAATGCCGTGGCCCCCACAGCACCCTGCCACCACACGCACGACAAGGCCACCTCAGGTAGAGCAGAAGAAAAGTAGTCATTAGTGGCGTGCTGGTGAAGGTAGGTCTCCCGGTTCGTGCCGAGGCGCCACGGAGCAAAAGCTTCCCACTGCCAGCAAGGCTACGGCAACGAAGGCCTGAACATCAGTCGGCGGTAAATTGCTTGCAGGCCGCAGTCAACGTGTCTCTCGTGCGTGTGTTGTGGTGCTCATGCGCAAGAGACCCGCCAACATCATGCAATAATGGCAGTGTACGGTAGTTACGTAGTTGTGGGTTTGTCCGAATCAGTTCTCAGTGCTTCCCCACTATCCCAGAGCATTGTGAAAAACTGTCGCGAGCAGTTCCAAATCGAAGGACAAGCTGCTGTACCTATCCCGGGCCGTTGCAGCAACGACGTCATGGCACCCCAAAGTCCGCGGCACTCATCCAAGCCCACGATGCTCGAGCCAGTGCCACAGCAGAGACGAGTAAGTGGGATACCGAACTCCATTCACACGGAACAGAGGGTCGCAATCTTTGGCTTCGAGCGCATGACCCGTACTAGGTTGTCTGATGCGCCGGCACATCGGCGCCTTGACCAGCCTCACAGGCATCAAACGCAAGAGCAACGATTCTAAGAATCGTAGGCTACTACAAGTTTTTGTAGAGTTACCAGAATGCCATACAAGCGAACAGGTTCGGTGAAACCCTGAGTTCAAAGCAGGCAGGTTACGTGAGGGACGACACGGACAGAGACGGCAAGGAGATGCAAGAAGGCAACTGTCTCAGTCTACAGCCTCCCCCAGAAGCCCCAGATCTGGCCTGGTCCGGAGGCACTTCGTCCACCTGCACGTCGCGGAAGCCATAAACAGAAGCAATCTTCTCGGCTTGCAGAACCCTGCCGAACCTCGGGCTCTTCTGTCCTGCTTGGTGATGGCATCCTGAAAGCTCCCCCAGAGTCTCCCAGAAGCGACGCAGGAAGCATCCGAACTTCCGGTCTTCTCAGACTAAATCCTTCTCTGACCGGACCTTCCCCTCATGCCCTGAAGCAGCAGTCATCACAAATCACTGGCGCCACGCAAACAAACGAGGAAGCCTACACGTGAGTCGTAAAAACATTAGCACATGTTCTACAGCAATTCTCACAGGGTTGTGGAGATGCCTTTCTGGAAGAAAACGCACCTTGCTTCAGGACCTGGCGCTAACTCCTTTTTGAGCATCAACTGAAGGCGCTGCAACTGCCTTCCTTGTGCTTGTCTTTGACCATCCCGGGCAAGCAACGGTTCAGCTGAACTGTACAACAACAGAGCCGTTTCATCTGCACAGCAGCCCGCTGGTCGCCTTAGGGGGGAGCTCCTCTTTCATGGGCTCTTTCCGGGTGTTTTTGCGGCCTCCCGGCGCAGAGCTGCAGCCTCCGTGACGGGGCGGAGCTGCTCACGTCGTGGGAGGTCGAAGACGATTGGTCGATGCGTCGGGTTGTACTCCGAGGTGCAGGTGGAAGCATTCACAAACAGGGTCGCCTCATCTGTGGTGCAGCCGTGGTCTTCATGGAGGTGGCCAGCCACCACCACCTCCAGGGTGCAACACAGGCGATGGCGAAATTGAAAAACGCATGTCCCAGCTTTGGCAGAAGCATGCATGTGAGATGAACTCTCTCCCGTTGTGAGTCCCGAAAATAACACTGACTAAGGATTGGAAATAAGAATACCCGGCCGAGATAGCGCGGCTCTGGACAACTTCCAAGAGGTCCTGGCATCCGACCCGGCCATGACGGCAGCGGTCTCCATGACCAGCAGGCGGCCCGTGCACCAGAAGGATGTCCGTATCCTCCGGGATGGCTTCCCACTTCTGGCGGATCTCCCGGCCTCTGGGCAGATTGAAAGCCCAATCGCAGAAATCCGGCTGCCATGGTGTCCCATAGACTTTGTACCCGAAAACGTCCAGGGAAGAATCTTCCAGATATGTGCAGCCCGTTAGTGAGCTCCGGGCCTTGTGGCAATCGTATGCACCGGCCCTGTGAAATCGTGCGGCACCGCGTGTCTTGTAGTACTGCTCATGGAAGGTAATGTCGTGGTTTCCGGCAATGACAATTTTCTCTTGTGCTGGGTATGCTGAAAGCCACTCACCAAAGCTTCTCACTTGCTCCGGCTCGCCTGTGTTCGTGAAGTCACCTCTGCAGAAGATGAAAACGGCACTAGTCGCGGAGGTAGCGAAAGTTTATGTCCCCAGCGCAAGAAGTCTTGTCGAGGCATCTGACCCAAGTAGCTCCACAGAAACACAAAGAACAGGTTTCACTTCCCGTACAAGTGCACATGTGGTGGAACTGGCAGTACTTCGAAAGCACCCCGTACACGGCAAGGTACTCGGCATCGCTGCCGCACAGGTTCGGTGGAAAACTCGGACTTTTTTGCATCCTGGAAAACTCGGACTAAAGCGAAGAACCCACGCCACTACCGGTGAAGCAACCTCGAAATTCTGACAAGCTCACCCAACACTGACGGTGAACGGGGATCGCCAGTCGTTTGCCTCCCACCCACTCATTGATCCCTTGCGGCTGTGCCTGCATGTAGGAGCACATCGGCTGGCGGACGATGCTCCCGTGGAATGAGGTCATGCATGCCATGGGTATCACCTGAAGACATTCCGGAATGTTGCATCAAAAGCGCATGCATGTTTGCACGACCACTTGCTGACATGGCACTGAAGCACACGAACCTGATGTGGCCTTCAGCTTTCTCTTGGCTCCACGGATACGGTACCACGGCAGCACCTGCCGGCGCCCAGGAGAGGCTGTTCACCAGCACGAGGTCCTGATCTCGTCAGGCTCGAGCCGGAGACAGGAAGCAACGACGATGGCAAAAGCTATGCTTCCATGGCGTGGCCCGTCCTCGACACGGAAGTCACCTTCCGCGCCATCGTCGTCAAATTCAACATTCCACGTCCCATCTTCATTGTCCAACGCGACAATTCCAAGACCCCGTCCATGCTTGAAGACCCGCGCTCCGATCTCCATGGCGCGCTTTCAATGCACCACCTGCAAGCCACGAAGTCTGAGCCCACTTGCGATTATGAGAGATACCGCGCTGATGCTGCAACATGATTTCAGCCGAACTCAGCTTTCTCTCGTTTCTCACCACTGCCAACCTGCCGCATCCGATCTAGCTCGGATTCGCGTACATATGTCGACGACACCCCAGACTGCTCGTCAGCAACCCAAACGATAGAGGTGGTGGGATCCCTGCAGATCGGGCACCTGTGCAAGCCCACAGCGCAAGCCTCACAAGCGTTTCGACCAAGCAGGAAACTGTCAGTGTACTGCAAAGATACTGGACATCTTGACACCTGCCCTTCCCTGCCTCGCACAGACACAGGTGCCGGCAAGGCTGGCATAACATCCGACGAGGGCCATCCAAACAGACCACGCAAGGCTGCCGTGATGGTCGATCTTCATCTCCATGCAAAATACCAGGCGTGGAAAGAAGCAGCTTCTGGCAAAGGACACCACATCTGTGAGACATAAAGAACATGTCCATACCACGGCGGCCCAAGTCAGCAATACCGAACTGCTTCTGCAAACTGTGAATCTGCGGATCGGTCCAAGTCGTTCCAACTCCCTGAATATCAACGCACAGCTCCTGACCTCCGGAGTCTTGAAAAGTGAAGTGGCTGAATGCGGCAGCAACCTACAGGGCACTGCAGTCTTAGGCCTAGAAGCCTAGGCCTGAGAGAGAAAAAGCTTCAACTTGCACTTTGGGCATCCGCCACCTCTGCAGCCTGGCCGCTCTGAGAGCCAACAAAGCCATCATTGCCATTCAACTTGACGTAGCTGCCTGGGATGTAGCGTTCGGCTGTGACGTAGCGGCACCCAGAGTCTTGTGCCTCGTCGCTGATCTTGAGGACATAAGCTGGAACAAACCTCACCTTGGAACACTCCGACTCCTTGACTTTGTCGATGGCAGCATTGAAAGCTTTGGCAAATTCCTGCGCCCGACGATGGTTTTGCAGAAAGAACTTGTGCACATCCTCGGCCCTGCATCCAAGAGTCGCATTTGATAGCAAAACCCACAAACCGTCCATGCTGTGCTCACACAACAAGACAGGAGCGGCCTGTGCTTTGCGACAAACTTGCTTTCCTTCACGACTAAATGAAATCTAGAGCCGGACACCGCATCTTCAGAGTACCAGTGTGCACTCCGGGCATGAAAGGCATATCCTCATTTCCGCGATACTACACCATGCTTCACACCCCGTGATCATGCGGAAGCCAACCCATGCCTTCGATTGCCGAGGTTCGAAGCGCCCCCTGTGCAAATGGCTGGTGATGCAGATACCTCAGGCATCTCACACAATACAACGGGACACCGCCCGCAGCGCGGGAGCCTCACGATGCCTACATCAACGTGCCACTCGTCTTGATTACCCTGTGTTTTACCAAACCTTCGCACCCCACCACAATGAATCCTCGACGAAGCGGCACGAGGCGGGCGTCTCCACACGCACGCAGTTCCTCCTCCCCTCTCTGTATCATCAGCCAGGCCCAGCCTCAATAAAGAACGCCCAAAACTAGGGGCCCCCTCGCTTTGATGAGCTTGATGCTTCACCGCTTTGCCAAGGCCAAGTGGCACGGCCGAGCGCGGCTTCGGAGCTCGGATGCGCTCCCTCGCCATGCGTCGGGTGGCTCTAGGTCCTGCCGGGATAATAAACCAACAGTGCTCAGAAGAACACAACATGGGCTCTGGGATCATGGTTATGAACGCAACATGCTTGGCAACACCGTCCTTTGCAGGAACGCGGGTCAGGGCCTCCTCGCCAAAGCCGAGCAGTGAGCCGTGAAGAGTAGACACCTTGTGCAGCCGCAGCACTTCAAGCACCCACCCTCTCTTCAGATGGAAATTTCACAACCAGGTGTTCTAGAATTCTCTTGCTGAGGCCACCGCCGAAGTACCTAGCTGGCCGAATATGGACTGCAACTGTTCATGAACGACTTGACAATCATGAAATGTGCCGCCACCAAGGAGTGCCAAGCTCTGCAGCATCGACATGCCAAAATCACCGAAGCCAACCGTGTGCAAAATACACATGTTGCCAAATTCCTGACGGATTGCCCGCATAACATTTTCAATACAGGCTGTGGGACGGTGCTCCCAAATCACTTCGGTAGGTTCACCATCGCTCAGAAGGATGCCAATCGTCATTCCGCCGGATACCAAGCTTCGGAAGGCTGCGAGGGCTTGCAGGTATCGCCCGGTGCCCTTCGGTCGAGTCGCCTTGCAGACTTCCCGCACCAATTCTTGCAGACGCTGGTCCACTTCCCGCCTGCAGCTGCAAGTCGGGTCCGCCCGCAAACGTGGGCACATGCACCAAGAAAACTTGCCCGGGCCTCTCAAAGCACACCTTGAAGGTGTCGTCAAAGGTCACCAGAGAACAAACGATTCCATCCATTCCCAAGATTGCTTGCAGGAGATTCTGCACCGCATCAAACACCATCTGGATTCTGTTCTCGCACTCCATGCTCCCAGAGTTGTCGACGAGAAAGACCACGTGAGTAGTTGATGCTGTCTTTCCAACCTAGCAAACCGCCGCCACACAAAGCATAACACTGCATGGGCAGTACAACCAACTCGTGCATGTCTGTATGATCGTGAATGCTCTCGCTCAGTGACACCCATCCTGTTCGTTGCCCTCCTGCTTGTTGACCTACGCTCTGTGGAGACCAAAGTCCACTGTATCTCTGACTGCCTCTTGTTGCTTGCTTGCTGCTTGCTTGATGGCATAAACCACTGGTCGCACACATCAGCCGAAGTTCGGGGAATCCTCTCCCGGGGCCGCAACATCTCCCCTTGTCCTTTTAACTATGCATCCGTCCATCTGTCGCTCCTCTACCTACTCATATCCGACATCCATGTTGCCAAGACTGCATTCCTTTGCGAGGCACTGGGGACGTCCTCCTTCTCTTCTTCGCTGGCGCTTTCGGTGGAAGCATCGCCCCGGCCATGATGCAATCCGGGCCTTTGTGTTGAGGAACGTGCGGGGCGACATAAACTAAACCTGCAGACTGCCACAGCTTGAGCACTCAAGGGTTCACCAGAGAGAAAGACTGAAGTCACCCCTGCCTGCCCCCAAGAACCAAGGGAAGCCACATTTACAGGAGCTGCTTCTTGTTCTGGGCTAGTGGAAGCGTCTGGCAGTGTGGGCTTACAGTAGTGGCCAAGTTTGTCCCTGAGCAACATGACGGGAACGAACCAGATTTTGCGAAGCATCAACGTGAACTTCAGACAAGATGGTGGCCTGGTCACAAGAGGCTTCGGGCAACTCTCCCTTGGCTTAGGGCCAGGCCTTAGGCCGAAAAGAGTTGATCGCGGACCTGCACGACTCGCACGCCCGCCTCCTCCCAACGGTCGGGGGAGTCTGCCGCGGTCTCAAATATTCGAACATCACGGTCTAAGTAGAGAACACGGACAAGGCCCGGTCCCGAGATTGCAGAAGACAGGAGTGGAAGGCCGAGGATTACAAGACCGCCCCGCTCGATCTGCACAGCGAAATCTTTTGGACAATCCTCTGCCTGATCGACAGCCTCAAAGCTGCCCTCTGCTGTGAAATAAACACCTGATCCCACCACTTCCCCGTAGTTCATGACCCGACCGGCTCCAGAATCAAAGGCCTGGCCAGCCTTGTTGCGAAACAGTGGGCGCAAAAGCTGTGCATTGGCTTCCCAGCCAGGAGTTCGGCCCTGAATGTACGCCACGCGCCACAAGTCCTCTTGGAGCGTGCTGGACCCAAGTAGTTCCGCACGGCATCGCACGCGCGCCTGGCCAAGTTCCGCGATGCACTCGTCCACGGTCTTCCGTATGTCAGCATCGAAACCATTAGCTTCCGCAGCAATCAGGAGGTCTCGCAGCTTTTTGGCGCAGGCCGGCGGCTCAGGTGGCCCAAAACTAGGCCACGGAAAGTACACCTCAAATTTTGGCAGCCAGCTTGAGCTGCCAGAATCACTGGCACGTCGCTTGTATCGATGACTCCCGCGCTGGCGTTGGTGATGCTTGTGTCGCCACAGCAGTCTTGCGGCACATGCGCTCAGGCCAACACTGCAGAAACTGGCTCCGGGGAATACCGCTATCCTGGCAGGCACAAAGTTGACATCTCCCACTTGCGGCACCACAATCGGGGGAGAAGGCAGAGACTGGCAGGTGCAGAACACCTGCATCTTTGAGAAACTAGGCTTGGGCCACACCGCTAGGCTGGCCAAGCGTCTCTGACACATCTTCGCTCCCAAGCTGATTTGGTGGATGCAGGTCTTTTTCTGCCCGCAGCGACGTCAACGGACTGTCTGCAGGCAAATTGGCGCCGGTTCACGCGGCATCTGAACATCACCATCAGGAGCAGCCCCATGAAGTGCAGCAAAGGAGCTGGTGTTTCATGAACTGCAACGGATGAAGGCCGCCAGATTCATCCTCGGTGCGCATCATATCTTTCCATTGGGACCCCTTTCCTGCAAGCGAGCTTCTCCCACTCACCGGCTGCCAATGTGCATGCCTCAGGGCTTTGCTTTGTCGAGTTCTGCACGACGCTCACGCTCACGCGTCGAACCAGCGCGCACAACACTGCCTCGCACCAACTTGCCACAGCTCGTCCAGACGGTCTTTCGGACAGGTGCCGCGCAGCACGTAGAAGACTGCGATGCCTATGGCATATGTCATCTCTGTCAGGCACAGACACCACGGCCTCGGTCTTGGCTCTTCACATGGCGTGGAGTAGAATTGTGAACGAACGCCACACGACAATTTCCATGCGTCCAAGCCACAGTTCTGCCATGATGCCTGGCAGAAACTGCAGTCTCACTAAAAGGATCCGTGCAAATGTACGGCAGGTCTTCTTGGACTGAACTGCTGCCCTGCTGCTGTGCTTCGCAGGCAACAATCGCAAAGAACCGTACAGGGCGATTGTCCCACCTGTAAAGTGCCAGAGGGTATGGCGCCAAATCCATATCTCAAAGGCCTTCGACTGGGTGGAATACACCTGGATCGAAGCAAGCCGCATGCCCGATGGACAAGGGTTGAGCACTTCAACGCCAACAAAACTTCCTGCGGCATGGGGCAAAAGCGCAGCATGGCACCAACACTAGCAGAGCCGTTTCCCAAACAGTGGCGCGGAGGTAGAAGTCTAAGGTTGACAGGAACAGGGTGCCGGACGCCACGACGATGTCCACCCTTCCTGAGATGCAAATCAAAGATCATTTAAGAGGCCTTCATCAACATCATCTTCGTGGAACAACGTGGAGCAACGGAACAACAAATTCATGGCTTGATGTCTCGTGTCCGTAGAAGGAGCGCTGCCCGCGGCGGATGAAAAGATAGTCCGCGCTGTATGACGTTAGCACTACCTGGACACGCAGAGCTCACGCAGCAATTTGAACACACCCTTTAACACATACCCGTGACCCACTCTGCAAAAGGCGAATGATGATTCATTCCACTCCGCGATGCCAGGGTGTATGTCACAGCCAGGCAGAAATACAGGATCATCTGCAGCATGTTGCCTTGGTCCTGCAAGTGTTGCACACCCCTCCCCTGCGATGCCACTCAGCCACCCTCACCAACACATTTCACATCCTTGAGATCCGCATACTGTAGAAGGCACCACCAAACTGCCCAAAAGGCGGCTGCTGCCGGAGCGAAGAGGAAGCAGCTCACTCCAACTAGCCAGTGGCTGCTCCAGTGCTTACAAGAATGCGACTTGAAGCCAATCACCTGGGCCAGTGTTCGCTGCATGACAGCGCCGGCATTCCCTCGCAGCTTTGTCGAAGTTTGTGCCGAAACGCTGCAGCCAAGAAAGGTTCAGAACCTTTAGCTTTTTTTGCCATGCTGAGAACCCCAAATGCTTTCTACCGCCTGCTTAGACGCCTTCAATTAGACTTCCGGTATTACCCCCCCGCCCGCCCCCCCCCCAAAAAAAACTTGTCTTGCCCCACCCCGCCTTGGCTTTGGCTCCTCTCTCAAACCGTTGGCCAGCTCGGAGGCGGTGGAACCCGCGCCCGGCTCCACCGAAGGACCCGAACTGAGAGCCAGAGCCGGTTCGCAAACTTATACAGACTCTCTCTATCTATCTATGTCTATATATATATATATATATATACATACACCCTCAAGCTGCAAGCTCAAGTAAGCTCTGGGCGCTTGTGGTGCCAGCAAGGAGCTGATGGATTCGTCCAGCAATTTCAAAGCTTTGGCACGACGAGCATCGTACTCCTCCCCATGCTCTGACCCAAACAGCAAGTGCAATGCTCAAGTCTCAACCAGGGCGTTACCTTGGAACCGGGTGCGCCGGGAAGTGGATCCCCAGCTTGCCTGAAGCCCCGGTAGCTAAGCAGCTAAGCCTTCATTCTTCAGGCGCAGCGTCCCATCTTTTGCCGAGTGACACAGGCCACGCAGGCGGGGCAGGCCAGGGGGTCGAAGCGGTGGCTGCGCTGAGACCTCGCAGAAGAACATCGGAGAACATCTGAACAAGTCATAGGATTTGTGCATCTCCAACTTGGCTTCAAACTCATGCCCGGAGCAGAGTTCCAGAGCCTTTCGACCGCAGAAGGTCTCACCGCTTAAATTGAGCTGCTCAAGGAACGAGTGCTGAGGCTCTGACACGGCTCCACCGTCCTGTACACGACTGGGATCGTAGACGATGGCCTCGCAGATCCCCCCACCCAAAAAACGCACCACCGCCAGAACAACCTCCAAGACTACAACCACCTCGTGGCTTCGACGGCAAACCTTGGAACCGTCCGGATGCAAGTTGGCAGCGACAGGCCTCCCCCTTCTCTGCATCCTCCTCGAAAGCATCAAACATGGGAAGCTCTGTCGCCCTACTGTCCAGACATTCAAGTACGAAAGTAACCGTGGCAATCGCTCGCGTCCTCCGGCTGCCGTATTCGCAGAAGGCCAGGGGCCGCTGTGGAGGCCAAGTTGTGGGACAGGGCCTGGCATGCGAAGGACCATTGACCATTGTGCAGGAGCCAGTGCCCTCTGAACGTAGCATGATGCGCGTGCTGGACTGCTCACGATGTCGGACAAGCAGCTCCAACTGCACTGACCACCGGACGCAAAGCTTGAGGAAACAGATTTGCCTGGCGCAGCGCACAGAAAAAAAACGGCAAGAGAGTTGCCACTGTCTTGGATGATCTTGGTAAGCCGGCGGCGAAAACAAAGTCTGGCCTGCAAGTTCGCGCAGCTGGTGGCCGACGCAAGTACTAAGCAGATGTGACTGAAACCACAGACCAGCTACACAGGGACAAATCAACTGAGGCTAGGGACGAATGGTCCCCATGCGCTTTGGCATGGGGAAACCTAAGGCGCGAAGAGGCGAGGTCCGCGCAAGAGCCAGCAACATCTCGAACGAGAACGGCACCAGTGCAGGTAGCGCAAGTGAAACCACGCCTGGCCAAGGCCCCAAGGCCCCAAGGCCCCAAGGCCCCAAGGCAATGCACTCCCCACAAAAAAGGGAAGCAGAGTCTGGCAGAGTCTCAGACAGTCTGGGGTCACCACGAAGAAGAAAGCCAAGGGGGCGAAGGGCCACTCAGGGAGCAGCCACGCAGGCCCCAGAAGCCTCGGCTCGAGGCTCGAGATCGGCCGGCTACCTTCTGCCCTGAAGTGCTGAGGCGAAGCACCCCAAGGCCACGCAGGACGAGACCTTCGTGCGCTGCGTGCGGCTGCGTGCGGCTGCGTGCGGCTGCGTGCGGCTGCGTGCGAGCGTGCTCTCTGCACGGCTCCATGCTGCACTGCCGCACTGCGCTCTCTGCAGCAAGGCGGCGAGGCCGAAGGGCAGGTGCTGGCCTGGAGGAAGACGAAGGCGGTGGGCTGCCAACCGCTACCCCGGGCCAAGGCCCGTACACTGCAAACCCCACGGCTTCGGCACAAGGGGCAAGACCTGTCCATTAAGTACCGAGCGCGTGCGCGAAGCTTTGCAGGACTGCAAGTAGCGTTCTGCGTGGAAAGGAGCCTTGCTAAGCCCATGTACAAGCTGCATCGGAGGCGAGAGCAACTCAGAACATGCCCCACCTCCAAAGGGTAGGCCTGAGTCGCAGGAAATGGGGCAGTGTCCCAACAAGTCCATGTATGCTCGAAGCTAGGTTGCCGGGCATGCCGCAGGCCAAGCGCCAGGGCGACAGTCAAACCACAGCAACTGAGCAGCAACGACTGCGATGAGCTGAAACACATTCCACCCTGATGGTCCAAGTTCAGGGCCCCCGTGTGGGGAGAAAGAAATCCTGCGCAGAGCACGAACCGTGGCAACTCCCGAACGATACCACAAGGATGGATGACGTCCTTCTCCCTGTCGGTTCGAAACACCTGCCACGTACCACGTGCCTCTGCCATGTGCTGTCACGAACCGTCAGGCACCGGCCTCTACGACTTCCCAGAAAAGAACCACCTGCAGTGGCCATGTGAAGCGATTGTAGGTGCATCGACTGCACCAACTGCAACGAGGATCGCACAACAGACGAAGCCGCACTGGCAAAAGCCAAATAAAGGCACAGTGCTCGAATCGACCTCGAAGGATCAAACTTCTGTCCGGTTGAACAGCTGATAGCACACATGCCGCCGGGCTCTGGCAGCGTCATACAGTCTTTTTCCGCTGCGGCCAGGCTTGCGGCTCGTGGTTCGGGTGTCCGGGGGATTTCCGCGATTACGAAAAGCGCGTCCATCTCATCACAGCAGCGTCTCGTGCAGTCGTAGTACCTCAGCTTGGCCCATTGGCACGATGCTTTGTCTGCTTTCCGAGCACAGTCTTTGCCGGCGAGCAGCGTGTAGGGCCTCGCTGTGATAGAACGGACAACCCAACCCGTTTCCGCCAGTTGCTTGCGCAAGTGGTCTTCTGTCGTGCGGCGAGGACCTGTCCATCCATATCCTGCATTTCCTGCCAGGCTCAGAGACGAGAGAAAGAGAGGGGAGGCACTGCACAAAAGCAAAGGCGGTCCATCGGAGAAGGCATGGAGAAGCAAACGGCCGCCCTCTCTGACACTTGCGGCGGTGGCACGGAGCGCGTCGCGCTGCTCCTCGTCGTCACCTAGGCTGGGTGGGGCGAAGGCTCACACACGTGTCCTTCAGCGTTGTGTTTGCCCTGGGGGCCTGGCCAATTCCGTGGAAAACAGCAAAATCAAGGACGGTGTCGTATGGGAGGTCCGTAATTTCCGGGACTTCGCTCAGTGCAAACACATCGGCTTGGTAGACCTGGATGGCGGTCGGACATGGCATTTAGCAGCTGGCATCGCAGCACCCCTGCCACCGATGCATCTACCAAAGTTGAACTGCGGCGGAGCAACGCGCATTGACCTCAAGAGGACGACATGCATCACTGTGTTGACATAGGCACAAAGCCCACCGCACTATCCTACAGTTGTTTTGCCGCGATGGCCAAATAATCTACTGGTAGTTGTAAGAACAAACTCGCTACACTTGAATCCCAACTGCGGTCCCAGTGGTGCCAATCGCCAAAGAGAAAAGCCTTTCAGGCATGTCCCAGCTGCCCTGACATCTTCCCGGCTGCATGCAATCGTTCGCGTGCAAGAGTCACAGCAGCTGGCACAATATCGAAGGCTGTGACGTCGAAACCGTTTTCTGCAAGGAAGACTGCCTTAGATCGAGGGTTTCCAGAGGGACGGCTTGGCTGCGACATGCTGTTTCGCCAAGTAAACAAAATCACTGATCACGACTGGTTTGCACTTGTTCAGCCACCCGGCATTCTCTCCGGTTCCACAGCCAATGTCGAGAATCCGAGGACCCAACACTTCGCCTGACCAGCCGGCCACGACTCTGCAACCTCCAACCCAACACTGAACTTGGTCAAGCAGCCATCAGCCAGTGCGACAGCCAGGGCCGGCTGGGGAATTCCCACATCCCAGGGGGCACCCTCAAAGGCCTCCAGGGACTCTCCGTTACACACAGCTGGCTGATGGAATATCTGCTTGGAGCAAATCCTCGTAGGCTCTCTCGAAGAAACTCAGTGGTGGAGCGCGATCCAGGATGCGCCCCGAGTCGGGTGGGTCCATGGCCAAGCCAAGAGGGAACAGGCACTTCCTTCTGAGTCGAAAGCTCTGTCTGATTACATAGATGCATACAGACGAACTTACATGCATACATACATACATAAGTGGATACGTACAAATTCACATGTGCATGTGGATAGGTAGGTAGCTGCTAGCTCTATAAACAGATAGATAAATACATTGCGGCCATGTAAGCGTGTCGTCTACAAACAATCTCAGAACAGATTGATGTACCGCAATTTACGTCAAGATGACCCACACCCACACAGCAACCTCTTGTGCTTTCGAGGAGTCTGGAAGGAACGAACTAGTTTGGGTGCAAAGCTTCGCCTTGCATTCATAAGCATTGAAAATGTGAACAAGGCCTCGGGAGGTTGCAAACTGGTCTGCCATCCCAAGGGTTGCCCAAGGTGCAACATGCAGACTGAATTAGGAGGGCCCGATGCAAGCGCAGCTGACGGTCGGGACCATAATTGACTTTCAGCAACGTTTGTCACGCAGTGACCTCAGTGCTCGTACATCTGGGAGTTGTTTACGTGCTAGCTCACACGACGTTTCACCACCGCGTGATCAGGACAGCAGAAAAACGCGGAAGATGCCGGCACGAGAAGTCTGAAGAAGTCTCTTGGCGGGGGGTTGCAGGGAATTTGTGAATCCGGGTGGCTTTCATTGTCGCGATCATGGGCAGATGGTCGTAAGCTTGAATGTCAGGCACGGTCTCATAGGAGGCCAAAGCAATCTGCACAGTGCTGTGCTTATACCAGCCAACACTGTCCAGCCATCCAAACCTCAAGTTTTCAGGGATACGACAGCAGACGGTGACTCCATCACTCTATCGAGCTACTGAGCTACTTCGCAGCTACTGCGCTTCAGGGTGCATCAGGCCAATAGCATCGGAGTTGGTGCGTCCAGGGGGCTGGAAAAAATGTCGCCCCGAATCTTTGTCGGAAGCTTCCGTTTTAATTTTTCGCTGAAGCCACTTGCCATCCTCCTTCCAATTAAAGTATGCCGAGAGCAGCTCCGTGTGCAATACCTCTGCGCCGCCCCCGTCATTTAAAGCTGAACCTCCTCTCCTCAGCGGTCGTGGCATCAGTACGATTGGAGTTAGCTGCTGAACCCCTTTGGCACACGTCCCTCGAGAGAGAGTCAGGGAGAGAGAGTCAGAGAGAGAGCCAAAGAGAGAGTCAGAGAGAGAGTCAGATAGAGAGTCAAAGAGAGAGTCAGAGAGAGCGTCAGAGAGAGAGAGAGAGAGAGAGAGAGAGAAACAGAGAGATAGAGAGAGAGAAACAGAGACAGAGGAAGAGACAGACAGACGGGACCACATGACCTGCGACGACAGAGCCAAGCCAAGTAATTGATGCCATTGCAAGATCCCCCACACCGTGCAACACCCCAGGGTGGCACAGCCTGTACGGCTTGGCAGATAAAGCTTCATTAAAGACCTCTCGCTGTCTGTCCAGGTCACCTGCCAGCCCAATGCTGCGAAACATCGCCCAGTCGGCTGAAGGAGACGAGATCCAGCAGGGTCAACCGGCAACCTAGCTGTGCTCCCAGCATGGCCTGGCCCACACGCACGGATGAAGACCCCGAAACTCGAAAGCTAGAAAACCGAGCCTCAAAGGGCTCGACTCTGTAGAATGGCCACGGGACTTCAAGCCGGGAGTCCACGGCGGCATCGATCGTTAACCAAAACCTCATGTTACTCGTACATGGACTTTGGAACAAGACAACTGGCACTGGAAGTGATCCCTCCTGCGGCCGGGCGGCATGTCTTTCATTTTCGAGCTACATTCGGAAAGAGTGTATATCTGCCCCCGAAGGTCACGCCCGGAATACGTCAAGGAGTCTTTCTTCAAAAGCTCCAAGCGCTTGGCCGGATCAGTAAAGCAGTCTACAAGAAAGCGCGCGCCGCTTTCAGTTAGTTCGAACTTCCCCTTCTTCTCTGATACATAGCCTTTCATATCCTCGAATGCAACCAATCGATTGTTGAAGTCTCCCCAAATCAATGCTGCAAACTTCTGACTGCCACGCTTCGAGACATTCAGCATGCGTTCCAAAGCTTGCAACTGTCCGAGCTTTGACTCGTCGTTTGTGTCGAGATTCGCGCCCAACAGCATCAGATCCACGTCGCTGCCATCGACATGCAGCAAGACTTCCTGCTTCAGAATTGCCTTGAAGGAGGGCTCGAACTCGTTCTTCCGCGCAGACTTGCAGGTAAGCGATAGCGTCTCTGGGAAGCAGTCGTGGTGATTGATGGAAGAATCACTTTTACTCTCTTTGACCAGTCGACGACTAACAGCAACATGCATTGAGACGTAGCGTAGCCCATCACCGGCACTCTTTACGAGCTGCGCAGGTATCTGCCGAATCAGGAGTGATGGATCATCCTCATTGAACACATACTCGTTGGCTTCAGATGTCTTCATGGCTCGTCTGAGCAAGCAGCGAAAGTTCTGGACATCGTCTGGAGCTATGCAAACATCAGTCAAATACAAAGCTATCACATCGCATTTCAGAACAGAGCAAGCCATGTCACCGTAAAGCAGCTCGTGAAGCGAGTCGATGGTAGGGAGCTTCCGGTTTACTTTAACGAACCCAAGCCAGACCTTAAGCGTTGTGCCTTGTCCGACGTGCAGCATCACCATAGAGCGCATGGGGAGGTGATACTGGGCCCGCAACTTCCATTCACTTTGCCAATGTACAATATCCCCAGAAATCGTATTGCTTTTGCTCAAGCCAACTCCGTCCGGCCACCCAAGCTGCAAGTACAAGTTGGTGCAGCCGTCGTCTTCAGCTATGCCATGCTGAAAGGCATGCCCATCCGCCCAACCGAAATAGGTGCCTCGAACATCATTCATCAACAGGTCCATATTCACGTACTGGAGTGAGTCCAAACAAACCACCTCCTCCAACCTCATGCGATGCTTAAATGCATCCGACAGTACTGTCTCCAGCGGTGTGTGCTTGTATGAAGGCATTGGGATGTGGAAAGAGAATCTAGGATTCCGTGTTGAGGCAAGGTCCGCAGTCATGTGAAACATCTGCAGCAGCTTACCATGCGCAGGGGAAACTTCGCACTGCTGGCCGGCTATGTCACGCCCGGAATACGTCAAGGAGTCTTTCTTCAAAAGCTCCAAGCGCTTGGCCGGATCAGTAAAGCAGTCTACAAGAAAGCGCGCGCCGCTTTCAGTTAGTTCGAACTTCCCCTTCTTCTCTGATACATAGCCTTTCATATCCTCGAATGCAACCAATCGATTGTTGAAGTCTCCCCAAATCAATGCTGCAAACTTCTGACTGCCACGCTTCGAGACATTCAGCATGCGTTCCAAAGCTTGCAACTGTCCGAGCTTTGACTCGTCGTCTGTGTCGAGATTCGCGCCCAACAGCATCAGATCCACGTCGCTGCCATCGACATGCAGCAAGACTTCCTGCTTCAGAATTGCCTTGAAGGAAGGCTCGAACTCGTTCTTCCGGGCAGACTTGCAGGTAAGCGATAGCGTCTCTGGGAAGCAGTCGTGGTGATTGATGGAAGCATCGTTGTCAAAGTCTCGTACGTACTTGCACTTCACGGCTACATGCATGGAGACGTGGCGTAGCCCATCCTCGTCAGCCTTGACTAACTGCGCCGGAATCTGACGTATCAGCAAAGCTGGGTCATCCTCATTGAAAACCTTAGACCGCAGACATGATGCATTTTCCGCAAGAGCTGACTACAAAGAGAAAACCTTTGTGAATCCGACCAGCCCTTCCTCGAGCTGAAGGCTTACATCTAGCGATCTGGGACATGTGATCCTGCGAGAACAGCATGCCACGACACATACTCCGAAGCGCGGTCTGCTCCCATGGCATTCCTGCAATGTGAAAAGCTACACCTGTTGGCTTTTTCTAACTCAACTGCAGAGAACAAGGAACGAACCAACGATCCTCAACAGACTTCGCAAACCATTCATGCTGCTGGGGTGGATGAACAAGTCCGTGAGGAAAAGAGCCAGGACATCAGCTTCATCTGCAGTTCCTGTGCGACAATTGTGTCACCATGCCAGAACACAGCGACACAAACATACGCCCAGTACTGCGCACAGACATGGCCTCCTTCCCCTGTAAAAAGTAGCCGCTCTATGGAATGTACAGTTGGTATCTTGTCGTCCAGCTTCACGAAGCCCAGCCATATCCGCAATTCTGTTGACGCCGATGCCCCTGTGCCTGACACAACGTCGAAACAACCTTGAACCCGCTCAATGCTGCCGAGACTGTATGACGGCCTCGCAAGAACTCCTGCAAGTCCACACTGGACCCATCAAGGACCACGCGCAAAAGCTCGTCATCGGTGTCTCCTGCTTGGAGGCCCTGCAGTAACCTTGATGAAACGAAGTCAGGGACACAGCAACGTAACCCGTCCACATCCAATACCTTCCGAGGCACTGCAACAGCGTTGACGATTGGATGCGACCCGTGGGAGCAGCTTGGTGCAGCAAAAATCGTACTCGGTCCATCTCACGGGGCTTGGGCCCAAAACGGTCCTTCGAGCCACCATGCAAGCAACACGACAAATCGTGCTCGCACATGTCCGCACCACTGCATGCTCGACGAAAAACTTGCCGAGTTTACCGGTGGAAAAGACCGAGCTCCATGCCAAAGTCGTTCCAGCCTCTGAACCTGACAGGCACCATATCCAGCATTCGCAGTCTTCAACGCGGAATGCATTCAGCTGCTGGCCATCCAAACAATTGCAAGCGTCATAGCTACGCCACCTTAGAAGCTGAGAGGCGTGGCTTCAGACTGGGGACTGACTGCGTGCGGAGCTCATGCTGCACACCCACCAGCATCGAGGCAAGGACGAAGCATGCTGGCTTCGAACAAATGAGCCGTCACCAAGTTCCAAACTCGGCATGACATCTTCCAGTCTGAACGAAACAGCACAACAGCTGCCTGAGCTCGCTTGCCGAACGGAAATGGCAACGAAGCGATTGGGCTGAAGATTGTGTGGTGTGGCACCTTAACCAAACAACGAAGATTTCGTTTGCTGGACGGTGCAAAAATGAGGCTGACACCAATGCAAAGGTATCGTCCACGGTCATGGGCATCACGCCATGACACAAAGACATTGTGCCGACCTTACTCTGCGACAGGCTGCTATGCAAAAGCTGATGATGATGGAAAGCCCACATTCCAAGCCCACGGTCTGTCTGAGCGATGCGCCAACCCACCCAACCTGCACGAAACGTGGGCGCAAACAAGCTATCTGCCAAGAGCCGTGGTCACATGTCGTCACTATGCAATTCAGGATTGAAACAACGAGGTCGAGGCAAGTTTGCGTAGGACACAGGCAAACCCAACGCGTTGGCATTGTCGATGACATCTGACCTCCGGCCGCTGCCAAACAGTTCTGCGTGTTGCGGCCAAGCCAAGATTTATCTGAGCTGGGCACGACGTCCGCGCGTCCATGTACAGGGTGTTTTGGTGCTTGGTGGGCAACTATGTTCCCAAGCAGCGCTGGCGCGCTTGGCAGAAATCCGCATTCCTCATCTTGAGCCTAGAACTCCCCCCCCCGCCAACACTGAAAGAAATCATTCACGGACCTCTGTCTGTGGCCACATCACCTAACAGTTCTTCTTTGTTCTCAAGCACCTTTGGAACAAACCAGGACGCGGTCCCACTGCAACAGGCCCAAAACAACCAACGCGACACCCTGCGGCGGCAAGTTCGAGCTTTTAGGCATGAGGACGGGCTTTCAAGGGAGGCGACTTGGGATGAAGGGTGGCTGGGAGGGGTGCTTTTCCATCGACAAACAACGGTAAACAGATGAGGCTTGCTGCCAAGGAACGGGCAGCGAGGCGAGGCAAGCAGCGCAGACCACCGCAGGGCGGGCGCAGACGTGACCGCTGCCCGTGCGGCAAGCGAAGCAGCATGAGCGCGCCGAGCAGTCTGACGAATTCAGCGGTGCGCGGGGACCACCGCCCTCCAAATATGTTGCGGTCCTGTGCGGAACAGAATACTGCGGTGGGAGCAACTGGAGCAAACGAAGAGACGCGCAGTACAACAGCAGTAGCCACGAGACATGCAAGTCATAGGAAAAAATGCAGGAAACGGTGAGTTGGAGCTAGGCAGCGACGGCTTCGTCCGTTCCCAGGGAGCTGCCCAAGGATAACAACTTGGGCGCTGCCAAATCGGGGGCGGTTACCGACAACCTCAATGCAGCGTCCGTCGCTCGCGAGCACACCGAAATTGAGGTCACGGAGGGCGACGTGTCCGACAACCCGGGCGCCCGCTTGGCAAACTACAAAGGACCGGCTTTGCGCGCCGACAACCTAACACGCGCCCAAGCCGAGCAGTGGTCGCCCTATCCGGGCAACCTCCATAAGCTCAGCGCTTCGGGCACGTACTACGTAGCGCATCCATATCTATAACCGTCATGGCAGCGATGCACCCCACTCCTTGTGGGCTAACACGAAAAGGCAACCCTACGTGACGGAGTCCCAGCAATATTGTGCATCTGCGGCAGCTACTCAGCGCACTTGGAGGTGAGTGCACGTAGGCAGCGAAGGTCAAAGTAATCCGACGCTGTTGCGCACTTTGCTCTGTGCCCGTGCGAGTCACGAAGACAAAAACATTTCGCATTGAAGGCCACACTGGTAAATGCCCTACATCGGACCACGAGCTATGACCACGAAAACGCGACATGTTCAAGTTTTTGCGAAAAAAAAAAAATTGAATATCGCTTGACCTTGCTGTCGCTTGGGCTCACTGTCGCCATTGTGGCTGCGCAGAATGTGCCAGGCATTCTTCACCCTCAAATTCATTACAACGATTCACAACGTAATTACGCAGGAGCGAAAGAGCTCCCGCTGATTGTATCGCTCTGATACACATGTGGTAATCACAGCAAACAACTATGTCGCGGACAGCCGTGCTTTACGTATTCGACACGGAATGAAACAAAACCCGCAATCAAACTATGGAAGGCGTGTTTGCAACATCCTAGCTAGCAATATGCCAAGTTATGGCGTGAGCTTGTTGTTAAATTGAAGTCATCAAGGGCTGCGTTGGAATTAGCCGGCTTATCGGCTTATCGTTGAATGCAGCGAAGATTCACATGATCCCAACTGCCACTTCGCTGATGTTTTTTTTGTACATGCATCTTGACATCGCGCCAGCTTGAACAGCTTGACATATAAGCCAACAGAACTGTTGCGCGGCATTTTTGGATGGTCCCGCGACGCTGATGAAAGTTGGGAAAAAACGATGCGCTGCATGAACGCTCGTTCACTGCCCTCGGCCAGCCGTGGCCCCGAGCCACCGCATACCACCAGCGTCGAGAGCCCTCCGCTCGACTGCGCACTCGGCTTCGCCGAAGCCGAAGGGCCGAGCCGCCTGCCGCGGCGACCCTAAGCGAAGTAGCAACGTGAGGGCCTCGGGCTCCCGTAGGCCCTGATGACCGGAAAGGAAGTGGGCAGGAGCAAAAGGGCATGTGGAAAAAGAATCACAAAATGTTTGATCCGCGGGATGGGCGACCTCTGTTTTTTCTCCAAGGCACCTCTGCACTGACGTCCGAACTAGCAAGGTCCCAGTGCAGACCCGAGTCCAGGCCCGACTGCAAACATCTGCAAACCACGTTGCGTGAGGGACGCCGCTGGCGCGGAGTGGCTCGAAGGCGACACGCGCTGGTGGAGCTTAAACACCGCCGAAGCCACATGCCACAGAACATGGCAGGTTTGGAACTTGTTGGGTTAGCTGCTCTTTTTTCGCAAGCTGCCCGTGACCTCCGCGGAGGGAAAGGACACGGCTGACCATGGACGGCGAGTGGCACTGTCTATCCATGCTGGCACAGGTGCAACGAAGTGCATAGCCACAGCGCATTGAAAAAGGAAATGCCGAACCGATTCAGCATCCGAGCTGCCACACAGCCTGCAACACGGCGGAGCGCACAGCAGCTGGTTTGAGAAGTATCTTCACAGTTTCAGCTGCCTCCAGGCTGAGAGATGGCCGAATTGACGGGAGGGAAAATCTCTGCAATGTAAACGGTTCTTTGGGGAGTGACTAAGTCTTCATTTGAACACGAACATGCGGCCTCTGTTCGAGCATGCCCGAGCTGCGCCCGGTGTTCGCAGGTCTTGATGGCGACACCACGCCAGTGAACGGGGGAATCGCAAGGCATGACTCCTTCGCCTGCACAGCTGCTGGCCAGGAGGACGGCCCCACTTCAGCATCAGGATTGAATTTTGATGGCTGTACCAAGGATCTGCTGCGGAACGCTTCCGAAGCATCATGGCGCGCGCCCAGGCAATCGCTGATAGACGGTCCTCGAAACCCAACTCCAGTGCACAGCCAGTGTTTTTTTTCATCCAGGAAGCTTGCATGGAGTTGAGCTTTTCGTCGCTACACGGAGTGTAGCTCAACACCGAATGCAACTAGCGGCGGCATTCGAGTCCGTACAGGTAGCAACGGTGCATGCATGTGTAAGCCTAACGTGCTCAAGTCCACTATCAGCAAATGCATCTTGGAAGATCCTCCGGACAGGATGTGGTGAAATGTGGTGAAGATGCGCTCGACCATTATAGCGGTTACCCAGCACAATGCCCAGCTGCACGTGTTAGTCTGCAAACTTTACCTCCGAACCTTGGGGCTGCAAGGGGCGGCGCCTGCCGAAGTTGTTCACGATCACCTTATTCTTGCCTTCATGTAAACATACTGGTCTTCAGAAGCAACTCACTCAAGCAGGGCTACAGCAACAGCAGCCTAACCCCAGGATGCTATAGCGACGCGCGTGTCATCAACGAAGGAGCGCAGAGTATGCGACGGAGGAGGGCTGAACGAACAGACCGGCTCGAGCCTCCGCTCTGAGTCACGTCCGAGCAATTCTCCCGGACGCAACTCCCACCCTTGCACCCGACTTCGCAATGAGGCGCCGCCTTCGGCTGCCCTGGCCGCTCACGGCGCTGCGCGGAAGCGCAGACGGCCGACACGGCAGCGGGGCTCAGGTCGATGCATACACGGGCCTTCAGTCGCTTATGAAACGCTCATGAGGCAGTCCGTCCGGAAGGCGGGCCGTGCCACAACAGTGGCTGTCACGCACAGCACCAGAGGTCCACGCCGACAACCGTGGCTGCCTCAATTTCGTTGTCTACGGAACAGCAAGCATCGGCGAGGCCTTGTGCTGCGACGCAACCCTCGTCTCCCCACTTACTCTCACTGGCCACCCTTTGCTCGGGTTTGATGCGCGAGCGGAGGTCGCGCTTGTTGAAGCATGCAGACGTGAAATCGTGTGCTACCCGGAGCTGACCCGCGGACAGCCTCAACGGCTTCTGGTCGTTGCCAACGCTGGGGGTCGCTGAAGCGACGAGTGCCAGCAGTCCTCCATGCCCTGCCCCGGCTCTGTGTCCAATGCGCCCCACCAAGTTTGCACGACTCTGCAGCCCAGGGCTTCGCGATGATGGTGGAGTGTGCTGTCGGTTGCCCTGCAGTGAGCCGTCGCAAACTCTGCGCTTCGCGTGTGGTCCATTCCGCCGCTGCCTCGTGCGCCACATGCGCTCCACTCGGGTGAGTGACGTGGTGGACCTCGCGACTACGTGCCCCAAGTCGGTTACCGGTGCGCTAGCACCCCGTAGGTAGTTGTGCGGACGTATAGATCGGCTGATTTGGTGCCCCATACGCGTGCAGGGATCCAACGCAAAAGCACAAACAATGTTTGGCAGCAGCCATCAATTTGTGTTTGGTCGAAGACGTTGCAAATCATCACGAGTGATTGTGCCGGATACCGTCGTTTGAGCTCGAAGGCATGGAGGATGGCCTAGGGGGGTGTACGTGCTGGGGGGGTGGGACCCCCTAGTATACATTTCCGTGCCGTTACTGCGTAGCCCGACCCCCCCACATTATATATTTCTGGCTCTCTTGCTGGTATGTCCAGGATCTGCCCGTGTATCGCCAACCCCCCCACAGAATACATTACGGACCCCCCCACATAATACATTTCCAGGCCCTGTGTAGTTTCAAGAAGTTGCAATGCCCGGTTCGCACGAACAGCGCAAGCAGGCATGCACAGACTCATGATTGCTACCGTGTCTGGAGACACTGCTCGGGGATTTAGGGTCTGGGCTACGGTGCCAGGGTTGTGGAAGACATGTGCAGGTGGGCTACGGCGTGGATGCAGCACAAAAGCAAAAAACATCCCTTGCCTTCTTTTTGCTCACCACTCGAGCTGCTGCTGCCGCTCGTCCCGCGAGCTCAGTTCATTATGATCATGCGGCGTCGCGACCGGGCAACTCTTGCAGCGGCGATGGCATTGCCTGCGACACCTCACGCAAGGACTGCAGGATCTTGCCTTGCGTCTGCGCAACAGCACCAGATCTAAAACCGTTGGACATAAGCAAAAAACGCCACTTCCGCAGTTCGTCTGCATATGCTGCTGTGTTCCGGCGCCCCGGCAGATGCGTTCCGCATGGGTTTGAACAGATTGAAGACCCAACAGACCCAACAGACCCAAACTGGGGCCAAAACGCATTTTCATGTAGGGTTGGGTCTGCGGATGGCATGTTGTTTTGCCTTTATGCCGGCCTTCCCAATCAGCAATTCCTTTGCTAGGAAGTGCGCGAGGCGGGCTGGCCTAGTGTCCTCCCGGGTTCGGTTTCGAGAGCCCTGTCATGGCTAAGCGTGCATCGAATTTGCCATGATGTACGGCATTGTAAGAACTGAACCAGCAGCAAGAATCCTGTCCTTGAACGACCATGAAGCATGGTCAGAACGTGAAACACTACACAACTAAGCAAAAAGCGTTTGTACAACTGCACAAGAATAACTACGACTACAACGTCAAGCCACTCACACTCACAGTTGTCCAGCACAAGCGTTCACATTTCACACGCTTCAGCGGCTTGGCACACGCTAGCGACAAAGGACACGTTGTTGGCAATTTCACGAGCACGATTGGTGACGGCGGAGGTGCAGAACAGCGTCGACAAACTCAACGTTCGCACCGATCTGGCTCGAGAACGCCACCTTTCTCGCAAGGCTTGGTGCGCTGAGCAATGAAGGAGAGCATGTGCAAGAGTGTCTGGGTGACCAGCACAAAACCGACAAGGTCTGGCTGCAATGCTTTGATGGCGAGCGCTTCGCCCATCACAGAAGGGGTGATGCCCACAACGAGCTAACCCCCAGTAGCGAGCATGTGCAGGAGACACGTGCCGGCCATAAACCACTGGGTGCAAGCCGAGGTGCGGCTGCCACTGTGCATAATCGTGCAGAGTTTCAATGCCGCGGACTGCAGCGGAGTACCACGCATTGGCATGCGAAACTAACACGGTACGCACATGGCGCAACCAGCGTCGAACCACTGATTGGCTAGCACCACGTCCTACACTCCAAGCAGCAGCTTTGCCCTTTAACCTTCGGGCGGAAGCAACGGCAGACGCAGCGGTACCCAGCCACACTCAAGCACTCACTCACTCATTCACGCACTGTGCTGGTGCTGCTGCGATGTTACCACCAACACAACTGCGGACACCGCAAACAATGGCACGGAAGCTGCATGCAGACTCGCAACTTTGCATGCAAGGCACAACGCCTGCAACTAGAGGCAACAACCAGCGCGAGAGGGCACACCACCAGCGCAGTGGATCACGGCGTGTATCGTGGCGACCCGACAGGTGCCGACGCATGCTGAAGATGCGCTTGGAATTGCAGCTGGCAAAACCGTGAGCGCGGGGTCTATGCAACCAAGTGGCTTGGGTCGGCAACCGACGTTCGGCAACACGCCGTGGATGTTTTTTTGCATGCTCCTTCTTCGCCCGTGAAGATCGGCTACCGAAACAAACGCCGGTGCATAACTTTGCATGCAAGGCACAACGCCTGCAACTAGAGGCAACAACCAACGCGAGAGGGCACACCACCAGCGCAGTGGATCACGGCGTGTATCGTGGCGACCCGACAGGTGCCGACGCATGCTGAAGATGCGCTTGGAATTGCAGCTGGCAAAACCGTGAGCGCGGGGTCTATGCAACCAAGTGGCTTGGGTCGGCAACCGACGTTCGGCAACACGCCGTGGATGTTTCTTTGCATGCTCCTTTTTCGCCCGTGAAGATCGGCTACCGAAACAAACGCCGGTGCATAACGCATGCTCCGGCAAGAACGTCACTGACTTGACGAAGCACCGGTGAAGTACCTGATCCCTCAGTTCCAGTTGTCCCTTTTCCGATTCGCTTGCTAACCGAGGTATATGTTGGTTGGCTGTTCATCGGCTCCCAAACATATATACATGTTCCCGGCATTGCACAGCATACTGCGGCAAATGTTTGCCAAGTGGCCAGCCTGTCAATGTCTTTTGGCCATCCGTCGCTTCAGCGCCAATCCAATCAGTCAGGGACAACCCTTCGACGAAAACCGCTCTCTGCAGACTTGAAAACCCACAGTACGTGGGGTGCGAGCAATATGTACACACGGAAAAAGGTTCAAGCACATCAATTGAACGCTTCGGCTGGCCATGCCGCCCCGTCCTGTTTTGCAGCCCCGCTACAACGACATGCGGCCTCATGACGGTGCGCAAGATTACGCGAAGTGGATTCGTACAATTGCTTTTGCTGCCTGCATGTGAAACAGTTGCACGTACACCAGCAGCTGCTTTCCACACAAAGTTGCGTTTCAAGCCATCAGCTTGCACTTGATGTGTTGAACATGCCAACCGTGCCAATCATGCAGTGCGCCTTGCACATGCATCCATACAATTTTTCATGCCGAGTGCAGCAAACGCGGTTTTGAGAATCAGAAACCAGAAGCTTCGGAACGAATCCACCACAGCGACGAAAACAGTTTGTTGTTTGCTCCACACCACATCTGCTCATCAACACGCCGCGAAAAAATTTGCCGGTGCATATACATGCATGTATGTCCATGTCAATGTCCATGTTCATGTCCATCTTGTTCTCCGCATCCATGTCCAAGTCCATGTGTGTGTTTATCAAGGCCCATATCGTGGAAACATTTGGTCTATTATGTAACAAATCTGCATTGGCTCGCGAATGGCGGGCCTGTGGGTCCTAAAGCAAAGTACGACCGTGAAACTGCCACCCAGTCACGCTGCAGTCGCGTGGTTACAAGTCCAACTACTTTCAGACACGTTTTCTCTTAACATGTTCGCAGTGCGGCAAATTGGGAGCGGATCGCGTCTCGACACCTTTCTTTCGACATGACCGTGCAGATCACAACATCGAACGGCCGGTACTGATCGATGTTCTAAGCGTTGTACAAAAATCATTCACTCCAAACGCATGCAAACTTTCATACAAATGCAAAGGCACATGTTACAGTGACTTCACGAGGCACGATGCAAACCCGGTGAAACCGCAAAGTCGGAGAATGCTGCACAACTATAGCGGCCAAGCTTTTTCGGATAAGCGCTGGTCTCGTCGATGGTGGTTGCGTCGAAGCAAGAAGCAAGACTGTGGCAAGCTGTCTTGCGCTCATGTCCTTCAAGTCAAAAACCCAACTTTTGCCCAACTGCATCAGATTGAATCTCTCCACGATGAACAAGCTGCAATGGAAAAGTTCACTAAACCCACAACAAAAATTTTTGAGAGCTTCGGCAAATCCGAATCGGAGTCGGGTCCTCAACAAAGCGCAAAAGGCGAAGTCAAAGCTCTTTGAAATCGCAGCCGTCACAGACAGCCTCCCAGCCTCTTTTTTGCACGCTACTCAGCCAAAGTTTGGCCGTCAATGTGCAACAGATCGTCAACGAAAAGTCTCTTCTTCCCAGATCCCGGAGCTCAATTTCAGGGGGCTGGGCACAACGCAGCTTGAAGCCATTAAGAACCCAGGTTAAAATCCAGGTTTGAATCAAGGCAGACCTGGGCTTGGCCCCCTTCAAGCCCCTCTCAAGCCCCTCCGAGAGGGGGCCCTTCAAGGGTCTTCGAAGGGAGCTTGAAGGGGGGTTTTTTTTGGCGTGGGCGGGCCTCGTCGACTACGGCTGTAGCACTCGGTCCCAGTAAGAAGTGAATGTAAACAAGAAGATAATGAAGAACTGTACAGAAAGATCCTAATGGGTGAAACAGGTCGCGACTTGCAGACTTAGCCAGCAGGGATCGTTCGACCTTCTAGATGTACCGTCTCTCAGTTGGCCTTCTCCGGAGCGGCAACCAGCTGCACAGAAGCATGAGCATCCCGGCAAGCAGCGAGGAAAGAGCGCGCTGCTGTCATGTGCCCTTTATGTAAAGCAGCCGTCTTTGATTGTATCCGGGCAAAGAGGAGAGCCAAGCGCACCTGCTCCGACCAAGGCGTCGTACTGGAGAATCCCAGTTTTCCGACGTGTGGGTTTTGCGAGGGGTACCCAGAGGATGCAATGTGACAGAGAGGCCGCGCGCAGGCAGACCAGCCGTAGCATAACGCGGCAGGCCAACCAGACCCAGCTTCCCAAGGGTGGGCATCACACAGCGGTCAAGCCCAGCTTCCCACTTGGGTATCGCAAGGGCACCGCACAAGAGAGCATTGCATCGATACCGTTGAATCAAGGTCCCCCTGTCCACCCATGCATGGTTTCCCAGTGCAGACATCGCAGAAGGTGATGGATGACATCGGCACTTGAGACGAACACGTCCAACAGTGATGGGGCGCGGATCCTCCAAAAACTGCCCAATGACACCTATCTTGTGGATAATGACGCCGCATATGAAGCACAGCGCCGTGTCGGTCGGGTCACCATTGGTGCAGACTGATAGGCCCAGCTTCCCAGGAGTGGGTATCGCAAGGGCCTATCGTAAGACACGTGTTACGTGGCACCGCCCGGCGTCCCACCAAGACAGGGGTCGCACGGAGAAAGACGAGCCTGAAACTGGCGATCATAGGTGCAGAGGACCGGTATCGACCAAGGACAGAAAAGCTGCGCAGAGGCCAACCAACTCCTTCAAACCTTCCCGGAGGGAGGCATTGCCGGGGTCGAGCGGGAATTGTACAACGGCACTGCCCAGCTTCCCACCATGTGGGTATCGCAAGGGCGCCACACGAGAAAGCATCGGCACCAGGTCCAGGGTCATGGACCCGCTGTGGACCGGCAATGGATATGCACTCCTCAAGAATTGGCTCCGAGATTGCAAAATTGCCCACGCCCGATGGTTGGTGTGGACACCCTGACGCTTACCTGCAACAGGCAGGTCTTGTCAGGCACGTCGCCAAATGAATGACATACCCAGGGGCCCAGCTTCCCAAGAGTAGACACTGCAGGACGATGTCGATAGGCAGACAGGGCCTCCTTAACATCGCCCAGCTTCCCACCAAGGCGGGTGTCGCAAGGGCATGGCTATGGAGAGCCAGAATCCTCTCCATTATCAGTGTTGCGTACCTGTAGCGGCGGTCGCAGCCGCGTAAGCGGCAGCGCGCATACTGGCTCCATGGAGAAATACGGTACTCCCCACAGAGCCGGACACGCAAAAGACCAGGGTTGCAACTCAATAAGCGCAGATTGCAGGTCAGCAGTGTGTACGAAGTCCGCCCCCCCGTACAGACAATGGACCGTCCTGTATGCCGAGCGGGACACGGAAGCAATTGTAACCACAATCTCTAGGTCTAGGTCAAGCTGCACAATAGTGGTGCGTATTTGAACGCCAAGTCGCGCAGCCACGTGGAAATCGGTCGATGCTTGGAAACTATGGAAATTGAGCGTCGCCAAGTAGGCAGAGACGCGGGAGTGATATTCCGCATAAAGCTGTCGGAGCACCTGGGCAGCGGCCCTGCGCTCTTGCGATCCAATGGCACGAAGTATCTGTCGGGTGGCAGCAGACGGTAGGGCTCCAAAGAGCACCGGTATGGCCTGAACTGTAACCCTACTTAAAGGGCCGGTGTGGTTAGTAAATGAATAACAGATTTGATATAGTTACCTATCTCTTGTATGTTAAGTTATAAATGAAGTAAGTCTGGTTATAAGTTCAGCAACTATGCTATGTGGAGAGGTATAACTTACTAAGTGTTGAGGTCAAGATAGTAAGTAGTGTAAGTGAATAAGAGACATATATATGTTATAGGTGTGAGTTAATAAGTGACTTACAGTAACTCAGCTAAGTAACTTAGGTGACTTAGGTATTCGTTTGTAAGTCAGATAATAAGTTGAATAAGTTGACATGGTCTCTGGCCAGGAGATGATGGGAAGGATGTTTTTCTGCACGTCCAATGAAGTTGGAAGCTTTCTTTGCATGAAGTTGGAAGCTTTCTTTGCATGTGAGAAAAATGATGCGAACCTTTCTTGCTGTGCTCAGAGCATGCATGCATATGAGAAAATGATGTAAACCTTTCTTGCTGTGCTCAGAGCAATGCATGCAGGCAGGCATGCTTCCCATATACGCTTTGCAGGGCCACCGGCTCGCAAGCAGTGTATGCATGCTGTTGTTCAAGCTGAGTTTTGAGTTTGCGGATCCTTGCAGCCTTGCTTCGGTGATCTTCGGTGTCATCGACATGTCCCTTTCGCACGAAGTGAAGGTGCAGCTGCAGTCCTTTCTGGAGGAAGCTGCCGACGGAGAGAAAATGGTTAAAGTGGTTGAAGCCACCTTGGACTTGCTCAGGAAGAACCACCTGCTGTCGACCATGAAGCTGGATGGAGCCCAAACTGGTGGGGGTTCACCCCAGTAATCGAGACGGTTACGGGGTGAACCCCCAGGACGTGCTGGACCTTGTGGACAGCATCATCGATGTGGGGTTCGTGAAAGGCCGAGTGCATGCCGTAGGCGTGGAAGTTGAAAGCCAGCACGTGAGGGACTGGAACTCCAATCTCTTCGCTTCGGCCAACGGGGGTCTCGGCTCCATGGAGCCGGATCTCCTCAAGGTGACCAGCATCTGCGACTCTCACACCAACTCGGCCTTGCGACTTTTTTGCGATGCCACACTCCAACGAGCTCGTGTGCACCGGGAGGTGATTGAGCATGGAGATGCTAAAAACTCGCGATCCTGCTCAAGGCTTGTCGTGGGATGTAATCTCTGCAGCGTCGCCCGCGAGGTGCCCGAAATCCTCGAGCTGGTCTCCAGGTCGGACAACACCTCCCTGCAGAGGGGGAAGCATGAACTCCAAGTCCTTCGCCGAATTCATGGCCTCTACTGTAAGATGCAGGCTTCGGGCTAGACTCCCTCTTTGCTTCTCTGAAGAAGCAGATATTGGCTTCGAAACCGAAGTGCGGGGTATCCGTCCCTCACATGTACTCCTACTGCCTGAAGTGCAGCGGATGCCAAGAGGCCGTACATCTCAAAGAAACGGAGCTCTTTGTGCGGGCATGCTGCCCTTCCTCAAGACAGCTGGAGCCGGATCTCTGGCAGACTTTGGCCATGGAGATCAAGGGGCACAGTTCCTCTTCTGCTTCAAGCCAAGGACCATGCCGCACATGCACATGTCCATGGTTGCAAGGGCCTTCACCAGGCCGGCATCCTTCCACTCCCCGAGTTGCTCTGTTAGCATGGCCCGCACAGCTAACATGACCTCGTCTGCTTCTTTCACCTTCGTGAAGTTCGCAGCGAGCTTCCCTGCAGGACCTTGCAGGCCGTGGCCCATGATTTCTGCCTTGTGGCCCAGGAGCTCACTGGAAGGACTCTTCCCTTGAAATGGCAAGGCTTCGCCGAGGCAACAGCAGCACCTGCAGCGGCAGCATCGTCGTCGAGTGCACCGGTGCTGCTTGAGTTGGATGAGCATGGCGCAATCAAGAATCCGTTGGGTTTGCTGGAATCCCGAGGCTATGCATTGGGCAGCAATGTGAGGAGGCGAGCTAACAAGACCACTGGCAAGA
Organism: Symbiodinium sp. CCMP2592; assembly: GCA_905221615.1. Lineage (NCBI taxonomy): Eukaryota > Dinophyceae > Suessiales > Symbiodiniaceae > Symbiodinium > Symbiodinium sp. CCMP2592. The sequence continues at coordinate 516,044 of CAJNDT010000779.1, forward strand.
TCCAAGATGAGAAAGGCGGCCTTGTGTACATTGCGACGTCGCGAAGGAATCTGTTGACAAGATTCTGGGCAACGAGTGGCCGTCTTCACCTCCAAAAGTGAGGCAGAGGTACTGGAAGATTTGAGCATCTACAGCCCTTCAACGAATGTTGAGCTCCAGGCCTTCATGCTCCAGGCAGAGATCGCAAGGCAGCTTCAGAAACTTTTTGATGAATAGTCCTCTGGCATCGACAAGCTTGCCTTGCAAACGAAGCCCCAGAAGCAGCTTCAGGCCTTGCAGGACATCTCCAAGGGAAAGGTGACATTGGTGCCATTGACGAGCAAGATCCTCCACAAGGGCTCCAGGCAAGCGAGCTGGTTCGAGTTGACGACGGACTGGACGATGGATGCGAGGAAGTTCTATCTGAGCTTCTCTTGTGTGCTGCCCAAGGAAGATGATGACAAGATCAAGTCTTTCATAGTCCCGTTTTTCTTCGTGAACTACACAGAGGACGAGAACGAGGCCAACGTGAAGTTGCAGCCCATGCAAGCAGAAAAGTCTTCCTCCATCAAGATCTCCGTCTTCAAAAGCACCAAGAAGATTGCTGCCGGGGAGGTCGTTTTGTGCTATAAGGCCAAGAATCTTAAAGTTCCACCTCTCCATCTCTCCTCCAGGCGGCGAAGCAATCGTCGTCCGGCGGAGTGGCAGTTGCAGTGAAGAAGAAAGCGAAGAAGTGAGAGGCATGTCATTTCTATATATGCATTATGTGCACATGTGGATGCCAGCGGTTTTGCTTTCGCTTGGCATTGGAACGAAGGTCCACCCGGGCACAGTCTCATATGGCAACCTGACAGCATGATCAGGCGCTTTTCAGGCTGCAGGGTGGCACGATCGGCATAAACAGAGGTCCAGCTGCATTGGTTCACAGAAATTGCGGTGCTTGAGCATGTTTGTTTTCTTTTGACTTTTGCATGCAAGTCTTGATTCAGTGCAGCATTGAATGCATTGTTGCAGCAGTGCATGCAGGTTTTGCACTTGAGTTGTGCTGGAGCCGTCTCAGCAGGGCAACTTTGCTCGCTTGGCAGGCTTTGCATCTCAAGGACAGACACAGTGAGAAGCTGTTGAGTCGCCATGGCAGAGGACCCAACTTTCGAAGTGGAGACTCGCAAGATCATCTTTTGGTGCCCCACTCAGAAAATAGTCGAAGAGCGAACCTTTTTCTCCTTCACGAAGTGGTCTGCACAGCTGACTCGCATGATGACCGGCAAGCGACTTCAGCTTGGAGGTGGGCGGTCTGCAGAAAGTGGTTCCTTGAACGTGCCAGTGATCGGCAAGGGAGGCCAAGCCAAAGCAGTGATGCCATCATGCTGTCCGGGAGGTTCAGAGAACCTTATATATGTGGCAATTTTTGTGCAATCTGCCATGTTTCAAAAACCCGTCTGCATGCACTACATTTGTGCTTGCAATGTACAATGATGACGATGGAAAGTTCATGGGCAGGGTGGGTTCTGAAACCTGCTGGCGAGCTTGCAGCCCTGCCTGCGGTGCGACGACCTCGCCTTTACCACCGCCAGCAGGTTGCCGTGGGTCCCCCGTGCGGATGACGAGAGGATGGCAGCCGAAGCAGGCTGTTCCTCCTGCTGCCGGCAACGCTGATCCACCACCGGTAGCCCCTGTGCGAAGCGCCTGGTGGTGTCCTGGTGCGACATCCGACGGTTCTCCTGCCCAGTGTCCTCGAGTGCCGCACCAGGCCTGGCTGTAGACATGGAAGTGCAGGAAATCCACCACTCTCTCGAGCGACAGCTCGCCGAGAGACGTTTGCACTGGCGCCGGCAGAGGTAAACTAACCGACTTATTCTCTTCATAGCACCGCAGCCGCACTTCCTGGATGATCCAGGTCCGCAGCGCTGTAATGCAGTGCGGCAAGGAGGCTGTGGTGACGGTGCGAACCGCCTCGCAGAGGGGTTGCGGAAGGGAATCTACGGTGCCTAGCCTCTTGAGCGATTCCACGGTGACACGGTGCGGGAAGAGGGCAGCCATAACCTTGCCAACCCCACTATCTACAAGTCCCCGACTACGGTAGAAGTGAAGAGCATGGAAGGCCCATTCCAGTTCTTTGTCCTGGCTATGCAGGGGGAGGTACGCGCGTGCGGCTGTAACATCCACCTGGGCCGGCAGTGCAAGGCAAGTGCGGAGGAGCAGGTGGGAGTAGTTGTGGCACTGGAGCCCGAAGAATTCGGCCGGTACGTTGGTCAACCAATGCAAACCTCCAACGCGTATATCTGGGGCGGCTCGTATGGCGGCCCACGCGAACTCGGTGGGCACCCATGGACACAAAAAGTCGTCACTAGCATGGATAATCTTTAACCTGCAAGGCAGACTCAGGAGCTCCGCAAAGAGCCAGTCCGGCATGCCGACAGCCCCGATCTCCACGGCGGCGAAGGTCGCACCATCAGCTGCTACGTTGCCAGATTTGCGGAGAAGCACACCCACCAGGCTTGCCGTGTAGCTGCCTGCCGAAAAGCCACGGACGGTAGGCTGCGCGGGGCCAACACTGGAGAAAGCAATGCACAGGGCTGCCAGACACGCGGAGTGGGAATCCTGCAAGTGAGAGCTGCGGCGTGCTCTCTGGAGCTGCGTCTCAACAGCTCGGGCCTCCGGACCTGTCGCAGAAAACCTCACACCTAACATGGCATGCGCTAACTTGATGACCGGCAGGGGAGAGAGCAGGAGGCTGGTAAATCGGCCAGTGGCGCTAAGTCGCGCCGATGCCGTCGCCGACAGCTTGGCGTAACTCTCGGCGAGGCAGCCAGTGGGGCCATAACACTGGGTAGAACACATGAGTTGCCAAGCATCGTTGCGTGCCGGGGCGCAAAACGTGCTGGCGCCGGAGCACTCGATGCGTACCTCAGTCGCCGAAGGGCAGCCAGCCCCCGGGCGGTCATCGTCATCTGCATGGGCCATGTCAAAGCCTTTGACCGCGTGATACGCCGGAAAGGGAGGACCCGCCGTGCCCCGGGCCCAGGAAAGTGCTCAGGGGCCACCACACTGAAGCCCGGGGCCCCCATCAGGCCCAGACTGGAGACTGCCCACCAGCGTGGGGCGCCGCGCCACCCCCAGAGTGTTTCTGCTAGAGTGGGCAATGAGCGGAGGCGTTCCAGCTGCGCCAGCGGGGCCTTGCCATTGGCACCATAGCCGTGCACAAAGGCCGGGCCTACACATTTGCGATGCGGCTGCAAGACTTCCCGTAGGGAGTCATCCGGATTGGGCGTTTTCATGCTAGCGTTGAAGCAGCCCTGCGCATTCGCATGCCAATGCCCAAGTGGTGACCACATCTCCGCTGTGCCGTGCTTGTGCACCAAAAAGTGGAGTACCTGCCAAGAGTTCTGCTGTCCGACGCTTCCGAGGGTCTGGGACGCGGCAGCGTCGCCAGGTGTGCAAGTTTCGACAGTAGAAGTGGGACAACCTCGGCAGACCACTCCGCCAAAACCGTCGGGGACAAGCCAAAGCGGCGGCAGAGTTGCGAGTCTCCAATGGTGCCATCGCCTCCAGTCTCATCACAAGCGTCAACAAAGGCCTGCCAGGACCCTCGGCCGCGCATGTGTTGCGGCAAAATGCCAACCTCAGTATGAAGTCGGCCAGGCTCCTTAGCGAAGACAGAGAACCCTCCCTGGGCATCGGTGGAAGGCTCCGTAACGAAGATGACGCCCACCGACTCACGCGTGCGCCTACAGCAAGGGCTGCCCTGGGCAGGCACAGTGGGTGCGAAGGACCATACCGTATCATCCAGGGCCGGCATTCCAACACCAGAGGATGCCTGTAAATCCTGCGTATCAAGGCACAGATCCTGCAGGTCAGCGACCTCAAACAGCGCCGTCGGGGCCGCATCGCGATTCTGTTTGCCTGGGAGCAGGACCTTGATCACCCATAGCGCGTAGACCTTGCCCCACCAGACCACCGCCCTATGCAAGCCAGTGGTTTGCTGTAGTGGAAAGAAGACACAGGCATGCCGTTCATTGTGCCTACCAATCCAGCAGCATCGGTTAAGAATATGGGGCAAAGTGTGGCGTGTATGGTCATACTCCTCCAGCGAGTCCGTGTCCGTGAAGAGCCACAAGGTGTGGCAATGTACGACAGCGGGATCTGTGCAGAGCCATACAGCATACCGTGTGAGCGAGCCCAGATTGACCGGCACGGCGGGCTCATACTCTCGTGGGATTGCTGGAATTTGGGCGAAGGGGAGCAGGCCCTCGCTGATCGGCAGCTCCTGAAAGCCGTAGATTGAGTCAACGGCATCGCTGCTATCCTCGACCGGGGCACGTCGCGTGCCACCCGACCGAACGCTCAGTCGGCTGACCAGAAGGCCCACAAAGCTGCGCTCTAATCTGCTATCGTGCGAACAAACGAGCACTGGTAAGCTGCAACACAGAGCCATAAAGTCGAAGGCTTCCGCAATCGTCACAAGGTAACCCGCGATGGAAAAAGGGGAGTCGTCCGTTTGTATGGGGTCACCGCTTTGCATGAAGCGCCAGGTGGCTGGGTGTTCGGTGAAGTCGGGCACATCCGTGAGGCCAGGAAGCACCTGCACCAACATACATTTGAAGGTGTAAGTGCTCCATACCCGATATCGCATGCTGAATGGAGGCCAGAGCCAGAGATATGGGCCGATGGATTTCGGTACCCACGCCGCTGGCCACGGGGTGCGTGGAGAACAATTGGACTGCCATGGCGCATACTACCACCGATGAACACGTCGTCCCAACGCCTGGCAGGCGACGTATGTCGCCGCCTGAGCCATGATGAAGCAAAGGCGGATGTGCAAAGGCTATCGGACAAAACTAAACTCCGTCCTCCCCAATAGGTCGTTTTGAGCGCTCCAGTCCGCACTCACTGCCCGTGACATGTAGAGCCATGACGCGCTAACACTCACATGGCAGGTTAAAAATCCTGGGGGAAATCTGTTCCGACTGGTTCAGACCAGAGCCCCAGACCCTCCTGCTGGGCTAGTCAACCCAAGTAAAAGGTTTGGTAGCCCTGTCGGCCACTGGTGTCCCAGTCGCGGTGGTGTGCAATTTGTTCCACCACGCTGGCCACCTGCTTAAACCATACCCTCACTGTCTCATGTCCAGCCTCTTGCCAGTTGTGGTGTAGCTCGATCACAACCAGGTTGCCCGCATGCCCATCGCCGTCATGAGTATCATGTCAGTGTCACTTGGGGTGAGTTGAAACTCTGGGTCCGCCGACAAGTCGAAGTGACAGAGGTCGCCATAGTGGACGTTAATGTGCGGGTCCAGGCGCTTCCACACCAGCGGCAAGGTCGGAGTCGCCATAGCGGGAGCAGAGCGGCGGGAGAACATTCTGGCTCGAACCCGATCATGGTGATGGCATCTATTGCGGATCCAGCTCGTAACCCTGCCGTTCTTGCCATCACAGCAAAGCAAGCTCAGACAAACAGATCTTGAGAGGAAAACTGCGCCGCCAGCGAACCAAAAACGCGTTTTTTCCTCAAACCTGCTTTTTTTCAAACCTAAAGTCTTTTTCAGCCGAGCGTGACAACATCCCTCATTTCGCCTGCCACCTCTATCTATACACGAGGTGGGGCAGAGCTTACAAAAGACTTCTTAAAAGCAGACATGTACCTTCGAAGTGACCTTCCCGCTGTCTCTACTTGCGAAGCTGGCCACAGACTGAAAACATGTCTTGTCCGCCGAACCAGTACTTCAGCTGGAACAAACGGACGTGAAAACGCATGATCTGTTCCCTGCGAAAGCTTCTATCGTCTGAAAAACTAACTGTGTTAAAGAGCTGCTTGCCGACCACTTTACGGAAGGCAAAAAGCCATCAACCTTCTGGGTTTTTCCAACCTTTCCTGCTCTTCAAACCTGTCGCCCACCCAGAAATCCCGCATCTCTCAAAGAATTCTGAATGCGAGGCTTGTGTTTGATACAAGTGTAAGACAAACGCAGATCACCGCACCTTGGTCTGCATGGACACTGTGTTGGAGTAAACGGTGTTTTGGACAGCACAGGAGCACTTAGATTTGATTTTCATCCTATAATGGTGCCCCTGTGTCTCGCCAAGGTCAGAAACACTTTCTGTTTTTCTCCTTTGTGAGTTTTCGAGAAGGAGAGATCCGCACCTCTGCATGCATTCTTCTACAGGAGCGCCCAGGCCGCTGCGACGAGTCCGAGCAGCGCCAGCGCTTCCGAAGGCTCAGGCGCGACAACCCAGTGCCGGAGTTCAAGGAGTGGCAGGCGTGGGAGGGAGAGATGAAATCAGGATACTTCTTCTCCGAAGACCTTCGCGGGGTGTGAGCGCAGCTGCTGGCTGAGGGGCACCATCCAAGTCTCCATGCGCGGGTTGTGCGAGGTCCGCGCCGACTATTTCGAGCACTGTTCGGGCACTGTTCGGGCACTATGCCAGGTGGAGGCTTGGGCAGCATTATCTGGATGGCTAAGGGTTGGGAGGCCTGCAGGACCACCAAAACAGTGGAAATGCGCACGAAGAATAGGAATTTGTGCTGCAGGGGGCATTGGGGAGTGATCTGCGGGGCAGGGTTTGGAATGCAAAAGGGGGGGTTTAGGGAAGGATCTGCAGAGTTTAGGGCAGGATCTGCAAGACAGGATTTGGGGGAGGGTCCGCAAGCAAGCGTTTGGAGGAGCATACACGAAAAACATGAGGGATGGCATGTGCAAAAAATTGTAAGGTAGTCTATCTACAAGTTTACGGGGGCCTTAGCCATGCGAGGGTTTAGGGAAAGATCAGGCAGGACTTCGGGGAGGATCTATAACGAGACTTTATGAAGGAGTTATGGTTTTTAGCGAGTGCAGCAGCAGTCAGTCATTGACAGTCTTCTTGTTTGCATATTCAGAAACCTCCCCCCGCCCCCTCAATTTCAACGTGTGCCGCAATGTGTGCCGCAATGCTCATTGGGCGCTTCTATGTAAACATTGGGGTTTAGGGAAGGATCTGCAGAGTTTAGGGCAGGATCTGCAAGACAGGATTTGGGGGAGGGTCCGCAAGCAAGCGTTTGGAGGAGCATACACGAAAAACATGAGGGGTGGCATGTGCAAAAAATTGTAGGGTAGTTTATCTACAAGTTTACGGGGGCCTTGGCCATGCGAGGGTTTAGGGAAAGATCAGGCAGGACTTCGGGGAGGATCTATAACGAGACTTTATGAAGGAGTTATGGTTTTTATCGAGTGCAGCAGCAGTCAGTCATTGACAGTCTTCTTGTTTGCATATTCAGAACCTCCCCCCCGCCCCCTCAATTTCAATGTGTGCCGCAATGTGTGCCGCAATGCTCATTGGGCGCTTCTATGTAAACATTGAATTTGGGGGGAGCGGGGGGTCTGGAAGGTTTCAAGATTTGTGGACACACAATTCCAAAATTGTACTATCGCACGAGGCCATTTTCAGTGTTCGAAAAACAACGAAAACTGTAGGACGCATTAAGGTACCCCCATAGTGTGGGGGTACTCTGATGTGTCCTACGTTTTTTGTTGTTTTCCGGGCCCCGAAAATGGGCTCGTAAAGCTCGTCGAAAGTGTGGCAGGGTAGGGAAGCCCTGGACGGAGGTTTTCAGGCCTGGAGAAGTGTTGGGAGGGACTTGGCAAGGCTGCGGTGCATGAATAGTAGACGCCTTCAAATAGTGCCCGAATAGTGCCCGAATAGTGCCCGAAATAGTGCCCGAACTAGTGCCCGAATGAACCCTTCATAGTGCCCAAATGATTTTTCGCGAAGAAAAAGGAGATTTTCCTTCCTTTACGAAAGGAAATGTATTTGGGCACTATGAAGGGTTCATTCGGGCACTATTTCGGGCACTATTTCGGGCACTATTCGGGCACTATTCGGGCACTATGCCAGGTGGAGGCTTGGGCGGCATTATCTGGAGGGCTAAGGGTTGGGAGGCCTGCAGGACCACCAAAACACTGGAAATGCGCACGAAAATAGGAGTTTGTGCTGCAGGAGGCATTGGGGAGTGATCTGCGGGGCAGGGTTTGGAATGCAAAAGGGGGGGTTTAGGGAAGGATCTGCAGAGTTTAGGGCAGGATCTGCAAGGCAGGATTTGGGGGAGGGTCCGCAAGCAAGCGTTTGGAGGAGCATACACGAAAAACATGAGGGGTGGCATGTGCAAAAAATTGTAGGGTAGTCTATCTACAAGTTTACGGGGGCCTTGGCCATGCGAGGGTTTAGGGAAAGATCAGGCAGGACTTCGGGGAGGATCTATAACGAGACTTTATGAAGGAGTTATGGTTTTTAGCGAGTGCAGCAGCAGTCAGTCATTGACAGTCTTCTTGTTTGCATATTCAGAAACCTCCCCCCGCCCCCTCAATTTCAACGTGTGCCGCAATGTGTGCCGCAATGCTCATTGGGCGCTTCTATGTAAACATTGGGGTTTAGGGAAGGATCTGCAGAGTTTAGGGCAGGATCTGCAAGACAGGATTTGGGGGAGGGTCCGCAAGCAAGCGTTTGGAGGAGCATACACGAAAAACATGAGGGGTGGCATGTGCAAAAAATTGTAGGGTAGTCTATCTACAAGTTTACGGGGGCCTTGGCCATGCGAGGGTTTAGGGAAAGATCAGGCAGGACTTCGGGGAGGATCTATAACGAGACTTTATGAAGGAGTTATGGTTTTTATCGAGTGCAGCAGCAGTCAGTCATTGACAGTCTTCTTGTTTGCATATTCAGAAACCTCCCCCCGCCCCCTCAATTTCAATGTGTGCCGCAATGTGTGCCGCAATGCTCATTGGGCGCTTCTATGTAAACATTGAATTTGGGGGGAGCGGGGGGTCTGGAAGGTTTCAAGATTTGTGGACACACAATTCCAAAATTGTACTATCGCACGAGGCCATTTTCAGTGTTCGAAAAACAACGAAAACTGTAGGATGCATTAAGGTACCCCCATAGTACCAGAACTACGCGGCCTCGTCCAGGCTGCCGCCGCTGGTCTTCCAGCTGCAGAAATGGGATCTCGACCGCCCCTGCCAGGGCATCGATGTGTGCCGCTGCCGGAAGAACGGCTTGGCCAACGCTCGCTTCCCTTTGCCGGTGTTTTGCCCCCTGGACGGCATCGTCCCCACGGAGGAGGGTAAGCTGGCGGACCTCATGTGGGTGGAGCTGCCCTGCGACCATCGCAAAGGCGTGCTGGATCGCTTGCCCTTCGTGGGGCCAGGGTGGTACGCCAAGCCCGTGTGCGCCTACATGCTGGAGGCGGGGATGGCCCAGTGGCAGCACTTCAAGTGGAGCCTCGACGCCACAGCGCACGTCGACCAGCAGTGCCTGGAACAGGTCCTGCAGCGCATGGAGCAGAATTGGCCGCAAGGCGAGGAGCACTATGCGAAGCTGGCCATCAACAGCCTCGTGGGTCTGTTTGCTCGGAATCTAGAATTAGTTTATAGTATGAAGACTTCAAATCATCAAGTAGACGGCGAGGGCTGCAGCTGGCGCCAGACCTTCACGGATGCGGCCGGGGGGATGCACTGGGACCACGTCTTCGTGACGGAGCTGCTCTCGAACAGCAGCTATCGCCCGGTGCATGACTACATCATGGGGGCCGAGTACGTCGCGGTGGCGCGCTCTGGCGGAGGTGCCCCGGCGGTACCTCAAATGCATCAAGACCGATTGTCTTGTGATGCAGGACGTCCCCAAGAAGCACCGGCCCGCCGTGGAGCGGTTGCTGAAGATGTCGCACCGGGACGGCACGCCTGTGTATCGCTACGAGGAGGTCACCGGGCTGAAGGGCCAGTATCGGGAGCCCAGCATGGAGGCGGAGCCGATCCGAGCGAAGCCGCCGTGGCGGCGGGTGGAGGACCCTGTGAGCCACTGCCTGGATGGCGAGAGCCTGCTGCTGACGGGCTTCCCGGGGACCGGCAAGACGCATTTGGCCAAGAGGATCGTCGAGGCTCTGAGGGAGCACGGGGACACGGTGCACATTATCACGAAGACCCATGCGGCTCCGCCGTCTGCGCCCCCGGCACTGCAGCGCAACCTGGCTGGTCATCGAAGAACTGACTCAGTTAGATACCCCCTTGTGGGCCGACATAGCTTGTTTGAGCATGAATAAGAAGATTCGGTTTTTTGCTCTTGGGAGACTTTAGGCAGCTGCCCGCTGTGCTGGACAGCTTCGCAGGTGCAGAGGTGTGCAAGGAACTGAAACACAGCCAGCTGCTGCACGATCTGGCCGGGGGCTGGTGCCACGAGCTCTCGGAGCGCTGGCGCTTCGACGAGCGCATCTTCGAGTTCTTGACTTGGCTCAAAGTGGACGAGCCGGAGCAGGTGCCGCTGCCTGAGGCGGTGCGGGAGGCCCGGCGGCGCTTCCCGAGGGGGGGGGAGCCGGACGTGAGCCTGGTCATCTCCCATGCCAAGCGGCTGCAGATCAACGAGCGGGAGAACCGGCGGCTCGCGCCTGCAGGTGCCCTGGTGGTGCAGTACGAGGCTCGCGGGGCGGTGCCGACGAATGCGCCGCAGACCATGAGGGTCTGGCCGGGGCTGCGCTTGATCGGCGCGGGCGGCAAGGCGCAGAAGGGCACCATCCTGACCCTGGAAGCGGTGGAGGGGGACGTGGTTCGCCTGGAGAGCGGGCAGTGCTTCGCGGGCCCGGAGCTGCTGAAGCACACCAGGCTTTGCAGCGCGATTACGTATGCTTCGGTCCAGGGCCTGACCCTGAGGGGGCGGGTTTGGCTCTACGACGTGGAGAGCCCGCACTTCACGCTCAAGCACCTGTACATGGGCTGCTCCCGGGCCACCAATTCGGAGCTTTTGAGTGTTCTTTGAGGCTTGTTCAGGCTTCGTCGGATCCGACGGAGTCTGAACAAAGGGGCTTTGATCGAAAAGTAGAGCGCTTTTGTGGCTTGTTCAAGCTTCCCTGAATTCAGGGAGGGTTGAATAAGGCCCGTTTTTGATGAAATCCGGGCCACCAATTCGGAGCTTTTGAGTGTTCTTTGACGTTGTTTCGGCTTCCTCGGATCGGAGGAGCTCTCTCTGGGGAGGGTGTTCCCGCACTCCACTCTGTAGTAGCTACGAGGCTAGTTTCGAGACATAGGGTAGAATTCGGTACTTGGAGGGCCTGTCGATTTTGAGGGCTGGAGGCCGTAGGGCTCGCAATCTTAGGGGCTCTAAAGTGCTTGCAAAACGGGCGCGCGCGGCATCGGAAGCAGTTTGAGGGCGCGAAGGGAGCTCGCGAGCTGCTTGGAGGCGCGCCGTCGTGCTCCGGAGCTGTTTGGGAGCGACGCGCGCTTGCGCGCGCTATGTTCGGCGCGGAGGGCGCGGGAGCACCTCGCAAGCTGCTGGGCTGCGGCCCGAAAGTCGCCGGGCTGCGGCTCGCAAGCTGCTGGGCTGCGGCCCGAAAGTCGCCCGGCTGCGGCTCGCAAGCTGCTGGCGAGTGCTCGTAAGTCGCCAGCAAGTGGCTCGCAGGCTGCCAGCAAGCAGCTCGCAAGGCGCCAGCAAGTGGCTCGCAGGCTGCCAGCAAGCAGCTCGCCAGGCGCTCGTCGGCTGCTGGCAAGAGGCGCGCACCCTTAAAGTTCCTCTAAAGCCTGTTTTGCAAAGACTTTAGAGCCCCTAAGATCGTCAGAGCTGCGGGCCGTAGGCCGGCGAATCGACAGTGCTCCAAAGTATCGAATTCTGACCCATGTCTCGAACTGAGGCTTGTAGCTATCACAGAGTGGAGTGCTGGAACACCCTCCCCAGAGAGAGAACAGTATATGCGCAGCTCAAGTACCAGCTGCTGTACTTGTTGCAGAAGTCGCACTTCCCGCCCAGCGGAATGACGTGCAGTGCCAGCTTGATGGCTTGGCCGCCTGCGCGACACTGGAACGTGGCTGGTGCCGGCGTTGAAGCATCCCAGCACCAGTCCCATGACCATCGACATACGTCGTAGGCTCCCCGCTCTTGCCATCAGACGTGGAGTCAGCCGTGGACTTTTGGACTTTGTGTGCACGATCGTGACAACAGGATCCCGGGGCCGACCGTTGCTCGACGGAACTAGAACGGCGGCCGGAGCACACATTGGCGCCTCTTGGCTGGAGTAAGCTCTGGATCCTGCTCCTCCTTCCTGTGGATGCTGGACAATTGCGCTGTTCTTTGATGACTCAGACATGATGCCTGTACTTTTTGCCCTTGCGACTCATGTTGATGTGAGCCGCACATTGGCAATGATGCACGTCTTGGAATGGTGTGCTGGCCTGCGGATGCTGTCTCACATCTCCTGAGCTGCCATTAGGTGCTGGCAGTAGTGAACCCTGTTACTGTGCGCTTGTTGCCCTTGCGATGCCCACACTGGGAAGTTGGGCTTGTGCACAGTACATCCTGGGCACGTGTTCCTTGCGGGACCCATTCTCCAGAGAAGCAGTACGGATACGCCACTGCCCCACCTTCACCTTTTGGTAGCTGGACATCTGACGGGCCGCCAATTGCCCGCGGAGAGCAGAGTTGGCCCGGCTACACTCTTTCCCTTGCGAGGTCCGCCTTGGGAAGCTGGACTTGAGGCGCATCCGCTGAGCCCTGCGGCCAGAATTGCCGGGAGCCGTGCCATGGATGCGCGAGTAATTAATTGCTGAACGACTTTGCCGGCTAAGTCTGTAGGTCGTAGCCTGTCATACACTTCCGGTCTTGTTTATCTGACCTTACCGTTTGGGTTCCCCAAAAGGATTGTCTCGTGGTTTGAGCCGGGAGGGTGGGCCGGGGGAAAAGTGAAAAACTTTGCGTCAGGCTTCGCGCCGCTTGGAAAGTACTTTGGTAATTTCGTAGTTTGCAATGCCATGAGTTCCTCTTGCTTGTCTGCACTAACTGCGTTTTGCTTGAGCTCAGATCTACTGTACGAATGTCGTTGCCACTTTGGCACGAGGACAAATTTTGTGTGTGAGGGGCGGGTAGACCTGCGGCTCGATAGGCATGGGCAGCGAGCTCAGCAGCAGTCGGCATGAAGAGACATGCCGATTGGTCGGCGCTGCATGGTCTTGATCCTGCATTGATTGCTGCTATCCGTGAGAGTTACTCGAGCATTGTGCATTTTGATGGGGCTTTTGATGATGAGGGTGAAGCAGCAAATACAGTGGAAGAGCTCCTTGGGGATAAGAAGCCAGCTGAAGAAATCAACAAGTTGGCAAGCAGCTTGTGGAACTGGAAGGAAAAGCGGTTGCATCGTGGGCCGTCAAGTGTTCGCATTTTGCAGGAGCACATCCGCGAGCTTCCGGTGAAGGTTCCAAGAAAGATGAGGGACATCACAGCGGTGTTTGAAGACGAGGTGCAAATGACTCCAGCTGTTGCGTTGTCGCAATTGAAGAGGGCTGTGAGAACTTCAAAGGCGAGTGGGAACCGGGAAGAGATGGAAACGAAGATCCGTGAAAGATGGGCGATGCAGCTCGTAGTGTATATCAAGGAAGCAGAGTTGCCTTGCTCAGAACGCCTGGAAGCACTGGGCGACAGCAAGGCGACGTGGTTGAGGATCTTTGGAAATCGGCGAGGCAAAACACTTCGGAATCGGGCGCGTTCTTGGATGCCAGTGAGAGAATGGCTAATGGTGACTGCTGGGGCACCGTGGCCGGCAGATGTGGGACAAATCCTGAAATATCTTGAGGAGCGACATGCTGTGAAGGCGATGGGGAAGACAGTGCCGCGGGCAATATTGGCGAGCATCTCTCTTCTTGAAGTTGTGGGAATGGTTCCGTCTGAGCGGCGGCTGTGTGAAGACCAGCTCTTGCTTGAAACGATTCGGTCATGGAGTGCTGAGCTTGAGACTGGTGCACCACCGGCCAAACCAGCGCCAATGCTGCCCGTGGTGGTGCTGCTAGCTTGCGAGCTGGTGGTTTGCCGGCCCAGCTACGAGGTGGGATTGCGATACATGGCTTTCATCTTGCTGTTGATGTGCTGGGCCAGCCTGAGAGCTGATGACGTGCAAAACATCAGTCCTACGTCTGTGAAGCTCAGCCAGGTGGGTCTGCGATTCGTTTTGAATAAGACTAAAACGAGTGGACCGGGCCGCAAGGTTGGGGAACTTCATGGATTTGTCTCTCGCGCTGCTTGCTTGAGTGGGTTTGACTGGATTATGGAAGGGCACAAGCTTCTCTCTGCTGAACTGCTCGCATGGCCTCGTGATTTTCTCTGTCCTGCATTCACGAAAGACTGGGACGGGGCTTCAAAGGAATACATGGAGGCAGAAGGGCTGGCATTGCAGATCAGACGTTTCCTTCAGCATCTCCCCACTCCTGTCAGGCAGCAGGGAATCTGGAAAGTTTCGAGAGAGCTCTTGTTGCCAGGTCAGATGGCAAATTACTGGTCAGGGCACAGCGCGAGGCATGTGCTGACAAGCTTGGCAGCAGCACTAGGCATAAGCAAGGATCGGCGGGACTATCTAGGCCGATGGGCCTACGCACAGCATGGTTCGCAGGACTATGTGCTGACTTCGAGGCAGGTGGTGCAAGCAGTGCAGAACTTTGTTTGCAAGAGCCTGCTGATCGGAAGTCCGGAGGGAGGCTACATCGAGGAAGAGCTTCTCTTCTCGATAAAGACTTTTGCTGAGGGCCTGGGGCTTGAGAGTGTTGCAATCCTGAATGCGTGCACTGTCTTGAAATGGGATGAAAGTGAAGAGACCTTCAAGCTAGGGGGCGCGTTTCCCAGCATCCCGTTGGGGCCTGAACGGGTCCGGGCTTCAGCAGGCGATCTTGATGCAGAGTTGCCTGGGCCTTATGAGGCATTTGAAGGCGGGGAAGATACTGATGAGGCTCCGTACTTCATCACCGTCTCCAGGCGGGGTTTCCGCCGTCTTCACTTGTCAAAGAGGTGTGCTGTGAGACGGGAGAACTGCCTTGAGACCATACCGGTCATGAAACTGACCGGGGGCATTGCTGATGCTGTATGCAAGTTGTGTCGCCCAAAGATTGAGAGCTGCGATGATTCATCCACTAGCGGGTCGGAGGACTCGCAGGAAGGGCAAGGGACTGAGCCAGAAGCGCTTGAGCCATCAGTACCGAGTTTTACTTGATGGAGCTGTGTTCTTGAAAAGGGTTCGGGGAGAGCCTGCTGAGTTTACAGACTGCAGGTGGAAGCAGTGCATTGTGAACAGTTCATGAGCTTGCTGCGGGTGGAATGCAGCAGAATGATAGAGTGATGCCGGTGGAAGTGCATCACCATGAAGCGGAAGTCCTTGCCCGGCGGAAGGCACTCAAGCTTCAGTCATGCAATCGGATGAACATGCATGTTAGATGTCAACTGAGCTTGCGTGTGCAGAGGCTTTGAGAACGGCTTAAGTTATCCTGCGTTGCACTGCTCATAAGTCCGTTGTTGAGTCCAGGAACAAGTCCAGCATGGCCGCACCTCCGCCGACTGAGTTGCCGGCGGGAACCACCGAGGCAGCTGCACTGGATTTCTTGGATAAAGAGGTCAGCTCCGATTTGGTGCACATCTTTCAAGAATGTGGTGTACCATTGGGGTTACAGTTTCGGCTGGCACAGAACTTCAAGAATGTGAAGCGTTTTTCGACTTATGCTGACACTCGTGCTGACGTGAGAGTTGCATTAAAGGATGATCACTTGCTGGAGGCAACCAATCAGGCGAGCAGAGCGGCGGTTGCTTCTGTTGTTTCTGCGTGGGAGACTTCGAAGGATTATGCCAGCAAGGAGTCCGAGCTAAGAGCTGAGGCACGCATGCTGGGAGTGAGTCGGCCAGTCACTCAGACGGAGAAACAGGCGATGCGCATTGCATTCGAGACTGCACATGGCACCTTAGAGGAGGCGTTTGAACCTTCAGATGATTACATTTCGGCAAAATTAGAAGAGATCGAGAACGGGGAGGTTTCAGCAAGTGCTTTGTCGGAAGTGACATCGAGGAAGCGGGTCAGAACAATGGGCATCCAGACGACAGTGGACACTGGGGGCCACGTGCGGATCGTGAAGCAGAAGAACAAAGGGGCCATGCCTCAGCATACTGAGGAGTTGCGCACAGTCCTTCGTGTCGAAGGGAACATGTGGACTATGTTGGCTTCGAAGTTCAAGAACAAACCATTCTTTGCTAACATGACGCCTGAGGTTTGGCTGAGTTATGTGAACTTTCTCTTGGGGGAGAAGGTCTATCTCATGCAGGTTCCTGCCGGTGGCAAGGGTGGCAAGTTGGATCAGGCTCCGCTACGGCCGCCTTGGGTTGTTATTCTCAATTTTGAGTTTGAGCTTCGCAAGGAGGCCATCAAGCGGGCATACCGTGACTCGCGGCCCTTGAGGGATACCTTGAGGGAGGTGGTAGATGATGCCCAGATTAAGGAGCAGTACTTCACTTCGCCGATCGCGTTGCAGAACAGGGGGAAACGAGCAAACGAGTCATGGGAGCCGTGGGAAGCCGAGGGTTACAATAAATGGAATCGCAATGCTTGGAAAGGTGGATGGAAGGGAAAGGATGGACATCGCGGTGAGAAGGGGAAGAAAGGAAAGGAAGGAAACCAGAAAGGGAAGGAAGGAAAGGAAGGAAAGGGGAAGCAGCAGAGCATCACCACTTCGCGGACCCCGGATGGCAGGTTCATATGTTTCGCATACTCTGGCCCAGGTTGCGACGGCAATTGCGGCATGGTGCATTGCTGCATGGTGAAAGGGTGCTACATGGAAGCATTGGCAGCTTCATCACGATGGCAAGACAACGGACACGAAAAGCTGACTGAGCGTCTTGCTCATGACTACGGATTTTACAGTGGGTGCCTCTTTGCATGCGTGTTTGAAGAATTTAGCTGAACGCACGGGATGCGATATTAGTGTCGATTATGCAGACTCGGATGGCAGCCTTCTGGATTGGTCTAAGACCTCAACCTGGGAAGCTGTGGTACAGCAAGCACGCCATCGTGCTTGGGATGTGTGTTTAATGATTCCGCCTAGCAGCACTTACAGCCGCGCGAGGCATCGACATGACGGGCGACGGAGTGGACCCAAACCCTTGCGTGCCCGTAATTTTCCCGATGGATTCCCATGGCTTGCTAAGCAACATATGGCTGCCGTTGAGCATGAGAATTTCTTGATTTCACGTTGTGTGCATTTGGCCACCGTGTTGGGGGAGCTTCAGATTGGGTGGCTGCTGTTGCATCCCGAGGACCTAGGCGTGCTTGAGAACGAGGACTTTCCCGCTAGCATTTGGCAGCGGCATGAGATTAAATCTACTTTAGCAGGCATGCCCGGCACAAGGACTTGGGCAGTTCATATGTGCAGTTATGGGGCGGATGCGGCGCATCCGACCCGGGCAATCACAAACCTGCAAACAGGACCAGCGGCCATGCCTTGGCCCGCACTTGACGATCGGGGCCATTACACTGGACCACTTGTGCGCTGTGGGCATTTGCATCCGTCTGCAGCAGGGCGCCACGAAACTGCGTGGGCCACCAAATCTAGTTTTCCGCTTGCATTTCTGGAGTTGCTGGCCGAGCTTGCCCATGAACGTGCAGCCACAGGGCGAGCGACTGATTCGTCCTTTCAAGGGGCCGAGGATTTCGCTTGGTCCTTGATGCAGAGATCCCAACCATTGCATAAGCATGATTGCGAGGCTTTAGCTAGACTGCTGCCCTTCGAGACACCGCATCCGGCGGCAACTGGGGGAAGGCCTGCCACAGGCCGTGCATTCTTCGCAGGTGCGTTTTCCAAAGGCCCATTCTTCGGCCTGCGTCAGAGCTGCACCGCATTTCCGAATTCTGTCAAGTGTTACGCCTCCTTCTTGCGAAATACATTCCCAGGGAAGGTTTTCAGCTCGCTGGCGATCTTCGACAACGTGGCAGCTGCCATGCACAAGGACACCAGGAATGCACCGTTCCCGAACCTGTTGGTGGCCCTAACGGAATTCCAGCAGGGTCACGTGTGGTGCGAGTCCTCCACCGGCACGGTGCATCGTTCAGTTCGGGGAGTTGATCGCCCAGGCATCCTCCTGCCTGTTGCCGACTCACCGCAGGTTTTGATGGCGCATGAAGTCTTCCACCAGACAGAACCTTGGACGGGCGATCGCTTACTGCTTGTAGGCTTCACAGTGCAGCGCACTGCCAACTTGTCCACAGACCAGCAAGCAATTCTTCGTGCCTTAGGCTTTGTCCTGCCTCCGTCCGAAACTCTGAAGCAAGGGGGCGCGGACGATGACAACAACAAAGCTGACACAAACCTGGACTTCCCCCGAGAGGATAACACCCCCCATGAGGCAACCGCTTCTGGGGCCCCGGGCCCGGCTAGCACCCCCTTGGGAGGGACCACCCAAGAGGCTTCCAGTAGCACCCCGTTGGAGGGGACCACTCCTTCGGCTCCCGACCTTGCACCTCCTAATCCCGAACCAAGCTTCCAGGAGAGTGAGGAAGAAGATGATGATGAAAGGGATTTTGATCCGGCTACAAGTCGCTGTAGGGGACCACCGATAAAGTGTAGACACACTCGCGAATGGAGGGAGCTGGTCGATGGCTTCGGCTTGTGCTCTCCGGGCAGATGGAGGCCACTCGCAAGGAATGCAACTGCAAGCTCAGGGGAATGGAATCATGCTGTGGAGCTGCGAGAAATTCTTGTGCAGGCTGTGCGGTCGTCCCTTCCGGATCTTCGGAAAGCTTCATATCTCCTTGCAGCAGGACGCATGGCATCTTCTCCTTTCAGCAAGGACCTGATTGAGAACACCCGGGCACGCATTGCCGAGACCTTGCCAGATCCCGAGCAAGCCTTGTGTCGACCCGAAGGGCAGCCCTTCATGTTGCACATGTTGTCTCAGTCTTTGAAGCTGCTGGGAGACCCAGACTATGCAATACTTGATCAAGGCAGTGAATGCTTCGCAGAAGGTGTGCCGCTGGGATGGGATAAACCGATCCCCCGCACGCCACAGGTGTTTCCGAAACGCACCCACTTCAGGAAGCTTGATGAATCCGATTTTGATCCGTCGATGGTGAACTACCGATCGGCCGAGATGAATGCCTCCCAGCTGGAGGAGAAGTTCCGTGCGGACGAGCAGGCAGGTCTGATGATCTGCACCACTGAAGCGGAGGCTCGCCGGAAATATGGGGAGGACGCAGTGCTCATAGCAGCTATGGGAGCTGTCACCAAGGCAAACGGTGACGTGCGCCCATTACACGATGGGACCCATGGCATAAACCTGAACAACTCTATTAAAATCCTTGACAAGCTACAAGTTCCGGGACCTGAAGATCTTCAAGAAGTGGCTTCCCGAGTCAAAGAAAGTAAAGAAGCTCCTTTTACGCTTTGTGCCGACATTAGCCAAGCCCACCGGAATGCCAAAATCAGGGAGTGCGACTGGGCACGGCTAGCGTGTAAATCTTCCAGCACCTCACGCGTCTTGTGGCTTAATAAGGTAGGAACTTTCGGGGTCAGCTCAGCGGCCTACTACTGGACCAGATTGTTCGCCACTGTAGGGAGGTGGACTTTCCGTGTGCTGCACCACGACAAGTTCTACATGCTTATTTATGTCGATGACCTCCATGTGGTGGTGTACGGTGCCGAGAAATTTGAAACCTTGTGGGTCCTGTTCTTGGCGATGGAAGTTTTGGGGACACCCTTCTCGTTCCACAAGTTTAAAGGGGGCGTCAGTGTGGACTACATTGGCTACCACATCAGCTACTACGAGTGGGCAGCTGGCATCTCTGAGAAACGAGCCAACTGGATTATCGAATGGGTCAACCGTGTCGAGTCATCGAATTGGGTGGTCACCGGACGGGCGCTTACGGAGTTCACGGGACGCCTGTGCTTCGTGACACGGCTGTTAACTTGGTTGAAGCCATTTCTTGCACCGCTGTATGCTTGGAACAACGTGCTGAACCGGAGCACGGCTGCCCAGGTCCCTGAGATGGTGATCCATGTCCTTCGGTTTTTCAGGTGGCAGTTCTTGAATGGGGCCCGTCTTGATGCCGTGCACATGTGCTGGCCGTCGTGCGAGCGCCAGGCCTTCAGGACCGATGCCAAATGTGAATCTGGACGGATCGTGCTAGGGGGATGGTCACTTGATCATGGCATGGACACGCGTCGGGCACCTTGGTTTGCGCTGGAAATCTTTCCAGCGGATTTTCCGGCACTCTTCAAGGAAGATGGATCTTCTGAATGGGCATCGACAGCTGCGGAGTTGCTGGCCTCTTATGCCGGCTTGGTTGCTTTCAAACATCTTGAGACTTCAGGTGGCCGCGATTCGCTTCGCTTGCAGGTTCATGCTGGCACGGACAACTCTGCTACCCCAGCAGTGTTGGCTAAGGGCATCAGCAACAAGTGGCCAGTGCAGGGCTTGCATATGCAATTGTCACTGTCTTTGAGGAACGCCAACAAGTTGTGCCGGTTGTCTTGGCGCCCACGGGAGGAGAACCAGGATGCAGATGACCTGACGAATCTTCGTACCAGCAACTTTGATCAGGCCTTGCGGGTTCCCTTGTCATTGTCTGACCTCCCGCTGGACTTGTTCTACATGCTTCGGGAGGCCCATTCCGATTTCTTGTCAGAGAAGGCGAGGCTCGCAGGTGTAAAGGCATCTGAACCGAAAGTGACGAAGAGACAGAAGTTACTTGACAAAACCGAATGGTGAGACTGTCGGCTTCTCTCACGGCCGGTCTCAAGTTGGGGTGCTGTTGCCGGTTGTTCGATCAGCCGGTTGCCGTAAGTGCAATGCATTCTCCTTAAAGCCCGTAGGCTGTGCAGACCGAATCCGGAGAGTCCCGACACACGTCGCAAAATGAAGACCAGTCCGAGTGAGTGCGCATTCAGTTTGAACATGTCTGGAATGTTGCGAACTTGTTTTACCTTGTACCTTAACCTTGCCAGTGAACCCTGAAACCCCTTGCCACCCTAGAGCCGTAGCCTTCTTGGTTCAAACAGCGGGACAAACCGTTTGGGTTCCCCAAAAGGATTGTCTCGTGGTTTGAGCCGGGAGGGTGGGCCGGGGGAAAAGTGAAAAACTTTGCGTCAGGCTTCGCGCCGCTTGGAAAGTACTTTGGTAATTTCGTAGTTTGCAATGCCATGAGTTCCTCTTGCTTGTCTGCACTAACTGCGTTTTGCTTGAGCTCAGATCAACTGTACGAATGTCGTTGCCACTTTGGCACGAGGACAAATTTTGTGTCCCACCCACGCCGCCCTTTACTGCCGAAGGCATCACTTGTGTTTCAAGTGTCACTCTTGCATGCCAACATCTGCTATGTGCTTGTATCGCACGGAAGGGGGTGCTGTTGCCGGTTGTTCGATCAGCCGGTTGCCGTAAGTGCAATGCATTCTCCTTAAAGCCCGTAGGCTGTGCAGACCGAATCCGGAGAGTCCCGACACACGTCGCAAAATGAAGACCAGTCCGAGTGAGTGCGCATTCAGTTTGAACATGTCTGGAATGTTGCGAACTTGTTTTACCTTGTACCTTAACCTTGCCAGTGAACCCTGAAACCCCTTGCCACCCTAGAGCCGTAGCCTTCTTGGTTCAAACAGCGGGACAATGTACAGGTGTTTTTGATCTTGTCTTCTCAGCTTTCTTATAGGGACCGAGCGCAGCAGCTGCTGTCACCGCTCAGGAGCACTCTGCCCTCGTCGCCGTCGTTCGCATTGCCACGAATCTGCTTGCGGATGCGCCTCGTGGTTGGATCGAGCCGGACTTCGACCATGTGCCAGGGATTAAGGATTTTCTCCGGAACGCCCACGTCATAGTGATCGACGAAGGGCAGCAAGAAGGCCATCTTGGCCAACGCCGAATGCCAGCTTGTCATTCGCACCGGTGATCCACGGCAGCCAACGGGTGGAGGCAAAGGAGATGTGCAGCTCAACACTCTGGCGCGCGCGAAGCCCGTTAGTATTGCGGAGACTCGCCCATTAGAGGAAGCTGAGGCCATCATTCCGAATCCAGCGATTCGGGAAGAGGAGGTCACTGATGAAGTAGTGGGCTCCTGAGGCCCCAAAGACACGAGGGGGCGAATGGCCGTCATGCACAGCGCAAGATTTCTCGGACGCTTGCACAAGATTCAGCGGCTCCAGACATCTACCGGGGCCTCTACCCCAATAGGCATTCCGAAATAGACTGGCAAAACCGTCAGACAGGTGCCTACTGGAGGTTCCGTTCCCTGACGGCCGCAATAACGATGTCCAAATCCCCTCGGTGTCGTCCGCTGCGTGGACTGGGCGCCTGGTTGCTTTGGAAAGAACCACGAAAAAAGTTGTTGGAGCACAGCCATTAAATCTTGAAAGAAATTGGGTCTCAGTGTGGGCTGGACATGCCAAGTTTGTTTTGCTAGTTTGGTTCGCTTCGCTTCTGCTGACCACAAAAACTTCAGAAATTGAAAGGGTCTGGAGTAAATTGTCGTGTTGGCTGTATTTTTCGCACCTTCACCCAACAGGGCAGCAAGTTCGAACTATTTCGCCGCTTGAAAGTCTTTTGTTTGAAGCCGTGCCTGACAAATTGCTGCTGTAATGTCAAACTCATGTTTCCACACCGTGTTTGCCAACTGCGGCAGCTGTATTCGGAACTTCAATCTTTTTTGCACAGAATTGTGGTTGCTGTGTCGAACCTATTTGGACCTATGTGGCAAGTAAGTCATCTTGTCATGCAAGAAGCACTTTCAGAGGTTGCTCTCCGAGCTGCAACGAGATTTGAGTGTTTGGAATTTCGGGTTTTGTCACAGACACGCATGTTCTTTAAGATTTACACTACACGGGTTACATGTACGGAACGAACACCATCGACGAGCACAGAATACACAAATGGCATATGAAAGCTTGAATTCTTATGATAATCAAGCCTGGGCTGGGGTTCTAAGGATCCTTACGGTCAACACGTATAGCGGGCAAGTTGTCTTACACGTTCGGCAAGCAGAGCGACAGAGGAAAATAAATGTTTGTGGTGATTTGATCTTTATTTCAATTTTCTCGCGAGACACACATCGCTAGTCATATTGCCTAGAGCGAATGATCATGTCCACGGGCGCGACCTCTGTTGCGAGCGCCGCGTTTGTGTGCTGTGGAGTTTTCGTTCATTGGTGCCCGGTGCCCAGCAGCACGCTTTTCGCGTACCAAACGGCCACGAGCTTTTGTGATAGCGACAGGCGATATGTTCCTTCGTTTATGAATTCAGCACTCAGCCCTGAGCCGTGAAATCAATCCAACATGCTTCCCTTGCAACCTCAAAGCACGACTTAATGCGGTGTTCATATTGATTGAGAAAACTCTCCGAGTTTTCGCTGTTGTTTTCAAGCACCTCACTGATGAGTTTCGTGACGCTAGTTGTGAGTTTGTGTTTTTGATTCAACTGTGTTTTCTGTTCTGTGTCGAAACCTTTAAACGCTCCGCACTGTTTCGGCACAAGCACTCACAACTAGTGTTCGCTTTTCTCGCATCGCATGCGTAAGAAATTTTTCAACATGCTGCAACACATTCACGCTTTCATTTTTGCTACGCATTGCATGGCAGTCTTCCGCCATATCGACGCCATGGATCCGCCCGAGGCAGCCACCCCGGACCAATTGGTCCGCGCACTGCAAAGCCTTGCAGAAGATTGCATTGACATGGGCGCAACGATTCATGAGCGCATAGACGCACTCTCTGACCGCATTCAGGCGGTCATTGCAAAGCTCGGCAGCCTGGAACGCCGCATTGCAATCCTTGAAGGCGCACCGCAATGCACAGACACTGTTGATTCTCCGCTAGAAGAGATGGACTAGCACGCACTGCATACGCGCAGCCTTTCAGCATTACAGTCTTTCGCTTGCATTTCCTGTCCCTGCCATGTCACAGCGTGTGGGGAACAAGAAGCAACGCACCGCCAAGGCGATAGAACGATCGCCAGAGCCCTCGCACAGCCATAGAGCAAGAGTCGAAGAATGGCTCGCAGAGTGCATGGCAATGCCGGCCAGTGAGGTTAGCACCCCACCTGTGTTCCCCAACCTTGTGGAATTATTTATATCGCCTCGCACAGCCAGCTTTGTCTTCAGCAGCCTTGATTGGAATGATCGCAACGCATTTAGCATTTGTAATCTATCAGCAAACCGCCGAGCTGCACTACTCTGGAACCTAAACTGACATCGCTCAGCCTTGAGGAGCTTTGGGCCTCTTTACCGATGCCAAGCCTTCACAGCCACGCCCAGCAGGTGGAGGCCCTGATGAGCATCTACATCGCACAGCCAAGCAGATCTGTCCCTTCAACGCTCTCTATCGCTGAGCTCAAGGAGATTCTGTTTTCCCAACGCATTGCATGTTTTATTCTGAGCAGCCTTGCATCGCACGAACGCAAAATCATAAGCCATCTTTGCAATGCAGTGCACTGCACCGCCAACAGCTTGTGGTTTTTATCGAATCATGATCGACACATTGCCAGCGCAGCTCTGCACTAGACACAGCTCATAGCCCTGCACCGCAATGCTTGCGACGCCCCGCTCAGCCTGGGCCTGGCTTACCATTGCATCCATCTTCGTCGCATGGCGCCAGCAATTGCAACGCAGGTTGCAACGCACCGCACGCAGTGCACAGCGGCGTTTTGACGTTTTCAGGTATCGGCTTTTGCGCTTTTCCTTCACCGCACTGCAGTGGAATGCAATGCATTTCGGCGCTTTTGCATTGGATGCTATGCACCGCAGTGCCCCGCAAGGCACCGCAACACCAAGCCCTATAGCACTGCAGAGCACAGCTCATGGCGCAAGACATGGACATTGCTGGATAGCCATATTGTATTTTATTTACTCAGGCACTTCGCATATGCAGAAACTCGAGCATTGCGAGCAACGGCATCGACATTGCACCGCACAATCCAGAGCGTCATGCAACGCACAGGCACCATGGTTTTGGATGGACGCACTGCAATGGTTTGGCTCCGACACCATGATCACGACGTTTTTGCACAGGTTTTGCCACCATTCTCTTTCAACCCGCAACGCAGCACGCTCTGCGTAGTTGAGTTCATTGATTGATGATTTTTGCAACGCATTGCATAGCCACGCATGGGAAAGAACGCCTTGCTTTCTTATATTTCTTTGCAAGCTTGCCCTCAACTTGCTGTTTCGTGCTGGGCTCGCATAGCCTCGCATCGCTTTGTCAGGTCAGCCGCGCTGCACCCCCAGGCCAGTCCAGCTGGTCTTTTCTTCGGCACTTGCCGCGCCTGGCAGGTCGCATGACAGCATCAGCCCAGCATGGGCCCCAGAGAAGCCTCTTCTCTGTTTTCATTGCGCGGCCTTTTGCACTGAAGGCCCTTTTCTTTGCCTGGCCACGCAGTGCCCAGCTCAGCAACGCTTTAGCAAGGCCTCACTTGCTACTTGAATATAGTCGCTGCCTCGCCAAGGTCACGACTACAACATCGACTCGAACCTCTCAGTCGCCTGCGCCAAGCCTTCTCTCTTTGCGACCCCTAAACCCCCGCCTTGCCCTAACACGCTCTGCCCAGGTCCTGGACTTCTACTACATCGACCTGCGAGGACTGCTCAAGCCCTGCATCTGCATCGTGTTGCACTGCTTTCGTTGCCTGTGTGTTGCCTCGCACTGTCTTAACTGCACATGATGTTGCATAGCCTTCTGATCAAGCATCCTCGCTTTTGCACTGCACTGCATTGCCTTCGCATTCGCCTCGCCTCGCATCGCATCGCAAGGCATGGCCGGAACGAGCACAGCACTGCAAGCACTTTTGCAGGCGTCCCGCGAGCAACGCATCGGCGCTTTTCGGCAGCTCGGCTACAGCAGAATCGACGCACTGCAAAGCGAGCTCAGCGAAGCTCGCCTGACCATTTTCGGTCCAGCAGAGCAAAGCACCGCACCGCAAAGCGCAGCAGCAGCAGCAGCATCCGCATCGCCCCCCACAGCCACCATCCCAGCCAAGGCACCTCCCGGGACATGGCCCCCAGCAAAGCAACAAGCACAGCCACCCCCCCCAGCACAGCAAGCTCAACCCGCACCGCCACCTCAGCCCACACCGCCGGCATCGCCCCGCACTACGCCTCGCAGAGAGCGGGAGCACACGCCGCGCCGAAACCGCACACCGCCTCGCCCCAGGTGGAGCGATGTGGAAGACGACTGGGGGTCTTCTGTCCCCAGCACTGCAATGCCCTCGTCACCGCACTTCGGGCAAATGGGGGGGGCCCCTGAGTTTGGCAAAGGCTGGGGGAAGCAAGAATGGGGCCACCCCCAACATGCACCGCCTTTTGCACAGCATATGGCATACGCCCCTCTCACAGCAGCACCACCGCCCTGGACACAGCAACCCGCACCGCAGCAATGGCCTCCTGCCCAGCCCTGCCCCGCTGGCTGGGGATACCCTCCCCCGCCACCGCCACACACAACGCAACGCCCAGCCACGCGCCGCGTGGCAGTGTCCCCGCACATCCACTGCGACGTGAGGTGGTATACCTCACCCTTAGGGGATGAGCGCCCTGCCTACAAGAGCGCCAAAGGCGACTGGCTCTGCGCAGCAATGTGCGAGACGAATTGCAAGTTTGGGGGGGCGGCCTGCAACAAAAAGTTGCGGTACCCCCCCCCAAGCGATGGCCATGCACCGCACCGCTGCAGCAAGTGCAAAGAAAGGGATGAGCAGGACTCTGATTGAGATCCTGCCATCCCTGCACCGCCCCGCAATGCATCATATCCGACCTTAGCCTAGCCTAGCATTAAGGATAATGGCGAGCACCATTATACTTTAGCATAGCATCGCATCGCACTTGCAGTGGTTTTTTGAAATGCACGGCAGCATCGAAATGCCCCGACTGCCGCGCCTGGCAGCCTGCAAAAAGCACCGCCACGGCACTGCACTTCATACATAGCAAGCCGTCGCTACGCAGCTATGCCTATTTCTGTCAGGACAGAAGCCCTGCACTGCCTGGCAAGGCCCCATGGTTGCACTCACCGGTGTGCCACTCGCCATGCAGCGAACCTGTCAGGACCACCGGTACGAGCACATCCCGTCGTTCCAGGCCAGGCAATGCCTGGCCTCTCAGGTTGGCCCGGCCCTGAATGCACAGGTCAGCTCTGTCGCTTGAGCTTGGTTGACATTTCTGCACTGCACAGCACTGCTTGTCACACACAACCCGCAAGCAACGCACAGCATTTCCCGCAGCCTTTTTCTGCTCAAACGGTTCAAACCATGAGACGTCGTTGGGCCCTGCAAAGCCAAGATCGCACCACCACCGCACCTTCCACTCCAATCGAAGTGGAGTCTCAACCAGCATCGCCTCCCAGGAGCATAGCCGAAGATTTTGAGGCACACCTGGCCGCGCTTGCTGCAGAACCCGCACTGCCTTGCTCCGACTTCATCGAAGACCCTGCACCTATACAGCCTTCTATTGCACAGGTCTTCCAACGGCAGCGCCTGTTGCAGTCACACCCAAAAAATCCGCCCCACGCCAAGCACAGCCACGGCGACCTTCCAACAGTCGCTGACTTGATAGTGGGCCCTGCCACAGCCCGGGCAACGCCCCGGCGGAACACATTTTACCCGCCTGTCCCGCAGGCGGATAGAGCACTGCACATAGCACCGCCGCCGAAAAGATATAGGCCCGAGCCGGCACTGCAGTTTGGCGGCCTGCCACCACCGCCCCCTCCATCGCTGCCGCGCAGCCTTGCAGGATCCACGGCCACGCAAATCATCCCGCACAGCTCTCTTCAAAGCTCTCCGGCAACGCCACGACCGCCGCCGGCATCTCAGATTCCCCTTGCACCTCCCAAGCCGCGCATAGTCAAATTCAGGACCATGCGCAGCTCCCTAGCAGCTATAGCATCGCGCATGAACATATGCGGTACGCTTTGGCTGCAGCTAGTGTACAAGCTAGGCAAAGCCTCGCATCTTTTGCAATCGGTGGAAGCAGCCAAACAAGCATCGGACCATATTATGGCGGTAATCCGCAACAACACACCAGGCACACTGGAGCGATATCTCCGCATTGCATCGCTATTCATGGACTTTCTTTGCAGCTCCGCAGTCAGCTTCTTCGACGTCAGCCTGCACTGCCTACTCGATTTCCTCGCCCTGGCCAGAGCATCGCACAGCCAAGACCTGGAAATTCATCGCATCAGCGCCGCCTCTTCCATCAAAGCCCTTCGCTGGTTCGTAAGGCAAACGCAGTGGTCATGCCTTAGCAACGCACTAGACAGCCCGATTATAAGGGCCTATTCCCTCAAAGGCACTGCTCAAGACCGTCGCGAAGCACTGCCCATCCCCTGGGCACTGATCGCTGCCTGGGAGCAGCGAGTTTGTGACCCAAACGCCCCCGTCACAACTGTCGCCGTCCTGGGGGCTGCACTGCTCGCCATCCACGCTAGTCTGCGTTTTGGCGACCTGCAACGCATTGACTTCTCCAGCCTATCGCTCTCCACTTCTGCATTGCACGGCACCTGCTGGGCGACGAAAACTACAACGCAAGGCCAGCCATTCGCAGTTACCCTCGCGGGTATCACTGGCCGGTGCAAGGCCACCTGCTGGACACTGCACTGGCTCTCAGCATTGCACCGCATCGTGGACTCCTCATCGGGAGATCCGCCGGATTTTTTGTGGTTCAGCACGGCACTAGACCAAAGCTTGGTCGAAGAGCTTGCCCCTGCATCATACTGCACTGCCCTGCTCAGCCTTAGATACCTGGCCACACTGCCATGGAAGGCCAGCGGCAATGGTCTCTTGCCCAGCGAAGCTCGACAACTCACCCTGCACAGCATGAAAAGCACCCTGTTGGCAGCGGCCGCACAGCTCCGCGTCTACAAAGAGCTACGCCTGGCTCAAGGACACCACAGGGACAGCGCAAGGCTTTATAGCCGGAATGACACTTTCGACAGCCTTGACCTCCAGCACCGCCTCGCACAAGCATTCAGCACAGGCTGGCGGCCAAACCGCAGTGTTGCCAGAGGAGGCCAAGCACCCATTCCAGAGCCCCCTTTTCACCTCCCAGCGGGGGAGCCACTGCAAAGCATCACCGCCCAGGAAGTCCTGGCAGGTCCTTGGAAGGCTTTTGCATCCAGGCACGAAGAAATGCACGCCGCATCGCAACATCATCCGGCACCCACACAGCTGGACCCGGCATCGCAACAGGCTACGCAGAGCTCGCCAGACATCATTGAGCAATTCTCGCCAGAATCGCCGGACCCCATCGCACCCTTCTCAGATGAAGAAGCCTGGATGGTGGAAAACGCGGCGTTGCAACGCCAAAGCTCCGAATCCTCCAGCGAAGCATCGTCAGTATCCTCTAAAGAACCCTTGCAAATCGACTTGGAAGGTCCAACACCGCTTTTTGCATGCACAGGCCCTTGGGGCTGTTGGCACTCGCTCTGCCCACCTGACGAATCCGGCGTGCTGCGCACAGCATGTGGGATCAAGCTAGGCACAGCTGCCTTCACTTCCAACGCACCGCCACAGCCTCACTGCCGTCGCTCGGCTTGCGTCGCACTCCGCAATGGCGCTTGAATAAAAAAGGATCCGCTCTCTTGCTGTTGGTTTCACTCGCCGCATATCCTTCAGCTTTTGCTTACTCAGGTCGCTCTTCGGGTGCGCCGCCCTGCATCTGCCCTGCACCAGACGCATTGTCACCGCCATCCTTACATCCGCAGCCGTTTTCTTGCTCGAACTTAGACTTCTCTTTCGCTTCTAGCCTGCAGAATGGAGTCCCCGGACGCACTTTCGGATCTCCTCTCACAGATGCAGGTGCCCGAAGCCCTCTGCAACGCACTGCACAGAACCGGCATTGAGTCGGTGCCAGATTTCGCATTTGCATATAACAGCACTGCAGACCTTGATGTGTTCTGCTCTGACAAATACGATGAGCTCTGGGATGAATTGGGCGTCTCAGACCCAGTGCACTGCCCAGCAATGGCGCGCCTTCGCCGAGCACTCCGCCGTGCACAGTCCATGACAGAAGTGGCAGACACTCCTGCCTCTCACAGCACTGCCAGCACCGCCCAAGCGTCGCTCAACGTATGGGCTGAACACGCCCCGCCCAGACTGGACGCATCCAGCATTGCACAGCTCGTCAAGGATTTTCGCACTAACTACCCTGGCGAACACCTTGACAGCGACGCTATGCCCAGCGTGCGCTTGCTTAGCATAATCCATCGCTGGTTTTCCCCAGGGAACACCATTAGCTGGGTGCCCTGGCAACTCCGACTTTCGGAGAAGCAATATCAAGAGCTCATAGAGAGCAAAGCATCGCGCACTATCCGCACCGAAGCAGCCTTCCTCAGCACTGCACTGTTTGATGACACACCGGAAATGCCGGTTGATCATCTCAGGCTGAGCGCCGCATGGCTTGGCAGAGTTCAAACAGTATTCCGCAACGCCATAGCACTGTGCAAAGGAGCGCACCTGCAGCGCCTGAAGGCATATGACAAAAAGATTCTTGATCTGGCGACGCAATCGCCAAGCGACGCATCGCTCCGCACAGTCACCACGCAAGAGCTTGTCGCGGCTGACCGCAAACTGTGGCGCGAAATCTCGCTTTTGCGCAGCGCCGGTTGGACATTGGATGACGCCTTGCATGAAATGACAAGCATCCGCTCTGATATTGGCAACCTCCTCCAGCTACGCGCCCGGCCGCCTCCCCCCCCGCAAAAGCCACCGCCTCGCCTACCGAACAAAGGCAACGGCAAAGGCAAAGGCAAGGAGAAAGGGGGCAAAGGCAAGCAAGGCACACAGCCAGGCAAGAGGCGCACTCCCGGCGAGGGCACAGCACAGGAGGTCAAAACAGCGGACCTCGTGCAACAGCACGGCAACAAGACCTTCTGTATTCGGTACAATAAAGGGCACTGCAAGAACGCGCAGTGCAAATATCTTCATGCATGCGCATACAAAATGCCCAACGGTGAGCCTTGCGGCAAAAGTCATCCCGCCTGTCAGCACCGCAACCCCCAGGAGCCGCCCAGCTCCTGAAAACCGCAGCTGGAACTGGCCGGGCAGGCCCAGTTGCCCTTGCCTACTCTCCCGGCTGCACAGACTTCAGCCGCCACGCCTGGCACACCCACAGCACCGGCACACGTGCCCGCGGCACCGTCAGGACAGCATTGCCCAAAAACACAGCAACCTGAAGCAACTCCTTGTACGCATAGTCCAGCACAAATGCAAGAAGACAGCCTTACGCACAGCTCCGCATCCAGCTCATCAGAAGCAGAAGATGCCGAGCCTAAAACATCCAAGCACAGATTTTTGCTGCACAGCATAGCGGAGGACCCTTTCAGCTGTGACCGCTTCTGCTACCAGGCCATGGCACAGCATAACACTATAGAAGATGAACTTTACTCTGCCTGGCATAGCCTAGTCTGGTCCGGAGCGGTTGGAGCCACACTGCTCCTTTTTCCTGCACAATCGTTTGACTTGGCATCGCACACCCGACTATGTGCGCTTCTTCGGGCAGCGCACCTTCAAGGCAGTCAGGTCTTTTTCGAGTACCCCAGGCACTGCGATGACAAGATTGCAGATCTGTACACACAGCTGTGCCAAGAGTTAGCAGTGCACTGCATACAAATGAAGCTGCCCCAGAGCGACGCCTCGCATATCATTTGCTCCACTCATACAGCACTGGCAGGCGCAACACAGCAAGCTGATCCATACCAGCACATGCTCTCTCTTGCAGCGCAGGAGTGCACATCGCACCTCAATGCCCCTATCCAGCCATCAACGCTGCAAAAGCATCTGCCGCGCTGCTTTCTGCCACGCAGGCCCGCGGTTTGCGATGGAGCAGGCATGTTCAGCACGGCAGATCACTCTGCCAATAATGTAAGCAGTAAGCCCAAGCCCCTAGCAAAGCTAGCCTCTGCCTTTAAGCAATACCTTACCAAACACGGCCTCGTTTCGCATATTGCTAAGCATCTACAGTCCGGGCAAGACTCGCACCCGCTTAGCGAAGATCATCGCAACGCCTTGGCAGACATTGCGCATCAGACCATGGCACCTAACATAGACAAAAATCAGTTTCTCCGAATCTCGGACGGACAGCCCTTCCGGCTCACAGCACTGCAATACCTTGCACAAGCCATTCACGATAAAGATGCACAGCTACCCATCATCCTTGATGAGGGAGTACCGACAGGTGCTTTTGGAGCCCTGCCAAGCAGCGGGCAGTGGCCCACAACGCAAAGCTCCTTAGACTTTGCAGACGATTTTAGCCCTGCATCCCTCGAGCACTGCAGGGGAAATTGGTTCCTAGCGGAAAGCAACCCCGCACTGCTGCAAGAGCTAGTGGAGGAGGAGGTGCGCAAAGGCTTTGTCGCAAAGTTTGAAGGCACCGAAGACGACGCAAAGCGCCACTGGCCGCAGGGCACTGCAATCGGCAAATTAAACATTGTCATGGCCGAAGGACGCGACCCACGCCTGGTCCTTGACAGCACCGTGTGCGGACTTAATCCGGCCGTGCATCTTCCAGAACGGGTGTCACTGCCCAACGCCTCGGACGTGCAGCGCACATTTTTGTCAGATGACTGCTATGCACAGCTTCACGCACTGTCGCTAGACTTTAAGGCAGCGCATAAATGTTGCAAAGTCAGCCCCGCAGACCAAGGCACCTTGCTGTTCCGAGTTGGCAATTCCCTGTACTACTACAAGGTTTGCCACTTCGGGGCACGCTTCTCGGCATATTGGTGGCAACGCACAGGTAGCCTTCTACTGCGCTGCATACATGCGCTGCTGTGTGACTATCCGCATAGAGCCTGGCTTTATGTCGACGACCTCCTGGCCCTGCTCCGCACAGCCGACAAAGACATGGCCACCGCACTGATAGTTGCACTGCTTTCAGCCCTGAACGCACCCATCAGCTGGAAGAAGGCTCAGTTTGCACAGGAAGTCACCTGGTGCGGGTGGACCATTCGCACGGACGCAGAGACCATTGAGCTCCGCGAACTAAAATTGCACAAGCTCCGCGAGCAGCTAATTGCACTGCAACGCAAAAGCAAAGTGCAACGCAAGGAGCTGGAAGGTGTACTAGGCCTACTTAATTGGGCCACCTCCCTAAGTAAACATATGCGCCCCTTCATGGCACCGCTCTACAAAGACCTACACAGCTGCAAAGGCACGCTGCACAGCATTTCACCGAACATGTGGGGCACCTTCCTAGATTGCCTTGACAACAACGCAAAACTCACCCGCACGCCAGCAGGCTCTTGGCTGCCACGCAATGCCCAACTACTTGAGGTCGGCAGCCTCAAAATAGCAAGCAAAGCAGATGTGCCTCTTGTGCCGCCCTCGCACAAACACCAATGGCTCAGGCTTGCAGACCCGCACCGCTCTGAAGTTCACCTTCGGCACGAAAGCAAATTCGTCCTGGCATGGCTGCAGCATTGTTTTGCACATGAGCAGCCTCGCTCGCTGCGCACAGCACCACGCATGCACTGCTACAGTGCGGCGGATGCATTCGCAGATACGCACCGCATGGGCATTGGAGGCTGGATCAGCACTGCCGACGCCTTCCTGTGGTTCAGCGCCATCTTTTCTGCAGAGGAAGTGCGCAAGCAATGGCCGCAACTGCAAGGCAGCCTGCAGCCTTACATTGGCTGTTTTGAATCTCTCGCACAGCTGGCACTGGCACAGTGCTCTTGGCAACTGCTACGCAGCAAACAGATCCGCTTTGTTCTGCCCACAGCATCCGACAATACCAGCGCAGAGTCTGGCCTTAATAAGCTCTTCAGCACGGCAGAGCCTCTAGGAACTTTTCTTCGCCTGGCGGCCGCCTGGGCGCATCTGCACCGCGTGCAGTTTGAGGTGGAGCACCTCGCCGGCGAAAAGAACGTTTGGGCCGACAAGCTCAGCAGGGGCTCCACTGCCTTTCTTCAGCATCGCACTGCTGACAAAGTAGAAGTCACGCTAGCGCAACTAGCATCCGCATCGCATTGCGTCACATTACATGATCACGCACTCGCGTGGCCGCAACGGCTACTTGACGCACAGCACGCAATGCTTAAATGATGTTTAAAAAAAGAGTGCAGTGACGCCTCTCTCTCTCTCTCTTCCGGTGAGCACAGCCTTGCTTTCCACGCTCTGCATGTCTCACGCCCTGCCTCGCCAGGTACATTCACCAACTCGCGCGGTGAGGGGCTTTTGTAGCAGAGGTTGTCGAAGTGCACCTAAAGTGGGGGTCTGCTCGGCATCGCTTGCCGCTTTCCCTTTGCGAGCAATGCCTCGCGCTGCACTGCACTCTCGAGCAACCTCTGCGGAAAAATAGAGCGTCTGCAGTTCGCACTGCGCTGAGCGTTGAGAACAGTTAGGAGAACGCTAGTTGTGAGTTTGTGTTTTTGATTCAACTGTGTTTTCTGTTCTGTGTCGAAACCTTTAAACGCTCCGCACTGTTTCGGCACAAGCACTCACAACTAGTGTTCGCTTTTCTCGCATCGCATGCGTAAGAAATTTTTCACCCACCCTCCACGCCCTTGGGGGTCTGCTCGGCATCGCTTGCCGCTTTCCCTTTGCGAGCAATGCCTCGCGCTGCACTGCACTCTCGAGCAACCTCTGCGGAAAAATAGAGCGTCTGCAGTTCGCACTGCGCTGAGCGTTGAGAACAGTTAGGAGAACTTTCGTGTCGGTCCTTTGGTGGCTAGCCACAAGCCGGGAAACCTTCTGCGGAGGGCTTTCAATAAAGTCCCTTTTGATAGTAGGTTGGTTATGCAGTAGCACACTCAATCCTACAGACACATTAACATGCCCCCTAGACCGTACCGGAAAGCTGGCTGGACAAAGGCGGTCAAAAGCGCCTAGGGCCACACGGGGGGCTACAGGCTACGAGTATACTACGGGTCAAAGTGTAATGTCTCATCTTCCAAGATCCTGTTGTTGTCTCCTTTGATTCAGATATCCAGAGGCTGAGGGTGTCCTGTGCCTAGTTGACCCATTTCCGCCCGGAGTTGGTCACTGAGTATCCGGTGAGATCTGCTTCTGCGATTGTTTCACGTGCCATGGTGTCGTAGGCCTCAAGGTGTCTCATCAATGTCACAATTTCATAGTTTCACATTGACATGATATTGCCTTACACTGAGCAATGCATTGACACGAAACCTACTTTGGACAGCAGCTCACGAATGTAAGGTTCTAAATCCAGAACTCCGAGTGGCAGTAGACAGAATGTATCCACACATGGCTCTACATTTGACTCTGACCGGCGAGATCCTTGCGCGTAAACTGGCGCCGTGTTGCTTGGCTGGATGCATCCGTCGTTTTGTCGGGTAGGGCTTCGTGACGGGGGAACTGATTTTGAGGCAGCAAGAACCTGCAAGCTATGGACGAGGCATCGACTTGCGCAACAGCTTCAGGGGGAAAAACTCATGTATTACTGTGCAACGTGTCGTTTGGCATCCTTGCTGCGATCCGGCATTCAGCACCTGATCGAGAGAATGAGCTGTCCAATCTTGGACTCGTGCCATCGGAAGACCTTGGGAAATACTCCGGTTTTGCAATAGGTCAGGCCCGACCTATGTCCAGCACTTGCTGCATTTGCAGACCGAAGCTCCATCTGCTCATCAAAGGCAGCACCCTTGATGGACTTTGTTCCCCAAACACTGTGGTACACACGTCGGGCCCACGGGGTCTTAAATTAACGGTAGGAGCAATGAGAGTTGGTGAGTGTTGCCGCTCGCATCGGCTACTTGTCGGAAACGCGCCAGTATTTAGGGCCAGGCCTTTGGCCTGTCCTCTTGCCTTGGTTCAGGCGAACCATACTACATGGTTAAAGAACAGCCTACTTGGCCTACTTAGCCAGCTGCGCCACGGCGATGGCATTCCTGTCACCAGGCCAGACGCCTGCGACACATTCAGTGTGTTTGCTGTGGCTGATCTTCGGGCAGAACTGAGTAGCACGCGGCGAAAGGCTACAGTGGCTACAGGTGCTTGTTTTCAGCAAGCGGCCCAAAGGCTTGCTGCACCTCTGCCTTGGCATCGTGCCCGCAGGAAAATGTCAAAACTCCGCCCCAGGAAAGACTCAACATGGTCCGTTCGTGGGAAGCAAGCTACGCTACATCCAGGCGGCATGGGCTTGAGACGATTCTTCGTTGCGCTGAACATGTTTCCAACCCGAAGCCTTCACCCCTGTGACTGGCATCGTATCTTCCTCCGTTTGGTGCAGCCTGGTACTACCAGGACGGTCGTGAGGACCGTGAGGGGTCGTGTGCACAGACTGCTCGAACTTCCACGTGCACAGCGTGCCGGGGCCCGTGCTCCGCTGCAGATGCTCGTTCTCACCCTCCCCATGACTGCAGGTCAGCAAACGCTCTTGCAATCACCAGTTGAAGCATACTGTTGCTCAGCATTTGCTGAACTCGTTGTTGATCGTGTCTATGATATGCGGGCGACACAAAGCTTCGCAGCCTTGTGTGGCCTGCCAGTCTTTGGCTGTCACTTGTGGATCGCTGCTTGCCAGCACTTAGTGCATTCTGCTTTTGAAGTTGTGCTCTTCAGCAGTGTGTTTTGAGAATGGACGTTAGGCACTTCGACTTGCTGCAGATGGCGTGGCAAGCATTGTGCCCAGGTGTATGAAAGAGTACGTCACCAATGCGTTGCAAGTGCCACAGCATCTATGTTTGCAGATCGACTTTCAATTCCCCGAAAGCATTGCAAGGCCTGCGCCTGCTGCTGCAGGGTTGAGCATATGCTTGCTGCCCTGTGCTTTCATGTCTTGCTGTGGGCTGGACAGATATGAAAAGCTGACTGTCGATGTACATCTCTTCAAGCCTTTGTTTGGCCTCGCTACCTTTGGCAAAGATTCTAGAGATGCCTGCTGTGTTGAGCTTTGGCGGACAAGGGAGACAGAGCGAGCTTTCAGGGTTCTCTTGTGGAGGCCAGCATGTGCTTCAAAGAGCAGCCAGTTCAAGAGGGGCCACATCATGAGCCTGTGGATTCGTGATCCGACTCCGACGCCGAAGATGCGAGAGTTTCACGTCTTTCAGTACCGCAGGCGGCCGGCAGGGGCTCGAAATCCAGTTCTCGCGCCAGTGGAAGGGGCACCGAGCAGATGTCGGACCTGTGGCAAGGGCAGAGCCCAGAAGCTGTGGAATTTTGCAAGTTCGGCGCAGTCGCTCAAGGCAGCAATCCACCTACCGCTGCCCAATGCTCGATCCTCATGTTTCGAGCTGGTTCTAGGCAGTCGCCTGACGCCGTTAAAAATGGCGTTACTACTGCTGCCTCGCCTCAATTGTGCGTGCCAGATAGATTCTGCCGCACTGCGCCTTGGAGGGACTCAGCCAGAGCTAGGTGTGCCTCGACGCTTGGAGGCCGGTGCAGGGGTCATTAAGGCCTCGGCTGTCGTCGCTACGGCAAGCCAGAGTATCAGGCAGTTCTCATGGCCCGGCAGCAATGCATTCACACCCGGCAAGTTGGTTTCGATGTTCGCTTTGCGTCGTGCCAGGCATTCAGGCACCACCATGTCTGTGCGGAGTTGCGGTGAAACCGTCGCTCGTCAAGGTGCTCTCTTCCAGGGAACGAGTTCGCAAAGGTCTCTTGCTGCGTCTCTGATTGCAGAGATACCAATGCAGCCAATGCACGATTGGTTGCGACTCCGCAAATGGCGCTCGATCCCGGCCCGTCGCCGGCGCGTCCATGTTGGCATTTTATGGCGCCAACACACACTTCCATGCACGCTCTCGCAAAAATACTTCCTTGCCTTGGCAAATCAGGGAAGAGATCTCACGATGTCGCGAACAGAGCGCTTTTCGGTTCCGTTTCTGGTCCAGCTCCCCGGGTCTCAGCAGTGTCGGGGCATCGATAAATTTGATTGGGCACTTCGGCGGTCGATGCGCCGTGTTGCGGAAAGACACGCAGCCCTCTGCTGCCGATTTTTTGGTGACGAGCAGGTAGTCGGAGGCGAGCTCTCCACACTACCACTGACTGTCAAAACGGCCAAGTCAAAGGATGCAGCGCGAAAGATGGTGGAGTGCTTCCGCACGGGGATTTGGGACCTCAGGTCCCACCCCCCGTGGAGAATTCTTCTTCTCGAAGAACTCGGGCACATCGTGCTCGTCATGCAGGCAGGACGCAGGACATGTGCAATCCAGTATGTTAGGCTCGTGGATGCACAGCACAGTTAACACAGGTGTAGCGCACGTCTAGTTGGGTTTCAGCCACGGGCTACAATTCACAGTTGACGAGGTGCACCATTGCATTTGCGACGCGAAAGCTTTCGCCATTCTTTTCGAGGAAGTCCTGGCGCTGACTTTGCCGACAATGCCAGCCATCAGCTGCTCGTACCGGAGCATCATCCGACAGCAGCTAGATGCTGCTAGCAGTTCAGCAGGACGGTTGGCATTGTCGTTTTGGCCGGTGGCTTACTTTTGGGAGCTTTGCAGTGGGCACTTGCAATGGTCGTTACTGTTTATCTACGCGCCCAAGCTAAGGATGGGCAGATGGAAGCTTGCACGCAAACTACCCTCATCAGAGCCACAGCCTTGTCATGTTCCCACTAGTGCTTTCAGTTGGGCACGGGTGAATGTGGTCAAAAGCACTGTGATGTTCTGCCGTTCCAACGACGCATAGAAAGTTTCTGACCCAACCCAGGGGATCGCTGCAGTGGGTCGAAGTTCAACTGGGAAGCATCTTCAGTGCGACCGGGTCAGATTTAGTCGTGCCGTGTGCCCTTCGAACAGAGCCTGCCATTCATTGCAGCTCCAGCGAAGGCAATAAAACTCGATGCAAGGGGTGCAGGTCGTCCTTATGTGCTGTCGTTGACTTTGTGGGCGGCAACACTCGCTATCTACTTTGGCCTTGATCGCATTGTTGTGGGTTGTCCTCACTTTGGCCGCGACAACCACGAGCATCGCGATGTTGCGGCATGCCTGGCTACTCTGCTCCCTTATGTTTTCGAGGTAGACCTACTGCGGGAAGCGAGAGATGTCTTCGACACAGTCGGCAAGGAAGTCAAAGAGGTGCGCGAAAAGTTTAGCACAGATGGGCTTCTGCTACCTGTGGTTCCGTACATCGATGGATATATTCCCAAGCATATTCCCATGTTGTCATTTTCCACAGTCAGAGAAGAGAAGGGTCCATCGCGGCCTGGCTGCGTTTGCCTTGGGTGTGGATACCTGTCACAACGTATCACAACGTCCACGTCAGATTTGCTGGCAGGGATTAGGATCAGAACTCCGAAGCGCAGGGCCACGCATTTTGTGCACAACGTCTTAGAGTCTTGAGATGTCACAGCGCATCACAGCAAACTGCTGTGCATGTTGGACGATGTGTGTCTCCAAACCCAAGGATTGTCCGTCAGCACCAGTCAACGATGTTGCAGACAAGTTGACCAGAGAAAGAGTAGTATCTAGTATCATCTAGCATCAGAAGGCACGCGAAGCTGTTATGCAATTGAGTTCGTTGTTTGCTACTTGCAGTATATAGCTCCGAACGAGTTGCCCGTCAGCAGATGTGCAAGGCAGTTCGTTTCTTCTTATGTAGCGCTACCCACTTGGGTGACGGAATGTTGACGTTGCACTACGGAACCCAAAGTCACAAAAGGTACATGCCGAACATGGAGCACAGCTCCATCAACTGCAATTTCCATTTCGATGTGACCTACCTTCCGACGCACCCAGCAACTTGTCCCGACATTTGATCCGGACGTTTGTGTTCCACATCGTGCCTGGCAACCTAAGGTTCAGGGGAAAGCCAAGCTGTATTGTTGTGGGCATGATGCCAACACAGCAGTCGACCTGAAACGCCTCCTTGAGCACCTGGCATTCAAGATGGTCAATCAGCCTTGTCTAGACTTCAAGCTTGGTGCAATGCTACCGGCTGTGAGGGAAGCCAGGTTCTCAGAAGTGCATCTGTGAAATAAACTGGATCACAATATGGGCAGTCAAGTTCTATTCGTTCTTTTAAAGATTCCAAAGGCGACGCCCGTGCCCTGGCCATGCTAACAAGGCCCAGCAGAGAGCTTGTCGTTGCGGCATTTGGACATTGGTGACAGGCTCTGCTTAAGCTAGGCCTCAAACAGAGAACGGAAGAACATCTTTGGACACTTCGTATAAGCGCTTGGTGGCAGTATCAAATTCAGAAAAGCCTATAGGTCTAAAAAGTCGGCCCTGCAAATGCTATGGAAACAGTCCTAAATTTCAGAGTCGCTCTGCAACTGTTTAACAGTATTCGCCTTCGGTTGCTTCTTTGCAGGATCGCTTCTAGCAGTCTTGCATTTTCCTGCCTGCAGCCCCACATCCAAGACGAAACATCATTGCGCAAGACTTCGTGAACACGATTGTCTGTGTTCTACATGAGGTGTAGTTAGCTGCGAGACATAACTTGGCACTGATGATACCGCGTTCGCGACAGTTTGACACAGACACATACTACTGGTTGGAGGGATTGCTCATGACGGGTCGCCATGTTTGTGTATAAGGCCACCACCATCGAGTGCTCCAGAAGATCTGCACACGAAGTCTGGGCCGCTCAGTGGTCACATGCAACCCAAGATGTTGATGAGTGGATGTGTCAGACTTTTTCCAGGATTTTTGTGAACTATAGTATGATGTGGTGTAAGGAAATAGACTGTGTTTGGAGAGAAACATGTCCAAGGGGCCTTGTCGTCTTCGGAAAGTTTCTGAAGCCGATCCAGAACGGGATACTCGTGATCAGCCAGCTCGGTCTCCGCCTCAAGGCTTCATAGGAAGATCTGACAGAGAGCTCGCGTGCTACTCACATTCTCGGCAGTGTCAGATGTTCCTAGGCCTGAAAGCCACAACAGACAGCCGCAAAAAAAGGAAGTAGGAGAGCTCTCTGCATGGTCTGATGAGAACTTGCCTCTTCATGACCTCGGCCAGAAGATCTCAACGCTGGCAACAGAATCCATATATATATATATATATATATATATAATATATATATGTATATATATATATATAGTTAGATAGATAGGTAGATAGATAGGTAGATAGATAGGTAGATAATATATAGTAGCAATGTAACATAATATGATATAGTCTAATCTAACAGCTATGATTGGATCAGGTGTTCAAACCGGATCCGTTACGTGCCTGATCGTCGCAGGGCTACGTGCCTCGGCTGTCTTCTGGCCGGCATCATAGAAAGCCAGGGCTTTCTGCAAGGATGGTCTTGTCCTGATGCTGCGAGATGTCAAACCTCCACCGGAGTTGTACGACACAAGGACTGTCACGTCGTGCCTAAGGGTGCCTCCGTGTCAGGATGTTGTCATCCGCAGCAGTGGTTCATTGTCAATCTTTAACAGGGTCAGCACCGTTCAAGTCGAAGTAGCTCAGGAGCATAGTTCGGGATTGAGTTTTCCTCGCACGGCTCAGGCACTAAGAGAGTTCGTGGGCAGGAGCACATGCCGCACGGTGTTAGGGCTTCTACGCAGCAGAACCCCAACACGAGTGTTCACATGTTTTCTAATAAATGTGGTGAGGTTGTGCTTGCAAGCTCTTAATCCTCGTGACTCATGCGTGCAATGTCTCAGCTGCAGTTGGACTTGCCGTCAAGAACGGTGCTGGCAGAACTCAGCACACTAGTTGTGCATGTTTCACTTCACCCGAAGGAGGCCATCAGGCCTGATGTCATGGAGCCTCCGAGTACGTTGGCGACCGACAGTCTCGGTTGCTGACAGCCTCGAGAAGAGAGGGGCTTCTTTGCAATCAGAACCCATGTGATTGTTCAATTGTTTGCTCACGTGTGTGGTGATGTTGTGCTAGCAAGGTCTCAACAGTGATGCATTCAACATCTTGACTGAACAAGGATGTGCCGGAAAACTTGTGGTGTAGCCTGCAGGACTGGCAGGCTGTTTGTTTGAAGTTGAAAGGTAGTTTGGGAGTTTCGACAATGCCTCTGGCTTTAGGTTCACGCGCAAGATGCAGAGATGCACGGCTGCTGTGGACTTCGGAAAACAGGACTTCACGTATTGATCATGCATGTGGTGATGCGTGCAAACACTGTCTTGATTGAACTTGGGTACACCGGAAGACAGTTCAAGGCATTTTGAGGAGTCACATTTACATCTCGTAGCTTTGTGGTTGCGACTTCATGAAGCACATTTCAGAGTGGCGCAGGGCTCGAAGGTCTCTTCTGTTTGCACTGAGTTTGTAGTGTCGACATGCCACGTATCTCGTGCAACGAAAAGCTACGTATGGGTACATGTAACAAAAACGAACAGTAGATGCCGCCTCGAAATCAAAGTGCTTTGCACCATGTCTTTTTTTTCCCTAAGATCCTTCTGTCCAAGCCACTAGAAATTGTGTACGCCAGAACCCTAAGGCTCCTTACATAGGAGGGAAAGCACCGCTTTCACAAATTAGAGCCAGAGCCCAGTTACAATATACCGGTGATGTGATCTTCAGCAGATTGACACAGGGCCGCCGCGCCCACGGCGCCAGCAGTCGCCAGGGCTCCCTCGCCCAGCAGCGCCAAAGCTCCCGTCCCGGCCTCCGCTGCTGTTGCCGCTTCGGCTGCGCCCGCCGCAGCTTCGGCCGCCGTGGCAAAGCCTTCGGAGGCTTCCGCCTCCGCCAGCTGCTGCGAGGCGAACTGTTCGATGTCTTGGGCGGCCTGACGTTGCCCCGCTCGTTCGAGCAAGGGCTCCACCTCGCTGGGCCTCACCCCTCGTCCGCTGTTTCGAAGGCAAGTGCCGGATTGATTGAGGTGTGGGGCAGGGGGGCCTCGCTGAGGGGCTCGGGGGCATTGGGGTAATCGTCGAGGTAGAAGTGGCTCGACGTGTAGATGTTCGCCTTGCGGTTTGGCAGGTCCAAGGCCAGTGGCTCGCCCTCCGCGATGTATCCTAGGACCTGGCCAAAGGAGGGCTTCACGCGGAAGCCGTTGCGTCTGCGCTCCTCCATCTTTACTCGGTCTCCGCTGGCCATAGTAGCTGGCCTCGCGGGCCCGCTGGACGCTCTCCGAGTTGGCCACGGGGTCCCACTTGAGGGAGAGCTCGCCGGTGCCGCCGCTCGTGAACTTGTAGAATTGGAAGGTCGTCGCTTCTGCTCCTCAGAGAGCTCGTCGAAGGCCAGCGACAGGTGTAGCGGATGAGCGACACGTGCAGCGGATGGTGCTCCGCCTCGGGGAGCCGCAGCGGCGAGGAGCCCTCAAACCGATGGCCCACAAGGTCGGCTCGCCCTCCTGGTGCGGCGGCAGCTGCGTCAGCATGGCCTTGCGGGTCACTCCTGACTTCGTGGTCCTCTTCGTAGGCCAGCGGGATCTCGGCCTCGGGGCTTTCGAGGAACCACGTCCCATCGCGCTTCGCAAGCTGCAGGTTCAGCTTCATCTCACATAAGGCCGCCATAGACTTGGGAGTCGCTGGTGTTTCTACCAGCGGCCACGTCCCGCGCCATCCTGTGAACGCCCGCGCGCTCCGCCGGCGCGTACCTCAGTTGCGGGATCCCGCGGTTCACCGCCTCCGTCATCCGGCCGAGCTCGTCGGCGTAGGTCTCGCCCTCCTGGCGGAGGCGCCGGTTCGCGAGCCACTCGTTGAGGTGCTGATCAGGGCCAGCACGTCCGCCTCGTTCTGGAACTGCGACAGATCGAGCGCATCGAGGGCCGCCGTGATTGCAGCTCCGGTTTCGAGCTGGGTGTAGGTCTCACTGCGGGCGTAGGAGTCCGACTCGATCAAAATCGTGTCGTCCAGATTTTGGAAGGTGGCCGTCAGGGCTCCGGCCACAGAGAGGTTGCGGAGCACGTTCGTGCCCCGGAGCAAATTGAAGGTGGGCCCGCCGTTCCAGGACTGCCCGTTGGCCAGGGTGACCGGCACGAGGGCTGCGGTGATGGCGGCTTGGACCTGGGCGATGGTCCAGTAGGGCGACAGGTCGGTGGCCGCCGCTGCGATGGCGGCGTCCGTCTGAGCGGAAGTGTAGTAGGCCGCGGCAGCTATCGCGGCGTCTCTTTGAACCGCAGTCCCGTAGGGCACCAGCGCATCGGCGATGGCCTGGGTCATCTGCAGCGTGGTGCTGTAATCCAGCAAGGACGTGTCGGTGTAAGTGTTGGCCGACCCGATGGCCGCCACGACGTTCGCCGTGGACTCCGCCCGCGTGAAGTAGTCGGCCAGAGCCGCCGCGATGGCTGCGTT
Organism: Symbiodinium sp. CCMP2592; assembly: GCA_905221615.1. Classification (NCBI taxonomy): domain Eukaryota; class Dinophyceae; order Suessiales; family Symbiodiniaceae; genus Symbiodinium; species Symbiodinium sp. CCMP2592. Next base: position 559,884 of record CAJNDT010000779.1, read on the forward strand.
CATCGCAGGGGTGTCCGAGTAGGCCGCCAGCTGGAGCAGCAGGGCGTCCGCTTCCGCCTTGCTGTAGGCGTCGCAGGCGAAGGACAGGGTCCAGTCGTCGTTGGCCAGCTGGATGCTCAGGGGAGCGGTGGCGTGCAAGTTACGGATTTGATTTGTGCCGGCAAGCAGGTCCCAGGTAATGTTCCCGACCCAGGCGGGAGCGTTGACAAGATTGGTGGCGCCGCCGAGCGTGGCGATTTCCGCGAGCAGCCCGTCGATAGCGGACTGCAGCGAGACCTGCAGGGCCGTCAGGTCCCCGCTGGTGGCGAAGGGCCCGGCATTCTGCAGCGCAAGGATGGCTGCGTCGGCTGCGGCGAGCCGAGAGTCCTGCAGGGCCTGCCCGGCGTTATATGCACCCTGGGTGACGTACCCAAGAAGCGCCGTAGTCAGGTCCCCGCTCGTTTGGTAGCCCGCGGCCTGCAGGGCTGCAAGCAGCGCCTCGGCCGCATCGAGCCGCCCGTCCCGCAACGCCAAGGCTGCATCCAGGGCCGTCTGCTGCACATACTGCAGCAGCGCATTGGCGATTTTGGTGTCCACGTCCAGCGGCGTGGTTCTGAGAGCGACGGCGGCCGTGAGGTCGCTGGTGCTGGCCATGGGGAGCAGGGCCGTGGCGATCAGCTGCGAGACGTCCCCGGCCGTCTGCCGAGGTCCAAAGAGAGCTGCTCCACGGTCGATTTGAGAGCGTAGGTTGCAGCCACGGTGGCCAGCGTTGCATTGTTGGCGCTGGTGATGCTGCTGTTCATCGCAGCCGTGGTCGGGTGGTTCGCCAGCTTCAGGTCCACGCTGGCCGGCGTGCTCTTGCCGTCGACCTCGACTTGGAGAGCATCCAAAGAGGACTGGTTGGCTTTGGTAGCCAGGCCCTGGGTCAGGCTGGTGTTCACGGCCACCAGGCCGGAAGTGTTGGCGAGGATGGAGCCCTCGAGGTCCGCGGCCAGAGCATAAGGGGTTAGATCGGGAGCGGCGGGCAGGGCGGCCACCTGGCCCTGCAGCGCCGCGATGGCTGCTGCGTTGACTCCCATGGCCGCGGTGTTTGCCGTGTGCTCCGTTTGCGGGGTATACGCGGTGAGGACGGTGGCGAGCTGGCCGGCACTGATGCCCTGGAGCTCGATGACCGGCGGGGGCGTTGCGCCGTCGTCCAGGATGCGACCGGTCAGGGTGGAAGGGAATAGACTCATTTACTCTTAGTCCAAGACGCTGACCCCGCTGCCCGAGAGGGTCACGATTTGCATCGAGACCAGGCCGATGAAGCACTGATCGACGCGGTCCGCGAGCATCGACTTGAATGTGAAGCGGCACAGGTCGCCGGAGCGCGTCGACAAACCGCTGGTGGGGTGTTTGGGTACCCGCTCCGTGGGGAACGCGGCAATGAAGTGCGTGTTATCATAGTTCGGGAGGGGCATATTTCGTAGCTTTGAATCGTAGGTGCCGGCCATGATGGCGAGGAAGTGGTGGTATTCGGCGATGCTTTTGACACTGTTTCTGGGGAATTGCATGGCCCCGAGCTGCAGCTGGCCCTCCATGACCGTGGCCGCCGAGACGTTCGGGAAGGCCTCTCCGGGGTACTCGAAGTTGGAAACGTGGTTCTCCCCGGTCTTGTTGAAGTGCACGAAGGCTCCCAAAAGCTTGGTAAAGGCTCGTGCGACGGTGATATTGTAGCTCGTGGAGCCCGCCGGGACCGAGGACTGCTGCACGTGGAGGCTGGGAAAGCTGAAAAGGAGACTGCGATTGGACAGTAATATACGCTCGAAGCTCTCCCGGAGGGCACTATCGAGGGTCACCTGATCGGCCAAAAGGTGCACATTTTCGATCTGATACGACAGACTCGAGCCCACGCCGGCGCGCATGGCCTGCTGGGGTTCAGCGAACTCTATCTCCAGGACGAGATTTAGCTGCGGCGGGAGCATCTTGCCGCAGTTGAACATGCCAAGAAGATGCGGGTGCATCAGCACATCGCGCTTTTGCCCCGGCTGCACCGGCTGAGCCCAGCCGCCGGCGTCCACCGGGAGGCCCTCCCAGTGGAGCTCAGTCCACCAGTCCGACGGCTTGAGTAGCGAATACATGAAGCAACTGCGCCCATAATGACTAATGTCTTCCACTCGTTGACCGTTGGCGAAGAGTTGCATCCTCTCGATGAAACACGAGGGGTCCGGCGAGCCGCAGAGCATGTCGCTGGAGCCGTCCGTGTTCCGGAAGGTGAAGGCCAGCTTAATCGATTCAGGATCAACGAAGTCGATTCCTGGAGTTATTGGTATTCTACAGACCCGCGAGGTCGTGGGGGTGAAAGTGCTCAAAGATGAAGGAAAAAATTGCACGCTCTTGCGACTCTGAATGTAGTTGGTGTTGCCCGTGGCCAGTTTGTAGTCTAATGAGGCCACCAATTCGTCATTGACGGCTTGCGTAACCCGTTCGACCATTCTCTCTTTACATACCTATGCAGCTTCCGGTTCGCTCGCCTGACGAAGGGCGTCGAAGGACGGCTGGGTGCCCAAAGGCCCGCGGTCGCCGCGGGACTGGCGGCTGACGCGGGAGCGGTCCGAGCCGGACGACACTGGGATCGGGATGTTGTTGAGGCCGAAAGGGGTTTGGGCCTGGGCCCTGGGGCGCCGCGCCGGGCGGGCCACGATGCGTTGTTGCGCCTGGGGCCGCGGCTCCTCGTCGGTGTCGCTGAGCGGGAAGACCTGGGGTCGCCGCGCGGGCTGCTGCCGGCGCTGCTCCTGGATGAAGTAATGATCAACTGCGCCCGACTCTTGCATCCCGTTCAGTGTCGCAAGGTCGGTGGTCTGGCTCGGCCGCGAGGCGTCTGAGTCCGTGCCGCCTCCTGTGGCAGCACCCCAGCCCATCAGGTGCGAGGCTGCGTTCAGCCCACCTTCGATGGCCCAAGCCGTTCCGACCAATGCTGTGCCTGCAGCAGCTACTGCCAGGCCGCCGCTCGCCGCGCCCACGGCGCCGGCCGTCGCCAGGGCTCCCTCGCCCAGCAGCGCAAGAGCTCCTCCGCCCGCTTCTGCTGCGGTTGCTGCTTCGGCGCGCTCGCCGCGGCTTCGGCCGCCGCGCGCTCCACCTCCGCGGCTCTCTGGCCGGCCCGCTCCAGCAAGGGCTCCACCTCGCTGGGCCTCCCAAAGGCGGAGGGACCTCGTCCGGGGGCGGCGCCAGTCCCGGCGGCCTCCTGGGGATCCTCAGGGTTCTGTCGAGCCAGTCGCCGCCTCCCCTGAGGACGTTCAGCGTCTGGTTCTCGGAGACGCTCCTCACCGCCGCCGCCGCGCCGGCCGCGCCTCCCGCGACGATGGCCTCCGCGGCTTGGATGCCAGACTCTCTCATGCGACCTCCGAGCGTCGGGGGCCTCGGCGGTTGAGCCCGTCGTTGCGCAGGGCCTGGCCTGGGTCCATGCCTCCGTCGTCACTGTCGGGGAGGAAGGAGGGCCGAGTGAATTCTCGGGGCGGGCGCGGAAACGGAGTGCCGCTGTAACCTTCGTCCGCTGTCTCGAAGGCGGCCGCCGGGTTCAGCTGGGTGTGCGGCATCGGTGCGTCGGAGATGGGCTCCGGAGCATTGGGGTAATCGTCTAACCAGAAGTGACTGGATGTGTAGATGCTGGCCTTTCGGTTGGGCAGGGGGATGTCCAGGGGCTCGCCCTCTGCTATGTAGCCGAGGACCATGCCTGCAGCTCAACCGCTTCAGTGTGCGAGGCCGAAGAGTTACAAAGACGAAAACAGCAGTACATATTCCTCAGGTGATTGTGATTCCTCGTTTCGTTGATGATTCGGTGGATGTCCACTTGAAGCGATATAGGCCCGTTGCAGCTGTCGCTGATCACGGGGCCACTCCACTGAGAGGTCATTACACCTCAATCGCATGGCTACAGGATGGTTTTCGCCTGATGGATGATAACAGATTGGGTCAGACAGTCGGCGTGCTTCCCAAAGCGCTGTTATGCGACATTTACTTGATCTGGCTTGTTCAGATTCCAGATGAGTGAGTCTTGATGCCCATAAGGTCGGTTCAACAAGTGATCACGCCAGGAGTGTACATACGTATGCTTACATATGACAGTACATCCCGAATTGGGCCATTTTGGTCTGTGCTTTTCGGTGTCGTGACGCTGCTTGCGTCCTTACACTGTGCACTGCATGCAAAGTTACCGTTGTTAGTGTGCTGTGCCAGCGAGCTTTCAAAAGCATGCTTGGCCTTTCGGGGCGGTGCTTTTGTTTGTACAGCTGCAGCTTGCTTGGCCTTTTCGGGGCGGAGTTGCATAGTCGAATGCTTCATGCATTTCATGCTCGAGGATGCTTTAAAGCATTGTGTTTACCAAAACACCGGCCATGATGGCTGCTCTTAGTTAGTCTTACCTGCCACAAGGCAGCGCGCAGCTGCTGTGTCCAAAGTGTGCAAAGTAGCCGAGGACCTGACCAAATGAGGGTTTGACGCGGAAGCCGTTGCTTCTGCTCTCCTCCATGTTTTACTTAGAAGCTGATGTGCAGTGGTCTGCGCTGGCCATAGTAGCTGCCCTCGCGGGCCCGCTGGACGCTCTCCGAGTTGGCCACGGGGTCCCACTTCAGGGACAGCTCGCCGCTGCCGCCGCTCGTGAACTTGTGGAAGTGCCCCGCTCCTCGCCCCACTCGTCCTGCAGGGCTTGGAGCTGCTCCTCGGAGAGCTCGTCGTCAAAAGCCACGCTGACGTGCAGCGGGTGCTGCTCGGCCGTGGGGAGCCTCAGGGGCGAGGCGCCCTCCAGGCCGATGGCCCACAGCCCTGGCTCGCCCTCCTGGTGCGGCGGCAGCTTCACGAGCCTGGCCTTGCGGGTCAGGCCCTTTTGGAGAAGCTCCCGCTGGATGCGGTAGTACTCCTCGTCTTTGGGGCGCTCCTTGTACCACTGGTCCCTTTCCTCTTGGCTCCAGTCGCTCTCAGAAGCTTGCTCCGCCAGGCTCGCGTACATTTATCTTGAGGCCGCGCTTGCCCAGGTAGCTGCGCTCGGAAGCCCGCTGCACGATCTCGCACAGGTAGCTCAGGACCGTCTTGGTCTGCGGGTCAAAGCGCACAAGCACCCTTTGGGGTCGCGCCCACCCCGGCCCAGGAGCCGCAGGATTTCCTGGCCCTCCTCGTCCTCCAGCTCGTGCTGGTAGGCCAGCGGGATCTCAGCCTCTGGGTTTTCCAGGAGCCACAGGCCATCGCGCTTCGTGAGCTGCAAGTTGAGCTTCATTTCAGAGTAGACCGCCATACACCTGGGAGTCGCTGGTGTTTCTACCTGCGGCCACGTCCCGGGCCATCCTGTGAACGCCCTGGCGCTCCGCGGGGGCATAGCGCAATTGTGGGATGCGGCGGTTGACCGCTTCCGTCATCCGGCCCAATTCGTCGGCGTAGGTCTCGCCCTCCTGGCGCAGGCGGCGATCGGAGAGCCATTGATTGAAGGCCTGCGCCTCGCGGATGATACAACTCACATCTACAAAGGTGCCTTGTACACTGATGATGGTTGCGATGCTGCTCCAGTTCTTGAGGGGGACGTGCATGCCATTTCGTGCAACATGTATCTCTTGTGGTGCATCCGATTGGCGTGATTCCGCTTACAACTTTTCTGCGAGCTTTTACTGTGCAGTGGGAGCTTTGGCAATGCAGTGCAAATTTCTTTCATGCCATATCAACTTCTGAGTGAGTGCTGCACTGACTGACGTGATGCATCATGTAGTGCTGCATGTGATTGCTGTGGCTTGTCAGTTTTTGGATTAGTTACTTTTTCACTCCTTTGTAGTACGTTCCAGCCTGCTTGGCATTCGTGCCGAGGCTTGGAATCTGCTTGTGGTTCGCCACGGGATTTCTGCTAGAACCGCAACCTTGAGTTGCCGGTATGGCCACTGCGCTATACTGTAAATTATCTCGCTAGCTGTGCTCACTCACAGTGCGTCCGAAAGAAAGAAAAGGCCTGCGCCTCGACGAGCTGCTGGTGCCGCCGGCGCAGCAGGGGATTCAGGTTATAGCTGGGATACATCTTGTGGAACTGCCGAAGCATGAAGGGTTCGTTCCGCCGCTCCAAGGGCATCATGGTTCCTTTACAGTTCATGACTGTTTCGTGCAAGCAGCTCCATGTAGCGGTCCTGTCGCTGCATGTAGCGCATCGCGCGCTCCTGGGCGGGCGTCATCCTCACAGGCTCGACAGGCTGCGGGGGCTGCGGAGCCGAGGGCTCGGGCTGGAGCTGCGGCTCCGCAGGAACTGCTCGCGTTGGCGAAGCCTCGGGCTGAGCCCTCGGAGGAGGATCGGGGGCAGCACGCTCGGGAGCTTGTGCTGGGACGGCCTCTTCGGCGGGCACCGTCTTCGGGGCTTTTGGCTTGTTCTTCGAGCCTGGAGGTCTGCCTCTCCGCTTGGGGGCGGGGGGCTCCGCGGGCTTGGCGGGCTCCGGCGGGGGCACGGCGGCCGGAGCCGGCTCAGGCTCTGGAGAAGGCTCTGCCGCAGGCTCTGCCACAGGCTCTGCCACAGGTGCGGGCTCGTCCACGGGTTCATTCTCAGCCATTTATCTATGAATAAACATATTATTGGTCATAATCCAAGAAAATCGCAAAGGAAACAGATGTTCCTCTGGTATTTACGACATTTCCGTCCACATCGGTGAGCTTAAAGCGCAGAGTGCGCAGGGTAATGGGGCCGTGCAATTTGACGAAATGCCCTTCATCCGTTCTTGTTTGCATGATATTCCCCACGCCTTTATCAATAATCATTTTGCAGATGATGTCGTTGCCCAGAGGCCCCTTGATGTCGGCGCCAGTGGCGAGGGTGCTGCATCTGAGCAGCAGCTCTGAGTATGGGTTCATCGTGACAAAGGTGAAGATCTGCAGCGCTCCATCGATAAAACTGGGGCCCAGGAGGTGATTGATCGAGAGCGGGCGACTCGGCGTGGCGCCGGCGGGGTAAGAACCAGTGCCTGGGAACAGGCTTCGGATCTCGTAGTCGTTGAGTATGCGGCGGTTGCCGTCGTAGGCCACGCCTATCTCGTTTGTGCTTTCGACGTACGTCGCCGAAGCAAAGTTGCTGCTGATCCAGGCGGCCAGGCGACTTCCCGTGTAGGCCCCGATGGGGAGCACCGCCCAGTTGAGGCTCTGCAGCGCCTCATCAATCCAGTACAAGTACTGTCCCCGATCCGTGCTTAGGAAGGCGTCGGCCACGCGAAACTTGAACACGCTGAGCTTGGCGCCCGTTTGGAGGTGTAGGGTCTCTTGCAGATCATACTCGAAGGAGCTGTCGTCCCCCGCCGTGCGCTTCCGGGAGTCCACGTACACTGTACAGCTCATTTTCCTTCTACGGCGGAACAAACTCCGGCCCGTCGACTTGTCGGACTCGTTGCTGATCTGCCGTGCCCGCTCCGGGTAGGGCAGCCGCCGCGGGTCCACGACGCCCTGCGTGCTCGTGCAGCATTGCACATGATGGCACTCACTGTCGCAGATCGGGCCGTTGCCCAGCAGCTTGCCCACCACTTGGCTGAGGATCCCCCCCATCTTCGTTTACGAGGAATTTGCGGTCGAATCGCACCCAAAACATGTCTTCTTTCGGGGCTCGCATGTTGACGTACCAGAAGCTGTATTTCTCCTTGGTCGCTTCCTGATACATGCCATACAAAACGTCCTTGGGGAGCATGGCGCTCAGTTCCTCCACCAGGGCGTCCAGCTCCAGCTGGTTGCGCAAGCGGAAGACGCAATAGAACATGGTGTTCACGCGCACGGCGCTGCTCATGAGTCGGAGTTTCTGGGTACTCACCCAGGTATTTATGCAGTAGTGTCGGCCTCTAATGAACAGAGTGTCCAGGATCCCATCGCCCGTTTTGCGGTGCACGTGCGGCGAGTCCGCTAGATCATCGAGACACACAAGTACCTGGTAGAGTTTTTTCATCCCCAGCTGCTTAGACTGCTGCGTGATCTTCTTCTGTTGGGCCAGGATTTGCCGCAAAGCGTCCTCATTCCAGTCGTCCCACCAGCACTGCTCGCGGTCCGTGTTGACCCCCAGGTCCTTCCGAATGTACTCCTTCACGGGCTCCTGCAGACCGCCGGGTCTCGCGGCTGCTTGACGTCGTAGCTCGCGCTCGGGAAGAGCTTCACTTTTCCCATTTAACCAAAGCGCCCTGTAGCACTCGTAGAGGCAGCGGCACATTTAAGTGATGTTGCCTTCGTGCCACGGCCCCCGCAGCCGCATGGGATGGTGGCCGGGGGCGGACAGGAGCCACAGGGCTACGAAGACGCCGGCCAGGGCCACAGTTGCGCAGAGGCACTCTCCCGGCAGCATCGGGGAAAAGGTGCGGTCGGCCGGTGGCATTTTTTTTATTGGGGGAATAAAAAGGGAGCATGAGCAGCAAGCCAAGCATGGCGATCAAGCTCGGAGACCTGTTGGCGAACCCGAAGGGCGGCAAGTTCTTCCCCGTGTGCGCGGAGGATGGCGGCCCGGCGGTCTGGCAGTGCGACTGGATCAGGATTTTGTGGCACCCCACGGCCTACAACGGCGAGGACGCCAGGAGGCTGCCCCTGTGCCTGGAGCCCAATGAGGCGGCGAAGGAGGAGCTGGCCGGCTTCGAGAAGGCCCTGGTGGCCCAGCTGGCCAGCCGCTCCATGGCGGACCCGAAGCTCTTCGGCCGCATGCTCACCACGCAGGACACGGAGAGCCGCTTCGTCTCCTGCGTGAAGACCTCGGTGCGAGGGAACAGCTTCATCAAATTGAAAGTGTGCCTGGACCAGGTGCGCCTGTGGGATGCCCAGGGGGGGCCGCTGCATGAACCCGGGGACCTGACCAACCGGGAGTGCAAGGTGCGTGCCGAGTTTTGGCAGGTCTGGATGATGAGCGGCCAGTGCGGCCTCCTCGTAGAAGTGACCGATCTCATGCTCAAGGAGGAGGAGCCCCAGCGCTGCCCCTTCTGATCTGCCGGGAATGGGTGCCAAAAAAAATTCTCCAGCCCCGAGCCCCCCGGAAAAACCATCAATTCCATCAATTCCATCAATCGGCTCTTCTGGATTGAAAACAGTGCCAGAACGACTGAAATCGGCCTGAGGGGCCATTTGCCGAAAACATGCAGTGCTCTTAGGCGATGAGAGACCAGGAAATGGCAACACAAGTTAGCCAGACCGGCTCGAAAGCGGCGATTGATGGGAATTGATATTTCCCAAGCCAAAATATCAATCGTGTTTTCCGGGCTTCTCAGCGCGAAAACAGGGATTGATATTTTGGCCGGGGAAATATCAATTCCCATCAATCGCGCCGAGTCGCCCGGTTTTGATGCCCAGAAGTGCCTGTTTTGACCACATCAACGCCTCCGACGTAAACGGAAAGTGCGCGAGATGCGCTCGAGCCCGTTTTCGGGCTCTGGGAGCACCGCACACAGCCCGAAGAGCCGATTGATGGAATTGATGGAATTGATGGTTTTTCCGGGGGGCTCGGGGCTGGAGAATTTTTTTGGCCTCGATGCCGGGTCGAGGTCGGACGCGTTCAGGGGTCAATTTTTTTTCTGGACTCCTAGAAATCATGTCGTGGATGCAACAACGCGAAGCGATACGACGTGCAGCCGACGCTGGGGCCAGACCACGGATCTCAGCGCAAGGCTCGCAGCTTCTTCCTCTGAGGGACAGCCGCCTTCAGTCCGCACTTCTGAGTCGCCCCAACGGTCAGCTGACCCGAGCCGGGCAGTTCTACCACAGCATCACCGGCCGGCGCCCGCCGAGCCGCCAGTTCGATGAATCTCAGCCTCTCATTCGGGACGGACCCAACGACTACATCCTCACCAGGGGGGGTGCTCGAAAGCTCGTGCGGTCCCTCCAGGCCAACGGCCAGGACCATGTCACCAAATTGGGCAAGGCCTTCTTCAAGGACAAATTCACGGAGTGGCTGGCTCATGTGCCCGTGATCATTCGGGGCCGCCGCAGGAACGGCACCCCCTACGAGCGCCATGACTACCTGCCAGTGACGGCACTGGAGATGGGGCTGTCCCGCCAGAACGACGCCTGGAGCGAGGCGCAGGTGGCCCGCAACGTCAAGGACTCCGTGCTCCGACAGCTGGGGCAGCCGGGGCCCGACGAACCCATCTACATGATCTCTGGGGAGGTCTACTTCCTGCACCCCACCAACGAGTGGGCCTACAGCTCTTCTTCCATGCAAGTCATCGACAATCGCGTGGACACCCAGATCCGCCTCCGCCAACCGCTGGGGGCACTGCGGGAGGTCAGCTACCAGCTCTTCGCTGGGGACCAGATCCTGGCCAGCGCTTTTGAGGAGCGCCGGGACATGCTCTGTGTGCCCAGACAGATAGCGGAGCTGCTGAAGCTCCCGCTGCAGGAGGTCATGGAAGACTTTAACTCCATTTGTCCCGGGAACTGGCAGCAGCGGGGCGTCTCCCCCGCAGAGATCCGCACCTTCTGTGTCTGGAGAAATGCTCCCATGTTCTACGTCGATTGCAGGGGCCGGTTGCTGGATTGCTTCCAACCTGCACAAAAAGAGGAGAAAGCCATAGCCTTTACCTCTTGGAACGGCCACGCCTTCTTCTACAGGAGCGCCCGGGCCGTGGCCGGCTGCGACGAGTCCGAGCAGCGCCAGCGCTTCCGCCGGCTCAGGCGCGACAACCCAGTGCCGGAGTTCAAGGAGTGGCAGGCTTGGGAGGGAGAGATCAAATCAGGATACTTCTTCTCCGAAGACCTTCGCGGGGTGCGAGCGCAGCTGCTGGCCGAGGGCCACCACCCCAAGGTTTCCATGCGAGTCCTGTGCGAGTGGTCCGCGCTGCGGCTGAGGGTGCCCGGTGGAGCCGACTGCGTGATCCGAGAGCTCTGCGAGGATGCGCAGGTGCTGCAGCACTATCGCGGACAGCGCCTGGCCGGGGCCAGCCTGGAGGTCTTCCTGCATTTGCTGCAGGGCAAGCGCGAGGACACGCGGAGCCGCCGGGAGGAGCTGCTCGCCCGCCAGCAGGGGATGTGCAAGCTGTGCGGCGCACCGATAGGTCTGGGCACTTTCGAGATCGATCATGTGATCCCAGTGGCCCAGTCCTTCTCCGGACAGCCAGGCTTTATGCCTGGAGTGTCATCGCACCAAGACGAGCCTGGAGGGCAACCACAGCACCACCCTGGAGAGCCGGTTCTGTCGGTTTGTGTACCAGAACTACGCGGCCTCGCCCAGGCTGCCGCCGCTGGTCTTCCAGCTGCAGAAGTGGGATCTCGACCGACCCTGCCAGGGCATCGATGTGTGCCGCTGCCGGAAGAACGGCTTGGCCAACGCTCGCTTCCCTTTGCCGGTGTTTTGCCCCCTGGACGGCATCGTCCCCACGGAGGAGGGTAAGCTGGCGGACCTCATGTGGGTCGACCTGCCCTGCGACCACCGCAAGGGCGTACTGGATCGACTGCGCTTCGTGGGGCCAGGGTGGTACGCCAAGCCCGTGTGCGCCTACATGCTGGAGGCGGGGATGGCGCAGTGGCAGCACTTCAAGTGGAGCCTCGACGCCACAGCGCACGTCGACCAGCAGTGCCTGGAACAGGTCCTGCAGCGCATGGAGCAGAATTGGCCGCAAGGCGAGGAGCACTATGCGAAGCTGGCCATCAACAGCCTCGTGGGTCTGTTTGCTCGGAATCTAGAATTAGTTTATAGTATGAAGACTTCAAATCATCAAGTAGACGGCGAGGGCTGCACCTGGCGCCAGACCTTCACCGATGCGGCCGGGAGGACGCACTGGGATCACATTTTCGTGACGGAGCTGCTCTCGAACAGCAGCTACCGCCCGGTGCACGACTACATCATGGGGGCCGAGTACGTCGCGGTGGCGCGCATTCGCCAGGCTCTGGCGGAGGTGCCCCGGCGGTACCTCAAATGCATCAAGACCGATTGTCTTGTGATGCAGGACGTCCCCAAGAAGCACCGGCCCGCCGTGGAGCGGCTGCTGAAGATGTCGCACCGGGACGGCACGCCTGTGTATCGCTACGAGGAGGTCACCGGGCTGAAGGGCCAGTATCGGGAGCCCAGCATGGAGGCGGAGCCCATCCGAGCGAAGCCACAGTGGCGGCGAGTGGAGGATCCTGTGAGCCACTGCCTGGATGGCGAGAGCCTGCTGCTGACGGGCTTTCCGGGGACCGGCAAGACGCATTTGGCCAAGAGGATCGTCGAGGCTCTGAGGGATCACGGACACACGGTGCACATAGTTACGAAGACCCATGTGGCTGTGCAGAACGTGGGCCTGGGGGCTCAGACGGCAGACCACTGGGTGCGGCGCAATGTGCGCAACGGGCACTGCAGCGCAACCTGGCTGGTCATCGAAGAACTCACTCAGTTAGATACCCCCTTGTGGGCTGACATAGCTTGTCTGAGCATGAACAAGAAGATTCGGTTTCTGCTCTTGGGAGACTTTAGGCAGCTGCCCGCTGTGCTCGATAGCTTCGCGGGTGCAGAGGTCTGCAAGGAACTGAAACACAGCCAGCTGCTGCACGATCTGGCGGGGGGCTGGTGCCACGAGCTCTCGGAGCGCTGGCGCTTCGACGAGCGGATCTTCGAGTTCCTGACTTGGCTGCGAGTCGACGAGCCTGAGCAGGTGCCGCTGCTGGATGCGGTGCGGGAGGCCCGGCGGCGCTTCCCGAGGCGGGGCGAGCCCGATGTGAGCCTGGTCATCTCCCACGCGAAGCGATTGCAGATCAACGAGCGGGAGAACCGCAGGCTTGCGCCCGCCGATGCTCTGGTGGTGCGGTACGAGGCCCGCGGGGCGGTGCCGACGAATGCGCCGCAGACCATGAGGGTCTGGCCGGGGCTGCGCTTGATCGGGGCGGGCGGCAAGGCGCAGAAGGGAACCATCCTGACCGTGGAAGCGGTGGAGGGGGACGTGGTTCGCCTGGAGAGCGGGCAGTGCTTCGCGGGCCCGGAGCTGCTGAAGCACACCAGGCTTTGCAGCGCGATTACGTATGCTTCGGTCCAGGGCCTGACCCTGAGGGGGCGGGTTTGGCTCTACGACGTGGAGAGCCCGCACTTCACGCTCAAGCACCTGTACATGGGCTGCTCCCGGGCCACCAATTCGGAGCTTTTGAGTGTTCTTTGAGGCTTGTTCAGGCTTCGTCCGATCCGACGGAGTCTGAACAAAGGGGTTTTGATCGAAAAGTAGAGCGCTTTTGTGGCTTGTTCAGGCTTCCTCGGATCGGAGGAGGTCTGAACAAAGGGGTTTTGATCGAAAAGTAGCGAGCTTTTTGAGGTTGCTTCAGGCTTCCTCGGATCGGAGGAGGTCTGAATAAGGCCCGTTTTGATCGAAAATGAGCGCGGGTTTTGAGGGGGTGCCAGCATTCATCAAATTTGATGAGTTGCGGCACCGGCCTTTTTTTGATGAAAAAAAAGCGTCCTGTGACGTTATTCAGGCTTCGTCGGATCCGACGGAGTCCGAAGGAAGGCCCGTTTTGATCGAAATTGAGAGCGGTTTTGTGGGGGTGTCATCATTAGCCAAATCTGGCGAGTTGTGCCAGTGGCCCGTTTTCGATGAAAGAATCGGTTGGATCTGAGTTGTTGGAGCAAGGTCGGAATTCCGACTTTGCTCTTTTGTCGAAAAAAAGCTGCAAAAAAAAGGGCATAGTTTCGTTCCCCACACGCCCCGACTGGGGGCGGCAGATGCTGCAAAAAAACAGGCAGCATTCCGTTCCCCGACAGCCCCCCTCGGAGGGGGACTGAGAGGGTATCCCGCCCAGGCGCACAGGCCTGGCGGGGGCGGCGAGGCTTCGGAGCTCCCCCATTTCCTGGAGAGCTCCCCGGTGCCTCACGGACCGGCGCGGAGAGTCCTCAGGGGTCCCGGCGAACCTGACAACCGCCGGTGGTTAGCCCTAAAACAGTCGGGCAACCCCCTCGTCTCCGCTGGGACCGCCGCACCGGAACCTAGAGCCTCTCCCCACAAGGGTGGATCATCGGCCCTAGGCCCCAGCTCAGCGTGCCCCACTAGGATAGAGTAGGATAGGGTAGACGGACGGCGGTGACGAAGTGAACGCCGACGAACATCACCTGCCTGGCATCGAGGCAAAAAAAATCTGCCAGCCGAGACGGCCCAGAAAAACCATCAATTCCATCAATTCCATCAATCGGCTCTTCTGGCTCGCTAACCTTGTCAAAACCATAGAAATCGAGCCGGTGGACTGATCTGCGAAAACTAGTTGTGCTCTGAAGCAATGAGAGACCAGGAAATGGCAACACAAGTTAGCGAAATCGATGCAAGAGCGGCGATTGATGGGAATTGATATTTCGCCGGCTGAAATATCAATCGTGGTTTCGCTGCTAATTAGCACGATTTTTGGGCGGTTCGAGATGTGCGCTCTCTCTGGGGAGGGTGTTCCCGCACTCCACTCTGTAGTAGCTACGAGGCTAGTTTCGAGACATAGGGTAGAATTCGGTACTTGGAGGGCCTGTCGATTTTGAGGGCTGGAGGCCGTAGGGCTCGCAATCTTAGGGGCTCTAAAGTGCTTGCAAAACGGGCGCGCGCGGCATCGGAAGCAGTTTGAGGGCGCGAAGGGAGCTCGCGAGCTGCTTGGAGGCGCGCCGTCGTGCTCCGGAGCTGTTTGGGAGCGACGCGCGCTTGCGCGCGCTATGTTCGGCGCGGAGGGCGCGGGAGCACCTCGCAAGCTGCTGGGCTGCGGCCCGGAAGTCGCCGGGCTGCGGCTCGCAAGCTGCTGGGCTGCGGCCCGAAAGTCGCCGGGCTGCGGCTCGCAAGCTGCTGGCGAGTGCTCGTAAGTCGCCAGCAAGTGGCTCGCAGGCTGCCAGCAAGCAGCTCGCAAGGCGCCAGCAAGTGGCTCGCAGGCTGCCAGCAAGCAGCTCGCCAGGCGCTCGTCGGCTGCTGGCAAGAGGCGCGCCCCTTAAAGTTCCTCTAAAGCCCGTTTTGCAAAGACTTTAGAGCCCCTAAGATCGTCAGAGCTGCGGGCCGTAGGCCCGCGAATCGACAGTGCTCCAAAGTATCGAATTCTGACCCATGTCTCGAACTGAGGCTTGTAGCTATCACAGAGTGGAGTGCTGGAACACCCTCCCCAGAGAGAGGGAGGAGGTCTGAACAAAGGGGTTTTGATCGAAAAGTAGCGAGCTTTTTGAGGTTGCTTCAGGCTTCCTCGGATCGGAGGAGGTCTGAATAAGGCCCGTGTTGATCGAAAATGAGCGCGGGTTTTGAGGGGGTGCCAGCATTCATCAAATTTGATGAGTTGCGGCACCGGCCTTTTTTTGATGAAAAAAAAAGCGTCCTGTGACGTTATTCAGGCTTCGTCGGATCCGACGGAGTCCGAAGAAGGCCCGTTTTGATCGAAATTGAGAGCGGTTTTGTGGGGGTGTCATCATTAGCCAAATCTGGCGAGTTGTGCCAGTGGCCCGTTTTCGATGAAAGAATCGGTTGGATCTGAGTTGTTGGAGCAAGGTCGGAATTCCGACTTTGCTCTTTTGTCGAAAAAAGCTGCAAAAAAAAGGGCATAGTTTCGTTCCCCACACGCCCCGACTGGGGGCGGCAGATGCTGCAAAAAAACGGGCAGCATTCCGTTCCCCGACAGCCCCCCTCGGAGGGGGACTGAGAGGGTATCCCGCCCAGGCGCACAGGCCTGCCGGGGGCGGCGAGGCTTCGGAGCTCCCCCATTTCCTGGAGAGCTCCCCGGTGCCTCACGGACCGGCGCGGAGAGTCCTCAGGGGTCCCGGCGAACCTGACAACCGCCGGTGGTTAGCCCTAAAACAGTCGGGCAACCCCCTCGTCTCCGCTGGGACCGCCGCACCGGAACCTACACTAGGATAGAGTAGGATAGGGTAGACGGACGGCGGTGACGAAGTGAACGCCGACGAACATCACCTGCCTGGCATCGAGGCAAAAAAAATCTGCCAGCCGAGACGGCCCAGAAAAACCATCAATTCCATCAATTCCATCAATCGGCTCTTCTGGCTCGCTAACCTTGTCAAAACCATAGAAATCGAGCCGGTGGACTGATCTGCGAAAACTAGTTGTGCTCTGAAGCAATGAGAGACCAGGAAATGGCAACACAAGTTAGCGAAATCGATGCAAGAGCGGCGATTGATGGGAATTGATATTTCGCCGGCTGAAATATCAATCGTGGTTTCGCTGCTAATTAGCACGATTTTTGGGCGGTTCGAGATGTGCGCTCTCTCTGGGGAGGGTGTTCCCGCACTCCACTCTGTAGTAGCTACGAGGCTAGTTTCGAGACATAGGGTAGAATTCGGTACTTGGAGGGCCTGTCGATTTTGAGAGCTGGAGGCCGTAGGGCTCGCAATCTTAGGGGCTTAAAAGTGCTTGCAAAACGGGCGCGCGCGGCATCGGAAGCAGTTTGAGGGCGCGAAGGGAGCTCGCGAGCTGCTTGGAGGCGCGCCGTCGTGCTCCGGAGCTGTTTGGGAGCGACGCGCGCTTGCGCGCGCTATGTTCGGCGCGGAGGGCGCGGGAGCAGCTCGCAAGCTGCTGGGCTGCGGCCCGAAAGTCGCCGGGCTGCGGCTCGCAAGCTGCTGGGCTGCGGCCCGAAAGTCGCCGGGCTGCGGCTCGCAAGCTGCTGGGCTGCGGCCCGAAAGTCGCCGGGCTGCGGCTCGCAAGCTGCTGGGCTGCGGCCCGCCGGGCTGCGGCTCGCAAGCTGCTGGCGAGTGCTCGTAAGTCGCCAGCAAGTGGCTCGCAGGCTGCCAGCAAGCAGCTCGCAAGGCGCCAGCAAATGGCTCGCAGGCTGCCAGCAAGCAGCTCGCAAGGCGCCAGCAAGTGGCTCGCAGGCTGCCAGCAAGCAGCTCGCAAGGCGCTCGTCGGCTGCTGGCAAGAGGCGCGCCCTTAAAGTTCCTCTAAAGCCCGTTTTGCAAAGACTTTAGAGCCCCTAAGATCGTCAGAGCTGCGGGCCGTAGGCCCGCGAATCGACAGTGCTCCAAAGTATCGAATTCTGACCCATGTCTCGAACTGAGGCTTGTAGCTATCACAGAGTGGAGTGCTGGAACACCCTCCCCAGAGAGAGATGGACAGCTGTCGAGGGCAAGATATGCGACGAGCTCCTAGTGAGGCTTGGCGAGATCAGTAACACGTACGAGCTCCTCCGGATTGGGCAAATGCCGTGCTACGCTGCCAGTCGCCTCGCCAAGGAGTTGACCGACTCGGACATACACGCCGTCATGAAGCCATACGACCCCATGTGCAACATCAGGCAGTAAGGCGCTGAGTAGGGCTCGGGCTAGACGGCCTTCGACTGCCTCGAGCACGAAGTAAACCCAGTTGCGCGAGGTAGATCGCTGATCACGCTGATACCATTGCAGTCGATGTAAATTGGCGGCAAGGTACTCTTTCGCCTCATCAATGGCGTACAAAACGTTCTTCGCAGCTGCCGAGGCAAAAGAAAGGCCGCCTTGATGTGGCTGCCCTATGGCTTTGGCCGCAGAACTATTAATAGTGTAATTGAGAAGTCTCTTGGGCGAAAGTGTGGCCCAAGCATGGCCTTGAGACGGACAGCCACGTGCCAGGATTCCTCTAGCCTGTTGCACCGGCGGAAGCAGGTCGATCTGTCCCAAGGAAATGGTCAAGGCGCGTAATGCTTCGTAGTGTGCGCCAACGAGGTCAATTTCGGTAGATTGGGGTCCGAGCGCTAGAAGGCGAATAGGCCGAGTAAGGTGTGAGATTCCGGCTCTGCAGTAGCAGCGGCCCTGTGGAACGGTTGAGCTGCGATGATAATCATTGGCGATAATAGTGTTCTCGAAGGAAAAGTTTGCCAGAGGTCGCGCAGAGCCCGTATGCCGCGCAGATGGTGAGACTCTAACACAGCAAGAGCTCGACCAATATGGGGGAAGTGCAGGGGCTCCAGCTCCGGCAGCGAGATTACCTCCCTGCTTTCCTGCAACTCTTGCAGTGTGGTGGACAGCTGTAAACCTGTCCAATGTCGCGCACATGGTTGTAACGCAGCCAAAACCGCAGCGAACAGTCCGGCCGTAGGCGGGGAGACTGACGCAGGAGCATCAAAAATACTGACGGAAAGAGTAGTTTGAACAAGGGATTGAGACTGCAAGAGAACAGCAGCGTCAAGCACCTCTCCAGCAAGCGAGTCAGCGACTGTGTTAGCACTCCGCGGGACTTGTTCCCACTCAACACGGATGTGGGACCTGGCCAAGGCGTCCCATACACTTTGGAAGCGTTGCACTAGACTAACCCGACGGAGCCGGCCGAAGCCTGCTAAGTAGGCCACAATGGCTAGATTATCTCCTTGTATGTAAAGGACTCGAATTGAAACCCCTTTTCCCCGGAGGGTGAGTGCGTACCAACGATCGGATCGAGGCATCCGCACAGTCCGGTAAAGGTAAAGAGAACGTAATGTCCGCCGTGCCAGTAACAAACTGATGCCACACCGCAACGCCGGCTCCCCCAGCTGTTAAGTGCCGCTTAAAACCTCCATCAAACTGGACGTACAGCGCATCAGCAGGGCACCATTGCACATGAGCAGTGAGGTAAGCACCTGCAGGAACGCTGCAAAGTGCAGTAACGAAGGCATAGATTCGTCCGCAGGAGCGGTTTCCGCCGTCCGTCCAGACCACCGACGGAGCCTTCGCCGCGATTCTATGGAATGGCAGTGTCGTGGCATGGGGCGACGAAGACGCGAGAAGAAGCCGTCCGCGGCTGGTCTGGGTTGGCTGGATGCGCGCAGGCTTACCTGCTCTGTGCATCAGCAGCGCGTTTTTTGTTTCTGCTCATTGAAGGTTTGGGCGGCTCCAAGCAGAACATTATTCTTGCCAGCTTTTTTTGTTGGCTTGACTGGGCCTTGTTGACTACGCCTGTAGCACTCGGTTCGGACAAACAACGAACAATACACAAGCAAAAAATACGTAAGACAGCAAAGCAAAGCTCTCAACCAAAAATCTGCGGCGCACAGGCTTTGCTGGTGAGCCGTTCAGCACAAACTACGGAGTCTCAGCGACCGATCCAGTTGATTTTCAATCCTATAATGGTGCCCCTGTGTCTCGCCAAGGTCAGGAACACTTTCTGTTTTCTCCTTTGTGAGTTTTAGAGAACCTTAGGTGTAGTTGTGAACGGTAGGAGTAGGGAAAAGTTGTCTGTCTGTCGGTCGCTGCGCTTACGCTTCCTGTCTCACCTTGCGGTGAAAGTTATCAGTGTCAGAAGCGTGTCCAACCGGAGTTGTCCTCACGAGTTTTCACGAAGAACGGTGTTTCCCTGAAGCATGATGAACATCAGAGTGTTTTCAGTTTGTTTGCTGTGAGAGCGGACTTCTAGACGAAGTCCGGGGAACACCTGGGCCGTGTAGCAGAGTTGCCAGTGCAGAGAAGCCGTTAGGAGTCCTTAGGACTTACCTCGGAAGTGAGTGTGCTGAAGTCTCTGTCTGCGCCCCGTTTCACTTTGGCTCAAGACTTGCACTGCGTGACAAGCGCGTGGTGAACAGTTGGTTGCGACGAAAGGTGTAAAAGTGCTGTTAGCTTTCACTGCTGTAGCCTTGCGTGACGTAGTCAGCCAGTCGGCTTGCACCTCCTTTTACTAAACCTAGAAGTGTGCCTCAAGGCGCGTTTGGGTTTTAACGTGGTAGCGGAGCTCAAGGTTGCTCCTCAGAGCCATGGACCCACGAGCCGAGCCTAGCCGCGACCGTTCCCCAAGAGGACGGAGTTCAGGGCGAAGTGCTAGTCGTGCCAGTGGAGTTTCTTCTGGCTTTCCCTCAACCCCTCGAAGTGCACCTGGCTCGCGGACTCGTGGAAGGTCCCTTCCTGCTCGGAACAGTCCGACAGCACACCGGCCTGTGAGTAGACCCAGACCTCTTGCGAGTGCAGGTCAAGTGCCTCAGGTGCCTTTTGCACAGGTGCCTCAGCAAGTTCCTTTGCAGCAGGGTTTTCAGCAGCAGCAACAGCCTCAGTTTGGACCGCAACCAGCTTTCCCTCACGGAGGAGGGATTCCGCAGCAGGTAACTGTGCCTAGTCCAGAAGACAACACTGTCAACCTTTTCAGGCAGATGTTGCAAGCCCAGGATGAACAGATCCGAGCTCAGCAGGGCCAGATTTCGCAGCTCACCGAGATGGTGAAGACGCTCGCCGTTGCGAGTGCGAATGCTGCAAGTTCGGCCGCAAGTGCAGCACCCGTTGCTGCGAGTTCGTCCCAAGAGACGCCTGCTGCAGCCCTGGGCTCCTTCAGAGTTGACTCTGATGGTGTTGTGAAGATGGATGTGGACACAGGCTTGCGCAGCAACAGGGCGGAAAACTACATTCCGTCCCTGCCAAAGTTGGCAGCAGACAAGATGAGATCGCGCCATGAGGAAATCTCCACGTGGACCGCTTACCGCGACGAACTGACCTCCTGGCTGTGTCTTTTAGACGACCGCTACGCGGAGGAACTGCAAGAGGCTGTGGAGAGCGGTGTTCAGGTTCAGCAGATCAGCCTCTCAAAGGGGAAGGCCGCTCGTTCCACTAAGCTGTGGTACCTCTTGAAGCAGGCTCTCGCTGGTTTTCAGCGAGGAGTTGACATAGCCAAGCTTGTCGAGTTGAGTAAAGGCGGTGCCGCTGCAGGGTACGACCTCTGGCGTGAGTTGAACAAAGAACTGTCTGTTAGGTCTCGTGTGGAGGGACAGGCGCTCAGAGAGCAGGCTCTCTTGATCGCGCCACCAAAGCACTTGAGACGGCCATTGGATATTTTTCGCCATATGATTTCTGATTTTGCTCGCTACCGCACGCTCGTTTCCAACAAGTACCCAGACCTTGAACTGCAGCAG
The DNA here is from genome assembly GCA_905221615.1 of Symbiodinium sp. CCMP2592. NCBI lineage: Eukaryota > Dinophyceae > Suessiales > Symbiodiniaceae > Symbiodinium > Symbiodinium sp. CCMP2592. The sequence goes on from CAJNDT010000779.1 coordinate 580,566, forward strand.
GCTGATGTTATCAGCTGCATCTTGAAGCACCTTCATGATGATTGCAAGAAGTACCTTTTGTTGCATGGGTCTTTGACAACCTTGGAGCAGCTTGAGCGCGGTTTGGTTTTCTACGATGAGCAGCTTCGTGTTTTGAACTTTCACAAGGAAGCCTCGAACGCCAAGGGCTTTGCAGCTTTTGGTGGTGACCGTTCTGAAAAGGGTGAGCCCAAGGGTGGCGAGCCCAAAGGAAAAGGTCATGGAAAGGACCAAGGCAAGCATGGTGATAAAGGCAAAGGCAAGGACAAAGGAGGAAAGGGAAAGGACAAAGGCAAGGGTGGCAAGAAGGGCGGAAGGGCCCGATCTTCGACGCCGGCTCCTGGGAAGAAGAAGCCGGGCACCTGCAATTACTGCCACAAGCCGGGCCATTGGGCCAACGAGTGCAGGAAGAGGATTGCCGATGAGAAGGCTGCTGCGACAGCAGCGGCGGCAACAGAGAGTGCTGCTCCCAAGGTGGCCCCTCCTGCACCTCCCTCGAATGCTGCGCCAGCTCCCACCGCTCCAAAGGGTGCCGGGAAGATTGGCAAGGCGGCCCTCCTTATGTCGTCATTGTTGCCCGCGGCAGGGCAGATTTCTGAAGCAATGCCTGAGAGGGGACAGTTTTTCACCATGACTGCCTTGATTTTCACGTTTTTCATGTTTTGCATGAGATGCTTGATTTGTCGGTTGGTTGCATGCTTGAGTAGCCCACGGCAGTCATGTTTCACGTATGCTTGCGTAGCCGTAGCAGTGATTGCTTTGAGCCTTGCTTCCGCGCCGCAGCCTCAGCTTCGGGATCGGTCTTCAGAGTGCGTTGCTTTTCCAACTTTGGCACTTCCTGCAGTCACTAGGGACGACCCCTCGTATCTCTTGATTGATAGCGGTGGGAGTGTTCACCTTGTTTCGCAAGACATGCTTGGAGTGACTGCGAAGCTGATCCGAGAGCTTGAGGTTGAGCCGCTCTTTGTAAGTGTCGCCAACGACCAGACTATGGAGATAACTAGGTATGGGTTGCTAGAGCTTTGGTTCCCTTGTTTCGAAGAGGGGCCCTCTGGAACCCAAACTTACAGAGAGATTCGAGTGCAGCTGGAAGCGTATATTGCTCCCAATTCGATAAGCATCCTTAGCTCAGGCATCTTGCAGTCCTTAGGCTTTAGGATCTTTCATTATGACTATGATCATCAGTTACACGTAGCCTATCCTCCGGGTGGTCTGCGCTTTGAGACAGAATTGTACGCCAACACGTCGTGGTTGAAAGCTTGCACCTATGTAGAGCCAGATCCTTCTATGCTTGTTTTGCAAAGTGAAGAGAAGGGAAGCGTAGGCAGTGCAGTTTCGTCGGTTGCCTCGTCTCACCCCTTAGGAGAAGTAGGATCTAGGAGTGTAGGTAGCTTGTGCGTCGGTCGGTCGGTTGCGTCTTCTCACCTTTTAGGTCCCGGCAGTGAATACCCCGAAGCCCAAAGCCGCTCATGCTCGGAAGGCCAAATAGGGTGTGTAAGGCGTGATGTCTGGTTCGAATCCGGACCAAGAGATGGAGGACCAGGACATGGAGAACTCGACCTTCCGGGTTCAAAGGTTGCCGGCGGAGCAGACGGAGCTCTCCAACGACGTGGCGCTGCCGACTCCGGTCTCTTCCCCGGAATTGTCTCCTCACCTCACAGAGCCGGACTTGCCGACAGCAGAGGTGGAAGAGAGTCCGCCGATGAGTTTTGCGAGCCTTTTCGAAAGCAGCCCAGTGGAGCCGCCGAGTCCGTTGATTCTGCCAGGATCGGAGACTTCTCCCCGCGGCGCTCTTACGAAGGCTGGTGCCAAGGCACTGGCCAGGCAAGACTCTCCAGACAGCCCGGTCGTGACTACTCCTGTGTACGCATGGCGTGGGAGAGTGGCTCCTCTCAAGCCACCCATGCCAGAGCCGGATACAACTCCTATGCCTCCCGTGCCGGAGCCGAGCACGGTCCCTATGAGCGTGGAAGCACAGGAGGAGGAGACGGACGAGGACGAGTGTTGGGGCAAATGGAGACCAACGTCGAGCACCACAGCCTCCAACATTGCTCCTGGCTCGGGTGCGCCCGCAGCCAGCTCCCAGAGCGCCGTTATGCAGGAGAAAATTGCGGATCTAGCCCAGTTCAGGCAGCGAGCCAGCGAAAGGAGGCAGGGGGTGTTGTCCGCGATACGTGGGGCACAGCAGCCTGTGACTCCACCGAAGGCCCCAGGCTCAACAGCTATGGTGCCAAGTACGCCCCCAAAGGGGCCAGCCACACCACCGAAGTCTCCGATTACACCACCAAAGGGGCCAACCACACCGCCAAAGAGTCCGCCAAAGAGTCCGCCAAAGGCCGCGCCAGCGCCGCCCAACATCTGGACAGCACCACCTCCACCGAGGGCCGCTCCGAAGGCTGCCGCTCCAAAGGTTCCAAAAGCAGCGGTTCCAAAGCCGCCGAAGGGTCCGAAGGCAGCGATTCCAAAGCCGCCGAAGGGCGCGACTACAACAACGCCGGCTCCTTTGACAACGCCGGCTCCTGTGGCAACGCCGGCTCCTATGACATCGCCGGCTCCTGTGACAACCCCGGCTCCTTTGACATCGCCGGCCCCTGTGGCAAAGCCGGTGGCAACAACAACACCTCCGGTGGCGACGGTGGATCCTGTGGTGCCGACGAGGCATATGCCCTTCTCGGCCATGGAAGGTGCCCGGATGGGGTTCTTGGGCCAGAGAGAAGTGACGGACTTTGCACAGGCCGCGGCTCGAGCAAAGGCCAGTGCTCAAGCAAAGGCCGCTTCGACAAGGATGCCGAGCCCTCCTCCGGCGCCCAAGGTGGAGAATACGCCGGAGCCTCCTCGAGTTCCAGCTCAAAGGTCGGTGCCAGCAACAATGCAGATGCAGGTTCCTATGCAGATTCCGGTGCCCATGCAGATGCACGTGCCCCCGCAGATCCCCATGGATTACCGCTACAGGCCCTATCCGGCCCGACCGACCACAACACCGAGGCCGAGTACAGTACCAGTGGCGCCGAGTTCAGCGCCGATGCCAACGCCCACGGCAGCGCCTTCTCTCCGGGCGCCAGTTCCAACATCAAGGCCGTCGTTCATGCCGCCGCCAGCCACACCAAGGCCTACACCAAAGAAGCTGATGCCGGCATCCAAGCATGCGCCAAAGCCACGTGCAGTGGTGGGCGTTCACTACACCATCGAGATGCCCACGCCAGAGGAAATACCAGTGGCGCCGCCGACCAGTTTGGCAACGGCAGCGAAACCGGCACCTTTGCCTCCTCCGCTTATAGACCTCGAAGAGGTCGAGGCAATCAGCAGCGACAGCGACCTGTAACTTTAGCCGCTCTTGAGCAGCAGCCAAAAGAGAGAGCTCGTGAAGTTCTCTTGCAGAGTGCCGCTGTCAGAGAAGTGCTGCAGGTAGGTTGCCCAGCGTGTGTTCAGCTAGGTAGTCCAGCTTGCGTGCAGGTAGGTTGCCCAGCGTGTGTTCAGCTAGGTAGTCCAGCTTGCGTGCAGGTAGGTTGCCCAGCTTGTGTTCCGGTAGGTAGTCTAGCTTGCTTGCAGGTAGGTCGTGCAGCCTGCGTGCCAGTAGGTAGTTCAGCGTGCATGTCGGTCGGTCGCCCATTGCTTGATTCAGGTGATGTGGGTGGTGCCATTGGTGTTGAAGAGCTAGAGCAGCTTTTTGATGATGATGGTGATGACCGTGAAGGGTTAGAGAGAACCACCCCGAACAACACCAAACCCCCGGTAGACCCTGAAGAAGCTCTCCCCGAAAACATCGGTGCCGAAGCTAGATTGCGCCACCAACGTCAGGGTCATACCCCCTACTGGGGTGGCTGTCCTAGCTGTGTAAGGTCTAAAGGGCTAGCGCCCGCCCGAACACGCAAAAGTGTCGACCCACTTGAGGTGCAGATGGATCAATACTGGTATCGAGGCATCCGTTTGATCGCTGTGGTGCACGTGCCGACATATTGTATAGGGACAGCTGCGACTTGTGTGGGAGATAACCGAAAGGTCACGGTGGGTAAGCTAGTCAGATTCCTCAAATCATTCGGCCTTAAAGAGGTTCATGTTGTGCACGACGGGGAACCGCTTTTAGCAGCTATGGCAGCCGAGGTCGTTGAGGTTACAGGTGGGAGTTCAGTTTCTACGAAAACCTCGCCTAACAGACATGCCCCGGTAGCTGAGAGAGCGATCCGAACGCTTAAAGAAACAGCTTTGGCCAACGAGCTTCATGCTAAGGGTGTGAGTGGTTTGAAACTGTTGGCTAATGAGGAAGCGATGGAATTGCTTCACAGCCATGCGGCTGCTTCACACAATCGGTTTGGAACGTCACAAGGTCAACTGTTGAGTCCTTTGCAGCGAGCTTTGGGTGAGAGTCACACGCCTCACTTGTTGTTTCCTTTCGCTTGCATCATGTACATTCAGCCCCCAGAACACCTTGCATCACAAGTTGATGGTCGATACGACATTGGTGCCTATCTCGGCCCCGTGATTGGTGGGCAAGGGCATCACTGCATGATCAGACTCTCAAATGGGTCTATGAAAAGATGCGTCGCCCGGGCTCTCAAGATGGCCTACCCAGTGACGTTCTCGTCGAACTTGTTACCCACTATCGCCGAGGCTAATCCTGATGAGCCTGATTATGAAAGCCTACCAGGGGTGGCCCTACCGAGGAAAGCAATCCCGTTGCCGCAACCGGCGCCTGAATGGCTTGAAAACAACAAAACGGCACGTTGTCCGGGATGCTTAGGTAGATCGCGCTTCCACTCTAGGCGTTGCAAAGTTCGCTTTCGTGATTACATCAGGGATACGCTCGGTGATCTTGACAATCCTGAACAGCAACAAGCCCCTGACAAGCCTCAAGTAAAAATCAACCCGAGCCCTGAAGTTGTGGAGTTTGAAGAAGAGAGCTTGGACTACGAGCCCAGTCTTCCTGGGTCTCCTGTTCCTGAGGATCTGCAGCACCTGGTGCCCGAACCCTCACAAGCAGCCCAAGACTCTGAGCTCCCTCAGGAGTATCTCCCTGGTGGGGACGTTGAGATGGATCAGGTTGATATGGACGACTACACTGTGCCCATGGATGTTGCTCAGGTCCCGGATGTCCTTGACAGTGCGAGCATGCCTCAGTTCATGTTCTCAGTGATTCCGGACCAGAAGCATCACCTGAGTCCTGTTGATTACGGTGAGGTCGGCTTGTTTGCTGCTCAGCTTAAGAGAAAAGCACCCGCTCAGCACAGTAACCCCGATGAGGGGGTAGCCATGCCTTTCGGTGATCGGGAGGTGTGGGTCATCAAGCCCACTTCTGTGGTTGATGATGTCAGTGGCTTGCCTTTGGATCCTGAGAAAACGTGGGTTGGCATGCAGAAAGAGGTGTCTGCTATGCACAACTTGGGTGTCGGCAACGCCCGCACCTATGATGAGATTAAGACCCACTGCCAGGAGACAGGTGCCAAGATCATTAAGTCGCGTTTTGTCTTCACTGACAAGGTTGATGTTGACGATCAGCACATTGTGCGTGCGCGCCTTGTTGCAAAAGACTTTGCTTTCAATCAACCTTCGGCGCTTGACTTGGGCATTGCGAGCCAGACTGCTTCTGTGGAGGCCTTCAAGGCTTTCATCTGTCGTGTTGTCCAGGATACGCTTGTCCGTTGGGGACTTGACGTTTCGACTGCCTTCTTGTATGCCAAGTTGGTTCTTGATACCGTGCTTGAGTTGCCGGGATGCTTTCAGAACCTTGATGGCTCTAAGGTTTACGTCATCCTGGAGAAAGCCATATATGGCTTGAGATCGGCAGGCCTTTCGTGGCAGAAGCATCTTGCTGGACTTCTTGCTGAGTTGGGATTGTTTCCTTCTCTTATTGAACCTACGTTGTACAAAGGGTATTGGGGAGACATCCTTGTGCTTTGTCTTGTGTACGTCGACGACATCTTGCTAGCCACAAGAACGAAAGAGGCAAACCAACAGCTTCTAGACTTCCTCATGGGCCGTCTTAAGGTCAAGTTGACTGGACGCTTGGATGAGGACGGCAGGATCGGATTCCTAGGCCGTGAGATAATCAAGCGTGGCCATGCGATCTTGTTGGCTGTGAAGAAAGAATACGTCGATTCGATCTTCGAGGCTTTTGGGTGGAGCCAGGAGAACCGCAGGAAGATGAAGCCCTGCACTGCACCACCAGACCTCCGATCGATCCTTGACAAGGAAGACCCCGAGAAGCCCTCCGAAGAGCTCTCCCCTGAAGCCGCGAGCCGCTTTAGAAGCACCCTAGGGAAACTAGGCTGGCTTGTGCAAACCAGGGGGGATTTGTGTTATTTTCACTCCATGCTGTCTAGAGGTCAAGCCTGTCCGCGCGCTGTGCATGAGGATTGTATGCGTAAAGTGCTCCGTTGGCTTTTGGAGGTTCCCGATCTTGTTCAGATCTTTCAGAAGGACTCCAAAGCTCAACCTGGGACTGCAACCCTCGTTGGATTCAGCGACGCTAATTGGGCCTCTGAGCGCTCTACTGGACGGAAGAGCACCAGCGGAGGAGTGATTTACCTGAATGGGAATTGTATCAAGACTTACTCGAGGCTCCAGCCTATCGTAGCACTCTCCAGTGCGGAGTCTGAGCTTTTCGCTATGGTTGAGATGGCGCGCGAGCTTGTAGGATTGGGGCAGCTTTTGTGCCACCTTTTCGAAAGCGTTGCGCAACCCCTATACCTGCCTACGGACAGCTCTTCCGCTCGCCAAGTCAGTATGATGTCCGGCTTCCTGAGAAGGATGCGTCATGTGGACCTTCGTCTTTGCTACTTGCAGGATAAGGTTGAGAACGGCGAGATCCTGGTTACACACGTCCCAGGAACGGATAACGTCGCCGACTTGCAAACAAAGAACTTGAGTGTCGCGCAAACTTGGTATCATATAGGACAGTTGTGTCTTGAGGAACGTCTCACCCGTAGTGACTATCTTCGAGGTGATGCGCCCCCGGTCCGTTGCCTTGTGTTTGCCGCGTTCAAAGGTCTGTTTTCTGCAAGCGTCGATGATCCTTGGAGTGTGTTGGTTGGTCGTTGTCGGTTGCAGACACCGCATTACATTGTGATGGTCGAGTTCTGCACCTCTGGAGAAGCCTGGTTGACTAAGCTTGCTAGCCACTATGGCATCCATGCTATTCCCGTGACGGAAGAAACGGATGGGACTCTTCCGGAGACCATCGAGCTCATTGAGCACGCCCTTCGTGCGGCACACCGTCGGAACATGCATGTTGTTGTGTGGGCCTCGACGCCCTGTACCGGTGGTTCGCCCTGGCAGCGCTACCACCAAGCCCGATCTGCAGATCACTATGATGAAAGGATGAAAGGACTTTTCACAGTCCACCGAAAGCTCTGGAAGAGCTTCTTGAAGCTAGTCAACACATCTGATTCGGCAACTTGGGTCATTGAGTGGCCGCAACGTTGTGCTTACTGGGGATGGTCCGCTACGAAGTCATTCCTTAAGATCAATCCGCATGAGACCGCTCTTGTGCATGGCTGCGCCTGCGGTATGGTTGGAATGGACGCACTTCCTGTGAAGAAGGTTTGGAGGTTGTGCTCGAACAGTCATGTTCTCATTCACTGCATGGATAAATTAAAGTGCCCTGGAAACCACGAGCATAGTAAGATGTTCGTTCTGAAGAACACCCAGCACTACCCCGAAGCTTTTGCTCACACAGCTCTTAGGGCTTTGAGTGCTTGGTAGGTGCTGACGCCTTTTTGTACAGCCGCAGCCGTTTTTGGAAGAGCCATAAAACAATCGTGGACCGTGAGAAGATCTACGAGCCCAATACGCAACAGCAGCCAGTGGACCGATACCTTTTCTCGACGACAGGTTCATGAGGGGGAGTTGATTTTCAATCCTGGCTCAAGCTGTTGTGGTTCAAACTGGCAAGCGCCGCACCGTTGCCGTCGTGGCACTGGGCTCTTGAGGCCGTATCTAAGGGTGGGTCCCAAAGAGCACTCGAAACCAATCTCTGTGTTTTCTCGTAGGCTGCCTGAGCAGCACGGGACGCGGGGGGGTAGCTGCAGATACACTCCGGTGTGCGTAGTTGAGCCATTGCAAACCAACAGCTTGCGCAAACCCTTGAACCTTGAAACAATCTTGCTTGCACAGTTCGCTTGATTTTCTTGGAAAAGGGAGTTGTTTTGAGGGCCTTGCTTGCAAAAACGCCCTTGTTTGTTGCCAACTTTTCTTGTCGTACAGTTTTCTTGAAGAGAGGCGGCAGCTGCACGTGAGCTGCTGGTAGTTGTAGCTTAGCCTTTAGTCTGTCCTGTGACTGTCCTAGGTGGAGCCTCGCCAGGTAGTTGTAGCTCAGCCCGCAGGTCTGCAGACGAGTTTAGGCTGAGGCATCTCGCCTGCAGGTGGCTGACACAACGTGTGTCTAGTGACAGACATTGGTTGAGGCAACTCGCCAGCGCTGTGTGCCGCCAGATAGCCCTGTGAGGTTGAGCTCGCTCGCCCGCAAAGATCCTAACCGGAGTTGAGTTGGAGGTCGGCTCAGCGGCTGCCTGGATCCCCTCTCTCTCTGAAAGTTTGTGTATCCTTGTGTGTGAGTTCCCTCACGGCCTTTTGCCTTACTCTCGGGGCCCGGGCTTGTTAGCCCGTGTGCTGCGCCAGCAGGACTGAGCGCTCCAGGTTTGCATATCGCTTACACTCGGCGGCTCTTCGTCATTTCCCCCGTCTGGGGTGTAGTTTCCCAAGCCAGCCGATGCTAGGGTGTCTTTCCTGGGGTCCTTTGGCGCGTTTTGAGTAGGCAATTTGATGCAGCCGGTCTTGTGCCCTGTTTGGTCGTGTCGTCCCCTGCTGACTGCCGGCCTCGCTTGGTTGCTAAGCAAGTTTGAGGCACTTCCCCTTCTGCTTCCTTACAGGCCTCTATCGCCAAGGCTGGGTTTGGTGTTGGAGGTCCTGTGTGTTGCTTTACCCAGCCAGGGTTTCTCACAGCCCTGCTTCTTGGAGCATTGCAGCTTGTTAGGTTTGCTGCGATAGCCCGCCGGGCCCTTTTGAGCTTTCTGGCTGCAAGGGCGACGATGGGTATCTCCATTTCAGGGTGAGATTTCTCCCCTTTTGCTTCTATTTAGGTTTAGGGACCCTTGCTAGTTGAGTTCTCCGGCCGCTTGTTGCCTTGGCCCCAGAGGCGGCAGGTAGGAGAGACTGGGGACTCATGCTTGGTTGACCCGTTTGTTCTTTGATTTTGCTCTGATAGTTTTAAGTTTTGAGTGACTTTGCTTGGGGCCTTGCGTTGCCTTTCCCGGGCAGGCCTCCTGCGTCAGCAGCCTCTGGAGGTTTTTCTCTGTGGCCAGGGACTCTCCCGCCCAGTTGCTGCAGGCTTGTCACTGGGGCTGTGCAGTGGTCAGGAGGGCTGCAGTGACTGTGAGCATCTCCGTCCTGCTGGTTGCTATACAGGCCCACCTGGGCTCGCAGTACTCAGGTTTGAGGGTAAGGGTTTAGGGGTCTGGAACTGGCCTTGCAGGGTGTGGTTCCCCGCACCACCACGCAGTTGAGAATAGGGGAAAGCGTGGACCCCGCGCCACTGGCTTGCCGACAATGAGGGGTTGGCGTCGGCCCTGCGCCAAAATTCCGCGTTGAGGGGCAGCGGCCTTTTTCAGTTCCCTTCATCCTTCCTTCTCTCCCTCTGTGCATGCTGCCCAGGTCAATCCTTTGGCTTTTCGTTCACAGGCAGGGAGTTGCACCTCCCTCCAATGCTCGGGTTGTGCCTTGTTTCATGGCGAGTGTCTCCCTCCGCTTCAAGCACTCGGTTCTCGAGCTATGCCTGTGGAGGTGAGTGGTGCCCAGTGGAGTGCCGCCTCTGCTGGGCCTCTTCTCCCTTGTGGGAGCTCACCACCTTTGCTTTAGGTCCTTGAGTACAGTGAGAGGTGCCTCCCTGAGGTTACTAATTTCTACTCCTACACACAGGGTGAGGTGCCTCCCCGTGTTGTGTGGCCTTTGCATGTTAAGCAGCGATGGGTGAGGACTCTCCCCAAATCGTTCCTTTACCTAATTTAACGAGCCAATTTGGTCCTAGTCCGCTCAAGGTGAGGAAACTCCCTTTTGCTCTCTGTTACCGGTCCAACCAAAGTGAGGCGATGGAGACCAGTACCTGCCGAAGTCCCAGACTCCTTTCTTCAGACTGCAGGGTAACAGTTCACTCAAGGTGAGAAACCTCCCTTGCACCCTTTTGTTGCCGCCTAGCTCAAAGTGAGGAGACTCCTTGGAAGGTAGGCTGAGGGCAACCGCAGTAGGCAGGTGAGCTCGACCAGTCTGTGCCGAGGGTGCTGTTTAAGGACATCACCTGATGTCAGACTGGTTCTGAGAAACTCGCCGCTCCCAAAGTGGACTAGTCTCAGGGTGAGGTGACTCCCCCACTGACACTCTCCTTTCTCCCTCTCTCTCTCTTTCTCCTTCCTGTCTCACCCCTGACTCAAACCGGGCTCAGCCCAGCGCTTCGCCGCTCGAGCGTGATTTTCAATCCTATAATGGTGCCCCTGTGTCTCGCCAAGGTCAGGAACACTTTCTGTTTTCTCCTTTGTGAGTTTTAGAGAACCTTAGGTGTAGTTGTGAACGGTAGGAGTAGGGAAAAGTTGTCTGTCTGTCGGTCGCTGCGCTTACGCTTCCTGTCTCACCTTGCGGTGAAAGTTATCAGTGTCAGAGAGAGGTCCCCCAGTGATCCCGGGCACAAGGGCGCAAGGGCACAAGGGCACAAGGGCACGGCAAGGGCACGGCAAGGGCACGGCAAGGGCACCACAAGGGCACGGCAAGGGCACAAGGGCACAAGGGCACAAGGGCACAAGGGCACAAGGGCACAAGGGCACAAGGGCACAAGGGCACAAGGGCACAAGGGCATGAGGGCATACGGGCACAAGGGCACAAGAGCGCGACTGCACATAGACATATATACAAATATACAAGTATACATATACACATGTATACATTTCTACATATGTACACATATACATATAACACGTATAAAACATACATATGTATGTACATATACAAAAGTACAGATGTACATATATACATATATACATATATACACATATACGTATATAAACATGCACATAATTACTTATGTACATATATACATTTTGATATATATATATATATATATACACATACATACATGCATGCATGCATACATACATACACATATACATATGTACACGTACACATATATACACAAAACACGTGTACACATATACATATATATATGTATATATTTTACATATACATATATATACATATATACACATCTAAATATATGCATCTACACAAGAATTCACAAGAATACATAATTACCCATACACATATACACATATACATGTACACATGTATACATATAAACATGAATAGAGTTGTGATTTTAAAATCAGGGGCGCCCCATCAGTCCGAGGCTCCATCCTCGGAGTTCAAGGGTGATAAGACTTCTGGTTTTAAAGACAGGACCGCCCTATCAGTCCGAGGCTCCATCCTCGGAGTTCAATGGTGATAAGAGTTCTGATTTTAAACTCAGGGGCTCCACATTAGTCCAAGGCTCCATCCTCGGAGTTCAAGGGTGGTCAGAGTTCTGTTTATTCAAAATCAAGGGCACCCCGTCAGTCCAAGGCTCCATCCTCGGAGTTCAAGGGGTGGTAAGAGTTCTGATTTTAAACTCAGGGGAGCCCCATCAGTTCGAGGCTCCATCCTCGGAGTTCAAGGGTGGTAATTAAGAGTTCTCATTTTTCATCCAGGGGCGCCCCATCAGTCCCAGGCTCCATCCTCGGAGTTCAATGGTGATAAGAGTTCTGATATTGAAATCAGGGGCGCCCCATCAGTCCGAGGCTCCATCCTCGGAGTTCAAGGGTGATAAGACTTCTGGTTTTAAAGTCAGGACCGCCCCATCAGTCCGAGGCTCCATCCTCGGAGTTCAAGGGTGATAAGAGTTCTCATTTTCAATCCAGGGGGTCCCATCAGTCCCAGGCTCCTTCCTCGGAGGTCAATGGTGATAAGAGTTCTGATTTTAAAATCAGGGGTGTTCAAGGGTGATAAGACTTCTGGTTTTAAAGACAGGACCGCCCTATCAGTCCGAGGCTCCATCCTCGGAGTTCAAGGGTGGTAAGAGTTCTGATTTTAAACTCAGGGGAGCCCCATCAGTTCGAGGCTCCATCCTCGGAGTTCAAGGGTGGTAATTAAGAGTTCTCATTTTTCATCCAGGGGCGCCCCATCAGTCCCAGGCTCCATCCTCGGAGTTCAATGGTGATAAGAGTTCTGATATTGAAATCAGGGGCGCCCCATCAGTCCGAGGCTCCATCCTCGGAGTTCAAGGGTGATAAGACTTCTGGTTTTAAAGTCAGGACCGCCCCATCAGTCCGAGGCTCCATCCCCGGAGTTCAAGGGTGGTGAGAGTTCTGATTTTAAAATCAGGGGCACCCCATCAGTCCAAGGCTCCATCCTCGGAGTTCAAAGGCGATAAGACTTCTGATATTGAAATCAGGGACGCCCCATCATGCCAGGGCTTCATCCTCGGAGTTCAAGGGTGATTAGAGTTTTTATTTTCAAGCCAGGGGCGCTCCATCAGTCCCAGGCTCCATCCTCGGAGTTCAAGGGTGATAAGAGTTCTCATTTTCAACCCAGGGGGTCCCATCAGTCCCAGGCTCCATCCTCGGAGGTCAATGGTGATAAGAGTTCTGATTTTAAAATCAGGGGTGTTCAAGGGTGATAAGACTTCTGGTTCTAAAGGCAGGACCGCCCTATCAGTCCGAGGCTCCATCCTCGGAGTTCAAGGGTGGTAAGAGTTCTGTTTTTTCAATATCAAGGGCGCCCCGTCAGTCCAAGGCTCCATCCTCGGAGTTCAAGGCGTGGTGAGAGTTTTGATTTTAAAATCAGGGGCGCCGTATCAGTCCAAGGCTCCATCCTCGGAGTTCAAGGGTGGTAAGAGTTTTGATTTTAAAATCAGGGGCGCCCCATCAGTCCAAGGCTCCACAAGCTGCGCAGTTGGCGCAAGCGGCGCAGCCGGCGTCGGCGCACCGGCGCATCCATGTGGTGGGTCGGCGCACCGGCGCACCGGTACATCGGCGCATCCGTGTTCCAGCGGCGCAACGGCGCACTGGCTGGCGCATCGGCGCAACCGAGTTGATATACACATCTAAATATATGCATCTACACAAGAATACATAATTACCCATAGACATATACACATATACATGTACACATGTATACATATAAACATGAATAGAGTTGTGAATTTAAAATCAGGGGCGCCCCATCAGTCCGAGGCTCCATCCTCGGAGTTCAAGGGTGATAAGACTTCTGGTTTTAAAGACAGGACCGCCCTATCAGTCCGAGGCTCCGTCCTCGGAGTTCAATGGTGATAAGAGTTCTGATTCTGAAATCAGGGGCTCCACATTAGTCCAAGGCTCCATCCTCGGAGTTCAAGGGTGGTCAGAGTTCTGTTTTTTCAAAATCAAGGGCACCCCGTCAGTCCAAGGCTCCATCCTCGGAGTTCAAGGGGTGGTGAGAGTTTTGATTTTAAAATCAGGGGCGCCCCATCAGTCCGAGGCTCCATCCTCGGAGTTCAAGGGTGGTAAGAGTTCTCATTTTAAAATCAGGGGCGCCCCATCAGTCCAAGGCTCCATCCTCGGAGTTCAAGGGTGGTAAGAGTTCTGATTTTAAAATCAGGGCCGCCCCATCAGTCCCAGGCTCCATCCTCGGAGTTCAATGGTGATTAGAGTTCTGATTTTCAATCCAGGGGGTCCCATCAGTCCCAGGCTCCATCCTCGGAGTTCAAGGGTGATAAGAGTTCTCATTTTCAATCCAGGGGGTCCCATCAGTCCCAGGCTCCTTCCTCGGAGGTCAATGGTGATAAGAGTTCTGATTTTAAAATCAGGGGTGTTCAAGGGTGATAAGACTTCTGGTTTTAAAGACAGGACCGCCCTATCAGTCCGAGGCTCCATCCTCGGAGTTCAAGGGTGGTAAGAGTTCTGATGTTAAACTCAGGGGCGCCCCATCAGTTCGAGGCTCCATCCTCGGAGTTCAAGGGTGGTAAGAGTTCTCATTTTTCATCCAGGGGCGCCCCATCAGTCCCAGGCTCCATCCTCGGAGTTCAATGGTGATAAGAGTTCTGATATTGAAATCAGGGGCACCCCATCAGTCCGAGGCTCCATCCTCGGAGTTCAAGGGTGATAAGACTTCTGGTTTTAAAGGCTCCATCCTCGGAGTTCAAGGGGTGGTGAGAGTTTTGATTTTAAAATCAGGGGCGCCCCATCAGTCCGAGGCCCCATCCTCGGAGTTCAAGGGTGGTAAGAGTTCTCATTTTAAAATCAGGGGCGCCCCATCAGTCCAAGGCTCCATCCTCGGAGTTCAAGGGTGGTAAGAGTTCTGATTTTAAAATCAGGGCCGCCCCATCAGTCCCAGGCTCCATCCTCGGAGTTCAATGGTGATTAGAGTTCTGATTTTCAATCCAGGGGGTCCCATCAGTCCCAGGCTCCATCCTCGGAGTTCAAGGGTGATAAGAGTTCTCATTTTCAATCCAGGGGGTCCCATCAGTCCCAGGCTCCTTCCTCGGAGGTCAATGGTGATAAGTGCGAACGGACTGCGATGCCTTGTCATGTTCTAAGGTGTCACTATAAGAGCTGTGAGCAAGACCGTGTAAAGTGCAAGAGAAGGGGGCACGCTACGCGTCCCTCGACTCTAGGGGGGCATGCTACGCATCCCTCATCTTTACCTTTCTATGTGACCGCCAACGCAACGTTTGGCTCAAGTCAATGCCCATAGCTAAGTGCTATATGTGTCTTCTATCCTGAGCAATCAGAGCTATCCCGTTGCACAGACGAACCGCCGCCGGCAGTGAGTGCAAAAGGAACGGCCGCCGGTTCTGCCTGCATAGGATCGCACGTGTGGAAGTAAGAGGGAGAGACAGGGTCCAGTCTGTGGAGAGTGCTAGCCAGCCACACCTACATTCATTACAGCTCTGGTGGGGAGAGCAGCAACCAAGTCGAGATCAATCCCCCACGCAGGTTATCAGCCGTACGCGGCTCTGCCTTTCTACAGCAACGACTACTTGATCTACTACGACCACAATGAACTCAGGATCAAGTCAAGATACGACAATGACTTTCGGTGCCGATGTGGCAGCGCCAGCCGTTGGTGAGTCAACAGCTGATGACACAGTGGTGCAATCCGTTGATAGCTCCACGGAAGATGACAAAGGTCAATCTTCTGCGCTTGCCATTGCAAAGGCAGTTCCCAAGGGGAAAGCAAAGAGTCTACCAAGAGCATCTACGCCTTCGCGTCCGACATCCACAGGTTCGAGGACGGGCAAGGCTTCAGAACGACGGGCCGAAGCGTCTGGTTTTCAGGCACCTCGGACTACGTCCAGGGCCAAGGACAAAGGAGTCAAGACCTTGGAAAAGAAGTCAAGACCATCATCTTCGAGAAGCTCTTCAGCACGATCGAGGACTTCGGCTACTCGTGGGCGTGACAAGTCCATGACTTGGAATCGGATGGTTACCAATCAACCACGCGATACTGACGATCTGGACATGACTCTGGATACGATTCCTGCACGTGGTGATGCGTCATCCGTGGCCACGCCTGCAATAGCTGACGGTCCGAATGCCTACCAGGAACTGACGATTTCGCAACAGTTCGAAGCATCGAACCTTGCACAGCAGATGTACTATCGCAGTCAGGTGCAAGAATACGAAGGAATCGTCCAGACCCTGATGGACAAGATCAAGGAGATGCAACAAGAAGATGAAGGATCTGGAATTCGCATTGAGGAATTGGAACGACAACGTGATCATGCATGCTTAGCCATGAGGCACATCAACAATGTCAATCAGGAGATGAAGCGAGACTATGAAACAGCTTTGTTTCGCATGGATGAACAGAACTCTGCTCAACAACGTCAAGCACATGCCGTTGCCGAGGAGTTAGCTCAACAGCTACACGTGTTCCGCACGGAGGCAGCCACCAACTTTGTGCAGTTGGAGGCAAGAGCGCAAGGCGATGGTGAGCTTATGGCACGTGAGTATGAGCGTCTGACTCATGAACTTCATGAACACGCCAGAGAGAACTTGGTCCTCCGGTCAAACACAGCAAGTTCGGAACAAGCCTTACAAGCAATGCAGGAACGATTCCACTTGGTCAAGAACCAGGAGTTGCGGGCTGTGAACGAGATCCAAGGGCTAGCTGGAAACAGCGCAGCCATTGAACAAGAACGATTTCGGCTTCGCGAACGTCTTGGTGAAGAGGAAGAGTACCGCAAAATGGCTGTGAAGAGGATGCAAGAAGCAGAGGACGACTTCATCAGAATGAAGATCATGCAAGGCGATCATTGCCTACCTTGCACGACGAGCTGAGTGAACTCAGGAAAACGCTCAAAGCACAAGAAGATCTTCAAGCGAGGACACGCAGCGAATTGGAGGCAGCGCGAAACTCCAATCAAGGAGGAGCGACGCGACCTTCGAGCATGCCCATGTCTTCGAGGACTACTGAGTCTGGCTGGGAGCACGTAGGAAAGGAAGTAATGCCTGCATTTTCCGTAGGAGATGAGGTACGATCCCCTGAAATACGGTCCCCAAGTCAAGTTAGTCCAGTCGCCAAAGAGAAGTTCGCATTCTCGGAATCGGACAAGGACAAGAACCTTGTGATGGACGGAATTCCATTCACCGGTGGAAACTTCTTCACTGGCCGCAGTTCGATGCCAATCGTGGCGGATGCAATGCCCGAGCACCACGTGCCAGGTATTAGCAGCCCAGCACTTGCGCGTTCCACGCCTAGTGCAGCCACTTTGTTTGGCATACCAAGCGGATTTCATGGGAAAAGTGATGCGGCAGCCGTGCGTGATCGACAGCTACGCGAACTCTTGGGGGATCGCGGGATGTTGGGATCGAAGTCCACAGCATCGGCCAGCTCCTCAAGACCTGTTGGCATCGACGGTGTCACCGCATCTACGAAGGGCAACGACCTCGTTGGTCCCCCTGTCGCCTATGACGATTCTATCCATGAGGCAAGGAGGCGTCAGATCGAGAAAGAGATCGCGGAACAGTACGAGGAGAAGATTGCTGATCTGCGAAGTGAAGTACTCAAGGCTCAGAAAGCCGAACAACGTCTCAGAGCTGATCGTGATGAGTGGAGATTATTCGCTGAAACGATTCAGGAAAACAATGGAGACGATGACGGTGATGAAGCTGGCGACGAGAACGGAGAGGACGAGCATGATGAAGGTACCGGCACGGGGTATGATCCTCCAGATCCGCCTGATGATGATGATGACGACAAGAAGAAAGGCGGAGGGGGCAAACCTGAATCGGATCCTGGCTCACATGCGCGTGATCCTGATGGAGACGCGGATCCTGAAGTCACAGAGGTGAGAATTTCCAGGAGGGAAGCCGACAAAGTGACCGTTCCTCCATGGCCTACTCTCACTCATCTCAACAACTGGCGATCCGTGTGCACGGCCAATGTCTTAGGGGCATCAGCCGACCCACATCATGAGGACTGGATGTTATGGCTGGCACCAGCGTTCAACCCATTCCCTGATGTCGAAGCATTGAATGATTCAGGACACAAGAAGTTCAAGAGCATAGACGTCAAATTGGGGATCGCCATGGTCGCAATGCTACGTGCCGGTGGTGACAAATCAGCTGACCTGTACCTCGAGGTGAACCGGAAGGCCAACGATTACATCAGCAGGCCTGACGTGAAGATCATCAAAGGACGACAAGTCATCGCGATGATGTACGAAAGTTTTCGAACGCACGATCGTCTTGACATGATCATCACTCTTGAGTATCTGGTGAAGCTCCAGTACCAAGGCGACAACAAGCTCCATACATTCAAGCAGACGTGGTTGGAAGTTCTGGGACGGATGAGACCAGAGGACATTCCATCCAAAACAGCTCTCCGTGATTGCTTGTACAGCAAGATCAAGGACTCGCCCGCAATGAAAATGGACTTGGGCATGCATTACGAACACTTGCCCTACAATCATGAAGATCGATCGTACGACAACCTGATGAAGATCATTGATCGTACCATCATGCGGAAACGAGAACAGTCAAATCTCACTCAGACTCAAATTGGCTTGCGCCAGATGCTTGAGGGCAAGGATTTGCTTGCTGCACCGGCCAAGGTACCTGAGAAACCTACGCCTAACGCAGCTCCATCCGCAAAGGTCAAGGCTTCGCCGACCAAGCCGGACAAAGCAACACCTGTACTACCTCAAAGCAAAGCGAAGAGTCATGCGAAGACCAAGCCGAAGCCCAAGAAGAAGACGAGGAGTGAGTCAGCGGACAACAGAGGTGACAAAAGCAAGAAGCAAATCCGCTGCAAGTTCCATTTCACAGATGCAGGGTGTCGAAATGGCGATAAGTGTCCATTCAGTCACTCGAAGAAGACTCCAGAACGACCCTTCACGCCGAGGACGAGAACTCCAAGTCCATCTGGAGGAGGAGGAAACAGGATATGCTACTCGTTCAAGAACACAGGCTCGTGCTCAAGAGAGAATTGTCCTTTCAAGCATGAGGCAGCAGCTACCCCAGCTCCGGAACCAAAGGCAAAAGCTAAAGCTAAATCCGAAGCGAAGGCAGCTCCAGCGAAGCCGAATGCCAAGGCCAAGGCACTCCCTGCGGCACCCGCCATCAGATTGTGTCGAAGGTGGAATCCATCAGCTCCGGCTATATGGAAGCGATCTTCAAGACAAGATGAGGAGGAGTCAGATTGTCCATCCGTTGACAGCGACGCTGATTCGGATTGTTCAACAGATGACGAATCCTCGGGAACGACTACGTCGACCCGAAAAGTGATAAAGCGCAATGTGACATTTGCCAATGACGTGAAGTTCATTTCTTCGTGTCCTAGACGATCGAAGAAAGACAAAGAGCGGAAGGTGAAGTACGTCGACATGGAAGCGTTTATCAATGATGAGGATCGCACCGTGAGCTTGGAGTTCGCCAAGCACAAAGCGAGATTGAGGGCACAGATCATGAGAGACATGGTTGACGACGATGATGATCAATGCGGAGATCGAGTTTCATTCGTACGAATCCCAGGAACGTCTCGAGTGGAAGAAGTTTCGTTCTACGACGGTGAGGATTCCATCGTTGAGCGCGAACTCGATGCTGCACACAGCAAACGGATCATCAATCAAGGCTTATTCAAATGCATGGTTCAACCAGTCATCCTTAAGAAGAAGATCAAGTTTCTCATGGACACTGGGTGTGGTCATGACCTCATATCTCAGAAGAAGATCGAGAAGCACAGTCTCGAGACACTCGTGACTCCAGAGCCCATATCATTTCAGACAGCCAATGGAATCACCGATACCGATCTCGTGTCGAATTTCCAGACTGAGTCGTTCGAGGAACCGATCAACGCTTATGTGTTGGACGACACGCCGTCGGTGCTTTCCATAGGCAAGAGATGTATGAACTTCAACTACGGG